>CM019074.1:3764902-4362452 GCA_009667805.1 Leptobrachium leishanense | reverse complement strand
GGGAGAGAGACTGGGGGGACTGAAGGGGGAGAGAGAGACTGGGGGACTGAAGGGGAGGGAGAGACTGGGGGACTGAAGGGGAGAGAGAGACTGGGGGGACTGAAGGGGAGAGAGAGACTGGGGGACTGAAGGGGGAGAGAGACTGGGGGACTGAAGGGGAGGGAGAGAGACTGGGGGACTGAAGGGGGAGAGAGAGACTGGGGGACTGAAGGGGGAGGGAGAGAGACTGGGGGGACTGAAGGGGGAGGGAGAGAGACTGGGGGGACTGAAGGGGGAGGGAGAGAGACGGGGGGGACTGAAGGGGGAGGGAGAGAGACGGGGGGGACTGAAGGGGGAGAGAGAGAGACGGGGGGGACTGAAGGGGGAGAGAGAGACTGGGGGGACTGAAGGGGAGGGAGAGACTGGGGGGACTGAAGGGGGAGAGAGAGACTGGGGGACTGAAGGGGGAGAGAGAGAGACTGGGGGGGACTGAAGGGGGAGAGAGAGAGACTGGGGGGACTGAAGGGGGAGAGAGAGAGACTGGGGGGGACTGAAGGGGGAGAGAGAGAGACTGGGGGGGTAGTTTGGGTGGGGAGGCCTTGCGATGCCTCCGTTGTGTCCCCCCCCCCCATACTGTATATGCCTCCAATTACCCCATCTGCAGTGAGTGTATCGCACACCTTTACACACTGTGTGGACCAGCTTTCACTCCGCACACGTCCTGCTTTTACCGGCCTTCCTTCCCATATAAACCTGTAAGGACATCAGACCACACACACCGGTTGCCGCCCGCATGGTCATATGTGCCACATGTCTATACTACCAGGGCTTGGGCCCCTGTTCCTGCCTTGTTGGTGACTGGGAGCTGCTATGGGAAGATATTGTCATGAGCCGATAGCCCACTCTGTGCCCCCCGAGCCGCTGTGTTTGTGAGAAAGCCCCCCACGTGGTACTGGCTGATCCTGGAGACCATGACCCTCCATGGAGTGAACCGCGGCCCTGCAAAACGCCGACCCCCCCCCCCCTCCTCCACGCACCGACTGATACCCGGACAAACCTGCAGTAAAGTCTTTCTCACGATTTTATTTCCAGCAAATTGTAAGTGTTGAGTAATTTTGCTATATAGTGTCTGGAGCTGCGCACGCAGCGTCGCCGCGGAATAGCTGGCTGTGTTTGCGCGTCGCCGCGGTCTCGCTGGGCTGTGTTTGCGTGTCGCCGCGGTCTCGCTGGGCTGTGTTTGCGTGTTGCCGCGGTCTCGCTGGGCTGTGTTTGCGTGTTGCCGCGGTCTCGCTGGGCTGTGTTTGCGCGTCACCGTGGTCTCGCTGGGCTGTGTTTGCGGTGTGCCGCGGAATAGCTGGCTGTGTTTGCGTGTTGCCGCGGTCTCGCTGGGCTGTGTTTGCGTGTTGCCGCGGTCTCGCTGGGCTGTGTTTGCGTGTTGCCGCGGTTCTCGCTGGGCTGTGTTTGCGGTGTTGCCGCGGTCTCGCTGGGCTGTGTTTGCGTGTTGCCGCGGTCTCGCTGGGCTGTGTTTGCGTGTCGCCGCGGTCTCGCTGGGCTGTGTTTGCGCGTCGCCATGGTCTCGCTGGGCTGTGTTTGCGCGTCGCCGCGGTCTCGCTGGGCTGTGTTTGCGTGTCGCCGTGGTCTCGCTGGGCTGTGTTTGCGTGTTGCCGCGGAATAGCTGGCTGTGTTTGCGTGTTGCCGCGGTCTCGCTGGGCTGTGTTTGCGTGTTGCCGCGGTCTCGCTGGGCTGTGTTTGCGTGTTGCCGCGGTCTCGCTGGGCTGTGTTTGCGTGTCGCCGCGGTCTCGCTGGGCTGTGTTTGCGCGTCGCCATGGTCTCGCTGGGCTGTGTTTGCGCGTCGCCGCGGTCTCGCTGGGCTGTGTTTGCGTGTCGCCGTGTCTCGCTGGGCTGTGTTTGCGCGTCGCCATGGTCTCGCTGGGCTGTGTTTGCGTGTCGCCGCGGTCTCGCTGGCTGTGTTTGGGCGCCGCCGCGGTCTCGCCGGGCTGTGTCTCGCTGGGCTGTGTTTGGGCGCCGCCGCGGTCTCGCTGGGCTGTGTTTGGGCGCCGCCGCGGTCTCGCTGGGCTGTGTTTGGGCGCCGCCGCGGTCTCGCTGGGCTGTGTTTGGGCGCCGCCGCGGTCTCGCTGGGCTGTGTTTGGGCGCCGCCGCGGTCTCGCTGGGCTGTGTTGGGCGCCGCCGCGGTCTCGCTGGGCTGTGTTGGGCGCCGCCGCGGTCTCGCTGGGCTGTGTTTGGGCGCCGCCGCGGTCTCGCTGGGCTGTGTTTGGGCGCCGCCCGGTCTCGCTGGGCTGTGTTTGGGCGCCGCCGCGGTCTCGCTGGGCTGTGTTTGGGCGCCGCCGCGGTCTCGCTGGGCTGTGTTTGGCGCCGCGCGGTCTCGCTGGGCTGTGTTGGGCGCCGCCGCGGTCTCGCTGGGCTGTGTTTGGGCGCCGCCGCGGTCTCGCTGGGCTGTGTTTGGGCGCCGCCGCGGTCTCGTGCTGGCCAGGCGCCCTGTGTGTGGCTTCTACATTCTATATGGTGTCTACCGGCCGTATTTGGTGTCCTTTGAATCAGATGTCCCTGTGCCCGCCGTATCCGCCCTCCCTGTGCCCGCCGTATCCGCCCTCCCTGTGCCCGCCGTATCCGCCCTCCCTGTGCCCACGTGCATCTTCGTCTATTGTAGGTAGCGTCAATGTGCTGTGACGTCCGTTGTATGTGGCGTGCTTGTGGTGGGTGGGTGGGTGGTGCGCGTTCCTCACCGCTGGGTGATCCAATCTCTCTCAGATTTGTTCTTCAAACACAGGTCCCTTTTTTTTCTTTCTGGGAGTGTGTTTTGCCCCCTGTATTTGCCCCTTTGCAATGCCCTTCCCCCTCTCATGCCGCCATGTATGCGGAAGTGCAGACAATCCTGGCATCTTCTGCGCCTCTTTATTTTCCCAGCGTTAACCCTTTATGTCCGCAAACCCCCGCCCTTCCTGCAAGAACATTCAACTTCCCTCTTATCTGTGAGACAAATTAATCATTACGGGAGCCGTGTCACTGCCCGTATACGCGGGATACATGTAAATGCGCTGCCCGTATACGCGGGATACATGTAAATGCGCTGCCCGTATACGCGGGATACATGTAAATGCGCTGCCCGTATACGCGGGATACATGTAAATGCGCTGCCCGTATACGCGGGATACATGTAAATGCGCTGCCCGTATACGCGGGATACATGTAAATGCGCTGCCCGTATACGCGGGATACGTGTAAATGCGCTGCCCGTATACGCGGGATACGTGTAAATGCGCTGCCCGTATACGCGGGATACGTGTAAATGCGCTGGCCCGTATACGCGGGATACGTGTAAATGCGCTGCCCGTATACGCGGGATACGTGTAAATGCGCTGCCTGTATACGCGGGATACGTGTAAATGCGCTGCCCGTATACGCGGGATACGTGTAAATGCGCTGCCCGTATACGCGGGATACGTGTAAATGCGCTGCCCGTATACGCGGGATACGTGTAAATGCGCTGCCCGTATACGCCCGTACGGAGCGTTTGGCCAATGAGATGTCAGCGGTAACGCGCGTGATGGAGATTCTGGGGAGACAGAAACCGCAGGTAAATCCGCTCTTCAGCTTTCTCTGCAGTGTTCATGACATTCCAGGCATTAAATGGAAACAAAGTTTAAATCCCCAAAACAAAAAACTCAATGATATACATATATATATAAAAAGGCCAACGATAAACACATAGAGTCAGGTGCAGAAATCTTGGGACATGGACACAATTGTAACATCTTTGGCTCTATACACCACCACAATGGAGTTGGAATGAAACAAACACAATGTGCTTTAACTGCAGACTGTCAGCTTTAATTTGAGGGTATGTACATCCAACTCAGGTGAACGTGTAGGACTTAGGCTAGGGTCAGAGTGGGGCAGTCGGAACGCGCGTGCAGACGCACTAAATCACGGCGGCAGTAGCAGCACATAACGGCCAATGACGGCCAATATACGCAGTACGTGCGTACGAAAGTGCGCCGACACCACGCAACCAGCAAATGAACGCATTTTTATCAGAACGTGAAACCGCTGCTACTGACGTACAGAGTGCGCTGCGGCCGCATAGCAGCGTGTGTGCGTGATTAGGAGACGTCAGACGCTGCTAGTGTGCGGCCAACATAACGTTCAAACAGCCGGATTTCCCTAGACTTCTTTTTACCCCACCGTCATGAAATACGTCCAGAATTGCGCATCGTCTGACCACTTAAGCGTATTCCGTGAAAAAATGCGTGCGCACGCATCGACGTACATTTTGACGGTGGCTGCAGAAAATGCGCTCATCTGTCCCTAGCCTTACAGCAGTTTGCAGATGTGCCCCCACTTGTTAAGGGACCAAAGGTAATGGGACAGAATAATAATCATAAATCAAACTTTCCCTTCTTAATACTTGGTTACAAATCCTTTGCAGTCAATCACAGCCTGAAGTCTGGAACGCATAGACATCACCAGACGCTGGGTTTCATCCCTGGTGATGCTCTGCCAGGCCTCTACTGCAACTGTCTTCAGTTCCTGCTTGTTCTTGGGGCATTTTCCCTTCAGTTTTGTCTTCAGCAAGTGAAATGCAGCTCAATGGGATTCAGGTCAGGTGATTGACTTGGCCATTGCATAATATTCCACTTCTGTCCCTTCAAAAACTCTTTGCTTGCTTTTGCAGTATGTTTCGGGTCATTGTCCATCTGCACTGTGAAGCTCCGTCCAATGAGTTCTGCAGCATTTGGCTGAATGTGAGCAGATAATATTGCCCCAAACACTTCAGAATTCATCCTGCTGCTTTTGTCAGCGTCACATCATCAATAAATACAAGAGAAGCAGTTCCATTGGCCGCCATACATGCCCACGCCATGACACTACCACCACCATGCTTCACTGATGAGGTGGTATGGTTAGGATCATGAGCAGTTCCTTTCCTTCTCCATACTCTTCTCTCCCATCACTCTGGTACAAGTTGATCTTGGTCTCATCTGTCCATAGGATCTTGTTCCAGAACTGTGAAGGCTTTGTTAGGTGTTGTTTGGCAAACTCTAAATCTGGCCTTCATGTTTTTGAGGCTCACCAATGGTTTACATCTGTGGTGAACCCTCTGTATTCACTCTGGTGAAGTCTTCTCTTGATTGCTGACTTTGACACACATACACCTACCTCCTGGAGAGTGTTCTTGATCTGGCCAACTGTTGTGAAGGGTGTTTTCTTCACCAGGGAAAGAATTATTCATTCATCCACCACAGTTATTTTCCGTGGTCTCCCGGGTCTTTTGGTGATGCTGACCTCACCGGTGAGTTCCTTCTTTTTGAGAATGTTCCAAACAGTTGTTTTGGCCACGCCTAATGTTCTTGCTATCTCTCTGATGGGTTTGTTTTGTTTCTTCAGCCTAATGATGGCTTGCTTCACTGATAGTGACAGCTCTTTGGATCTCATCTTGAGAGTTGACAGCAACAGATTCCAAATGCAAATAGCACACTTGAAATGAACTCTGGGCCTTTTATCTGCACATTGTAATTGGGGGAATGAGGGAATATCACACACCTGGCCATGGAACAGCTGAGAAGCCAATTGTCCCATTACTTTTGGTCCCTTAACACGTGGGGGCACATCTGCAAACTGCTGTAAGTCCTACACCGTTCACCTGAGTTGGATGTACATACCCTCAAATTAAAGCTGACAGTCTGCAGTTAAAGCACATTGTGTTTGTTTCATTCCAACTCCATTGTGGTGGTGTATAGAGCCAAAGATGTTACAATTGTGTCCATGTCCCAAGATTTCTGCACCTGACTGTAAGGCCCTGTTCACACTGCGATTTGAAAGTCGCGCGACTTTCCGCGCGATTTTCATATTTGCGACATCGCTGCTTTGTGCGATTTTTTTTTTTTTTTTTTTTTTTTTTTTTTTTTTTTTTTTTTTTTTGCAAAGCACCACCAATACAAATCGCAGATAGCAAATCGTAAAAAAAGGGTCATGCTTCTGCGACATGCGACGTCGCGCGGCAAGATGTGAACAGCTCCATTGAAATGCATTGGAGAAGCTACATAGTGCGACGTCGCGGCAAAATCCATGCGATAAATCGCACAGTGTGAATGGGGCCTAAATGCTCTGCCCGTATACGCTGGATACATGGAAATGCGCTGCCCGTATGCGCGGGATACATGGAAATGCGCTGCCTGTATGCGCAGGATACATGGAAATGCGCTGCCCGTATGCGCGGGATACGTGTAAATGCGCTGCCCGTATACGCGGGATACATGGAAATGCGCTGCCCGTATGCGCGGGATACGTGTAAATGCGCTGCCCGTTTACGCGGGATACATGGAAATGCGCTGCCCGTATGCACGGGATACATGTAAATGCGCTGCCCGTATACGCGGGATACATGGAAATGCGCTGCCCGTATGCGCGGGATACATGGAAATGCGCTGCCCGTATGCGCGGGATACATGTAAATGCGCTGCCCGTATACGCGGGATACATGTAAATGCGCTGCCCGTGTGCGCAGGATACATGGAAATGCGCTGCCCGTATGCGCGGGATACATGGAAATGCGCTGCCCGTATGCGCGGGATACATGGAAATGCGCTGCCCGTATGCACGGGATACATGTAAATGCGCTGCCCGTATACGCGGGATACATGGAAATGCGCTGCCCGTATGCGCGGGATACGTGTAAATGCGCTGCCCGTTTACGCGGGATACATGGAAATGCGCTGCCCGTATGCACGGGATACATGTAAATGCGCTGCCCGTATACGCGGGATACATGGAAATGCGCTGCCCGTATGCGCGGGATACATGGAAATGCGCTGCCCGTATGCGCGGGATACATGGAAATGCGCTGCCCGTATGCACGGGATACATGTAAATGCGCTGCCCGTATACGCGGGATACATGTAAATGCGCTGCCCGTGTGCGCAGGATACATGGAAATGCGCTGCCCGTATGCGCGGGATACATGGAAATGCGCTGCCCGTATGCGCGGGATACATGGAAATGCGCTGCCCGTATGCGCGGGATACATGGAAATGCGCTGCCTGTATGCGCGGGATACATGGAAATGCGCTGCCCGTATGCGCAGGATACATGGAAATGCGCTGCCCGTATGCGCGGGATACATGGAAATGCGCTGCCCGGGAACAGAAATAAAGGGTTTCGGGGAAGATGTTCCTTTTTTTTCTGAATTGCTCCTCCATAAAGGACATGTTTTTGGTTTGCAGTGAGGGCGCAGGACGGTCTGGGCAGGAATTAACCCCTTCTCTGGCATTTCCAGGCTCATGTTCTGGCAGTAAGGGGTTAATAATAATAATAATACCCAGGACATGCTTGAAAACGAGAGAAATCTCAATGTATCCTTCCTGGTAAAATCCTTTATAAATAAATAAATAAATAAATAATAAACCATCACTGCATATGCTTGACCCCTGGAGTTCATTTTCCCAGGGCTAAAAAATCTTGCTGCATTCTTCCGCACGGGGTTTCCCTCCCTCTTTAAATGGTCTCCTTTTGTCAGTGACTTCCGTTATGCTGAATAGGGCTGAGAGCTCTGGAGTGTCGTGTAAGAGTGTGTGTGTGTGTCCACGTCGGGCTGTGTGGCGTTTGTATCTGCGTGGGGGGGGTTTGTGTGTGTGTGTGTGTGTGTGTTGTGTGTGTGTGTGTACCCGTGTCTGCCTGTGTGTACGGACACACATGTATCTTCGTTAGGCTGTGTATATCTGCACATGTGTGTCCGTGTCGGGCTGTGTGTGCGCAGACGTGTGTCCGTGTCGGGCTGTGTGTGCGCAGACGTGTGTCCGTGTCGGGCTGTGTGTGCGCAGACGTGTGTCCGTGTCGGGCTGTGCGTGCGCGCAGACGTGTGTCCGTGTCGGGCTGTGCGTGCGCGCAGACGTGTGTCCGTGTCGGGCTTGTGCGTGCGCGCAGACGTGTGTCCGTGTCGGGCTGTGCGTGCGCGCAGACGTGTGTCCGTGTCGGGCTGTGCGTGCGCGCAGACGTGTGTCCGTGTCGGGCTGTGCG
The DNA here is from genome assembly GCA_009667805.1 of Leptobrachium leishanense. NCBI lineage: Eukaryota > Metazoa > Chordata > Amphibia > Anura > Megophryidae > Leptobrachium > Leptobrachium leishanense. Next base: position 4,354,439 of record CM019074.1, on the reverse strand, counting down.
TGCGCGCAGACGTGTGTCCGTGTCGGGCTGTGCGTGCGCGCAGACGTGTGTCCGTGTCGGGCTGTGCGTGCGCGCAGACGTGTGTCCGTGTCGGCTGTGCGTGCGCGCAGACGTGTGTCCGTGTCGGGCTGTGCGTGCGCGCAGACGTGTGTCCGTGTCGGGCTGTGCGTGCGCGCAGACGTGTGTCCGTGTCGGGCTGTGCGTGCGCGCAGACGTGTGTCCGTGTCGGGCTGTGCGTGCGCACACGTGTGTCCGTGTCGGGCTGTGTGTGTGCACACGTGTGTCCGTGTCGGGCTGTGCGTGCGCACACGTGTGCCCGTGTCGGGCTGTGTGTGTGTTGGGTGTACTTGTTGCACAACAGATTTTATGCTGAAGACTTCAGTCAGTCGCCTCAGGATGTGACAGATTGACTAAACTACACAATGACACAGTGTTTCCTCTCGATTTCCCCATAGTTGCTCGGAGTTTGGGTTTGATTTCCCTCTTCCATCGAGTTGCGCCATTCAGACGTCTCCTGTCACTCGCTTTCTGATCTGGATCTTTGTTTTATTTGTTTTCATGTTTGTTGTTTCTTGCTGTAATTTGTAGAAAGTAAACGTCACAAAGTATCATCTCCGAGGATAAAAACTCAACTTCAGAGCAAAGTGTCCGGTGGCGTCAAACCATTTGGCCATTTCCTGTGTTAAAGGGACGCTCCTCTCAGCCTGACCACCTTAATCTGGTGACATCGCGATGAGGTAAAGTCGCTACAGCGACTACTCTCCCAGGGCGACGTCGCCCGTTCTGTGTGTGACATCACTAGTGACCGATCTGGTGACTGGCAGCCAGGAAATTCAAAATCCCGACTGCTGGGGGGGGACTTCACCTCATCCCGCGATGTCACCAGATTAAGGTTTGTTTTGTTTTTGCGATACACTATTTCACATAAATAATTCTTCAAACCAAATCTTTCTTAGACTCTTTGTAACTTTTGATGTAAAACTTTCCAGTCTCCGATAACTATTGTTTTTCGATTTTATAAACAGATCTATTTTGGTGTTTTTTTTCTTTTTTTTTCTTGTTTCTGTAATTTATTCTTTTGTTTGTAAAATCGTAGCCGGTTCTTGTTAAGGATAAAGAATTACTAATGTCATACATTGAAGCGACTGGTTTTAATTCCCCTTCCAGATTGTTTACAGGCGAATGTGCACATGTTCTCGCAGCATCCTGGGCCACATTATTCTTCTTTCTCCTTCCTTTCTTTTCCTCCTCCTATTCCCTTGATGCCCCCCTTATTATGGCTGCTAGGGGTGCGGTGACAGCATTTGCTCTGCAGGATCTACAGGTCGATGGTTTTTATTTCAGGGGTCTGACCTACCTGAGAAGCTTTTACGTGATTTCAGACCATGCGTCCTCGTTCCTCCCAGGAGACACATTTTTTGCATGAGTGCCCCCCCCCCACTACACCTATGGCTCTCCACTTTCCTATTGGCTACGTTGACCTAAATCTTTTGAGCAAGATGAGGGACATGGACCTGTTCTGCTCTTGGACTGTTCCGCATTTGATCTGATCACGTCATTCTTGGGTGGTGATGGCGTGACACAATGACACTCTGTGTTGAGGTTAAGATATTGGACTTCTACCCAAGCTCATCTTGACTCCTCCAATACTGGGCACCATGTCTGCACGTCCAAAGCTCTCCACCAACAGGAGCAAATTGCAGAAACTATAGCTATTCTCGGTGCCCAAGGAGGACTCTTCTCGACCCACAACAAGGCTTCCCTACATGCCGTTCGGAAGATTCAAAAATCACTGAAGAGCCTCTGGATTGACATCTGGAGAGCGACACATCCCTCCTGGGGACGTCACTTACTATACAGGTTTTAGAAACGTTTATGCACAAAAAGCGGTTTCGGGGACTGTTCCCTACCTGGGCGGCTGTGTAAATCAGACGTATCCAGCCCACTTAATGTATACAACATAACAGGAAAAAAAAAAGCTTGTAATTTTGCTTCTCCCTATGGCTCCACACTGAACAATACAGGTTTTAGTTTACTTAAATGGCCATTGAAGTGTTAAACCCACCTGCCGCCACTGCACCTCTTTCACGGTGGGTCATAACCTAATGTAACCAAAAACTGCTCACATGGCCTGCATCTCCTCCTGCTGCTTCTCAGCTAAGACACAGAATGGTGGGTTTATATTTATACCTTCACCAAAACATTTCCACTTTGGGAATGAAAAAAGAAAACACGGAAAGGGACAGCAGAAAAAAATGAATCCTAAACCTTACTCCAGAATAGACTCTATTCCGCGATTCTACTTTAGTTTTATGTGAGCTGCAGAGACTCTCCAGAAGACCTGGCACCACCATGCTCCCTGGCACCACAATGCTCCCTGGCACCACCATGCTCCCTGGCACCACCATGCTCCGGTCTCCTTCATGCTCCCCATACTGCTCATAGGTGTTGAGTTTCCAATGTATTGGTTCGGGATGATCTTCTCAAATCAATGTCCTAATTTTGTGGGAAACTGCACAACTGATGTCTCCATAAAATAATAATAAACTCCCTTCCTGTGGGAGACACACGAGGAGCCTCATGGAAATCCCGACTCAGAACCTGGTGTTAAGTGATTCTGCATTTGTTTTTTGATTGTAATTAATTGGTGCTTCGCCACCCGCTCTTACCTCGGGTTCAGAAAGCCTGACATTCCTTTCAGGGAAGTTTTATTTCCACAATCTTGGACCAGTAACGTTAAGAAAAGCCAACTCCTTGTCAATTTCCTATGGACCCCGGCCTGGTTAAATGGGTGAAGAAAAAACAGAAAAGAGTGTTAAACCCCAAAAAAATCAGAGCCGAGTGTGCAGTATGTTAGAGGTGGATAATAGGGCTAACATACAATCTGATCACTTCTTTTACTGGTAATGACACTCGTTTGCTGCACTGAGACATTCTGTGTATTTCTTTGGAGGTTTTACACTTCTGAGTCTCTTGTAGCATCAGGTTGAAGTTTGTTTCTGTTACTTATTAGTATTATCATTCGCGTCGTCTGTTTCAGTTTATTTCTTGGATAACAGAAAAATAAGTACCGTTCCAGTTGCTAGAATGCTTCTCTTACCAGACTGGATTTATTTATGAAACTTTTAAAATCCACTGCAATGACTGTTACCACTAGCAAACGTGGGGGTGTTGGGGTGTCGGTGTCATAGGGGCAGTTCGTCCCTGTACTTTCTGTGCTCGGTCTCTGTATTCCCTAAGGTCATATTGTCTACAATAATGTAATTGCACTTTGTCTGAGACTACGTGACAATATCGTACGCACGTTATTTCTCGGCGCGTTATGCTTTTTGCACTTTATGTAGGTGTCTGGTATTTGGAATATTTGTATCACGTGAAATGTATTGAATGTTTGAATACGTTTACCCTTTAATAATTATTTACATTTTTGATGCTTTGTAAAATTAATATCAATCATGATTTTCTGTGCTTTTTTTTTTATTTTTTATGCTTTTCTATAGATTTAAAGTTTATTTTGATAGGGGTGGAGTTTATTTGCATAACTTTGCTGTACTTTGTGGTATATAGGAATAATTGGTGCTGTTGTTCTGTTAAATTTGTGTCCTAAACAAATGAAACTCCACCTGATTGTCACTCACTATATATATATTCACTTTTGCATATCGTTGTGACTTGCAGAGGGCGAAACGTTGTCCCACACCTTTTGATGCCACAATAAAGGAACCATTCGAAAAAATACATAGGAGTGTTGTACAAATTATTGTTTGTGTATTCTGTGCCAGCAGAGCCGCCCAGGCTCCTGGTATCGGCTGCACGTGATGGGTGGGAGACCACCTCCTTGGCACCAGGACCCGTTTTTTGTTTTTTTTTGGGGGGGGGGGGGGGTTTGCCTCTGTGGTGACCCGGTTCGGACCTGTTTTTGACCCTCGTGTAAGCCTTTCTCAGCACGTTGCTTAGAAATATTCTTTGGCAGAGGGATGTGCGGCAGGCAGTAGCCATGGATACCGATTGAATCATCGGCTGATTGCAGCACATTTTGCCGTTCAGACCTTAAAGGGCCAGTAGCACCAAAAAATGCTATGTCCTTCCTTATTGTAGGGTTGGTAGGTACTGATTAAAATTTTCGTGTTCGATTAACCAAATTTTTTTTAAATCTTTTAATTATAACGCACATACAGATCCAACTACTTTTAGGTGATGTGCTTGGGTCCTCCTATATGTGTCACTGGGTGCATCCATTGTGTGATATTTTGTATCTTTCCATCACTTGCTCCTCACTGTGTGGCTTTGGTCATAGAATGGAGTGAATGGTTCAGTCACCGACTCACATCATTGTATTGTGTGGGATGTATTCAAAGGACATCACCAGGGGGTAGAAGTCTTTTAAGCTCCCTGTCTAATCTCATTCAGCTGCCAGCTCTTGAGTAGCCTGGAGATACACCCCCTGCTGCCATATCTAAACATTCCCTCCTCCACCTCAATAACTGTTAAATACTGTGTAAGATAAAGCACAGACACAAAGTAAAGCTGCTGATCCCTTCCTGTGGATTCTGCGGGATCTCTGTTCTGCTGGTAATCACAGGCCAACCCACTGCCAGCATACAGCTGACGCACACTCTGATTGGCTCTGTTCCACCAGCTTAGAGGTGCCCTTAATACATACACGGACGCAGACGTGTTTCTTCAGGCCAAAATGACGTAATGGAACAAGCAATTTAAAGCTTTTGTGCAAAAGATCCCTTTGCTGGTAATAAACACCAATAAATCACGTTATGCAGCCGCGTTTGCGCAGAAGCTGCTAGTGCGCGCCCGCACCTCTTGCACAGAACGTGTGCGCATGCATTGCTGGGCTTTCTGTGTTTTCTCTGCATTAGTCATTGATGCAGTGCGCGCTTTATAATACAGAGCAGCAGCCATAGAAACCTCTGTAATTGCTGCACATTTCCAGACTTTGCCCCAGCGGTGTGATCTTTCTTTATAACCTCATGTCTGTTGTCTCTTTGTGATGTGTTTAACGCTTCAGCTGCAATAGGAGGCGCTTGTGGGTTAATTATTAAATGAATAAGCGCTCTGTGTAGGTTATGCTTTTAAAATGGAATTAATGGGCCGATGTGTGTGTATATAACGCGCATTGCTGCATGTGAGCCGCAACGTTTAGACCTTCGCATCATTTCCTGCGCGCACCACACAAGCCTGTGTTCAGCTTCCAGGATGTGCCGTGGTATTGTGACACTGTGTGTGGTCTTCGCCTGTCCGGCTCTGCCCACATACTGAGATCCGATCAATGGATACATTTAATTTTTGCCTTTTTATGAGACATTCTAATGAAACTTTACCCCCCCTCCCTTTATGCCATTAAATAACCGTTCTGAATATGCCCAATTAATACTCGCCTTGTCCTCCTCGGCGCTGTGCTGCTCCTCCCCATCAGCTCGGGGGCTTCTGAAATCCCTGTGTTGTATGCAGGTTCTGTAGCGCCTGCAGAGACCGATGGATTGGATCTGCACATGCAGAAACAGACCATCACCTTCTCTCTTGCTATTGCAGGTGCTCTGAAAGAGGATGATGTCATAATCCGTCACCAGCAGGCGGGAAATTCAATATCCCGGCTTTCTGATTTGTGTGTGGTTGGAGGAATTCCCTTCGCGGCACTCAGTTATTTCTATCAAACAGCACCGGAGAGAGGGGGGGGGCCTCTCCGTGCACCCTAACCACTTTAAAACGCTAAAGTGGTCAAGGCGTTTAGCGTCTTACCTTTTTAAGAGGTACATTAGGGTTAAACATTCTTATCCCGTCCGAAATACCCCTCTGCAGTTTTAACCCTTAAGATTTAAAACTCTCCTTAAATCCAGGGCTGGGCAGGATGTGACCTGCTGCTGACTTCCCGGAGTCCCATGCCTGGGGGGGGGGGGCAGGTTAGCGAGCATCCAGCTAATCCAATGGAGGGAGCTGCACAGGATCCCACTTCCAGATCTCTCTCCACAAAGCGCACGCCTGTGCTCGCTGATCTGAGATTTTGGGTGGGCTGAATCAGGCTTCCGGTTGCTCCAGAGGGGTGCGGGCACTCGGGTCACTGTTACATTAAGTGGTCACATGGCCTATAGTGACCCTTTACATTTGATAAGTAACACACGTGATGCGTCGGTGTCGCGCGAGGGTGCGTCGGTGTCGCGCGAGGGTGCGTCGGTGTCGCGCGAGGGTCGTTTATTGCTTCTATCATACGACGAGTTGACTTTTCAGTGATTTCGTTGTTTTTCCATTGTTTCTAGTGTTAGAGTAAACAAAGTGAAGGGTCAGATTCCAGCGATGTTTTATGTATCGTGTAATAAATGAGCGTTCACTCGCAGGCGGCTGTAAAGTGCGGTTACATATAGATAAAGGTTTGATGTTTAGGCCTGGTTAGGAGTTATCCGCCGTCACGGTGCTGCAGACCACATCACACATCATCCACACTGGGGATAAACGGTACCTAGAAAGGGGGCATTGGAGACCCTTTAATAAAAAATAAAAAACAGAAATCTTGAAACAGACACTCAGATAAAACGGGATTAAGAGACGACCTGAACAGTGAAACTGAAATGCTGTAAGAGCCGGAGTGTCGCTTTAACCCCTTATGGGCACAGCATCATTTTGCTTGTTTTGATACTTAAGAACCTGAGCAATTCTATCATTTTTTGCTTCGAGGATTCGGCTGTACTTTCCATCTCGTTGCTGCTCTGACACATATTGGTTATTTTTTGTTAAAGAGCGGGGTCTTTCATTTGATGGGACGAATCCACGTTCATTTATTTTGAAAACCAACCTTTTCTCAGGTCTGTAATGATGTGTATACCCCACTAGAGCAATTAAAGAGATTTATTTTTATTTTGTGATCAGAGCCGCGTTGCCGCATCGCTGCAGTGTCCGGGAGGCGAGTAGAACTGAAAACCTTGAATTTTCGTCTCTTTACAGATTTCCGAGTCCTCTGGATTTTAGAATTTGATATAAGGGATGCTCAGCCTTTATTTTTAATGAGACGCTCAGCACATCCTGAGATTCCTGACCGCTTTATCTTTTTACCCCCAGCCAAACTGGTAGAAAATGCTTGGTGAAGCGGAGGAGTTTCCCATTGATGTCCACCCTTATTAGGCTGCTTGAGGTGCAGTGACAGCATTTGCTTTGCAGGATCTACAGGTGGATGGTTTTTATTTCAGGGGCCTGACCTGCCTGAGAAGCTTTTATGTGATTTCACAGCATGCGCGATTGCGCGCTCGTTCCTCCAGGAGACACTTTTTTTTTTCTTTGCATCAGTGACCCCTATCTGTCGGACAACCTGAGTCATCCACAGAATCTTCCAGTGGGTGATCCTGATCGGTCAACAGCGTAGTCCGACCAAGTCGGTCGTCCGACTACAGACCCAGTGGACGGCCAGCCTTAGAGAGACAGTAGCCGTGGGCTGGAGCTGCATGCGGACACGGCACCATTCGCTCGGTCTGCACAGGCGCCTGCGTGCAACAGTTACGCAGCTTATGTCAGCTACGCAATCTGTATAAGAAGCTCTGAAGTTGGAAGCTGAGGAGCCGAGGGAGAAAAAGTAAATTAAAAAAAGGTGCGATGTCTGCAAAATTATTAAAGGTGGGAAAAGGTAAGGGGGCTTTTTCTATAGAGCGCTTCTTGAAGCCTTAATTTTCCCTGCGGTATGAGTATACAGTCCATTGTAGTTTTGTTTTGGGGGGGTATTTATATACAGGGTAAAGTTAGCGCCTCTATGCAGAGCGGCCCCCCATATAGTTATATTCTGGTGGATAATGTGCACCCCCCCCCCTCTTATTCTCCCGGATTCTTTTGAAGTCGCAGGGGATGCCATCGCTGGGTTGTTATATTGTGCCCTGGAGGTTCACCGGATTCTGCTGTGATTCTTTTTTTTTACGGGGGCAGATTTACGACCCGGGGGGCGCAGCACATGCAGTTAGTCACTTATTTTTGTGCGGGACTGAGCGTGTCAAAACAGCGGCTTGAGGAGTCGCTCTGTAGCATAATTGGGATTTAAAGCTAATGACTGCAATTTGCTGTTTGTTTTGTCACATCAGTTACAAGAAGTTATAAAGTGTCAAGTTCCATAGTGCTGTACAATGGGTGGGGCAATAACAAATATACATGATAGAGGACTCTGCTCAAGAGCTTACAATCTAAGAGTCCACGTATTTATTCCCAGTCAGCCCCTTGGTTTCTGTATACAGGGTGGTGGCCTTTGTATTGTGCCGTGCGCATTTTGTGTGTATAGAGGACGCCTTTCTTGGGCAGTTGGTAACGTGGTCTTCCCTCAGCGCTGCGGACATGTGACCCTCGGTGCGAGAGGTCATCGAGCCCGGCACACAGAATCACAGCGATGCATCGGATGCCAGGCTGTGCCAGCAGTGACCGTGCCATTATTTAATCTGGTTTTATTTTAGGTACCTGCATATGTTGTTATTAGTGGATAGTGTTTCCTTTTACTAACATCCTCGTTGCATTGTTACCTTGTTTATTATTTTTTTGACCATTTTCCGCGGAGTCCGTCTTGTGAAGATTCACGCTGTGTCTGTGTGTCTGGAAACTCCGACCTTCTCTCTCCTTTTTTTCCCTTTTTAGGAGCTCCTGTATAAATCTGTCCGTGGTTGGTTCGCACACGTCTTCACAACACGTGAGGGGCTTGCGATTGTTTTTTTTTGACACATGATGAGCTGCCTTCCCATTTAACAATGCGAGAGGCGGCGTGGTGACGTATGCTGGGTTTTGAAGGGCAAGATTATGGATGCAGCACACCTTGCCCGCTACGCTGCAAACCTCCCTGCAGCACAATTTATATGGGAATATACACAGTTTTTTACGGGGCTTGGAGAGTTCTTTTAATCCATTTGCTGCATGTAGAGATTTAGCCAGAGAGACCTGTCTGTCCTCCCTAAATACCTGCATTCACAGAAGCTTTTAAAGTGTTTCTGTTTCGTGGTTAAATGTCTAAATTGCATTATTTATGCATCACATGTGCCATAGTAATAATGTGTCCGTCCATCCGGGTTTATTCCCGGTGTACATAACGCAGTATGGGTTTTAAAGTGAACCTGCTCGCTGGAGGCCCAGCTTATTTAATAGGGAATTACTCCAGATTTAGTGCAGCTACAAGTGTGGACACATGCAGGGAGCGCTGCGCAGGGACGCTATGCAGGGAGCGCTGCGCAGGGACGCTATGCAGGGAGCGCTGCGCAGGGACGCTATGCAGGGAGCGCTGCGCAGGGACGCTATGCAGGGAGCGCTGCGCAGGGACGCTATGCAGGGAGCGCTGGCAGGGACGCTATGCAGGGAGCGCTGCGCAGGGACGCTATGCAGGGAGCGCTGCGCAGGGACGCTATGCAGGGAGCGCTGCGCAGGGACGCTATGCAGGGAGCGCTGCGCAGGGACCGCTGCGCAGGGACGCTATGCAGGGACGCTATGCAGGGAGCGCTGCGCAGGACGCTATGCAGGGAGCGCTGCGCAGGGACGCTATGCAGGAGCGCTGCGCAGGGACGCTATGCAGGGAGCGCTGCGCAGGGACGCTATGCAGGGAGCGCTGCGCAGGGACGCTATGCAGGGAGCGCTGCGCAGGGACGCTATGCAGGGAGCGCTGCGCAGGGACGCTATGCAGGGAGCGCTGCTCAGGGACGCTATGCAGGGAGCGCTGCTCGGGACGCTATGCAGGGAGCGCTGCTCAGGGACGCTATGCAGGGAGCGCTGCTCAGGGACGCTATGCAGGGAGCGCTGCTCAGGGACGCTATGCAGGGAGCGCTGCTCAGGGACGCTATGCAGGGAGCGCTGCTCAGGGACGCTATGCAGGGAGCGCTGCCAGGGACGCTATGCAGGGAGCGCTGCTCAGGGACGCTATGCAGGGAGCGCTGCTCAGGGACGCTATGCAGGGAGCGCTGCTCAGGGATTCTCCGCGGATGAGATGCACGGAGCAGCATGTCACACATTGGGGCTGCCCAGATGCTCCGGTGTGTGCCCCCCCCCTCCACGGCAGCGCTCAAGAAGGGTCAAGACCCGTCCGGAACGCCAGGAAGGGGGAGTATTACTAAAATCAAAAAGGCTCCAAAAATTCTGGTTTTCGGACTCTTCTAGATGTTAGATTTCCGGATTAGATGCGCCCAACCAGTAAGAAGCATTTCTGTCTCCACCAACAGCTTTCACTTGTTTGGGACTTTTCCGACTGGATGAATCCACTGAAACCCCCCCCCCCCCGGTGTATATACAGTTACACCTCTCCTTATTACACATTCAAGAGGTCTGACTCTAATCTGCTGCTCATAAAACCACAATGATTCCTCTTTGTGACGTTATTCTGCTTTAATAATCTGAGAATTTACACCGTCTGGCCCTGAGCTTTCTTTAATTTTCAGATGCAACATAAGCGATGTCTACAGTCATGTATTTGCGTCATCATTTGCATGTCTTACCCAGAGTTCTGTGCTGCATATGGGAAATGTCACACAGGAGCTCTATGATGCAGTTCTTTGAATTGCTGTGACGTGCAAATGGCTTCTGCAATAATAAACATCTATATATGTTGGTCCTCTCCTCCTGTTTCCAACCCCAACCCTCCCGGATTGTGAGTTCCTACGGGAATAGGGCCCTCATCTCCTCTTGTACTGTTTATCAAATGTTGTTCAATGTATTGTAACCCTGTCTGTACTGTGCTTATTGTACAGCGCTGCGGAATATGCTGGCGCTTTATAAATAAAGAATAATAATAATAATAAACTGAAAACCTCTGCAGTAACGGACTTGCAAAAAAATAGATGCCTGATGAAAAATACACGATCAGGACAAGAGCTAGCACTCTAAAGTCTCATACTTAATTGATACATAAAGTTTTTTGTTTTTATTTAAAACGTTTGTTTCAGCTCTTTACTGTATTGACGAAAGCTCCAATAAAGCGCCGAAACGTTGAACTTTTTTTAATTGATGCAAAGTTTTTTGTTTTTTAGTATGAGACCTTAGAGTGCTAGCTCTTATTCTGTTCATGTATTTGTGTGTTTATATGTATTTGTGTGTGTGTGTATATATATATATATATATATATGTCTATATATCTTGTTACGTAATGATGAAAATATATTCCTGTTTTAGGCTAGGGTCAGACGAGCGCATTCTGTGCGGACTGTGTGTCCGTGCAGTACAGACGCACATTTTGACGGAAGACGCAGTAGTGGCCACAGAGTCTGTTTTTGTGACGGAAATAATTTTTGACGGATGTAGCAGGGAAAATAAATTAAAATGAAAAAAACATTTTGTCCGTCAAAAATGCTGGACGGATAAATGCCAGACGGATAACTGCCGGGCGTATAAATGCAGTCCGTCTGACCACGCTGCATCACTCACACACAAAGCTATGCAGACGTTGTGGATGTGGCGCACTCCGCACGTCTGTTCTAGCGGTTTTACGTTCTTGCCTAACCTGCGTCCGTTTGCCGCGTCTGTCATGCGTCCGCACTTCTGTGCGGACGTACTTCGTGTGTGGGGCTCCATTTAACACAATTGTATGCTATCACGGACGTACTTATGTGCGGCAACACGGACGTTAACACTGCGCTCGTCTGACACGAGCCTTACTAGCACGTACCCTTCCAGTTTCATTAAGTGCCTTTTCTGTTATGTTTGTGAAATCCTTTAGGTTTTGATTGTTTTCTTTCGTAATACTCTGTTGCATATTTTGGCTTCCTGTTCCATGTATGACATCACAGTGTTCTTCGTCTTGTTTCGGTTTTAATTGCCCTTTTCTGTTTTTATTTATTGGTGTAAATGTTTTTCCTTTTTTCCTCTGGTATGTGTGTCCTGAAAAGTTTAACTCCGTGTGTTTGTGTGATGTTTTTGCTGATCTCCCATGACTCATTACAAACACTGCTTGTGCAACACTTACCAGAGGAGGAACTCCAAGTGGATGTAATGTTTGCTCAGGTCACATCAGGCCGGGTTTTGCTCAGCTTTACCAGTAAAGATCCGTTTAAGGAGGGAGAAAACACATATTTTACTAACAGCCTTTTTGGGGTGCCCTTAACTCTGAAAATGTTAATTTCTCTGGGTTTGTTAAACCTGCGCTGCCTTCATATACTTAATAAATTTGCAGTCTTGATGCTTTTGGTCTTTTTGGGGTATTGAGTCCCTGTAACTGCCCTCTGACCTGTGTGTGATGTAATGGACACGTTATGAAGTGTTTAAAGTGTTTATACAGAGGCAAGAATGAACAAGCGCCTCCAGGTCTCTGGGCACAGGTTGGTACGTGCTTGGACAGGTTCCTTGTCCATGTTTCTGGTCCAGACTATGTATCACTACCTGCAATCATATACGTGGACATAACTACTAAGAGTAAGGCTTACTCCAAACCGGCTTTTCCCGCGAACAACAAAATATCTAATGGAATAAAAGCCTAACAAGAAATGGTAAATAAAGAAACCATAATATATTGTGCGTTTGCTATGCAGCAATATAAAGCTTTAAATATATAAACAATGTCACCACTTCACGTCAACAAAGCAGCAGCACCGGTCTGTCCGACGGGAAGCCGGAACGTCAAATAGCTAAAAAATTTATATAAAATATCAAAATTAAATTGGCTCATCGCATTCTGTTTGTAAACAAACGTTTTCAGGAACATAACACAAGCCGCAAAAAAGCAATGAAGTAACGCAGTCAGTGGAAGCTTTCACCGAATGTTTTCTTTTTCTTGTGTTATTCTCTAGAAGACGTTTGTTTGCTAACGAAACGCGTTGGGCTATTGTAATAGATTTTGGAGCTCCTGCGTCCTGTCGATTTCGCCCAGAGGCGTTAACTCGGTGTTTATGATTTATAGCTTTTAAATGTTGCAAACTGACAAAAAGTTTGTTTTATCTACCATTTCTTGATTTTCATTCTCTGGTATCTCTGTATCGTTCTGTGGTTGAAATTCCTCCACGTGTTGATGTGAGTCCCTGATCTGCAGCACCAACAAAGTGCTTATTCTCTCTCATATTGACGTTTTACAACCTACGTGATCAGAAGCTCAGGACCAGCATATACAGCGCCGCTGCCAGTGTTTTGGCAGTGACCTGGGTTTGTTTCTGTTGGCTTTGTGCTCCGGCACACTGGACTGAAGTGAAGCCGTGACTAATGTGATCAACGCCCAAGGAAGTCATCGATAGGGTGTTCCCGGCAAGGTCATTGTATTTAATAATGTAGCCCCTATGTAACAGTGTCTGTGTAACCGTGTATCTGTGCTGCAGTAGTAATCGGATACACGAGCCTATACAAAGTATTTATACAGCATTCTTGGTTGTGTAAGTGTGACAAGCGTTTGACAGACGGGAAGTGTTAGACATGGTGTCTTCCGTTCCGCAGCTCTTCAGGGTGAGGTTTCTCACTTAAATCTTTCCTGAAAAAGAATTACTAGCTTTTGGTGTCTGACTCGGCCAGTTGTCCCTCCGGGCTCTGAAACTCGCAGCTTCCTGCAGCACGCGGCGTGCGTGAGGATTAGTGTAGTAATACAAGGCGAGGCGCTATATAGTCACGGGCAGCATTCATGTCATTAACGTGCCGGCCGTACTCGCCTGCTTGAATCTCGTGGTCTCGCCGCGGGCTCTCGCCTTGGGTCTCGCCGCGGGCTCTCGCCTTGGGTCTCGCCGCGGGCTCTCGCCTTGGGTCTCGCCGCGGGCTCTCGCTTTGGGTCTCGCCGCGGGCTCTCGCCTTGGGTCTCGCCGCGGGCTCTCGCCTTGGGTCTCGCCGCGGGCTCTCGCCTTGGGTCTCGCCGCGGGCTCTCGCCTTGGGTCTCGCCGCGGGCTCTCGCCTTGGGTCTCGCCGCGGGCTCTCGCCTTGGGTCTCGCCGCGGGCTCTCGCCGCGGGCTCTCGCCTTGGGTCTCACCTCGGGTCTCATATAGAGATGTATTTTGCTCTTTTTGTTATCTTGCGTTGTTTAGCCCCAAAGCCATGTTTCCACCATGAGGATGTTGCTGTTACATGTTGTCCCTTTTCTCCCGGTGACGCTTTGTCTTTGTTTTGTTTAGTACTGGCATAAAGCATGTTTCCACTGCGAGATCTGCAAGATGACTCTGAATATGAAGAATTACAAGGGATACGACAAGAAGCCGTACTGCAGCGCGTGAGTATCCCGGCTCCTTGTTACTAAATCCGTGCCTTGATGATAGCGGTTAGTTACTGGGTTATGCGAACAGACGCGCCCGAAGAGGAAATAACGTCTTAATACCTCACCTCCCCCACATCATGATAAATGTCACTTCCATGTCCTTACAATTTCTGTAACATATGAGCTACTGATCCGGAGGACCAAAAAACTCTCCTGGTCTTCCTTCACCCAACTCCTCTAGATGAGGGATCTCAAACTTCGGTCCCCTAAATGTTTCTGAACTACAACTCCCATGATTCTCTGGCCATTTATTGCATTAAAGAATTCTGGGAATTGAAGGCAATAAGTATAAGAGAGGCCAGAGTGTGATACCCCTGCTCTAGATTGTAAGCTCCTGTGAGCCGGACCCTCTGCTCCTCTAGATTGTAAACTCCTGTGAGCCGGACCCTCTGCTCCTCTAGATTGTAAGCTCCTGTGAGCCGGACCCTCTGCTCCTCTAGATTGTAAACTCCTGTGAGCCGGGCCCTCTGCTCCTCTAGATTGTAAGCTCCTGTGAGCCGGACCCTCTGCTCCTCTAGATTGTAAACTCCTGTGAGCCGGACCCTCTGCTCCTCTAGATTGTAAACTCCTGTGAGCCGGACCCTCTGCTCCTCTAGATTGTAAGCTCCTGTGAGCCGGACCCTCTGCTCCTCTAGATTGTAAGCTCCTGTGAGCCGGACCCTCTGCTCCTCTAGTTTGTAAACTCCTGTGAGCCGGACCCTCTGCTCCTCTAGATTGTAAGCTCCTGTGAGCCGGACCCTCTGCTCCTCTAGTTTGTAAGCTCCTGTGAGCCGGACCCTCTGCTCCTCTAGATTGTAAACTCCTGTGAGCCGGACCCTCTGCTCCTCTAGATTGTAAGCTCCTGTGAGCCGGACCCTCTGCTCCTCTAGATTGTAAGCTCCTGTGAGCCGGACCCTCTGCTCCTCTAGATTGTAAGCTCCTGTGAGCCGGACCCTCTGCTCCTCTAGATTGTAAGCTCCTGTGAGCCGGACTCTCTGCTCCTCTAGTTTGTAAACTCCTGTGAGCCGGGCCCTCTGCTCCTCTAGATTGTAAGCTCCTGTGAGCCGGACTCTCTGCTCCTCTAGATTGTAAACTCCTGTGAGCCGGACCCTCTGCTCCTCTAGATTGTAAGCTCCTGTGAGCCGGACTCTCTGCTCCTCTAGATTGTAAACTCCTGTGAGCCGGACCCTCTGCTCCTCTAGATTGTAAGCTCCTGTGAGCCGGGCCCTCTGCTCCTCTAGATTGTAAGCTCCTGTGAGCCGGACCCTCTGCTCCTCTAGATTGTAAGCTCCTGTGAGCCGGACCCTCTGCTCCTCTAGATTGTAAACTCCTGTGAGCCGGACCCTCTGCTCCTCTAGATTGTAAGCTTATGTGAGCCGGACCCTCTGCTCCTCTAGATTGTAAACTCCTGTGAGCCGGACCCTCTGCTCCTCTAGATTGTAAACTCCTGTGAGCCGGACCCTCTGCTCCTCTAGATTGTAAACTCCTGTGAGCCGGACCCTCTGCTCCTCTAGATTGTAAGCTCCTGTGAGCCGGACCCTTTGGGACCTCTCATTTTTGGTTCCTATGTTTGATTGTAATTTTGTCTCGCTCCCTATTGGTTATTGTAAAGCGCTGCAGAAGCTGTTGGTGCCATATGAATGATAATAATGGGAAGCGGAGACGTGGCTCCGTCATGTCCGCTTTACCCTGCCCGCCAGTCATCTAGTAACGTCAGGGAGATAAGATCTTGCCCTCTGCTCGGTGCAGCAGGATGGAAGCTGAGGGGGTTTCACAGCAGATTCCAGTCATTCCACAGACATGACACAGCCCCGCTCCTCCTCCTCCTCCTCCTCCTCCTCCTCCTCCTCGCTGTGTCAGGGGGTAAAATCCTCGAGTCACAGAATGAAGAGGAATCTGCAAAGCCAGAGCAGAAATCTGAATTCTTATAAATCTGAGGCGCAGAGAATAATAATCTATTTAATGTGTAATGATCTCACTCAGGTCCTGCGGTTACAACATGCGAATCTCCTGAACGACTCTAATGTAAAAAGACACAGGGACACACACACTGTATTATTTATTTATAAATAAAAATGGCGCATTGAAGAGGTCATGTGACTTTGTATTCACTATATAAGCGTTGTAATGTTTTGACGTTTAGATACAGTTTGTAATAAGATTTGTAAAGTGTCTTTGTCTTTATATACAGTGTCTGCAGCGCCAGTTTTATTTTTCTGTGATTGTACTATTGTTTTGTGATGTTCGCACAGATTCTCCCTCTTTCTGTCGATTTGCTTTTGTGTGCGATATATAACACAATTTCACTTCAGTTTGCTTCTTGCTTCCTTTCCTTCCTCTTTCGTCCCTCCGTCTCCCCCTCTTTCGTCCCTCCGTCTCCCCCTCTTTCGTCCCTCCGTCTCCCCCTCTTTCGTCCCTCCGTCTCCCCCTCTTTCGTCCTCCGTCTCCCCCTCTTTCGTCCCTCCGTCTCCCCCTCTTTCGTCCCTCCGTCTCCCCCTCTTTCGTCCCTCCGTCTCCCCCTCTTTCGTCCCTCCGTCTCCCCCTCTTTCGTCCCTCCGTCTCCCCCTCTTTCGTCCCTCCGTCTCCCCCTCTTTCGTCCCTCCGTCTCCCCCTCTTTCGTCCCTCCGTCTCCCCCTCTTTCGTCCCTCCGTCTCCCCCTCTTTCGTCCCTCCGTCTCCCCCTTCTTTCGTCCCTCCGTCTCCCCCTCTTTCGTCCCTCCGTGCCCCCCTTTTCGTCCCTCCGTGCCCCCCTTTTCGTCCCTCCGTGCCCCCCTCTTTCGTCCCTCCGTGCCCCCCCTTTTCGTCCCTCCGTCCCCCTCTTTCGTCCTCTCGTCTCCCCCCTCTTTCGTCCCTCCGTCTCCCCCCTCTTTCGTCCCTTCCGTCTCCCCCTCTTTCGTCCCTCCGTCTCCCCCTCTTTTCGTCCCTCCGTCTCCCCCCTCTTTCGTCCCTCCGTCTCCCCCTCTTTCGTCCTCCCTCTCCGTCTCCCCCCCTCTTTCGTCCCTCCGTCTCCCCCCCTCTTTCGTCCCTCCGTCTCCCCCCCTCTTTCGTCCTCCGTCTCCCCCCCTCTTTCGTCCCTCCGTCTCCCCCCTCTTTTCGTCCCTCCGTCTCCCCCCTCTTTCGTCCCTCCGTCTCCCCCCTCTTTCGTCCCTCCGTCTCCCCCCTCTTTCGTTCCTCCGTCTCCCCCCCTCTTTCGTCCCTCCGTCTCCCCCCCCTTTTCGTCCCTCCGTCTCCCCCCTCTTTCGTCCCTCCGTCTCCCCCCTCTTTCGTCCCTCCGTCTCCCCCCCTCTTTCGTCCCTCCGTCTCCCCCCCTTTTCGTCCCTCCGTCTCCCCCCCTCTTTCGTCCCTCCGTCTCCCCCCCCTCTTTCGTCCTCGTCTCCCCCCCTCTTTCGTCCCTCCGTCTCCCCCCCTCTTTCGTCCCTCCGTCTCCCCCTCTTTCGTCCTCCGTCTCCCCCCTCTTTCGTCCCTTCGTGCCCCCCCTCTTTCGTCCCTCCGTGCCCCCCTCTTTCGTCCCTCCGTCTCCCCCCCTCTTTCGTCCCTCCGTCTCCCCCCTCTTTCGTCCCTCCGTCTCCCCCTCTTTCGTCCCTCCGTCTCCCCCCTCTTTCGTCCTCCGTCTCCCCCCTCTTTCGTCCCTCCGTCTCCCCCCTCTTTCGTCCCTCCGTCTCCCCCCCTCTTTCGTCCCTTCGTCTCCCCCCTTCTTTCGTCCCTTCGTGCCCCCCCTCTTTCGTCCTCCGTGCCCCCCTCTTTCGTCCCTCCGTGCCCCCCTCTTTCGTCCCTCCGTCTCCCCCCTCTTTCGTCCCTCCGTCTCCCCCCTCTTTCGTCCCTCCGTCTCCCCCCTCTTTCGTCCCTCCGTCTCCCCCTCTTTCGTCCCTCCGTCTCCCCCCTCTTTCGTCCCTCCGTCTCCCCCCCTTTCGTCCCTCCGTGCCCCCCTCTTTCGTCCCTCCGTCTCCCCCCTCTTTCGTCCCTCCGTCTCCCCCTCTTTCGTCCCTCCGTCTCCCCCCTCTTTCGTCCCTCCGTCTCCCCCCTCTTTCGTCCCTCCGTCTCCCCCCCTCTTTCGTCCCTCCGTCTCCCCCCCTCTTTCGTCCCTCCGTCTCCCCCCTCTTTCGTCCCTCCGTCTCCCCCCTCTTTCGTCCCTTCGTGCCCCCCCTCTTTCGTCCCTCCGTGCCCCCCCTCTTTCGTCCCTCCGTGCCCCCCTCTTTCGTCCCTCCGTGCCCCCCTCTTTCGTCCCTCCGTCTCCCCCCTCTTTCGTCCCTCCGTCTCCCCCCTCTTTCGTCCCTCCGTCTCCCCCCTCTTTCGTCCCTCCGTCCCCCCCCCTCTTTCGTCCCTCCGTCTCCCCCCTCTTTCGTCCCTCCGTCTCCCCCCCTCTTTCGTCCCTCCGTCTCCCCCCCTCTTTCGTCCCTCCGTCTCCCCCCCCTCTTTCGTCCCTCCGTCTCCCCCCCCTCTTTCGTCCCTCCGTCTCCCCCCCCTCTTTCGTCCCTCCGTCTCCCCCCCCTTTCGTCCCTCCGTCTCCCCCCCCTCTTTCGTCCTCCGTCTCCCCCCCCTCTTTCGTCCCTCCGTCTCCCCCCCTCTTTCGTCCCTCCGTCTCCCCCCCTCTTTCGTCCCTCCGTCTCCCCCCCTCTTTCGTCCCTCCGTCTCCCCCCCTCTTTCGTCCCTCCGTCTCCCCCCCTCTTTCGTCCCTCCGTCTCCCCCCCCTCTTTCGTCCCTCCGTCTCCCCCCCCTCTTTCGTCCCCTCTTTCGTCCCTCCGTCTCCCCCCCCTCTTTCGTCCCTCCGTCTCCCCCCCCTCTTTCGTCCCTCCGTGCCCCCCTCTTTCGTCCCTCCGTGCCCCCCTCCTCTCTCGGTCTCCCCCCTCTCTGGTCCCCCCCCCCGCGCGCTCTACCTGCCGGCCAGTGACACCGGATGTGCATTTTTTGTGGCTCGTTTCTTCTGCTCTGACGAAGCAAACACGGTCACATTTTCTCTATAAATAGTCATGAAGTTTTCTAGCGGATGTGCTTGTGGTTTGAGGGATGTGCAGCGCGGTCACCTGTGTGTAGGCTGGTCACTTCCCGTCACCCCACGGACTCGACACAAATAGGCACTTGATGCGGCGGCCGCTCGGTGAAGTGGGAGCTGAGCCGTTTCCGGAGCTCGCGGCAGACGTGGAAGTGTTTAAATACAGCGTGATGGGGATTTTTTTTAAGCGTTCCTGGTGGCGCTCTTGGTCTCTGCAGTAAAGCCTCATTCACAATGTGTCAGTTTTTACGTCTTTATTGATTGTGATCTCTATATCGAAGCGGAGGAGCTGAGCGCGTGCGCTGCGGCTAACCTGGCGATCGCAGCGGAAGATCGTGTAGCGTAAAAGATGGCCGCCTCCACCGAGAAACACCGAAAACAAATGATTTTCTGGCCATTCTTCTGATAAGGAAATCTCCATTTCATTCATGGTCTCGTCACAAACCATACCCGCTGATATACACGCACCTCCGCCGCTGGATTCTCAGCCTGGGTATTCAGTTACTGCGCTGCCGGTGTGAAAGGAGGAACCGGAGACGCTCTGACCTGATGGTGGCCGGCCGGGTGGTAGCGGGTTCTATATATGGGGGGGATCTTGGTGCTAGGGGCTTCCCCCCCCCCTTCATGGTGCAATTTGTCCTCCAGGTGAGCAGGACGGTGACGGCCCTGACATCGAGGTGTGAAAGTCCTGACACATGTTAGAAAACCGCTTCTTTTTGTGTAGTTTTACCTATTGACCCCTTTCCCCCCAAAATGTGTATTCATAAAACAGATCTCCTGCAAAGTCACCCCATTATGAGGGAGAAAGTCTAAAATAATCCAATCTTTCCATAAACCATGGATTATTTATTGTGCACCAACACATTCCGCAGCCCTGTACAAAGATGTTGTTGTTGGTTGCGAAGTCGTGTCCGACCCGTCGCGACCCCATGGATAACGTTCCTCTACGCCGTCCTGTACAAAGATACAATGTGTAAAGCGAAGACGTGGATTCAGTATTCACCGTGAAGATCCCTAATGCATACGTGTACAGTATATGTAAACACCGTGACCCCTCCAGTCCGGGGGGGCGGGGGGCGCTGGAGATCATTTGAAAACCTTTGGCTGCAGATGTGATTGAAAGGTGGCGGTGTTTCCCGCACCTGGTCCTCAGGTCCCCCGAACAGGACAGGTTTTAAGGATCACCTGGGGGAAATGCAGACTGAATCCTGCAATCACTGAGCAGAAAATCTTATCACCTGAGCTTGACATATCCTGCAAACCTGGCCTGTTTGGGGGTCCTGAGCTGCAGGCCTGGGGACGCTGCCGTAGAGGAAAATACACCTCATAGCATTTGTGAATTTGCCGTTCGGGGGGGGGGGGAGCCAGGTGCTTCACTTGGTGATCCCTCCCTTGAATACATGAAGTGCTGATTTGTCACAATGTGTCCCATGTACGTTCACCCAGTGTCTAAAGAGAGGAACTGCAATACCCAGAAACCCATGCTGTGCGTCTCCGTCAAGTACCTGTATAGCCACGGACATATTACAGGGAGACCTTTACCTTAATGATTTGTGTAAATCACTGAATTTCTCTTTTCCTTCCATCAGGCATTATCCCAAGCAATCTTTCACCATGGTGGCCGACACACCGGAAAACCTCCGCCTGAAGCAGCAGAGCGAATTGCAGAGCCAGGTAAAGAGGCCCACACGTTATCACGTGAAAGCAGTCAGGATGTGTGGTCCCCCTTCTCTCTCCCCCCCCCCTCCACACCCCTGATCGTGTGAAACCACTGGGTGAAGTGGAGGAGTCGTCGTCCCGTCCCCCCCCCCCTTGTCAGCAGCTGCAGGGACTTTGAATTTCCCAGCTGACTGTCACTAGTGATGTCACATACAGAGCGGCCGAACGTCACTGTTTGAGACCAATCGCTGTAGCGAGTTTTTTCAAGAGCGGCACAGATGGATCAGATCTGCGCGTGCAGCTCCGATCCATCGCTCTGCGCAGGCGCGTGCAGCTCCGATCCGTCGCTCTGCGCAGGCGCGTGCAGCTCCGATCCGTCGCTCTGCGCAGGCGCGTGCAGCTCCGATCCGTCGCTCTGCGCGTGCAGCTCCGATCCGTCGCTCTGCGCGTGCAGCTCCGATCCGTCGCTCTGCGCGTGCAGCTCCGATCCGTCGCTCTGCGCGTGCAGCTCCGATCCGTCGCTCTGCGCGTGCAGCTCCGATCCGTCGCTCTGCGCGTGCAGCTCCGATCCGTCGCTCTGCGCGTGCAGCTCCGATCCGTCGCTCTGCGCGTGCAGCTCCGATCCGTCGCTCTGCGCGTGCAGCTCCGATCCGTCGCTCTGCGCGTGCAGCTCCGATCCGTCGCTCTGCGCGTGCAGCTCCGATCCGTCGCTCTGCGCGTGCAGCTCCGATCCGTCGCTCTGCGCAGGCACAACAGAACTTGTGTATGTAAAGTGTGCGAACCCCATAGCGCTGCGTGATTTGCGGTATTCCCTTCAGTACCAAGTGATGTCTCAATAACCACTCGCAGGGCCCAGTTTTTTTATGGAACATGACTACGCTCAGTAAATCTATACAGAGCCCCCCCCCCCCTTTCTGTTTGACAGGGCTCCCTCTGCTGGCCAAAATGTCCAACTATGTCTACCTCATAGCCTGGGCTCCAGGTTTCTGTAAAAGAAAGAACAGACTTGCGAGATTTTCAAATAATTTCAGCGCATCGGCTTTAGTGTTGGGTGCAGTGTTTCTCAACTTGGTCCTCAGGTCCCCCTAACAGGCCAGGTTTGCAGGATATGTGACGCACAGTGCAGGTGATACGATTTGCTGCTCAGTGATTGCAGGGTTCAGTCTGCATTTCCCCAAGGTGATCCTTAAAACCTGTCCTGTTAGGGCAGGGGTCAGCAAACTTGGCTCCCTGATGTTTTGGGAACTACATCTCTCAAGATGCCCTTCAGACTAATGGGTGACTGAGCATCTTTGGAGATGTAGTTCCCAAAGCATCAGGGAGTTAAGTTTGCTGACCCCTGTGTTAGGTGGACCTGAAGACTGGAGATGAGAAACACTGGGTGGGTGTGTTGAGGTTTTAGGGTCACATTCTGGAGCACATTCACAAATGCAGTTTGCAACAAACCGAATCCTCTGCTCCAGAATCAGACCAGATCGAGTACAATCCAACTCAGAGCATCGGATTCTGATGGTGGAGTTTACGCGATAATGGCAGTGAAAGGGTTATGAATGAAACACAATGTGTTGTTCAGGGTAAATCTTTCCATTACATCTGGAGACACTTTTCTAGGTGGGGGGTAAGGAGGTCTTTGACGTGGGCTTGCACTGCGCTTTGTGAACGTGTGAGCTTTTTGCTTCTGCTTTCAGATTCGTTATAAGGAGGACTTTGAGAAGAATAAGGGCAAAGGATTCAGTGTTGTTGCCGACACTCCTGAACTGCAGAGAATCAAGAAAACCCAGGACCAGATCAGTAATGTGAGTCTGAATCGCACAGCTTCACAGCCGTCCCCGGCTCCTCTATAGTAATGATATGGAGGGAGAGGGTCATTGCTTCACGGCCGTCCCCGGCAGATATGGAGGGACCGGCAGAGAGGGGAGGTACAGGAAGCCAATGGAGGGACCAGCAGAGAGGGGAGGTACAGGAAGCCAATGGAGGGACCGGCAGAGGGGGGGTACAGGAAGCCAATGGAGGGACCGGCAGAGGGGTGGGGAGGTACAGGAAGCCAATGGTGGGACCGGCAGAGGGGGGGGGAGGTACAGGAAGCCAATGGTGGGACCGGCAGAGGGGAGCGAGGTACAGGAAGCCAATGGTGGGACTGGCAGAGGGGGGGAGGTACAGGAAGCCAATGGTGGGACCGGCAGAGGGGGGGCGTACAGGAAGCCAATGGTGGGACCGGCAGAGGGGGGAGGTACAGGAAGCCAATGGTGGGACCGGCAGAGGGGGGAGGTACAGGAAGCCAATGGAGGGACCGGCAGAGGGGGGAGGTACAGGAAGCCAATGGAGGGACCGGCAGAGGGGGGAGGTGCGTCTGGTGAGAAAAATGAGCCTGGCGCCTACATTCATTCGAGATTGCAAAGGGGCAATACGGGAGTTGGGGCCAATAAGGAGCGAGTTGCAGTACTCTTGTCATTTCACGACTTGACCCTGAACCAGCACCTTTGCGGTATCTTGTGTCAGAAACGGGCAGACACGGGCAATGTTTTTGAGTTGAAAGTAACAGGATTTGGTCACTGTCTGGATGTGGGAAGAGAACGTCAGGTCAGAGTCAAAAGTGACACCGCGGCAGCGAACTTGAGAACGAGAATTTCAGTTTTGGCAAGATTGAGTTTAAGGAAGCGGAAAGACATCCAATGCGAGACGGCAGAGAGACAGTCAGTGACTCGATCCAATGCGCTTGGGAAGCCTTCAAAGTGAGCACTTAGAGATATCCTGGAGGTAGTCTGAGGTTAGACAGGAGGTAGAAAACCTACAAAAAGGTAAGATTTGTTGGTTTAAATCCATTCTTTTACAATTGCAGGCTTGGTCCAGTGTAAGAGCTGTCATGCATTTGTTTTTAGATCCAATTTTTGGAGGTTTGGAGTGTGCCTGATATGTAGGCAGCTCTCTTTATTGCAGCAGGAAATTGCCTGTTTGAAGTCTGAGATTTGTAAATTATCTGTTAGAGAAACTCAGGCTATGGCTATGACTGTTACAAAGCCACTGCCACAGAGGCCTCCTAGGAGCGGCAGATGGACTACTGTAGGATCTGGTAGACTTACAGTTGTGGATAGAAGGCATGTCCCACAGTCTGTGGCTCTTCTTAATTCTTTTGAGGCACTTTCAGAGTGTAGTGGTGAGACGGAAGTAGGCTCAGACACCATAGTTGAGGAACCACCATCCACTATGCCTAAGGTATGCAGGACTGCAACCAAGAACAATAAGGAAAAGGTGGGACATGATAGAAATTAGAAGGCAATTGTTGCTGGGTGATTCTATCATAAGAGGTGTTGAGCTGGAGAGTAGTGGTTTGGTGAGATGTCTTCCTGGGGCTACTGCTCGTAGAGACAGACGTATTCTCAATATTGTCAAACAAGCAAAGCAGCAAGGGGAAGTGGATGTTCTAGTCCATCTAGGGACAAATTACTTGGCTAGCAATGAGGTTTCTGAGATTAAGGAAGATTTTTGTGTTCTTGGAGGTGAAATACAGCAGATTGCGTCCACTGTGTCATTCTCTGAAGTTTTGCCTGTGCATAACATTCAGGATAGGCAGATGCGCAATAGGGAATTTAATTTGTGGCTTCGGGAATGGTGTCGAGAGCAAGGATTTGGCTTTGTGTCCCATGATCGCTCTAATTGGAGCAGAAAGGAACTGTATAAAAAAGATGGTTTGCATCTTACTCATAGGGGAACATATGTTCTCAGTGAGAAGTTCAAAGGTTTCGCAAAGAAATATTTAAACTAGGAGGGGGGGGACAAAAGATTAAAAAACAATCTGCCTGATTGTCCCCCAAAACTAAATCGGAGGGTGCAAGCAACACGCGGGGGAAAAAATGACAAGCTCAGAGTCGTGTCTATAAATGCTCGCAGTTTAGTCAATAAAATCAATGAACTGGAGGCAATGATGGCAGCTGAAAAAGTAGATTTAGTGGCGGTTACTGAGACATGGTTCAGTGAGAAAAATAACTGGGACATAACAATACCGGGGTACTCTTTATATAGAAAAGAGAGAGAAGGTAGGAAAGGAGGAGGAGTGGCCCTGTATGTGAAAAACAACATAAAAACGAACCAAATAAAAGTGAGCGAGGTGAACATAGTCAGTTTGGGTTACGCTAACATTTGGCAATCATACAGTAGCTCGTGTAGGTGTGATCTATAGACCCCCTGGACAAGTAGAAGAGCTAGATAATCTGCTGCTTGAGGAAATAGCCAAAATGGCAATGAAGGGGGAAGTTATTATCGTGGGGGATCTTCCTGATGTGAACTGGAAAACCAAAACAGCTGGGTGCACCAGGAGTACAAATATTCTAAACTCCCTACTGGGATTATCTCTAACACAAGTAGTTGAGGAGCCGACCCGTAAAGAGGCCATATTGGATTTAATACTCACAAATGGAGGTTTGGTATCGGACGTTGTTGTAGGTGAAAATTTGTGATCTAGTGATCACCAGTCAGTATGGTTTAATATAAGAACAGGGATGGAGCCGCACCACACAAAAACAAAAGTTTTAGACTTTAAAAAAACAGATTTTTCTAAAATGAGATTTTGTGTGAAGGAGTCATTATCAGACTGGAGGAGTTTAAAGGGAGTCCAGGAGAAATGGGATTATTTAAAGGAAGCATTATTGAAGGCCACAGGCAATTGCATTCGGCTTGTTAGCAAAAACAAAAAAGGGAAGAAACCACTGTGGTCTCTACAGAAGTGGCCAAAATAGTGAAGAACAAAAAGACAGCATTCAATAATTATAAAACAACTCAGAGTGAAGAAGATAGGCAAACCTATAAGATTAGGCAGAAAGAGGCAAAGCAATTTATAAGAGCTTCCAAAGCACACGCAGAAGAGAAAATAGCTCAGTCAGTAAAAAAGGGGGACAAAACATTTTTTAGATACATAAACGAGAAAAGTAAAACAAGGATTAGATTAAAAACAAAGGAAGGAAGGTATGTAGAAGAGGATAAAAGTCTCGCTGACTGCCTCAATGAATATTTTCGTTCAGTCTTTGCAGAAGAAAAGGAAGGAAAGGGACCTCAGTTAGGAGGAAACACTAACGAGACAATTACATATGAGTTTACAGAGGAGGAGGTTCTACAGCAGCTGTCTATAGTAAAGACAAATAAGTCAATGGGGCCTGATGGGATCCACCCTAAATTATTAAAAGAGCTCAGTGATGTAATAGCAAAACCGTTAACAGATTTATTTAACCAATCCTTGTTAACGGGAGTCGTCCCAGAAGACTGGAAATTAGCAAATGTTGTGCCCATTCACAAGAAGGGTAGTAGGGAGGAATCTGCGAACTATAGGCCAGTTAGTCTTACGTCAGTAGTGGGGAAATTAATGGAAACCATGTTAAAGGAAAGGATTGTTGAACATCTAAAAACACATAGATTACAGGATCAGAAACAACATGGGTTTACCTCAGGGAGATCATGCCAAACTAATCTTATTGATTTTTTTTGATTGGGTAACAGAAATAATAGACACAGGTGGTGCAGTAGACATTGCTTATTTAGATTTCAGTAAGGCTTTTGATACTGTTCCGCATAGAAGCTTATCAATAAATTGCAATCTTTGAGCTTGGATTCCAATATTGTTGAATGGATTAGGCAGTGGCTGAGTGACAGGCAACAGAGGGTTGTGGTAAATGGAGTTTATTCGGCGCAAGGTCTTGTTACCAGTGGGGTACCTCAGGGGTCAGTACTTGGACCCATTCTCTTTAATATTTTTATTAGTGATATTGCAGAAGGTATTAATGGAAAAGTATGTCTTTTTGCTGATGACAAAGATTTGCAACAGGGTTGACGTTCCTGGAGGGATCAGCCAAATGACAAATGATTTAGGTAAACTAAAAAAATGGTGGGAGCTGTGACAATTGAGTTTTAATGTGGATAAGTGCAAGATAATGCACCTGGGACGTAAAAACCCAAGGGCTGAATATAGAATATTTGATACATCTGAGGGTTGGGATTTAGCTGTCATTATTTCAGAGGATCTAAGGGTAAGTAGTCAATGTAATAGAGCAGCAGGAAATGCTGGCAGAATGCTTGGTTGTGTAGGGAGAGGTATTAGCAGTAGGAAAAGGGAAGTGCTCATGCCACTGTACAGAGCACTGGTGAGACCTCACTTGGAGTACTGTGTGCAGTACTGGAGACCGTATCTCCAGAAGGATATAGACATCTTAGAGAGAGTTCAGAGAAGGGCTACTAAAATGGTGTACGGCTTGAAGGAGAAAAGTTACCAGGAAAGGCTTAATGATCTTAACATGTACAGCTTGGAAAAAAGACGAGACAGAGGAGATATGATAGAAACATTTAAATACGTAAAGGGAATCCACAAGGTAGAGGAAGGGAGTATATTTAAAAGGAAACAAAGAAGCAAAACAAGAGGACATAGTCTTAGATTAGAGGGGCAAAGGTTTAAAAGTAACATCAGGAAGCATTATTTTACTGAGAGGGTGGTGGATACATGGAACAGTCTTCCAGTAGAAGTGGTAGAGGCCAAAACAGTAATTGAATTTAAGCAAGCATGGGATAGGCATAAGGCTATCCTAAACAAAAGATAAATCCAGGTAAAGTATCCATGTAATTGGGCGACTAGATGGGCCAAAAGGTTCTTATCTGCCGACATTTTTCTATGTTTCTAATGAGACGGCAGAGAGACAGTGACTCGATCCAATACGAGACGGCAGAGTGACAGTGACTCGATGCAATGCGAGACGGCAGAGAGACAGTCAGTGACTCGATCCAATGCGAGGCGGCAGAGAGACGGTCAGTGACTCGATCCAATGCGAGGCGGCAGAGTGACAGTCAGTGACTCGATCCAATGCGAGACGGCAGAGAGACGGTCAGTGACTCGATCCAGGAGAGCTGGAGAGAGATCAGGGGAGGAGAGGTTTGAGTGTCTCAGCGTGTAGATGTTACTGGAATCCAAAGGAGCTGATCCATTTCCCTAGAGAGGCCGTGTAGACTGATAAAAGGAGAGGGCCCAGTACTGACCATTGGGGCCCCCAACAGAGACAGGCTGCCCGGAGGAGGGACTTACTGCAAGTGTAACCAGAAGAGAACCATGAAAGAACAGCACCTTGAAGGCCTATATCACTAAGGGTTTGAAGGAGCGAGTGGTCAACTGTATGAAAGGCTACACAGGGTGGAGAGATGCACGGGACGATTCCCACACGTCCTTAGCTCTGCAGAAGCTCAATATGATTTCTGACTCTGGAAACGTGTTTGATTCACGTCTGTTCCTCTCCACTGCTTCTGCAGATCAAATATCATGAAGTCTATGACAAGACTCGGATGGGAAACCCAGTCATGGAGGGCGGAGAGCTGGAACGCAGAGGATCAGAAGACGATGCCAATTACCGCAGACCCCCAATGGACAACATCCCTCGTCACCAACCTCCTGCCAGCAGCTCCGGTAACTACATCAGCCAGACAGTGTTTGAGTTGTACCAGTAGTGATTGTAAGGCCTAATTAACCCCTTCACTACCAAGGGATTTAAAAAAAAAAACACCACTACTGGCAGGAACCAGAGGTTTTTATGAAAATCTTATTTATACAACATGAAATATCTGGGAAAATTCCCAATGTATTCCTTACTGTAATAAGCTATTTACAGGCCACCTGCTGGCCAAGAGGAGTTACTGCAGTTCAGGTCTTTGTGCAGGATCAGCCCGGGAGATTTATTTATTTATATATAAAGGATTTTCCCAGGACGGATACATTGAGATTCTCTGGTTTCAGTTTGTCCTGAATTCAAGAACATTGAAATTTTACAGAAACACAAAGTAATAAAATGCAAGATATTAAAAACACAAATATACAGATTAACCCAGAAAATAAATATATAGCAAATATAGTCACTATGTTACATGTTTACAGGTGCATTCTGTATATAGTAACTGTTACATGTTTACAGGTGCATTCTGTATATAGTAACTGTTACATGTTTACAGGCGCATTCTGTATATAGTAACTGTTACATGTTTACAGGCGCATTCTGTATATAGTAACTGTTACATGTTTACAGGTGCATTCTGTATATAGTCACTGTTACATGTTTACAGGTGCATTCTGTATATAGTCACTGTTACATGTTTACAGGTGCATTCTGTATATAGTCACTGTGTTACATGTTTACAGGTGCATTCTGTATATAGTCACTGTGTTATATGTTTACAGGTGCATTCTGTATATGGTCACTGTTATATGTTTACAGGTGCATTCTGTATATGGTCACTGTGTTACATGTTTACAGGTGCATTCTGTATATAGTCACTGTGTTACATGTTTACAGGTGCATTCTGTATATAGTCACTGTGTTACAGGTTTACAGGTGCATTCTGTATATGGTCACTGTTACATGTTTACAGGTGCATTCTGTATATAGTCACTGTTACATGTTTACAGGTGCATTCTGTATATAGTCACTGTTACATGTTTACAGGTGCATTCTGTATATAGTCACTGCCACCCCTGACTGCACGTCCCTGGTATCCAGGTATATTAATATAGATCTCTTAAGGGACTTTAGACTGGGGGAATATTTGATGGCATCTGGGAGGTTATTCCAGGTAGGTGAGACACGTCTCCAGCAGGTTTTAAACAGTTTTAGTACCTCGTGCATCATGTCGCGTTGCTAAAACTTATGGGGCAGGCTCTGGAACCCAAATGCAAAGGAAATTCGTTTGCAACAAGCTTGGTTTGCTTTTATCAAGATAACTCCGTTCCTCAAAGACACCAACAGGTGAGTTATCTCGATCTTGGGAGTGAAGGGGTTAAAGTTGATTTGTCAGATTTAAGACAGCAGAAGACGCATTATATTTCGATCAATGCCTTTCTGATGTCACCTATCAGTATGTCTGTCCGTATGTTCGCTTGACGTCTATCCTCATCCCACAGGATATCAGCAGCAGCTGCCGCCACAACCCAAGTACGGCTACCAGGAGCCAGCAGCCCCGGCTTCCTCCCAGCGCGGCGCTCCTGCAGGAGGGGTGAGTATAATCCGTTCTAAACATTCGCTCTGCACGTTCTTTATTCCCTTCCAGGTCCACATGGCTTTCTCTCCTTTATTCGGCAGAAGTGTTTCCGTGCCGTGTATGATTACAACGCAGCGGACGAAGACGAAGTTTCCTTCCAGGACGGCGACACGATTGTCAACGTTCAGCAGATTGACGATGGCTGGATGTATGGAACCGTGGAACGTACAGGCGACACGGGAATGCTGCCCGCAAACTACGTGGAATCCATTTGATCGGGAGAAATCAGCTCATCGTTCCCTCTCCAGAAATCATGAAGCATTCCAGTGCGGCCCACTCCCGTGTAGCTTATGGAGGGGCGGGCTCCACCTCGCCCTCTAATCCAGCTTTTTCTCAACCCTTATGCCGCCCTCTTGATGCGGAAGAGCTAATTACCTCTTGCTTCATCCTCACACCCTTTCTGAGGAATTCTGGAATCCCGCTCCCCAGGAATTCTGGCGGCGTGGAATCCCGCTCCCCAGGAATTCTGGCGGCGTGGAATCCCGCTCCCCAGGAATTCCTCTTCTCTATCTGCGCTTTGCACTGGGTTTTGTTTTGTTCCCCCCCCCCTCCACGTTAATTAGTCTTAAAGGAGTGGGATCCCTTACGTCTAATGATCACATTCCAGAAAAACAAGCGCTCGCCTTCCTCAAATTAAGGCAAACCCCCCCCCCCCCCCTAAAACCCCATTGGCTTGCATTGATAGCCCTGTTTTGGTTGTGTTATGCAGACGCTGTGTCCCTGCGTCCGTTTTGCAGAGCGGCTGTGAGTATCCTGTGCTTCTTCTCACAAAGGACCTTCAGATTCACAAACTAGCAGCCAGACAGGAGCCCTCGCTCAGATCATCGCGCCGGAGCTTCTTCCTTTAAACATTTCCTCCATTTTTACACCTGTTTCCTGGAATATTTTTTATTTTTGCTGCCTTTTTCTGTGTTCGACATTTCACGGCTGAGGGAGGGTCTTCTCGACACCGGATAACTTGGACACGTGCCAGGGCTACACCAGCGAGTTGGTGTCCGTTAACCAGAAGTAAAAGACGATCTTCCCGGCACCGAAACGATCGCAAAGTCACTTTTTCCCTCTAACTGCAGAAAAGTGATTTTTTTTTTTTCTTTCTTTTTTCCTCTGAACTAACGCTTTTTGTTATCGCAGCCGCTGAACCTCCAGCCGGGCGTCTAACGCATATCACTAACCCGACGCCGACATATCTTTGCACAGGTCACAGTCTTCATGTAGTCAGATTTTTTTTATTTTTTTTTTTACAGAATTCAACCCCCCCCCCCCCCCGGCCAGAAAAAGCTCAGTTTGCGGTAAAAAATAAACGCGTGTCGTCTTAGTTAATCAGCGCCAGAGATTTAATTATAATATTTTTACATTGGAGAATCCCCTCCCCCACTATATTTTATATATATGTGTATATTTTCCCATTATTTTTTGTGTCGTAGCTGAAAAATCATCTGCAGTTTAGACGAGGGACGGATTTATCGATTCTCGTATCGGAATCGACGGAATACGCTTTGTAAAATAATCAGGAAGACGGTTAACGGTTTTCTCCGTCGGAGTTTTGATTTCGCTGTGGAAAGTCTTACGGTCCGTAACATTTTGTTGCTTTAAGCATAAGGATACAGAACTTTTTGGGTTCTTTTTTGTTTTACCCAGGTTTTTGATTTTGATCCTTCGTGATCCATTGCTGGTCTTGCCAAGTGTAATCCAAGCAGGTGCTTCCTCCGCTGTAACCCGAGCCGCCATCTCCTCCTGTATCTCCTGT
This sequence comes from Leptobrachium leishanense, assembly GCA_009667805.1. Lineage (NCBI taxonomy): Eukaryota > Metazoa > Chordata > Amphibia > Anura > Megophryidae > Leptobrachium > Leptobrachium leishanense. Next base: position 4,322,847 of record CM019074.1, on the reverse strand, counting down.
GCCAACGTGCCACGCGGGTAACTGGCATCGTCACGGAGGGGTTTTGGAGGGATGAATTGCGGAAGTTCTTTTGGTGCTTTCCTCGGCGTGGTTGTGGAAGGGTCAGAATTTTGGTGTTAAACCTCTGAAGTGGAAAATAAAATGCAGAACGTGGCGTTTTTTTTCTCCGATGGTTTGATGCCGCCAGGCGTCCGGGCATCGCTTTCCGTAAAGGCCTTAAGGATAAGTAATTCCTGTAGATAAATGTCTTTTATAGGAAATTTCCCAAGATCAGGTTCCATCCACGTCCACATGTAACGAGACCAGCAGGTCGGGGCAGCAAGAAGCCCCCGTATCTTGCAGCGATATAAGAGCGGTGGCGTTGTGCAGCTGGCTTGGTGCAACATACAGCCCATATCCAAACACACAGCCGGGCATCCATCTACCTGACATAAATCTGCGTCACGTTATTTCTCGCAGAACCACCACATATATATTGTCAATAAAGATCCCGTTGACTTTCAGTTGGGAAACAGATCTTTAAGCCTGGGGGGGGGGGGGGGGAATTACATAAGAAGCCACTAAATTTGGGGGTTAAATGATCATTATTCTTACAGATTATTAAAACACATCATGATTCTGTGTCTCGAAACCCAGATCTTTACCCGTGTGACCCACAGATGGTCACGTGTGGGTCACGGTTTATCCAGCAAAGCACGAGACCAGATCGGAAATGAAATAAACCCACAGGTTTCAAGGTTTGATTTTTATCGAGCACAATATTTTGTAGCGCTACACAGAGCACACGTCAAAGCACAATCACTGGAGGAAAAACAACTGGAACTACGAACGCCAGGAGATCAAATACTGTAAAAATACTTAAAACATTCCTTTTTTCTTCGCTCGCAGGCGACTGCCACACGTTTACAGTAAAACCGCGCGTTTTAAGAACGTCGAGGCCTCAGTTTGTGGCTTCCCACGGATCGCGACTTGCCTGGATTTCCCACGTTCTCCCGGGCAGTGGTGAAAACATGAATTCTGTGCATTTAGGACTTTGAAGGGGACCAAGTAAAATGCAGCTTCCTCTGCTAAAAACGTCTAAATTCTGGCACTTCCACAAACAACCCGTCTGGACCAAAACCTTCATCCTCCAAAATTCTCTCCTAAAATAAATGCACTTGTTCATAGGGATGTGTGGAAGCGCTGTTACATTCCACCCCCCACCGCAGCCTTATCGTATTGTTTAGCCATCATCATCTTCCATGCACTTTTATGTTGTGCTTTGTTTTCGTTTTAAACGATTATTTTTTTCCCCCCAGCTTTGTTTCACCAAACCCCCCCAGCCGGGAAGCCTCTGTATTGAATTGCTTGGGCCTGTAATCGGCACGTTATAAATTAAATCATGATAAAAACAAAAAAATACGCCAATCATGTCGCAACCAAGAAAAGCTTTCTCGGTTTACTCAGATTTAAAACAAAAAAAATAAATAAAAGTATCATTTTTAGGTCTGATGTATCATCGTGTTTATTCCGCTCTTATTTGTGTTTCGAGAAAAGTATCTGGTTTGAATTTCTTGAAGCTTTTTTTCCACCTTTTTCCTGTGTTTACGTTATGTTAGGCCGGGTCAGACGAGCGTTTTTCAGAGCAGAAGGAAAGTCCATGAGAGTGAACGTTCCTTCCCCTCTGACGCCCGTGTGGCCGCCTCGCTGAGCGCAGTTACTGCCTCCTATGGAGGATCGCGCTTTGCAGACCTGACAACCGTGTGTCGTAGCGTTTCGACAGGGAGGGTTTCAGCACGTCTGTTGTAGCGCGTCCAATTCGTGATGTCCCTTTTGTTCCAGACACCATATCTTTAACATATCACCACCTCCACTTCTTTCTATGGGGTTATCTGGTGAACGAGGTGGTCAGGGAATTGTGTCCCCCCTTCCAATCCACCGCTCTGGAAAGCTTTCATTTAGGAACCCACTAACATGCCGTCCCCAATGTGGTGCTGCAGCATCTTGCTGGAAAGTGATGGTTGGTTGAAGGTCATGTAGTTGTGTTGCCGCGTATTCAGTCAAAAGGTCAAGGTGAACATTTGCAGTAATTGACGTCTCGCCGGAGAAAAACAACTTCTTTCTATGGGGTTATGTTAAAGATATGGTGTCTGGAACAAAGGGAGTTCACTAATCTAAAGCAGAGGATCACTGACGCCACCATTGATGCGGGGAAGCTACAGCCAACATGGCAAGAAATCCAGCGCCGTCTCGATGTGCTTCAGTTAATGGCGCCCATATAGAGGTGCATTAAATGAGGCAAAAAACCCTTAAATCTATACGTCTCATTTTGTAATAATTTTCACTTATCTGTCTTTTTCAGTTGCCTTTGTAATAAATTTGGGAAATTGTAAAGAGACTTTATAGACACCCGGTTTCTTATATGAATGTGAAAGCGTTACATGATCTTTATTATGTGTCATATGTGCTTATATATCATTTATAAAACATAATAAGCATCAGGTTACGCTTTATAGAATATCTTTATCTTCCTAAATAAATTTTCAGACAATTAATGCGCAGAGTCACATGACGGTTATTTAGTGCGGTTTGTGACTGTGGATACAATTTAATGATCAGATAACCGTTTGCAGCTTTACTGTAACCTGCTGAAAACCCAAGAAAAGCCGAGAACCCAGAGGCCTCTGGATACTTTGCAGATTACCCGGATAAAGTCTGATGTTTAGTTGCACATCACACTTTATCCAGCAGCACTCGGGTAATGTGTGAATTACCTGGTTAAAATAGAGCAGAAAACCGGATTACCCAGAGCCCTCTGCATACTTTGCAGATTACCCGGGTAAAGTCCGAAATTTCATTTCACTTCGGACTTTTGCTAATGACGCCTGAGTAATGTCAGGATTACCCGGGAAATCCTAGGATTAACCTCACTTCGGGCTTTAACCGTAACATATAAATACAGAAAGCATTACAATGTAACCCGGGATCGTGTTCGGCCGTGTCGGATAATGGAACAATATTCATAAAAAGCTTATTACTGCAAACACTATAGAGAAAAGGTGTAACAATGTCTACGTCAGACGCCGGTTACATCTAATTATTGCGATAATAAAGACATTGGTTTGAGGAAAACGATCAGACAATGATTTACTTGGCTGGTAATGAGCCTCAGACTGACATCCTCTGGCTCCAGGCACTGTCAGCCCTGGAGCAAAGTCTCCAGCATGCGGTGCCTTCTCTTTTTATAGTAAAGCCTCGTGTGGTTGCCGAGTAAAGATGTAAATAGCAACGGTAACCAGGGTAAACTGCAACCGTTTTTAGTTTGATGGTTTGTAACCAGGAGCCGTTACACCTTGGTAGATTAGTTACAACAATGTGGACTCGCAAACACCCCCCCCCCCCGCTCGGCTGTTTCTTATAACAAGTTATATACAGTTGTGTTCAAAATGATTCAACCCCCAATGCTGTAAAGGGTTTTAGGGAATTTAGTGACATTTGTAATTGTATTCAGAATGAAATCCTACAAGGACTTTTTAAAGAACCATATGCAACTAAAATGACATCAATTGGTTTTGTAATACAGTAGTAAATGTTTCTTTTGTGAATTCTTCATTGACACAATTATTCAACCCCTTAAAGACTACCACTCTGAAGAACAGAGGTTCATTCAAGTGTTTTCAATCAGGTATTGAAAACACCTGTGGATGTCACGGAGCAGCAATAAAGCATAATAAGCACCAATTAGGCAGCTTTAAAATGACTGTGATACTCAGCTCCTTCTAGACATTTACTGGTGTGGTTACAAACATGGTGAAGTCAAGAGAATGGTCCAGGAAGACAAGAGAAGAGGTGATTACTCTTCACAGGAAGGGCAATGGCTATAAGAAGATTGCAAAGATGTTAAACATACCAAGAGAGACCATAGGAAGCATCATTCGCAAATTCAAGGCAAAGGGTACTGTTGAAACGCTACCTGGTCGTGGCAGAAAGAAGATGCTGACTTCGACTGCTGTGCGCTACCTGAAGCGTAGAGTGGAGAAAAGTCCCCGTGTGACTGCTGAGGAACTGCGAAAAGATTTGTCAGATGTGGGTACTGAAGTTTCAGCTCAGACAATACGGCGCACACTGCGTAATGAAGGCCTCCATGCCAGAACTCCCAGGCGCACCCCCTTGCTGTCTCCAAAGAATAAGAAGAGTCGACTGCAGTATGCCAAAAGTCATGTGGACAAACCACAGAAGTTTTGGGATAGTGTTCTGTGGACTGATGAAACAAAATGAGAACTGTTTGGGCCCATGGATCAACGCTATGTTTGGAGGAGGAAGAACAAGGCCTATGAAGAAAAGAACACCTTGCCTACTGTGAAGCATGGCGGGGGGGGTCAATCGTGCTTTGGTGCTGTTTTGCTTCTGCAGGTACAGGGAAGCTTCAGCGTGTGCAAGGTACCATGAATTCTCTTCAGTACCAGGAGATATTGGATGACAATGTGATGCAGTCCGTCACAAACCTGAGGCTTGGGAGACGTTGGACCTTTCAACAGGACAATGATCCCAAGCATACCTCCAAGTCCACTAGAGCATGGTTGCAGATTAAAGGCTGGAACATTTTGGAGTGGCCATCGCAGTCACCTGACTTAAATCCGATTGAGAACCTCTGGTGGGACTTAAAGAAAGCAGTTGCAGTGCGCAAGCCTAAGAATGTGACTGAACTGGAGGCTTTTGCCCATGACGAATGGGCGAAGATACCCGTAGATGGCTGCAAGACACTTGTGTCAAGCTATGCTTCACGTTTAAAAGCTGTTATAACTGTAAAAGGATGTTGTACTAAGTACTAAGATTGAATGTCACTTGGGGGTTGAATAAAACTGATAATGATGTGAGCACAGAAAAGACATTTGTGCTTATTTCATTATAAATGTTATGTTATATTTGTCTGACCTACACGTGCCTCTTTGATTTAATTGTAAGCAAGATGACTGAATGATCAAAATCAATGTCAAACTGGCCAAAACACTCAATTTCAGTGGGGGTTGAATAATTTTGAACACAACTGTATATATGTATTTTACCTCCCGCTCAAGACGGGTCTACATTGCACCAGGAGCCTCACATTTTGCAGAGCCGGGCGTAGAAATGCTCGCATAGCGAGGAGGCCACATGGGTGTCGGAGTGGCTGGTATGGCCGTTCTCACTGTTCTTTCTGCACTCCAGCAGGCAAGGTAGTTGTGGAGGGGTTGGGGGTCATCTGAAGTCCCCCGCTAGCATAATGATGTCCCCAAACATGCAACATCTCACCAGCAGTCCGGGCCTTAAGTGTATGAAACCCGTAGAAAGCGTTGGGACGGATGGGTTTTGCCTGAAGGTTCTTAGTGTCACGTGTTTAATGCGGAGGATCAGCAATAACAAACGTTTCGGGTATCGAGACCTTCATCAGTCTGATGCCCATCAGACAGGCCAGACGTCCTGTGGTGGAGTATGTCACTGAGTTTTAGCGTTGTGCCATAGAAACGACGTGGGACAGGGTGGTCTTCACAGATGAGAAACGGGGCTCTGATGCCTTAGAAGAGGAATAGGCAAGAGTCCATTCCTTTACCACCCGTAGGGGCTCCAGCATTAAAGCTAAAATACGTCATAGCCATCTGGCTCCCATTAAGAGATCTCGATGAACACCCTGGCTGCCACAGACTACACCAGGTCCTCACAGATGTGGTAACTGTATGGCACGCAAACAGTTTCTGGCAGCCACAAGGAGACTTTCCAGATCCAACAACCTTTCACTTGCCGTTCAGCAGGGGTTGTGTATCTTTTGATTTGTTCATGCGGGTTACGCATTCTCAAACATGTCAGATCTGTCCGATACATTAGGGAGACCTCGATCTCCCGTCATCTCAAAAACATTCATCAGAACCAAAATGATCAAGTCCCGTTAGGTGACAGAGGAGGTGATTTAAATCGGCGTTTACAACAGCAGGAGTCTTTTTGGATTCACAGGCTTAAGACCCTCAGCCCACATGGCCTGAATGAAGGTTTCACATTCACCTCCTTTCTGTAAGTAATCATGGTATTATGGGTGTTTTAAATTGCATCTTAATATCTGGGAGAAGAGAAATCACCACGTTTTGCCATTGAGATGACACGTTAATCTGTCGAATAGGTAGCGTTAATATTCGCTGCACAGAATCTGTGTTTCAAACATACAAGGAGGCGAACTCGTGCTCTCGTGTCCCAGCCAATAGAAAAAATGGTGGGCGGGGTTCGAATTCATTGAGGCTTTCAATTTAGCCTCGGTCTTGTACTACATTACAACCATACACCGATACGATCTAATTTCTCGCTGCCGAGTCAGCACCACCTTCTCATTCTTTATTGCTCTCGACATTTTACTGACTATAAACATTGCTTATAAATATATTTCGAAGAGCAATGAGTAGGCGCTATCTTAGACGCCGCCCAAGCCGGGCAGACCCTCCCATTTCAATTAACCGTCATGTGCACCAACTCCCTATAAATACCGCACGATGTCTTCATGACCGTTAATCTCTTTCTCGAGCAGTATTTTCTGCTTTAATATAACTCGATTCGCTCCTGGTGACGCGGCTTCTGGCAGCGAAACGCGTTGAGCCGAGTTAAATGTTTTGCCGAAGGAATTTGTTCTTTTAAATTTTTCCACTCTTTCGCTGCCAGTGTTTAAGGTCTTCTAACAGAGTCAAGCATTGAGCAGACTTTGGCATTGAACAGCGAACAACATGGGGCGGACGGGCCAGCGGCATTCTGTTAGCGGTATGTTGTGTAGCCGAGCATCTCATATCTGCGCATATCTGGTCCCTGTCCTCTGCCGTATATCGCCTTTAATATAAAGTGCTCCAATTCAACACACTCTACTACTGGGCACATTTTGACACTCCTGTGTGTGCCTCCCCCGTCACAGAGGAAGTGTCTGGTGTATTTACACTTTTGGGCATTTGCTGGTCAATTTCATTCCTACAGCGGTGGATATTGGGGCAAGAACCTCATACCCGCTTGCATCGTGGTTACCCCCCCCCTCTCTTTTATCATTGTCCCCTCTATAGGAGAATAGTGTGGGCTAATCAGCTGGCAGTCTGCTGGTTAATTTCAGCCATACAGCGGTGGTGATTTTGGGGCGAGAACCTCACACCCGCGTGTACCTCCGTTAGCTATGCTGTTGATTTCAGCAAAACGTTTTCGCAAACGATATTTATCTGCATCCTGTGACTCTTTAACACGGACTATTGGTCCATTATTCTAAATACCGGTGCACAGAAACCAGGCACCTTGGTCTGTTTATACATCAGTACATTGTATAACATGCAGCTTTATGATAAACCTCAGCTGACCAGTTTCATTGCGTTTTAGAGACTTCCTATTGGCAGCACCTGAGATCTTGCTGGCGTGTGATCTATTGTGATCTATTGTGATCTATTGCACTTGCTTTATGGAACTTAATATATGTATATGTGTCACTGTGATGAATTCACAACGTTCCAACCAGCAGGACAAGAGTGGCTTTACCTCCAATAAGTCTATTGCTAGTCATGTTAAAGTATCTTTCCTTTTTCTTAGTTTTTTTTGCTATATTTGCCTATTTAGTGTATTTAGGCTCCTTTTTTACTTTATTGCTGTGATTCGAGCATGGACTCTGTCATTAAACGTCCTCATTAGGACGCAATAAAAGGTTTATTTTTCTTAAATAATCATAATATTTTGCATTTCTACCCAGTACCTTTTGTATCCTTATCCTGTAAACTACCCTTTAATTTTAAGAGTCCATTCCCTGCTTCCCCAAAAACCTTGATGCTGTTAACCATCTGAGTGACGATAGGAGACGGCCGCTTCCAAGTCGGTCCCACCAAGGAGACCAGCTAACCCAGCCCAGGCCGAGCCATCAGATGTCCTGGTGCCCCTTGTTCCTGCACTTGTACCAGCATCTCGTGGGGCTGAGGAGCTCGTGTAAATCTTATTGGTCAGTAGACGCCTCTTGCCTGAAGATTCACCTGACGATGCAACAACTCTTGTGCCTCTATTGCAGGAAACACAGTCGCGTGCGGAGATCCTGCCGTCACAAGCTGCCAGGAGAGGTAAAACCCGGCCTGTTATACCAGTAAAATACATCTGTCCATAGAGTGATGTCTGTCTGTCCCTTTCATTCCATGTAGACGAGGGAAATGGTAAGTTTGGTAGAATAACCTGATCATTGATGAAGCTACCCCCCCCCCCCCCCCCCCTGCTATTTTTTGGTTCCTAAACCCTTGGGATTGTAAAACCTGTAAGAGACGCGGAGGTGACACCTTCTATCCTGACGTCTCAGGCACGTCGTCCACTGGATGTGTAGTAGTGTATGTGTAGGACAGACTGATCATCAGACCACGGACAGCCCAGATCATTTGATTACATACGACGGAGTATCATCCACTGGAAGCGACGGCAACACATGCGACACAGTCACTTTTGACGTTTAAATTTAACCCCTGCATGAACAGGGCTCAGAGCTACAGATACACCATACAATGTTATTAACTGCCCTGACTTTTTGTGAGTGCTGTGTGTGTTCGTGTGTGTGTATATACATGTAGGTGCGTGTGCGTGTGCGTGTGTGTGTGAGTGCTGTGTATATTCGTGTGTGTGCTGTGTGTACATATACGTACATGTGTGTGTTGTGTATATGGCAACTGGCCCAGGCTGTCTGACTTGAAGCAGAAAATCCCTTGGGAAAGGAAGCAGTCACTTTGCGGCTGTAATCTGGTGAAGTCGGACGCAATGGACGCCGATCTCTTTTCTCTTGTTGGGGATTAGTCTGACCTATACGGGTGATTTCACATGATTACATAACCAGTAGACGACCGGCCTTAAAGGGACATTCTGCACCTGACCACGAGCTTTTCACAGTGACCAAGGTGTGTGGAGTATCTCCCCCCCCGACCAGGTAGCCGAGCGGTTTGACCTTCACGGCTATCCGTCACTAGAGACGTCATCGCTCCTCCGTGAGACCGCGCGTGAAGCCGGCAGGTGTCGGGGAGAAAGCTGATTGTGTGTACGCCCGCGCGTGCAGCCCCGATTCTTGTTGTGCTCAAGCACTGCGGGCGTTGCGTACATTTAATTCACAGGTCCAGTTGCGCTGCACGATTTGTGTTCCCTACGCTACGTAAATTGTATAGAAGCCGAAACTGCGCAGAAAACATTCCGGGTTCGGGAATCCCTGAGCAGCAGCGCGCAGTGAGGGAGAAAAGGGGAGGAAAATGGACAGAGGATGTCAGGAGCCTCTCACCATTATTTCCCAGCAACATGTTTCTTTAAGGTGTGTGTTGTAGTGGATGGGATCTGGTTCCATGTTGATTGTGGCGCCCCCCTGTGCCCATCACAGAGACACACAGGCCGCTGATCACTTGCTGTATAAAGGACAACATGGAATCTATAGGTTTGTAATCACGTAACACTTGGCACTGAGCGTTTCCCTGGATACTGACGCGTTTAGCGGATACTGTGTCTAAACCGAGCTTTGAATCCTGGTCTCCATCACCAGCCGCAGCTCCACAAGGTCTGCTGAAGCCTGGGGCCTTCTACAGAGGAGGAGTCCAGCGCAGGAGGACAGACAGACAGACAGACAGCCCAGCTGCCTTCTCCTCCCCTGCTAGATCCTCCATCCCCCTCCAAGCAGCAGCAGCTCCTCTGCCCGCATCCTCCTCCCCGCATCGTCCATAATGCTGGACATTTTCATTCTCATGTTTTTTGCCATTATTGGTCTGGTCTTGCTCTCCTATATCATCTACATATTATGAGAGGACATATTGGCCCCAGGAAGGTCTCGCCCCCTGCTTGCAGGTCAGTATCTGCTGCTTCTTTTCCTATAGCTGATTGGCTCATCCTGACACCACGTACAGCAAGGAGCACACTGGCCTCTGTTGCTGATAGTGTGTATGTGTGTGTTGTGTCGTTTGAAGACGTAGCCGGGGATCCTCCATGCTCTGGTCTCCATCATTTCCCTGCTGGAAGCTTCATTAATGACCGGCTTGGTTTGGAGATTTAAAAACCTGATCCGAAATGAGGGAAAAACCCAACGTTTTATTCAGCGTTAGCCGGGTCGAAAACGCGCGTGATTTTACCAAAAGCTTCATTATTCGTAGAGGAGATGTTTTACCTCCCTGTGACATCACTATAGCAACAATGTTTTTGTAGAGCATCACAGAGGGGGCTGCAATGCTGGGATTTGAGATTTACAATGTCTACCCCCCCCCCAACCCCACCTAACAACATAACATAAATACCCTACAATGCTAAACGCCTCCAACCCCCCCCCCAATCTGGTTTATTGCTGTGGAGCTCTGTGATACGCTCATACACACCGCACATTACTGTATCACAGAATTCACAGCAATAAAACTCACACTAATGTGTGCTGTGTATGAATGTAACAGGCCGCTGGCGATGCCAGGGAGTGACGTGTGGTGACAGTCTGACACGCCTTCAATGCTGGCAACAAAATATGTTTAATACCGGACACTGTTACTTTATAGAATTTTGTTACAGAATTGTAACTGGCAAATCCATGAGCAAAAATCACAGGTACTAATAACAGCTAAATACTGGTTTTCCCACGCCGGGAGCGTGTGGTTGTAATGACAGTAAAACGTAATACGGCGCTAGACCAGGAGGAGAAAAGTTTAAAAAAAGCACAACGAAAGGGGCACCAGGTACTCAACAAAAGGGCATAACCCAAACAACATGAAAAACGAATCAATTTGCACAAAGTGCAACTAGAGTACCAAGAGTAGGTTAATTTTAATAATACACATAAACAAACAAACAATGAATGAAAAATAGCAAGGTTGGTAGTAGAGGGTGTGGGGGGTGGGACAAGGACCACCAATCAATAAGCAAAATTGCACAATGAAAGGGTAAGAGGATCTATACCTCGGCGGTTCAAGCCACCTACATAACCAGTAATGTAAAAAGGAGTACCAGACAGCATATAGCAAACCCAAACAACTACCCTCACCAACCAAAATACAGTTAAAAACAACAGAAGGAGGCATAACTTGACGCGTTTCGCCCGCCTGGGCTTAGTCTGACCTTGTCCCACCCCCCACACCCTCTACTACCAACCTTGCAATTTTTCATTCATTGTTTGTTTATGTGTATTATTAAAATTAACCTACTCTTGGTACTCTAGTTGCACTTTGTGCAAATTGATTCGTTTTTGGAGAAAAGTTTAATCCTATGAACCCCTGTACCTCCATCTTATACGCTCTGCAAGGGGAGACGAGGTCTGGGAAAAAATGCAATCATTTTTTTTTGTTGTATTTCCGGCTGTAAATTAAATATAATCTGTTATTGTTAATAAAGCTTTATTTATTTCCTGGGGGGGGGGGGGGGAAGATTCAGGTTTTTCTCATCCCGTTACTCTTTATTATTTCAGATGGAATTACGGCAAAGTGTGAGCGGCTCCTCGGGGACGTGGAGAACCCGGCTCCGGGAAATTCAGGACAGCAGGGCCTGAAGCAGAATGGACTTTGTTCGGTCCTGGCCCTTGATGAGAGCGAGACCCCCCCCCCCTCTCAAAGGGACACGTGTGGGATTTTCTTCAGTTAATGGAAGAACAGAAGAACATGTATTTCGGAGGCGTTCAGGAAGCTCTCGCTTTAATAAATCCTCTCACGGCATCACTAATTAAACGATAATAAATAATGCGTTTAGTTTATAAGCGCCTACATATTCTACGGCGCTGTACAAAGGTACAACGGGTAAAGACCAGAGTAATAATCCGGAATGTTTACAAGCTGTATTGAGCTTCCTATGGTTTAACCCTTTCATTGCCAGGCAGCCTTGTGTCTGATAATCAGGTGCAGTGCTAACCCGAGGTTCCCCGTCACGGTGGCCGGTCCATTAGCCGCTGCTCTCGACTCAGTGTATAAAAGCGGGTCTGGCTCGGCCTCATTGGGCTGAACCTGGCAGGATACCGGCAGTGTCAGGTGAGAGACGTTAAAAGGTAATTCACCAACCACCATCCTTTCATGCAATCATGGTGTAACTTGGGTGAAGCAAGTAGGATGAAATGAGAGTGAAGTCACTGTACTTGAGAATTTTCACCATTTTTGCCCCAACAAAGTTTCTGCCGATGTTGTTTTAGCTTCCTTTGCAATAGGAATTCCACTGGGAAATGATACGATGAGTAACGGCAGCGGCATTGTTTGATTTATATGTGGAAAGTGGACACTGACACTGCGTTACATTTTTTTTACATGTTTATGTTTGTATTTTTTTATTTCTAAAGCAGCAGAAACGTCTGCTTTTCAGTTGTAAAGCAATCAGTGCCGCTGCAATAACTCACCTCCCCAATTCCCACCCAGGGAGCAAGTGTGGAGGTAATGACGGTAAAACTTAACCCACCACTGTGCTGGGAGGAGAGATGCGGGTCCTTTGAACACCTGTACCTCCATGTTATGTGCTCCACCAGGGCAGGTGAGGCGTCACTGGACAGGTCAGGATCTGGTCTTTCCAATGATACCAAACATGATGATGTAAAGGTAGTGGTATCGGTATGGGTGCCGATACTGAGCATTTGTATGATACTCAACAGTAACCGGAAGCCAGCACCGGGCTGGCTTACCTGGCAGTATGTGAGGGCTAGGGCCAGCTGGCAGAGTCTCTAATGGCATTCTGCCCGGTTCGCCTGCAAGCAGTATTCCAGCGAGCGGCCACAGCATGTGTACATTAACCGTAACTCTGGGAGCTGCAGCCGCTTGCTCATGCGATCTTACATACAGCCTTGTACGATCTGGCAGCCGCAGGTTCCAGAGTCACGTTAGAACTGGCACATACCGGCGGCCGCATGCGCAAACATGGCCTGCAGGCCAACCTGAGAGAATGCCCCCCCCCCCGCCGTCCAATCTGGAGGTATTTCTGGGTGAAGTGGAGGAGTCTCCTTCACCCCACCCAGCAGCGGGGGAATTTTCACCACTCGCGAGTGATGTCACACACAGAGAGAGGCCAACGTCACCTTCTCGGAGGCCGTCAGTGATAGAGTTTGGTCTCAGGCAGCGATGGATCAGATCTGTGCATGCGCGTGCAGCTCCAATCCATCGTTCTTCGCAGACGCTACAGAACTTAAGTACATAATGTGTAATTTGCATCTCCTACGCTATGCAAGATGTTTAAGAGTGCAAACTGCACAGAAAAACTTCAGGGACTTCCGGGTCCTGGAGACCCTGAGCCGAAGAGGAGGAGCAACGCACGGCGAGCGGTAAAAGGGGAGGAAAATCACCTGAAATAGAACAATAACGAAATATAGAGGCTGTCAGCAGGATCTACCCAATTATTTAAGGGCAAAAAAAGGGAACTATTTGCGATACAGTGTCCCTTTCAGCAAACTCAGACACATTTCACGAGGGAGCAGAGAACGCAGCTCTTTAAAAGTCATGTCAGCGTTTAATGCGTTAAATTAAATCCATCCTGGGAAGAGGCAGATTTCAAACAGTTACCGATGGTAAAGCTGTATCAGCACCGGTAAGAACGGACGTGTGAGGGACTGAGCGCTCAGTGACGCCATGTGTGACGGTAACGTTATTGCAGATTAAATAAAGATAATTAGATGATGACATGTGTAACCCTTTAACGACTTTTCGATGAAGTTATAAGCTGTAAGGCTAGGGTCAAATGAAAGCATTTTTACACGCGAACGTAAAAAAGTGCGTCCGAACGCATTGATGTATTTTTTCACGGAATACGCGAAAACGGTCATACGATGCGCATTTTCGTGCGTGATGTTTTACGAATCCAAACCAGGAAACTTTTTGCGTCTGGACGTTATGTTGGCCGGACACGAGCAGGGTCTGACGTCTCCAAATCACACACACACACCGCTAGCGGGCGCAGTGCACTCTGTACGTCCGTACTAGCGGTTCTGCGTTCTCGAAAAAATGCGTTCATTTTCCACTTGCATTGCGCAGCCGGACTTTCGTGCGACCGTACTTCGTATATTGGCTGTCATTGCCCGTCATTTGCTGCTAGTGCGGCCGTGATTAAGTGCGCCAGAACGCACGTTAAAAATGCGCTGGTCTGACCCCAGCCTAAAATGGTAAAAGACTTATCTGGCAGTAACGGGATCTCGCCGATACCTGCAGCTTTCACTGGAACTTTCCAGACCCGCTCTCTGCACTTCTCCGGACCCCAAAGATTTCGAGGGCTTGTGGTGTGAAGATAAAGAGTTATTTATTGGAACATAAAACAATAAATATCCAAGTCCCAACGCGTTTCGTCCGCTCACCATTGCCTCGGACATCATCAGGGATAAAACGGCATGGTTCTGGTAGTCCACAAACACAAAAGTCCACAAACACCTCCACGTTGGAACAGTCTTCTCCTCCTGCGCATGCATCCAGGCTGTGTTCCACCAAGCGTATCCTCCTCTGCGCACAACATTTCCAGTCGCCATCGTGAGACCGCGCATGCCCGGAATGTCTTGCGTCCCACTATCTGCGTTTCAAAGCTCAACCCTTTTTTTTATTTCAAGTCCAGAAGACACTTAGAATCACCTGAAAACAGACAATATATTTGTCAAACTTCCCCGTTAAAAATACGCTGAACCGAAACGCTGAGCTGTGACAGGACCGACGGCAAAACCGACACAGAAAATGGAATATTGTATAAAGAAATATTTAACAGCATCTTAAAATGACATCATCCAAATACGATCCTTAAGGATCTATTCTCAGAAAATACGGTGAATTCACCATCAAATGGTCACCGTATTTTGCCGAAGTTGGAGTCACCGAAGCCGTTATCAAACGTCAGCAAAGACGGCTGAATTAACATCGGCAAATTCCACCAAACTGCAAACAAAAACGTGAATCAATAAAATGTGTCTAAACAATAAAAAGGTCTGTTACAAAATAAAATAACAAGGTAGTAAAAAAAAAGTTCTAAAAAATAAAATTAAAAGGATAAACGGTCTTAAAAGAATTTTTTTTTTACATTGTATCTTATGGAAATTGAAACACTGGAAATCAGGGCATTTCGGTGCAATTTGGCGTTCTGTGAATAGAAGGCACGATTGTCTGTAGAACAATTTTAGTGCCGGCGAATTGCACCGTATTTTGCGATATGACAGATTAGTGAATGACCCAAAATTGCAACGAACAGTGAAATTCACCGTCCAGTGCAATTCAGGGCCCAATTCAGAGTTTAGTGAATAACCCCTAGCCTAGAGTGTCACAAAAAAGAGAAATAAAAAAATAAAATACCTATAAATAAAAATCTGAATAAATTTATATTCAAATGTTTATTGTTAAAACAAAACTCCACAAATTATTAAATATTTTGAATTTAAGGATAAAGTAAATGAAAACATTAAAAAGAAATAAACAATATTTTTTAGTTTTTATTACTTTATATCTTTTTGGATTGTTCAAGGTTTTTTTAATATTTTGAATTAAAGGATATTTAATTGTGGGTTTTTTTCTGTAACAAAATCTTTTTCACATTTTTTTCTCTAAAATTTATGGTTCCTTTATTGGCCATTTTTTTTATTTCAGGTATTTTATTTTTTTCTGTTTGTTGTTTTTGGATGTTTCTAAACGTGTCCTGGACTTTATGTGCTTCAAAACTCAGCGCTTTTTATAGCGGAACGGAGCTGGGCATGGGCGGTCTCAAGGTAGCGACGGGAAATGACATGCACCGAGGAGGATGCTGGAATCACTTTAAAAGGTTTGTTCTTGCTGAATTATGTCGTGAGGATTTAACGCTTCAGTCGGTGCAGTGAGCCGCGGTGATCGAGAATCAAACAGTCTCTGAGACACAACTCCGGCTTCGCTGAGATCACGGCAAACACCGTCAGACAGGGAGGCAATTCAGGGTAAGGTAGAGAATCTCCTTGTGGAAGTTTGCCTGAGCTTTGACCAGACAGAAAAGGGTCTGAAAATTGCTGTCGTCTTCACCGCGTCCCCCTGAAAGAACAACAAAAAACTGTTATGCGCAGCACATGGCGACCTTTCTTAGATTGTAAGCTCTTGAACAGGGTCCCCACCCCTACTGTTCTGTGTGTTTAACATGTATGGACATTTGTTATTCTGTCTCATGTGTTGTACAACGCTACAGAACTTGTTAGCACTTTATAAGTAACTGAATGAACGTTCTTTACATTTTCTTGTAGTATTTTCAGGTGTTAAATCAATTCGTTCATCCTTCACTAAAAAACAAAACAAATAAAAGCCGAAGTGCCCGGAGCACCGGGGCAACACCTGCAATATTTCTTATTTATTTTTTAAATAATGCAAGTGACTAAATATCAATACCTTGAAGAGGCAGAAGGTAAAAACCCCTTTCCTTACCCAAAACAAACCTTAAGGGGTTATTCATTAAGGTCTGAATTGGCCCTAAGGCTAGGGACAGATGAGCGCATTTTCTGCGGCCACCGTAAAAATGTACGTCGATGCGTGCGCACGCATTTTTTCACGGAATACGCTTAAGTGGTCAGACGATGCGCAATTCTGGACGTATTTCATGACGATGGGGTGAAAAGAAGTCTAGGGAAATCCGGCTGTTTGAACGTTATGTTGGCCGCACACTAGCAGCGTCTGACGTCTCCTAATCACGCACACACGCTGCTATGCGGCCGCAGCGCACTCTGTACGTCTGTAGCAGCGGTTTCACGTTCTGAGAAAAATGCGTTCATTTGCTGGTTGCGTGGTGTCGGCGCACTTTCGTACGCACGTACTGCGTATATTGGCCGTCATTGGCCGTTATGTGCTGCTACTGCCGCCGTGATTTAGTGCGTCTGCACGCGCGTTCCGACTGCCCCACTCTGACCCTAGCCTAAAAGGTGACTCTCACAGTATCTGCAATTTCGGGGGAATTCGTCAATTCACCAAATACAGGCAAATACAGAAAAAAGACGAGACAGAGGAGATATGATAGAAACATTTAAATACGTAAAGGAAATCCACAAGGTAGAGGAAGGGCGTATATTTAAAAGGAAACAAAGTAGCAAAACAAGAGGACATAGTCTTAGATTAGAGGGGCAAAGGTTTAAAAGTAACATCAGGAAGGATTATTTTACTGAGAGGGTGGTGGATACATGGAACAGTCTTCCAGTAGAAGTGGTAGAGGCCAAAACAGTGATTGAATTTAAGCAAGCATGGGATAGGCATAAGGCTATCCTAAACAAAAGATAAATCCAGGTAAAGTATCCATGTAATTGGGCGACTAGATGGGCCGAAAGGTTCTTATCTGCCCACATTTTTCTATGTTTCTAAATTCACAGCGAAATACAGAGCAATTCATCACAATTCGGAGGCACCAAAATTGTCCCATATTAGACTACCGTGTCTTCTATTCCCAGAAATGCCCTGATTTCGGTGTTTCAATTCGACCGGTTTAAACAGGTGAATCCAGTAGGTTTCAATGTAATAAATGGAATATCTTTTTCAATTTTTTTAAAGACCATTTATTCTTTTTGTTGCTGTTTTTTTTTATAGTTTTTTTTATACACATGAAGCTCTTATTTTTTAAAAACTTTTATAAAGCTTGAATTTTTTCTTCAACAGATTTTTAAAAGATTTTATATTTTTAAAAATATATTTAGATGCATTTTTAATACTTTCTGTGGATTTAAATTTAAGGGGATTTTTTTCCCCCAGATTTGCAGGGGCAATTTCAGCGCAATTCGGTGGTTTCCGCCGACGTCCGGTAACTGCTTCGGCGACTCCATATTCGGCAAAATAGATTGAACATTTGATAAATAGTGAACCATATTTTCGGCAAAATGGAAATCGCCCCAAGTGCACCAGAATGTGGCGAAACGCAATTTCGGTGCTTGTGAAAAGACCCTTTAGTGACCAGCGAGAGAAATGATCGCGTACCTGAAATCACAGACCCCAGCAAGTCCATGAAAACTTGTGCAAAAGCATTTTCCATGATCTTCAGAAAGTTTCTCCTCTCGGCATTCGAACGGAACATTTTGCAAACTCTCTGCACCGTTTTCACAGCCCACTTCATGGAGTAGAAGTCTTTCTCACACACCTTGCAGAGAAAGGACAGACGGACACACGCGTTATATATACTGTATATATGTATATCTCAGAGACACAGATTCTGATATGATTAAAGGCAGCTCCAATCCACTATTCTGAGCAGGTGCTACGGAACTTGTGTACATAAAGTGCGCATGTCCCAAGCGATGTGCAATTTGCGTTGAAATTTTACGAAACACTAGTTGTGAAGTCCCTGAGCTGGAGGGGAGGAGCAGCGCTTTTGGCTCTCACCGCGCGCTGCTCCTCCTCTTCAGCTCAGGGACTACCAAACCCAGAAGTCCCTGAAATGTTTCTACTCAATTTGTAGCTCTACCAAACTTGTGTAGTGTAGGAGCCGCACATTGCGCAGTGCTACGGGACTCACACACTTTATGTTCACAGGTTCCGTAGCGCCTGCGCAGAGCGATGGATCGGAGCTGCATGTACATGCACAGAGAGATGGATCGAGCTGCACATGCATGCACAGATCTGATCCAGCGTTGCCTCTCTGAGAACGCTCGCTTCAGCGATTGGTCTCACAGGGTGAGGTCACCCGCTCTCTGTGTGTGTGACATCATTAGTGACTGGCAGCTAGGAAATTCAAAATCCCAGCTCCTGGTGACAGAGGGTGTGGGGGTTCTCCTGCTTCATGCCGCGATTTCACCAGATCATTGGAGTTGGGTAAAACTATAAAGTGGTCGAGGATGAGCAGAATATCGCTTTAACAGTGTTGGAATAGTCTGAGAGGACGTGGACAGGATGTGTGAGATCTGATGCCAAATAGGCAAATACCTCTGGATTCTGGATCAATCACCGGCGCAATAGATCGACTGATAAACCGTTTGCTACATTTCAGCAAAAACAACCAAATTAGAAAACACAGCTAATTTGGCTCAAACAGACGGTTTGACAGTAAATTTTGCACATGGTGTTGAATAAAACATTGTACCCGTGTGTTCTTACCAAGACAAGGAAGACCACCGTCCTGGCCAGATCGGCTGTGTGTCCGGTCACTGCTCTGCCGGCCAGGAACATAAAACAGATTTCATTTCCACACAGGATCAGAAGACGCACATTGTTCTCCAAGAGCCAGGCCTGCGGCATCACTGCTTCATAAAAACATAAAACGTGTCAAAAGTAGCAAAAGAACAGTATTTTAATGAGACGGCAAAACATTCAGGTCACTCCTCCTCATGTGCAGCACCTCGTGTACACGTTTACCCCCTGGAGTTTGCAGCGGAACCATCTGAAATTATTATGGACTTTACTGGAAACAGAACCGGTTCATTAACACATTAACACAACAAGAGGACATAGTCTTAGATTAGAGGGGCAAAGGTTTAAAAGTAACATCAGGAAGCATTATTTTACTGAGAGGGTGGTGGATACATGGAACAGTCTTCTAGTAGAAGTGGTAGAGGCCAAAACAGTAATTGAATTTAAGCAAGCATGGGGTAGGCATAAGGATATCCTAAACAAAAGATAAATCCAGGTAAAGTATCCATGTAATTGGGCGACTAGATGGGCCGAAAGGTTCTTATCTGCCGACACTTTCTATGTTTCTAAATGCCGCTCTCAGCAAAAAAAAAAAAAATCCCACTTCTTTTACTTTAGTTGATTTTACTCCCCCCTCACCGCACACGACTCCTCCTCGTCAACTCAGAGCTCCCGATATGCGGAAGTCCCTGCCCTTTATTTTTCTTACGCAATTTTCACACCTACGCAAATTGAATTGAATATCCCGCCTGTTGGTCACCAAATGGGTCGCAGTAGCCAGCATTGAGTGAGGCGGCAGCTGAGGACTGGCCCATCATTCTGCACAGGAATTGCGGAACCTGCATATAAACGTACACAAGTTGCACAATTTGTGTTAAAAGCTGCAGGGACTTAATGTTTCATAACTTGGACCACCTTGATCAGGGCTGTCAAACTCACAGCTCCTCCCAAATGTTGATGCCTACAATTCCAAGAATTCTTTGAATGCACTATAAAGCCAGGGAATCATGGGAGTTGTAGTCCAGAAACATCTGGGGGGCCGGTGTTTGACAGCCCTGTCTTGATGATCCACTGTTGGTTTTGTTGACCTCCAGAGCCGTCAAACAAGGACAGATCATTGCATGAGGCAAATCGTAAAAAGTAATGGACCACCAAGAATAATTCACGCAATGCGGACGTGATGGCAAGTCCGGTCACCGTATTTTGCCGAAAATGGAGACGCCGAAGCAGTTATCGGACGTCATTAAAATGCACCGAAATTGCCGAATGGAAAGAACCCCCCCGAAAACCCCCCCCCCGAAATTCCTAACCATTTAAATCAAAACCGTGTCTAAATAATAATAGGAAAAGTCCTTTAAATTATAATAAAAATGTCTGTTAAAAATAAAGGGCTCTATTACATTCTTTGCGCAAAAACGCTCGCGCAGCTCAAAATTTTTTTGCGCGCAACGTTAAAAATTAACGCGCGTAAATTAACGCTGTGTCAAGCCAGCACACGTAAATACAAAGGTGTGCTTCGGTAGCGCAAATGCAACAATAGGCAACCCTAAACCTAGATGCGATACCAGTCCTTAAGGTGGCTGGGTTCCGCAATAGCTGGAGGTGAACCTATAAGGCAAGGACACACAAGCAAGGAGGATAGAAACCAGTCCTTAGAGTGGCTGGTATAAAGACAGGTAGGTATGGAGTGGACAAATAGAGCGGTCAAATACGACCCAAAGTAGGGAGTATAAAGAAGGCAAAGTCGAGTACCAATAGTCGAGTCAAAGGGGATTAGAAGTACACAAGTCGAAATAGAAATCCAGGTCATACACAGAGTATCCGTCAAAGGTGATATCTGAGATATATGCTGCAGCAATAATAAAAACACGCACAACCTCCTAATTTTTTTGTTTGGGTATGTGTAGAATGTGTAACTTTGCTGTATTTTTTTTTTTCGTGCTGGTGTTTTTCGTTTCGGCCAGAACGTTCAGATTTGCCGTTACCACCAGCTTTTCAAAGACGTTAAAATTATGCGCGCAAATGTCGTTCGTAAAAATTTGCGCATCGATTGTAATACCATCCGCATACCAGCGCACGAACGTATTTGCACTCACAATGTTAAGTGTGGGATGCGCGCACAAACTTTCGCGCTAAAAAATACAAAAAGCCCTTTTAAAATAAATAAATAAAGGATTCGATTTATTCCATTGAAACCTTCTGGATTTGCCTGTATAAACCTGTCAAATTGAAACAATGAAATTGGGGCATTTCAACGGGATTTTAAAGCAATTCAGCGCTCTATGAATAGAAGACACAATAGTCTTATACGGAACAATGTTGGTGCCGGTGAATCGCGGCAAATTTCATTATATTTAGCTTTGAATTCGCCTGTATTTGCTGAATTGACAGCTTTGTGAATAGAGGAATTGCCCCGAAACTGCAGATACTGTGAAATTCAGCGTCAGTGAATAACCCCCTATAGAAACTTTACCAAAATACTGTAACATGATTATCAGTAGATGCGATCGATGGTCCTCTACCCCCCTCTACTGGACGAGCTCAGATCAGCTCTTTATGAATATACCCGTATTTTTCCGTGTATAAGACGACCCCCGACACTCAGGCCAGGCCCTCATCTAGTACCGGTTACTCTCGTGTAGAAGACGACCCCCAATTTCTGGCTTAATGATTTTAGATAAAAGCATAGTCTTATACACAGAAAAAAATACTATCAAAAAGACAAGTTACGGGAGGCGCAAGGTTTGCTCCCACAAATCATTCATGGTTTTGCACGTCCTTAGGATTTTTTTTTGTTAAAAAGCTTTATTGTTTAGAGACAATTTTAATCGCCGCTAGAAAAGGCTTTTACCAAATCATTTGCACGTGCTGTTTCTTTGGATTCAGAATAGAAGGCGCAAGTCTGGGGTTTCATTTTTCAATCTCCGTAGAGTAACAGGGAGAAAATACACTACACGGCGCAACGGGAGAAAAAAAAAAAGGCAGAAAATGCAGCCGTTTTCTCCCATCAGGCCAAATGAAATCGAGCCCTTGATCAGACGCCTCCGTGTCAGGTTTCCTTCACTATTTATAAATGGTTTTAATTTCATCAACAAATCCTTTTTGCCAGAGACTACATTTCTCATTGACGAAAACTTGACTCCGAGGGTTAATTCGCCAAGCAATGACTTTGCCACCGAATTGCACCGAATGGTGAATTTCACTGTATCTGCAATTTCAGGACATTTCATCTATTCACGAAGCCGTCACTTCGACAAATACAGGCAAATTCACAGCAAAATACGGTGCAATCTGCGGAAATTTGGTTCAATTCAGCAGCATTGAAATTGTCCCATAGCGATGTGCATTTTGGAATTTTCACGAAATTTCCCGATTCGTGCATTCGGATTCGGCTGATTTTCTGAAAATTTTCAGATCTGAAAACGGCCAATCCGAACAAATTTCTGAGCCGAAACGAAAACTTTTTGGAATTTTCGAATGGACTAGAAATGTGTAAAATCGAAATTCATTTTCGTTCCATTCGTGATTTCGGCTCCATTTCAGTCATTTCGGACATCGTATTTTTAGGTTATATCGCTGATTCTGGTATTTTGTATCATTCCCAATGATCCGATATTTCTGTCGACACGATATTTCTGTCGACACGATATTTCTGTCGATATGATAATTCTTCCGATTCTATCGTTTTTCTATTAAATAGAAGAAATAGAAGATCCTTTTTTTCTTATGAATTTGCATTGCACAACTTTATTTAGTCGCTATGGTGATTGTTAAAGCTGACAGTCTGCAGTTAAAGCACATTGTGTTTGTTTCATTCCAACTCCATTGTGGTGGTGTATAGAGCCAAAGATGTTACAATTGTGTCCATGTCCCAATATTTCTGCACCTGACTGTATAACATGTCTGGGTCATATAATAAAATAAGGCTTCAAAACGCATTTAAACATGATGAGCGAAACCGGTAAAAATGAGCTCAGCAGCACAGCACACAGGCGTGAAATGCCTCAGCAGCGAAAGGGTTAATTATTTTTGTTTTAAATCGTTTTATTTTTTTGGGTTTTTTTTTGTTTCCGATAATTTTGATCAACTTTTTTTCCGTTTTAAAACCGTTTGTTCTGGTTTTTATTTTTAACCCTTTCGCTGCTGAGGCTTTTCCCGCCTCTGTTCTGAGGTCATTTTTACCGGTTTTGCTCATCATGTTTAAACGTGTTTTGAAAGCTTATTTTAGTATATGACCCAGACATATTATATATCGTTCTTTCCGTCAGACTCGGTAGATTCATAATATGTCATTATTATATGTATACGTTATGTCATGTCTGTATATTATAACAAAAAATGCAATAAAATATGATTTTTCAATAATTTACAATGTGTAAAGTGTTTTTATTTTCACATTTTAAGATGCGAGCAATTGCGGTTATATTTTGTATGGGGTGCGCTTGTTAAAAAAATTAGAGATGGGGTCTCGTTACATTTTTTTTGGGGAAAATTACACGATTTTTAACAAACGCACCGTATACAAAAATCGTTAGTGCAGCATCATTGTTCACATTATAATTGAAATGGGAACAATATTGCTGCATTAACAAACCAAACAAAATAAAAAAACTTGTTTATTTTTTTTTTATAATTTTTTTAACCCTTTCGCTGCTGAGGCTTTTCCCGCCCCTGTGCTGAGGTCATTTTTACCGGTTTTGCTCATCATGTTTAAACGTGTTTTGAAGGCTTATTTTAGTATATGACCCAGACATATTATATATCGTTCTTTCCGTCAGACTCGGTAGATTCATAATATGTCATTATTATATGTATACGTTATGTCATGTCTGTATATTATAACAAAAAATGCAATAAAATATGTATTTTCAATAATTTACAATGTGTAAAGTGTTTTTTTTTCACATTTTAACATGCGAGCAATTGCGGTTATATTTTGTATGGGGTGCGCTTGTTAAAAAAATTAGAGATGGGGTCTCGTTACATTTTTTTTTGGGGAAAATTACACTATTTTTAACAAACGCACCGCATACAAAAATCGTTAGTGCAGCATCATTGATCACATTATAATTGAAATGGGAACAATATTGCTGCATTAACAAACCAAACAAAATAAAAAAAAGTGTTTATTTTTTTTTTATAATTTTTTTTTAATTTTTTTTTTATTTTTATTTTTCATTTTTTTTTTTTTTTACAACATTTTTCACTTTCATGTTTGGTATCGTTGGAACGGCCATGCTCTGGCCGATCCAACCATACCAAAATTTAACCCCTAGCTGCCACGGATCGGGAGATAGGAAGTTCATTGGAACTCCCTATCTCCACCGTTGGTGGCAGTTAAGGGTTAAGTCCAGGACTGGCGTCATCGTGCTACGCACGATGACGCCAGTCCTCAGGGGGAGTTCCCGAGGCTTGGCCGACATCCAAGATGTCGGCCAGCTCCGGGAAAGGATCACGAACCGGCGCTTTTCAGCGCCGATTCGTGATCCGGCTCCCCAGGGGTTAATGCCAGGTACCATTTGGAAGGGCAGGCTGTGCCCTTCCAAATGGTGCCTGGGTTAACCCCCGCAACGCCGCTGATCGGGAGGGAGAGAGGTCCGAAGGACCTCCCCCCCTCCCTTTCAGGCGCCTCCTCCGCACATGCGGGGGGGGGGCGCCTGAATTAGGTGTCATCTCGCCCCCGCGATGACACCTAATTAGCCCGGCGGCGGTTCCGGATGCTGGGCTGACATCGAGGATGTCAGCCCGCACTGGGGGGGGCCAGCGATCGGCCGGAACCTGGCCGAACGCTGACCCCAAAGGCTGGACGCACTCAGCGCGTCCACCGCATGGAACGTGACATGCGGTTGGACGCGCTGAGCGCGTCCACCGCAGCGAAGTGGTTAAAGTCAGACCATTTGGGTTGGGTCAGTTTTGCGCTTTTTAAATCGTTTTGTTCATTTTTTTTTTGATCCTTTCATACCATTTTAATATGATTAAATAAAGTTGTGCAATGCATATTCATAAGAAAAAAAAGGATCTTTATTTAATAAAAAAAAACGATAGAATCGGCAGAATTATCATATCGGCAGAATTATCGTATCCGAAAAAACATTAGTTTACGTCAAAACGAATAGACACTTTGAAACGAGGAGAACAGACGTTCCGAAAAACACGAAAATTTCCGAAATCACGAATAAAATAAGTCGATAACGAAAAACGAGCAGACCCGAAAACACGAAAATGGCCGATATTCGGAAAAAAAAGTCGATACGAAAAACGAGCCGAAACGAACCGGAAATCGGCTGAAACGAGCCGAAACGAAAATTTGAAAAATCCGAAAGGAACCGGACCGAATCGAACGGAAAAAAAAAAATCAGTGCACAAGTCTATTGTCCCATAGAGATTGAGTCTATTGTCCCATAGAGATTGAGTCTATTGTCCCATAGAGATTGAGGATTTATCTATTCACAGAACACTGAATTGCAGTGAAATTGCAGCGATATGACCTGATTTTGTTGATTTCAATTCGACAGGTTTAAACAGGTGAAACTAATAAGTTACAATGTAATAAATGGAATATCAAACACCATTTTTTTTTTTACAAAAACCCTTTTCATTTTTTTTATCATTTTAAAAGGAATTTTAATAATTTTTTTAAAGAACCTTTGTTTTTATTATTTCGATGCATTTTTATTGATTTATCTTCCTTTTAGGAGAATAGGAGACTCCTTTTTTTCCCCCCAGAATTCACCGAGGACAATCGGCACTTTTCACCAACATCTGAGAACTGAATTTCGGTTCTTTGTGAATAACCCCCCAAGATTAAAGGTATGAAGGTTAAAACCACGATAAAAATGTCAATAGATTAATAAAAAGTAGAGGAAAATGTTACAGAAGGACTAAGTTTAATTTAGTTTTACTCACAGTCCATTTTAATCGACGAATAAAACCTTGAGGAAAATCTATTGAAAATAACAAAAAACCTATTGACATTTTCAACGACTAATAATAACTAGACAATAATGTAAGGGGGGGGGAGGGGCTCATTTTAATGCAGTTTTAATCTTGGTTCTTTGGCTAAAATGTCATTTACTGTTAGTGATATTTCAGTCAAATAAATTAACCCTATTTATTGGTCTTTCCGAGAAGTCGACAGATTTACCGATATGTTGCATTTCTTGTCGCATTGGACTCATTCTATTAAACGCTCAGTAACGAGGCCGAACACATTTGCACCAAATTATCTGCATTTTCCTCAGACATTTTTACTGAAATGTGTTTGGAGTCATTTTATTATTTAATATTACGTTGCTTTCTGTTTGATGTGATTTGATCAGCTTTGTTTCTGCTGCATAAGTACATGTTAACAGATTTTCTTTCCCACAATTCCCTGTTCCTGTGTTGCTATTATATATATATATATTTCACGGTTAGTGTTGCAGTGCTAGAATACGATGATGTCTATAATCATGAAACTATACAATACATAGCCATGGTTTTTGTGCAAGATAAGCAGCGTACCTGACAGCTCATCCAGCAAGCCGGTGACATCCTGTGCAGTCCACTCCCTGGCTTCAGAACTATAAAGCAACCGGAGAGCATCTGCAAGTCCTTCTAGGCTAGACATATCCACCACCCCTTCAGACAGGCTTGTCCATAACACATGCCCTAACGAAGATTTTGGAAACCATCAAGCAGTAAGGAGAACGAAATAACAATACAATCTACACACGTTTACTGTGAATGGGATAAAAGGTGGACTTTGGAACTCCAACTACTTTGGCTTATACCTTAACATTAATTAGAACCATGAGGGAGAAGTTCATTAAATAAAGGGGACATTTTCCCACAGAGATTGTTCTTTGATAGTTAAAAAAATACAATAATGTACATTTGCTCATTTTTACTAATTCATGTATGTTTATCCCTTACAGAAATCTTGGTGGGATGAAAGGTTGTAAACTCTAGATGGGGTCCCATATCTGGCACAGTGTGACACAGGGTGTGCATTATCAGCATACAGGCAGAAATGGCCTCTGTGTCAGTAAATGTGCTGCAGACAGATAATAAAATGCTGAGATCTCCTGCTTATGGGGGTTTGTAGTGATCAGAATGAGATTATTAGCAATGCAATATCTGTATGTGCTGCATAATGTCTGTGTATGGCAATTACAGCAACACCTTGTATCTGTATGTGCTGCATAATGCCGGTGTATGGCAATTACAGCAACACCTTGAATCTGTATGTGCTGCATAATGCCGGTGTGTGGCAATTACAGCAACACCTTGTATCTGTATGTGCTGCATAATGCCTGTGTATGGCAATTACAGCAACACCTTGTATCTGTATGTGTCTCATAATACCTGTGTATGGCAATTACAGCAACACCTTGAATCTGTATGTGCTGCATAATGCCTGTGTATGGCAATTACAGCAACACCTTGTACCTGTATGTGCTGCATAATGCCTGTGTATGACAATTACAGCAACACCTTGTATCTGTATGTGCTGCATAATGCCTGTGTGTGACAATTACAGCAACACCTTGTATCTGTATGTGCTGCATAATGCCTGTGTATGGCAATTACAGCAACACCTTGTATCTGTATGTGCTGCATAATGCCTGTATATGGCAATTACAGCAACACCTTGTATCTGTATGTGCTGCATAATGCCTGTATATGGCAATTACAGCAACACCTTGTATCTGTATGTGCTGCATAATGCCTGTGTATGGCAATTACAGCAACACCTTGTATCTGTATGTGCTGCATAATGCCTGTGTATGGCAATTACAGCAACACCTTGTATCTGTATGTGCTGCATAATGCCTGTGTATGGCAATTACAGCCACACCTTGTATCTGTATGTGCTGCATAATGCCTGTGTACGGCAATTATAGCAACACCTTGTATCTGTACTGTAAAGAGATTTACACTCATTATAACCCCCTGAATTTTATCCCTGTACAGCAGTGACTGACCCCACAGCTCTCCCTGTATTCTGACAAATCCCTGGCTGCTGGAATGCTGCGGTAACGTTTGTTGAGCTTTTTGTTACAGTGAGGGTGGGGGCTGCTCCTTGTAGCTTGTGTTACAGTAATACGGGGAGACAGGAGAGAGACAAAACAAAGAATTAAATTTCTCCACAGGGGGCGCACTAATCTTGCTTTAGAAAGGTGTGAAAATGGGTTTTGATTTGCTAATGATTGTTATTAAATGTATTACAATGCAAAATCGAGATCACCCTTTTGCTATCCAAGTCGAGTTAAGGGCCAGTGAACTTGAATCTATATAGAGCCGAAATTGTGGGGGGAAAAAATGTATTTATTTTAAATTGTCTGACTCTGAATAATAAGTCTTGCTCTAGACATGACGAGTGTTAATCTAGTTACTCCTGTCCCACTGCAGGTCACCACTTTAAGGAGTTGTCTTACCATCTGTGGCAGAGACTGGACCAAAAATAATGTACAGCAACCGAGCCTGATGGACGGCAGGCCATGGCTTGAGCAAACGACTGAGCCAAAATGCAGAGACGCTACGAACAGTCCAGTGATCCAGCATCACATTCCGGCAATAAAGACGCACTCGCCATTCCAGTTCCTCTGCAGAACCTATAAATTATTGGAGGTGTGTGTGAAGCACATCGGGGGTTAAAGATACAGAGGGGGGGGAAACATTTCTGAATGATTTCTAATCTGTAAAAGTTGATATTCGCCATTAAATCAGAGGACGGTTATATTCCCTTTATACTCCGCTCTGTCATAGGTCGGATTCACAGTTTCACTTGATGGCATAAAGCCCCCTTATCATTCATTGGCCAGGTTAATCTCTAGAAATTTCCCTAAATTGCTATATCCTTTGCAAGTGGTGCTGCTTCTTCTCGCCTCCAAAAGATGAAAAAGCTTTAAACGCAGCGCTCAGACAGTTTTTATGGAACGGGTCACAGCGCATCTTCATCTAACTAAACTTTATCGCCACGAGGGGGGGTATCAATTGACCTAATATTAGGGATTATAACCTGGTGGTACAATGTCTCCAAAAACAGCTCCAAATTTTCCGATGTTCCTCTGGACACCTCCTTGTACCCTCATTACTCTCTCCCTTTTTTGTTCCACTGCCCCCATAAAGATACCCCGCACCTCTCCAAGACTTTCCATTGCTCTCTGTGACGTCTCGCCTTAAAATCAAAGCTTTCCCTACATCCTCTCTCTTTTTACCTTTAGACGCAAACACACTATTAAAAAACAGAGTTATCTTTTTTTGACCTTAAATAATTGGGCAGATCCTGCTGACAGCCTCTGCTCAATGATACAATTTGTTACCTCTTCCCCCTCGCCGCACGCTGCGCGTCCTCTTCGGATCAGGGATTCCCGAACCCAGAAGTCCCTGAAGCTTTTCTGCACAACTTGTGTAGCCCAGTAGCTGAAAATTGCACAGCGCTGCGCGACTCACACACTTTACACAAGTTCCGTAGCGCCCAGTGGTGTATTTAGGTTTTGTGCTGCCCTAGGCCTGACTAAACTCGTGCACCCCTAATTTAAATTTGACGCACCCCTTCCTGTCAAGGGCACACCTCTTCCTGGTTAATCCCCACCCTTCCTCTTTACGCTCCACCTTTTCCTCTTAGAGCTCCGCCTTTTCCTCTCTTTATATTAAAAGTGGATACCAAGTGCCTACTTGTATATTTTGTATACCATTTCAAATGTATCTATTGAGATAAAGAAAATTATGAAATGTTTAAATTCAAGTATTTTTACAAAGAACAGCCACGCATGTCAAGTATACTGGATCACAGCCGCTCTAATTGGTTGAACAATAAAATCCACAGAAACGTGCACTGTATATGAGCGTATCACAGAGCTGCACAGCAATAAAACCCACAGAAATGGGCACTGTGTATGAGCATATCAGAGCCAAAAAGCAATAAAACCCACAGAAATGTGCACTGTGTAGGAGCATATCAGAGCTGCAAAGCAATAAAACCCACAGAAATGTGCAGTGTGTATGAGCATATCACAGAACTGCACAGCAATAAAACTCACAGTAATGTGCAGTGTGTATCACAGAATCCACAGCAATAAAACTCCCAGCAATGCAATGTGCGGTGTGTATGAGTGCATCAGAATTCACAGCAATAAAACTCACAGCAATGCAATGTGTGGTGTGTGTCAGCGTATCAGAATCCACAGCAATAAAACTCCCAGCAATGCAATGTGCGGTGTGTATGAGTGCATCAGAATCCACTGCAATAAAACTCCCAGCAATGCAATGTGTTGTGTGTATGAGTGCATCAGAATCCACTGCAATAAAACTCCCAGCAAACCGAGTGTATATGAGCACACAGCAATTATTTATTCTACATTTACCGGCCTCTGTCCGCGGTAGGGCTGTGTGCAGAGTCAGCAGGGACTGTGTACAGACTCAGCAGGAGGTCCCTCCAGGCCACGTTAGGATCACGGCTGTGCCTGTGCGTGGAGCCATCTTGTCAGCAGTGGGGTGCCACTGCCAGAGGGTGCACCGTGGCTTTGATTCCCTTCCCGGTGGGTGTCCAGTCCAGAATAGAGTGATAGTCCATGTTAACGAAAGGGCGGGCAGCTGTGTGCATGCGTGTCACGTGGTTCAGCCAGTCAGGTGGTACTGAGACTCAGTACCACCTGACTGGCTGGACCGAGTGTGACCTGCACGTAAGCAGCCTCACCAGGAGCCAGGCAGCTCAATGACAAATTTCTATCACTGCAGTGCTGGTTAAGGAAAGGTCCACTTTAAACAGCAGTAAGCAGACAGGGCTTCATATTCTGCTGAAACCCCCCCCCCCTTTACCTGCCGTTTACTGTCATCTTCTCTCTCTGGACACAAATCACATCCCCCTCCCCTCTCCTAGAGCTGCTGCGGGGCAGGGGAGGAGCTATGGAGGGAGGAGAGGGGGATTTTTATTCTATTCGATTTTAGGCTAGGGTCAGAGTGGGGCAGTCGGAACTCGCGTGCAGGCGCACTAAATCACGGCGGCAGTAGCAGCACATAACGGCCAATGACGGCCAATATACGCAGTACGTGCGTACAAAAGTGCGCCGACACCACGCAACCGGCAAATGAACGCATTTTTATCAGAACGTGAAACCGCTGCTACAGACGTACAGAGTGCGCTGCGGCCGCATAGCGGCGTGTTTGCGTGATTAGGAGACGTCAGACGCTGCTAGTGTGCGGCCTACATAACGTTCAAACAGCCGGATTTCCCTAGACTTCTTTTTACCCCACCGTCATGAAATACGTCCAGAATTGCGCATCGTCTGACCACTTAAGCGTATTCCGTGAAAAAATGCGTGCGCACGCATCGACGTACATTTTGACGGTGGCTGCAGAAAATGCGCTCATCTGTCCCTAGCCTTATTCCGTATGCAAACGCCATGCTCCGCTGCTCGTTGTTTGAGAACACAGCTCAAAGCTGACACACAGTGACAGTGGCACCTCCTAGTACCCCCTAATGACACCCCAATAATCACTGGTACCTGGGGCGGCCCGCCCTCCGCCACTCCTCTAAGTACACCACTGCTCTGGTGATATGCTCACACACAAGTTTGGCGAACTGCCAGCAAGTATGGTGCTGTTTGAAGGCAGTGCAAATCCCCATAGAGAAGTAATGGTTAATCTATTCAGAGAACACCAAACAGCAGAGAAATGTCAGTGAAATGCCCTGATGTTCGGTGGTTTCAATCAGCAGGTTTATTCAGGCGAACCCCATAGGTTTCAATGTTAAAAATATTCCCGTTTTTTATGCAATATCTAATAAACCATTTATTATTTTAATCTGCAGTAAAAAGTCTTTATTTATTTATAGATTTTTTTTGTACCTTTTAGTGATTTTTCAGAATTTTTTGGGCTAAATTCCCCCCTTTTTTTTAATAGCGGTTCTCCTTTTTCTGTAACAGAACTTTTTATTATCAATCATAGATCTTATATGTAAATTCCAGACATTTTCGTTCAGTAGTTCTTTTGAAAACAGCAGGCCATAGGTTTGCGGTGGCAGCATACAGCGGCCGACTCCATGCACTTTGGGGACCCTGCGGTGAATGGTGAATTCACTGCAGGGTGGGGAAATTTTATTCCCCGAAGTGCAGGGAACTACAGAACACCAAAATGTTGGCGTCATTTCGGTGCTCTGTGAGTAACCCAATTAGTGGTGAGGTTTTTTGTTGCCCCCTGGAAAGTGAAAGCCTAGGCCTTGCCTACCCAGGACATACTTGAAAATTAGTGACATCTCAATGTTTCCTTCCTGGTAAAATAGTTTGCAAAAGTAAAAAAAAAAAAAAAAAAGTTTTTTTTTTTTTAGGGGTGGGGCCACCCAGCGGGCCGCCGCCCCCTGGAAAGTGCCGCCCTAGGCCTGGGCCTTGTTGGCCTAGGCCAAAATACACCAGTGGTAGCGCCTGCGCAGAGCGATGGGTCGGAGCTGCACGCGCATGCACAGACTTGATCCATCACTGCCTCTCTGAGAACGCTCGCTACAGCGATTGGTCTCACAGGGTGACGTCGTCCGCTCTCTGTGTGTGACATTACTAATGATCGATCTGGTGACTGACAGTTCGAAATCCTGACTACTGGTGACACTGGGTGGGGGGGGGGCTGCTCCGCTTCACCCTGTGATAAAACCAGATTGTGGGAGCAGGGGGGGGGGGGTCACTCCTCACACCCTGAACACTTTAAACGTGTAAATGTTTCGGATGAGCAGAGCGTCCCTTTAACAACATACTGAGAAAGGATTTACTCGCCGGTTCAGCGGTTTAAGTCTTATTTCTCCTAAAGCCGTATTTACACCTTAGGGAATAGACGCAACATCCTCTGAGCGAGTCGCTCGAACTCAGAAAGCGTTTCCTGGAAAACAGGTATTTATAAAACAGAGCGAGCGTCTATTTCTGGAATAAACAGATATTGTAATGGATTTATAATGAAGATCAAGTAAATCCTAAATTATCCCATTTAATGAACTCTGAAGTTATATAAACGGCAACACACATTCTGTATAACGCGCGGCAACATGTACTGCAGTACTGCCTGTATATATATATATATAATGTAAATTCGATAGGCCGTGTTAGTCCAGATGCCAAAATCACGAGTATAGCCGTGCGTAGTGATACCTTGTTTATTGGACTAACATTACATTTAAAAGGCGAGCTTTCGAGAGTCTCCGCTCTTCCTCAGGTCTGGAAGCTTAACTGATCAGTTCCTAGAATTGAACATTAGGATATTAAGGGTCACATGGGGGGGGGGTGTTAGAGGTCGTAAATAGTGAGAGTCAAATGGTATATTCAAAATGGGAAAATAAACGCATGAGGGATCTTGGGCCCATACATACACACACACACACAAACATACCAGATACAGAGTAACCACTTTATTATAGGTTTTAAGGCTTTAAAAAGCAGATTAAGAAACTGCACTGAGGGTTTGGGTATAAAATATGATCATGCACTGCACAAGCCACCACAACCTCAATGTGCTCCATCGCTGCGGCTCCGATTCTGTCCTAACCTAATGACTGCGCTTATGAGAGAAACGCACTTCCACAGGACATTCACCCCCCAGGGGATCTCTGCACTGCATGGGTTAAAAAGGTCCTGCAATGAGGCAAAACCAGGGAGAGTGTTATCAATCCTCCAAATG
Source organism: Leptobrachium leishanense (assembly GCA_009667805.1). NCBI lineage: Eukaryota > Metazoa > Chordata > Amphibia > Anura > Megophryidae > Leptobrachium > Leptobrachium leishanense. The sequence continues at coordinate 4,289,212 of CM019074.1, read as the reverse complement.
TAACATACAAAACCAGACGGGCCGGAACATGCATGTTTCATAAGAGCACTGGATATATTTAAACACATGTATACAGTTGCACCGCATTGTTATAAAGTATCCCTTTATAACACATCGGCGCGCCTTCGACTTCATACTATCTATATGTAATATATACAGGCATTACAGGGACATTCTGCCGAACAATGACAAGAAATATTTCAACATACAGAGATTTGAGAATCCAGGCGCTACAATACGGAGTAAAATAAAGGGAACCTTTATACCAGAACCTGCAGCGTTTTCAGCTGAAATCAAGCTTTTTTTCAAGTCTAATTTCATCACATTTCTTGTTAATATTGAAATATAAGAACTATTTCAAAAAGACATTTGATTTTATCCCAAATTCTCAGTAAAATCATTCGTTTTATCCTCACAATCCACTCAGAAAAAAAAAACAACCTAAAAACAAAAATTACAAAATGCTACTGAAGCCCCGGGATCCTAATGGGACGGATATTATTTTAATCCGCAGCAAAAAGCCTTTTTATTTATGGAATTTTTAAGGTATTTTGCAGGTGAAGTTTTAGGTTCCGATTTTGTTTTCACTCCCGTCTTTTTTTTTTCCCTCTTTGCGAGCCGACTGCATTCAGCGTTGTTATCCTTGGTGCTGAACCCTAATTCAGCACCAAGGACAAGGGGGTTAATCCCCCCTGCAGCCTGGTCAGTTTTACTTTCCCTGCTTCGGCTGTGCTAGAAGGGGCTGTTTTTGGAGCTGAAACTCTCCGTTGCAGCAGTGTTTTTCGTTGGCCGGCCTGCCCACCGGCCGATCTGGGTCGTCCACAGACGTTACCAGTGGATGACCCTGATCGCCGGTGACTTTGTCCGTAGTCAGGTAACCAAGTTGGTTGCCCGGCTACGGTGCCAATGGACTGCCAGCCTAAGGACAAACAACGTTTCGACCTGCATGGGGCAGACTTGATAAAGTTCTATGTAAATTGACACATTGTCTGTCCTTACCCCGGAGGAATAAAGCGGCATTTAAAAGCTCGAGCGTTTGGATTATCTGATTTTTTTCTGCGGTGCGACAGCAGGTACACAGGGGGAGTCCAGAAAACTAAACCATACAGGGTAATTCAAAGAGAATCGAAAAGTCACAGCACATTCGGTGACTTTTCGTTCTCTTCAATTCGGTGCCATTCTGCAATCCTATTTTCGGCGACCCTGCGGTGTATTCAGCAAGCACCACAGGGCAGTCGAAGCGCAGGGAAAAGCCGCAGCAAACCCGACGAAAAGTCACCGCAAAAACCCGGCGAATGCACGCCGAAAACCTGCAAAAACATCTGGATTAACCCATCGAAGACGCCGGAAAAACCCGAGCAGGAGCCGATCACACGCAGCGCAGCCTCCGGAAAAAGCCGACACCGCAGATGAATGCAGTGAATAAATTAGCAAAACAGTTTGCATGAATGATTGAAAGGTGAAACGCTGTTTGCAAAGAAACTACTGAGCGAAAATGTCTGGAATTTACATAAAATCCAATGAATGATAATAAAAAGGCTTGAAATGGGTGTAGTGTCTGTATGGCGCCACTAGATGGCTCTATTGGCATAGGCAGGAAAATAAAAGGAAATGGACTGTATATAAAAACTAAAAATAAGTAGGAGACTCACTGCGTGAGAGGACTGTATTGACCAGAAATAGAATAAAAAAGGATAAAAATTATTATTAAGCAAAAAAATAGATATGGAACCACAAAATAAAATGTGACATCCGTGAAATTACATAGGACGTGACTTAATAGTAAAATGTGTGCTGGAAAAAAAAACCAATAAGTTCAACCAGTGTTAAATGTAATGAACTCCGCAAAAATAGATGGTTTGTAGGTAGCTCTAAGGCTAAAACACCATAGATATGGGCTGAACACAATCAGTGAGCAAGGTGCTCTATAAAAGGTGTGGTAATTTGTCCAGATGCTGGAAATAAGGCTCAGTGCTTGATCCTTGTGCTACAGTTAAAGTACTAAGCAAAATACAATAAATAAGTGCAATAAAAAAAAAAATATGATTAATCCTTTAAGTCCATAAAAACAAATAAAACAATTAAAGGTGAAAAAATGAAGTGAACAAAATTAAAAATGGAATAAAAGATAGTGTGTATAAAAATAGTCCATACATAAAAAGAAAAAAAAAGCTGTTTATACTGGCAAGATTCGAGATGCAGCAGCCGGGCTGTCCAAACAAACGGCAAATCCCCAAAACCGTTTAGGTATAAAGATGCAGGTTACAGAGCTGGTGTGTGGCGCTAGCACTCACAATCTTCAGTTTCAATAAAAGATATTCAGCCAGGGATCGAGTCCTCAATGAAACAGTTGATGGAGGTAGAAGAAAAAAAAGGGAAAAAAAATGGAAGGGAGGAATTAAGTGCAGACTTTATCGTCCCAGATAGGAGTGAAAAAATAGGAGATATACTCACATATTCTGGAGCCGATTTAAATAAATGGGCACCAAACAGAAGGCAGATCGGTGGATTTAAATCAAGGGCCACCGATTCCCCAACCTCAGGTCCACAAGGCAGGAAACCAGATCCTTAGGAATATCTATCTAGCTGACACCCACTGATGAAGCTACTTCTAGCGAAACGCGTTTGCGGTGTATTTTATTTATTGTTTTAATAAAACCGATTGTGTATTTCCACCCTGTATGATCCTGGGTGATTTATTCCTTCGGCATCCTGAATAGATATTCCTAAGGATCTGGTTTCCTGCCTTGTGGACCTGAGGTTGGGGAATCGGTGGCCCTTGATTTAAATCCACCGATCTGCCTTCTGTTTGGTGCCCATTTATTTAAATCGGCTCCAGAATATGTGAGTATATCTCCTATTTTTTCACTCCTATCTGGGACGATAAAGTCTGCACTTAATTTCTCCCTTCCATTTTTTTTCCCTTTTTTTTCTTCTACCTCCATCAACTGTTTCATTGAGGACTCGATCCCTGGCTGAATATCTTTTATTGAAACTGAAGATTGTGAGTGCTAGCGCCGCACACCAGCTCTGTAACCTGCATAATAAAAAGGCTGTTACAGAAAAAATAAGTAAACTTTAAAAAAAAAAAGACTTTTTTTTTTAAAAAAGAAAATAAATCCGGAAAAATGCTTAAAATATCCTAAAAAATTTATAAATAAAGAGACTCTTTGCTCCAGAATTTTATAATGAACAGTTTATCAAATATTGAATTAAAACAGGAATATTTTTAACATTGAAGCCAATGGGATTCGCCTGAATAAACCTGCCGAATTAAACCACCGAATGGCAGGGCATTTCGGGACCCTTTCACTGCTGGTTTGTGTTCTCTGAATAGCCGAAGCAGTACTCTTTTATGGGGATTTCACTGACCTCGAACAGGCACCGAACAGGCAACGTATGTGCCGGCAATTCACCAGGATTTGGCGAATTGCCTGCTCTCTGGATAGCCGAATGGCCAAGAAAGGTAACCGTATGCTGATTTTCAGCGTTTGGTTCCCTTTCGGCAGCCATTCGTATCTCTTTGAATAACCCTGATAATAAAACATAAAGGTTGCGTCAGATGGCGCAGATTAATAGCTGCAGAGAGATGTTAAGTGGCAACACAGAAACCGTTTCCCTGAAGCGCCCGCTGGTGTGGGTGGAAGGACGGACGGGGGGTCAATCCAGCTCTAGGGCAGAAATGGCTGCTTAGGGTTTTAAATCCCTTTTAGATGGACTCTCCATCATGCAGTGAGCGCTGGATCCGTCTCTTCATATTAACACCTTACTTATTTTTTCTAGGGCAGTGATGGCGAAACTAGAGATCCCAGATGTTTCGGAACTACACGTCCCATGATGCTTAGTCACAGATAAGGCTGGTTAAGCATCATGGAACATGTAGTTCAGAAACATCTGGGGTGCCGAGGTTCACCGTCACTGCTGTAGGGTTTACTTCAAATGCTTCCTAATATTTCTGTAGAGGAACCAGGGCAAACAAACAACAAACTCTGTGAATGGAAGGTCGAGGTTCGCCTAGATCAGGATTTCTGAAGCAACAGAAAAACCAAACAAAAAAAACAGAAAATATAAATGCAGACGCTAAACCACCAGCAGCAGCAGCCGCTTGGCTTTTCTCACAGCAGTCGTGTGGGTTTATGAAGATAATGACAGTAATTTCTTGCACATTATTCTGATACTTTTAGGGTATTTGTCTCAGAAAAGTCACAGCATAAGCTTCTCATTATCTAAACAACCTGGATTCCGGAAGGTATCGCAACTTAAATATGGTGTTAGTTAAGGGACGGGATACACAAACAACTCATAAAATGTACAAACGTCTTCGATAAACTGAAGCTTCAGCTTATGGAAAATATTTGGGGACGAAGAAAAAGGCTTTCAAGAACATTTTACTGATCCCAAAACAGAACTAATCACGAAAAACTGTATTTAATGATCTTTAGGTTTGAACGCATAATGTCTGGCCAAAAGATAAACGCACGTGCTGTAATACGCGGTTGTGTCGCCTTTTGCGGTGATTGCGTCACGCATTCGCTGCGGCATCGTGTTGATAAGCTCATGCCCTTTTAAAAGTTTGTAATGATATCCAAGCGGGCATGGAACAAGGAAACCTAACTGGAGCATCTTCCTTGATTTTGTCAAGGCCTTTGACACAGTAGACCATGACATCTTATTACAAAAACTTAAAAACTCTGGTATTGGTGATCGCACGCTAACCTGGTTCCAATCATATGTGTCTGATCTGTCGCAATATGTGTCCATTTCTGACAGCACTTCCCTTCCCCTCCCAGTCACGTGCGGTGTACCTCAAGGCTCAATACTCGCCCCCTGCTATTCACAATATTCATAAATGATCTGCCCAACGTCTGCAAAGCCTCAACTGTACACATGTACGCAGACGCCACCGTAACCTATACCAGCAAAGCCTCAACTGTACACATGTACGCAGACGCCACCGTAACCTATACCAGCAAAGCCTCAACTGTACACATGTACGCAGACGACACCGTAATCTATACCAGCAAACCAAATCTCCCGCAGCTGGAGGCCGTGCTGCAAGACCAATTCACAGAGGTAGAAAAGTGGATCAAAGATAACAAACTTTTTCTAAATACTGACAAAACTGTTACAATGCTCTTTGGTACAAAACCTAAACTACACAAATTGCAAACACCCCATCTATGTGTGGGGACAAGATCAAATGGCACGCTGACCACAGTCACTTCTCTCAAATACCTAGGTATGTGGTTACACCCAAATCTATCTTTTGGCCCCACATCGAAAAACTCTCATCTAAAATTTACCCCAAACTATAGGTGCCCTGTACAGAAACAAATCCTGCCTGAGCCCTGCGGTAACAAAGCAGATTGTACAACAAATGCTTATGCCAGCCATTGAATACGGAGATGTAGTGTATGCAGCCGCCCCGCAAACACACCTCCAGAAACTTACTACATTGTATAACTCATTCTGTCGCTTTGTGCTACAATGTAACTACATGACACACCATTGTGACATGTTAAAAGAGCTAAACTGGCCGTCGCTGGAATCTAGACGCACCCTTCACCTTTCCTGCCTGGTGTTTAAGAGCTTTTCTGGGAACCTGCCACCCTACCTGAATAGGCTGCTTCCCGAAGCAGCTCCCGCATCCTATAATCTCAGATCCAGGACCAGCACCTTACTTGCAATACCACAATACAAAAAGAAAGTGGCTCGATCCTCATTTTCCTACAGAGCACAGCAAATATGGAATAACCTCCCAGACGCCATCAAATCTTCCCCCAGTCTAAAGTCCCTTAAGTGTTCCCTATTAACATACCTCAATACAGAATGCACCTGTAAACATGTAACATAATGACTATATACAGAATGCACCTGTAAACATGTAACACAGTGACTATATACAGAATGCACCTGTAAACATGTAACAGTGACTATATACAGAATGCACCTGTAAACATGTAACATAGTGACTATCTCCCTCGTACTGTCAGACTTTCCCCTAACTTCTCTTCCTTCAAACGCTCCCTGAAAACATTCCTATTTAGGGAAGCCTACCACCCAACTCACTGACGCAACCATCAATCACTCTCACCCTACAGTCCTCTCCTCCTGTTTCCAACCCCAACCCTCCCAGATTGTGAGTTCCTACGGGAATAGGGCCCTCATCTCCTCCTGTACTGTTTGTCAAATGTTGTTCAATGTATTGTAACCCTGTCTATACTGTGCTTATTGTACAGCGCTGCGGAATATGCTGGCGCTTTATAAATAAAGAATAATAATAATAATAATAATAACATAGTGACTATATACAGAATGCACCTGTAAACATGTAGCACAGTGACTATATACAGAATGCACCTGTAAACATGTAACACAGTGACTATATACAGAATGCACCTGTAAACATGTAACATAGTGACTATATACAGAATGCACCTGTAAACATGTAGCACAGTGACTATATACAGAATGTACCTGTAAACATGTAACACAGTGACTATATACAGAATGCACCTGTAAACATGTAACATAGTGACTATATACAGAATGCACCTGTAAACATGTAACACAGTGACTATATACAGAATGCACCTGTAAACATGTAACACAGTGACTATATACAGAATGCGCCTGTAAACATGTAACATAATGACTTTATTTCCTACATATTTATTTTTCTGTTAATCTGTATATTTGGTCTTGCGTTAATTTCTTGCATTTTACTATTTTGTATTTCTGTAACATTTCAATGTTCTTGAACCCAGGACATACTTGAAAACGAGAGAAATCTCAATGTATCCTTCCTGGTAAAATCCTTTATAAATAAAAATAAAATAAATGTGATGTCACAGCATTTATTGGCGTCCAGAGCGGCATTAATTTGTGGCAAGATCTTGTATTGATGATGGGAGAGTCGCGGCGCTGCGTAAAGTCTTCTCCAGCACATTATCCCAAAGATTAACCTCAATGGGGTTAAGGTCTGGACTGTGCGGTGGCCAATCCATGTGTGAAAATGATGTCTCATGCTCCCTCAACCACTCTTGCACAATTTGAGCCCGATGAATTCTGGCATTGCCATCTTGGAATATGCCCGCTGTGCCATCAGGGGAGAAAAAACCCATTGATGGAAAAACCTGCTCATTCAGTATATTCAGGGAGTCACATGACCTCATTTTATGCTGAAACCTATTAATCACTGCAGTAATTATCCAATGGAAGGCGAGAGCTCCTATTGGCTGATTTACGGGGGGGGGGCAGTGCATTTGCAATTTTATTTTGTTATTAAAACATACATGAAATAGAAAAGTCCCTCAATGTGCAACAACTTTAATTTTAGTTCTATAAAGTGTTATACGAGCATGAAACGTTTATTTCCAGCCTGTTTTACCTGGTTTACGATTGAGCACATTTTGCATCTTCACAGTCAAGTTAGTCAAATCACAGAGGAAATTGTAGACTTTGTGACACTCGTATTCGTCCCAACCCGCTGTCAGTATCTGGAACAGAGGCATCAGAAATCTCAATGCAAAGCAATGGAACGTAAGGCAGGAAAAGGATTCGGCCCCGCATTCCTACATAAGGCTCAATTTAAATCGCCCGATGACCGAAAACGCAACCATTTTGGTTATTTTTCAGCTCAAATGGGGGTTTACTGGCATTTGGATGCCCTATAAAACTTTGGATTGGATATCGGCTCTCGCGGCTATGCGTTTCAACAGAAATATCAACTTTCGCGATTCAACTCGCGTTTATTGGATCGTGATTATAAATTCTAAGAAGGTGCTGATAAATTTATTTTAAGGCAGGAAAATCGAGGAAATCAGGTTCAGCTTTTTATGCATATTTTTCTAATAGAGTATCCCAGGTCACACCTCCGCCCAGGCTTTAAAGATTTTTAATTAACCGGTTGTTGTTGACACCATGAGTTGATTAATATTAATTACTTGACATTAACATTTAAATATAAATATTTTTAGTCTTTTTTATGTTTTTCGTCTTAACTTGCTCCTATAGTGGGATTTAAACAGGTTTAGCAATAACCCTTTCAGGGTTGTAATGTTGCTGGGGTCCTCTGTTCGAGGGCGTCCAAATATAAAGATGGTGGATTGTACAGCGCTAAGGAATCTGTTGGCTCTTTATAAATACTTGTAACTGTATCACAGAGGCGCCACTTCCGTCAATCATTTCCTCGCCGTTCCCATAGACGCTGATTTCTGTTCCCCGGGGAAGCAGGTCAGTTGTGTGAAAGGTGGAAATGTGTCTCTAACAAACTCACATTGACTAAAAATAATGTATTCTTAATTCCTAGAAACAGACCTTTAGAAATGATCCACAACATTGCAAACCAAGGCACTGCAACGGCGCACGGCATCCACACAACTTAAAACAAGGGATCTGCGAGGAGAAGCAAGTTCACGGATTAATGGACACAACGGACGGACTAATCACAGTAAATACAGAATGATACAAGATGGAAATGGATTGAGCAGCTTTAGAAATACAGAAAATGCAATAATGTGTAATATTAACATTAAAAGCTGTACTACTAATAATCATTTACCAAATATACATCACCACCATGCTCTACCCTTACCATCACCACCATGCTCTACCCTTACCATCACCACCATGCTCTACCCTTACCATCATCACCATGCTCTACCCTTACCATCACCACCATGCTCTACCCTTACCATCACCACCATGCTCTACCCTTACCATCACCACCATGCTCTACCCTTACCATCATCACCATGCTCTACCCTTACCATCACCACCATGCTCTACCCTTACCATCACCACCATGCTCTACCCTTACCATCATCACCATGGCCAGAGATGGGAAACTCCTGTACCGGCCAGGTGCTCTTTGACGGTGATACTCGATCAGAGGATGGATGTTGCTTTGGTCTTGAAGATTATTGACATATCTCAGCCCTTGATATCGCAGCCGCTACTTGCGTGGTTCCCTGCTGGGTGCAGACAGATTTCCCCATCCATGGGTGGAGTTTGCCAAGGGTCGTTGTGCGGTGCTTGTGTGATTAGCCCTCAACGGTGACAACGGCATGCTAGTATATCAGTCATTGTGCCAACAGTCAATTGGGCGCATCGTGTGAGCGCAGTGCTCTCCTGTAGGCCTCACAGCAGCAGAATGGCGAATGGAAGAAAGTGACTGCTGAACTTCGACAGCAAATTTTTTTCACTCATTTGTGTTAACAAAAAATGCTATTAGAGGTCGGGCAGCGCCAGCGTACGAAATGCTGCTCAGAGCCTCGCTGGCACCATGAGGCATGACCGCGATGTAATGCTACCTGCAGCAGGAAGGAGATCACATCTCCCATCACAATCTCCTCACTCTGTAACATCGGATTCTGAAATCCAAAATAATCTGAATTCCAGAAAGTCCAGGGTCCAAAGTATGTCCCGATCAAGGATGCTCGACCTGTACATATATTTTGAGTAATTACCTGCCAAATGTGGGCTTATTTAGCAGGGCATGGCACGGGCACATTCAGCCGAGCATGGCACGGGCACACTCAGCCAGGCATGGCACGGGCACATTCAGCCGAGCATGGCACGGGCACATTCAGCCGAGCATGGCACGGGCACATTCAGCCAGGCATGGCACAGGCACACTCAGCTGGGCATGGCACGGGCACACTCAGCTGGGCATGGCACGGGCACACTCAGCTGGGCATGGCACGGACACACTCAAAACAATATGAAACTGGTTATGGTTTATAATTTGGAAATTCAGATCAAATTTTTAAAACAATATAGAGCCAAGCTGAATAAATACAGACGACAACACAGGCTATAGAAATCCATGAGGGCCTTTTCGATATCACTAGCTCTGCCGAGCCGAGTCTTCGAGGTGGAAGACGACGCAAAGTAATGGCTTAATTTATACATGAAATAAAAATAAGGAGCTTGACCGTACTGTTAAGGCCAGTGTGAGAAGAGCGCTTTGAAGAGCGGAAGGAATGTCTGTGAGTGGATGTTCCCTCCACTCGACGCCCGTCTGGCTGCCTCGCTGAGCGCAGTTGTTGCAGCTGTCAATTCGCATCGTAGCGCGTTGATGGAGAGGCCTGCTTCACGGCCGCTGTTGCGCACGCGCGCAACAGCGTCTGGCCAGCCCCTGTCGCATCACGCTACGACGGACGCTGGAAGCCACGTCAGTACGGGCGCACCTAGTGCGCTCATCTGACACTGGCCTTAATAGTAAAATATCAATTCTGCTACTCCTGATGGATTATTTGCTGGTGAATTAATGCTTACATCACACAGCATCCTGCGGACGTACTTCAGCCTTTGTCTCGTGGCCATCAAGAACGTGCACCTCTTAAATAACAACCCTGCGAACAGAAGAGATCAACGTTAAACTACATGTTAGCATTGATAGAACATGTTGTTAAATTATTAAAAAAAAATCAATCATTTTCACTTTGCAAAACCTGAGATACTGAAAAAGTGAGACCTGTCAGCATTTTATTAATTAACCCTTTGTTTATTATTACCCCCCCCCCATACACTGGAAGGAGCAGAGGATACAAAACAGAATTGAAAGAAAACATAAAACATAACTGTAAGTTAATGTAACAAATTAGTCCCAGCAAGCCCTGCTCACGCCAGATTATAGAGGAACTGTTTCCTTTTTTTTTTGCTCGTCCAGGAAAAAAAAACTTTATTGCATCCACTACCAGCAAAAACTATTTATTGGCGTATGTATTAACATTAGCAAGTAAAATGCCTGTGTCTGCGCTCTCTGCGTCGCTGAGACTTGAGCTTTGAAGCAACTGATCCCGGTCGAAGGAATCCTATGATAAAAGCGTGGGAAAAAAAATAAATATAAAGCTTCTTCAAAAGAGAAGCTTTAATTGAGATGCGGATGCGTTGGACACCGGTCACATTCAGCCGCAGCAGAGTTATGATGCCTCAGCCGAGATGGAGCGTCATTTACCAATAGAAATTAGATGTAGGTTTAGAGAGAAAGGGTTAGACGTTACGAGTGAGTGTAAGAAATGACGGTTAGGGTTAACGTTAGGAATGAGGGTTAATATTTGTGCTTGTTTTACGGTTAAGACAGATTCTGCCCTTTCTTTTGACGCGAGTCTCTAAATCTAACTTCAGTGTCTATGAATACATTGTTTAAGTATTTACAGGATGAATGTAAAAAGCCATCTGTGATCTTTTCATTAACGGGACTTTACAAACTCATTCACTGAGACTGTAGGAAATTTTGGAAAGCACGTCATGATTTTTTCCCCTCTCTCCATTCTTGATAACATTTTTTTTGGGAGAAAGTATTTTACCAGGAAGGATACATTGAGATTAATGAGGCCACATTCTTATCTACGTGACGGCATTTCAGCATTTTGCAGACTCACACAGTGACCTTTCAGTGGACGTGGCTGCATATATATCTGTATATTAATATTGCAAATACCCAGGCCTCACATATAAACAAGAATCCATTATTCCTAAAATGTGGGAGGGACAGGATGAAGAATACCACCTGTCTTTAACCCATTAATGACACAGGTTTTGTTAATACAACCAAGGGGAGCACCTTGAGGCCAACCTTATACAAAAGTGCACAGTGCAATGTCTTTCCACCAAAACGTCTAATTGCATATTAGATTATAAAGTTAAAAGATAAACAGCACAGAAATGCCAATTATCTATATGCCACCAGGGCCGGATTTATAAGTAAGCAGAGTAGGCATGTGCCTACAGGCGCTTGCCACAAGGGGGCGCCTTGCTCTGAAGAAGGAAAAAAAAATCTTTTTACAATTTACAATCATTTAAATCCCTGTATCTCTGGAGACTTACAGGCTAGAGGGACGTGTGAGGTATCATTGGAAAGGTCAGACTGTGGTCTTTCGGAATTTACCAAATATGACCAGGTTTATGAAAAGAAAAATATATATATATATTTCCTCTTTTTTTTTCTTTCTAACACAGCACTTTACAATTATAAAGTGAGCAGAGCTGCTGCACCAATACACCTTCCCATTTCCCGCACTGCCAGCAAGTGTGAAAGTGCTGGAACAAAGCATTGGTTCATCGACAACCTAAACCGTGGCATTGCAGTGAGGAGAGATGGGGACTTTGAAACCCTGCAACTCTGATTTTTACACCACACAACAAGGTCAAGTGAGAGGTCATTGAAAAGGTCAGAAGCTGAGCTTTCCAATGATAACAAACAGGACTATGTAATGTGTAAAAATATATTATTTTTTTTAAAACAATATATATATATATTTTTCCTCAGTTCTAAGGCAGAGACATATGTTTTTACTTATAAAGCAAACAATGGCACTGCGCTAGCTCACCTTCTTATTTCCCCGCCGGGAGCAAATATGGAGGCGATGGTGTAATGCGTTGTTTTGCATTGGTTCATCTAAAACACAAGCTTCTGCTTCTTTTTAAAGGCAACAGATTCAGCCCCTTCTTTTGATGTGAGTGCAACAAGAAACTGCTTTTCAGTTTTTTTTTTTTTTTTTTTTTGCTTTGTTTTCCCTAAAATAATAATTAAGAAAGTAGTTTTGGCACTTTTTTGGGGGGGGGGGGTGTAAATGAGATGTAAATCCAGCCCTGTACCCCACGCAATCAAAAGCAGTGTTGGCGTCTGCTACAACCTCCACCTTAACATAAAGGTTAAATATTACCCTTATAATATCTGTAATATGGAATCCCAGCACGTGGCGCGCACACACACACACACACACACACGAAAAACAATTGTGCAATACAGCATACGTTCATGCATGGGTTAAATTTAAAATGTGACTGGGTCACGTCTAATGCAGTCACCTCCAGTGGATGACACCCAGTAGTCCATTGTCAGTTGACCAGCCGCCCACCTGACGAGCCTAAGACATACGGGTCAGAAAGGCACAGGAATCCAAAGACACGTTATTTCTGAAGTTCCTGTCCATTGATTCAGATTAAACTTGCATGTTCACGGAAAGTTCTGGAATATAGTCTGAATATGCAAATATGTGAAACGTGATTTGCTACAAACAATAAACAGCATGGCGCGTAACACGGATTGTTTACTCGTGTTGTGCTGCACAAACAAATGTTCTTTAAATAAGAGTTGAATTGACTGAATTAATACACTAAAATATAAAAACGTCTTTACTCAGAAAAAGCAGCAAAACTGGCAATTCTTAAAATAAAAAAATACTGTTTCAGGAACAAAAGACTCTTGAAATTTGGCTGCACCTAGGGAACTCTTCACACAAAAACATACATTGTCATTCTAATATATTCATTGCAGCTGTAAGGGTCGTTTTAGGACAATCTCTACATGTAACATCTCCATGTTGATGTTACGGCTTGTTTGTGCCAAAAACACTTTCCTCCCATCCATCCTGGCAACCATTCTTCATTGGTTCAGCATGGATAACATGACTGTAGCACATAAATATATAAAAATGGCAATTTCACAACAATTCAAGGGCACTATTTCTTATATAAAAAGATCTACATATATCGGGAAGCTGTCCAAGCCATTTCAGCTCACTTGGTGTTTTCGTTGGCCGGCGCGGCACATCTTGGCGTTTAAAATGAAAACAGAAACTCTGAGGATATTCTATTTCTTACAAGATAAACACGACACTTTGTAAACGTTCTGAACTGCGCTCTTTCTGCAACGGGTAGTCTTAGTCGAGTCGCACGTGGCTCAAAACAATTCTACATGTCCCGTTATACACTTTACTGAAAAGAAGAGTCACTATACAAATGTAACGTATAGTATATCTAGAACTCAGATTGTACAACAGAGCTAAGAAAAGATACATTATTCTGGTATGGAAAGTGGCACATCTTAAAAGGCACACGACCTCGCACACAAGCTGTAGCTAGATCACTAGAACCGCATGATAAAACACATGATAAAGAGCATGATAAATCACATAAAGCACATGATAAAGGGTATGATAAAACCCATTATAAAGCACATGATAAAACACATTATAAAGCACATGATAAAACACATTATAAAGCACATTCTGTGTTTTTATTTCTTTGTTTGAAGGAATTGCATGTAAAAACTAAAAATTAAGTTAGGTTTTTATCTCCTTTTTAAAATTTTGTGGATATTTCCCACGATGCAACATCTACCAAAATCTTATGGCAAGTCTCACTTTACAATTGGTAAAGGTAGAGGGTGATCCTAAGACAAATTAGATTGCTTAGAAGTGCATGTCTATATACAATTAGAAACTGAAATCAATTCACGCACATTTTAAAATGAAAACGTTATCACCGTTCCAGGGCTGCCTCTGAGTCTGTGTTCGGATTCAATGTCCTCCACATCCGGCACACTCCAGGATCAGCCAAAAAAGAACACGGGTACCAGCATAAATAAAAGGAATATTTATTATTGAAAAAGACTGCTTACGCTCAACGCGTTTCGTCTAAATAGACTTCCTCAGGAGCATTACATATGCAGTCAAAGGTACATCAGTAAAAACAAAATGCATAAAACATGACTTCAGTCGCCATCATTATATAACCAGACCAATTAGTACAATTAATCAATTAGGACCCAATCATCCCATCCCCTTCGACATATTCAAATTAATGCAATCCTCAAGATATTTCCTCCTCTACTGAAAACCCTGGCACTGTGGTTCCTACTTCCTCGAGTTCTTCAGTCGTTGGTCTCCATAGTGACGCGCTACCTCCGCAGCGTCCCCATCCGTCGCTCCAAGTGAGAGTATGGAAGACGCAAGCGAAGAGAGCGCAGGATCATTCAGAGAAGGAGCGTCGAGAGTGTAGCATGTCATCACTTGGAGCGACGGATGGGGGACGATGTGGAGGTAGCGCATCACTATGGAGACCAACGACTGAAGAACTCGAGGAAGTAGGAACCACGGCGCCATGTTTTCGGTGGAGGAGGCAATATCTTGAGGATTGCATTAATTTGAATATGTCGAAGGGGATGGGATGATTGGGTCCTAATTGATTAATTGTACTAATTGGTCTGGTTATATAATGATGGCGACTGAAGTCATGTTTTATGCATTTTGTTTTTACTGATGTACCTTTGACTGCATATGTAATGCTCCTGAGGAAGTCTATTTAGACGAAACGCGTTGAGCGTAACTAGTCTTTTTCAATAATAAATATTCCTTTTATTTATGCTGGTACCCGTGTTCTTTTTTGGCTGATCCCGGAGTGTGCCGGATGTGGAGGACATTGAATCCGAACACAGACTCAGAGGCAGCCCTGGAACGGTGATAACGTTTTCATTTTAAAATGTGCGTGAATTGATTTCAGTTTCTAATTGTATATAGACATGCACTTCTAAGCAATCTAATTTGTCTTAGGATCACCCTCTACCTTTACCAATTGTATACTACGTACGAGTTTACCGGGAGCTCGCAGAGGGGAGATCTTACATATACAAAAGTTAAGTGATTCAGTGCTTTTCTCTTGTTTTCATAAGTCTAACTTTACAGCTGTGGTTTAGGATAAAAGCAGTAGTGAAGAGGGAATGGGGGGAGAGGATGTTTAGATATGGCGGCGTGTAGGATCTCACGAGAGCACTGCCGAAAGTCACGTTTAACGCCACGTAACTGGAGCGCAGCCAGCCGGCGAACATGGCTGAATGTTATTCAAGAATTCTGACAGCTGCCCGAAGCCCTCAGATACCGCCCGGTAAGCCAGGGCTTGCAGCTCGGTTATAAAATCGTTAGCCATTGGTTGGAGCCTACCGTCCCGGTTGTGATCTGACCCTAGGAATTCAGCACCAGAGTCGACCATGTCATATGTATCCAGTCTACACGTTACCCTTGTGCCGCCTGCCTGGAAATGTTTCACCTCTTTGCTGTATGATTGTAGTTATTTCTGCAAAACGCGCCGGACATTATTTTCTTGGCAGGTCCATGTTTTACCCAGAATCCGGATGGATTTGGTTTGGTCAGACCACACTACTCTCCTGATCTTTTGCCAAAAAGGTGGATTATCATTTATTTAATCCATATTAAACACCCATTAAACATATATACAGAATGATGGGAGACATCAATACAGATGTGTTCACAACTTGTTCCTCTTCTGGACCCCTGAGAAGTATAATGGGTGAAATGTATGGAGATCAGATCCATATGATGACTTCAAAGACGAAGCGCTGCAAGACACGTAACATGAGCTGCTATTATTTATAAATTGCAGACTGTAGAACAGGGGTTGGGAACGTCCGGCCTGCGGGCTGTATACGGCCCGCTGAATGACTTGCTCCGGCTCGCGGCTCCCTGCGAGCGTCCGAAGCCATGGAGCTTCGGCGCTTGCCTGGGGGAACCACGTGACAAGCCGAGTTCTCGCGAGATCGCAGCTGGTCACGTGGCTCCCCCAGGCGAGCGCCCAAGCTCCACACCGCCGGACGCTCAGAGGGAGCCGACGACGCGACGGCGGCAGGAGCCAGGAGGTGAGCTGGGGGTAATATCCATGTGCCCTGGGGCATATCCATGAGAGTTGCTGGGGCATATCCATGAGAGCAGGGGGCAATATCCATGAGAGCTGGGGCATATCCATGTGAGCTGGGGGGGCATATCCATGTGAGCTGGGGGGCATATCCCTGAGAGCTGGGGGCATATCCATGAGAGCTGGGTGGCATATCCATGAGAACAGGGGGCAATATCCATGAGAGCTGGGGCAAATTCATGTGTGAGCTGGTCGGGGGCAATATATCCATATGCGAGCTGGGGCAATATATCCATATGCGAGCTGGGGCAATATATATCCATAGGTGAGCTACTGGGGGCAATAAATCCAGAGCTGCTGGGTGCAATATATATCCATGTGTGCTTTCACGTTCACTGCCTTCGAACAGGCACCATACCTGCTGGCACTCAGTTGGCAAAAATTTGTGTGTGAGCATAGGAGAGAGCTCCACAGCAATAAACCTCACAGTAATGTGTGCTGTGTGTATGAACATTCAGTGTTATATGGGAGTACTGATTTATGAGTAAGGCTGGGTTCACACCTGGGCGTAGCACTGCGTCGCGCAATGCGCGCGTTTTTTTACGCGCGCGCGTTCGCGCATGCAAAAAAAACGCGCGAACGCGCGTTGCAGCGCGTACGTGGCTATTATATGGCCGCGAACGCGCTGCTGTATGCCCAAAAAGAAGCTCCCGAACTTCTTTTTGTGTTGGCCGTTTTAACGCGTGTTCCTGCGTGCTGTAAAACGCTTAGGTCTGAATGGGTCCCATAGCAAAGCATGGGATTTCCCCGTTCCTGCATTTTAAAGCGCGCACGAACGCGCGTTAAAACGCCCAGGTGTGAACCCAGCCTAAGAGTAGTTAAAAAAAAATCCATAAAACTCGGGGGGTGACACCCTAAGTTACCACACCGGGTGAAATTTTAAGTTGTTAATTTTGTATGGCCCTCGAATGATCTTATAAATCTCCAAATGGCCCTTGGCAGAAAAAAGGTTCCCCACCCCTGCTGTAGAAGGTAGGGGTCAGTACAAGATTATTTCCTGGCTGTAGACACTTCATTAACATATCCACGTCTGATACAGATTTAACCCCTTCACTACGAAGATCAACTATATTCTAACTGCAAGGCTCCTCCTGGTGCCCCGATATGGAGAATAGTCGATAAGATGTTCCACAGGAGCAATGCAAAGGAATTAAGTTTACTGCAAACAAAATTTGTGTTTGGACTCCACAACGCGCCTCCAAAGTTTCAGCATCACGGGCATGATGTCAGGGTAGTCAACACTTTAAAACCAGCTGGGAATGTATCTGAGCGACATCTTCCCAGCTGATCCTGCACGGAGACCTGAGCTACAGTAACTCCTTTTGGGCAGCAGATGGCGACATCTCCCTGCCAGATTAGAAATCATTTTTATTATACAGCAAGAAATATTTAGGATTATTTTCCATAAAAACTCAGATTCCTGACTGGTTTTCTGGAAACCCCTAGGTAATGAAGAGGTTAAGTAATGTAGAGGGAAAAAAAATTGTCCATAGGATAAATTCCCCACCCTGGAAGTTTTCCTCAGGACAGTCTGACGGCCCAATGTACATCGCTACAGACTACGTTGGCAATGCTTAGCGTTTGGGCTGTCCAGCTCGCCCTTTACTTTACAGCTGGACGTATTATTTAATAAAACGCGGGAAGGCTTTGCTTTTATCCACTTTTAACTGATGGAGAAACACTCCCCCTCGAGTCACATGACATGGAAAGCCTTAGCGAAAAAATACAAACACAAACATGTTCATAATAAAGAAAGACAGAAAGGAGGATTTTCTCTCGCTGCAAGCGAACAGCTGTGAGCAATATTCAGATTAGCAGAGACAGGTTGGAAGAGTCTCAATATGTGCTAATAAAACCCTGTTTATCCGTGACATATTGGAAAACAAAGTATCTCCGAATTCTTCAGTGAAACCGCATGCACAGCACAAGCTCCATTAACGTAAAACAGTGATAGGACCTGCAAGGGATGAATTGTAACTGGCTAAAAACAAACATCAAATTCATCTCTGTTTTTAACCCCTTCACTCCCAGGATCGCGGTAACTTGGGTTTTCAAAAGGCACCATCAGATATCGGATATCGAGTTATCTGGAGCTGCAGCTGAGCAGGACAAAAGCAAATAAAATTTTAGTTTAAAACCAGCTGGGGAATGTCCTGACAGATCAGACTTTCCCCACGCGATGCACGGAGCCACGAGCAGCAGTATCATCTGCAGTAACTGCATTTGGCCAGCAGATGGAGACATCTCTCTTTTTTGCCGTTAAAAAGGGACACTACTTATCCTGAGCACTTTATCTTTTAAATGTGGTCAGAATGTGGGGTGTGCCGTCCCCATTGGGTGAGATCGTTGGGCAAAGTGCAGGAGTCCCCCCCACCCACCCAGCGTCACTAGCAGCCAGGATTTTGAATTTCCCGGCTGCTGGTCTCTAGATCGGTCACTAGTGATGTCACACACAGGCCGACGTCAACCTGTGAGACCAATCACTGTAGCGAGCGTTCTCAGAGAGGTAGCGATGGATTAGATCTGTGCATGCGCGTGCAGCTCCGATCCATTGCTCTGCGCAGGCGCTATGGAACTTGTGTACGTAAAGTGTGTGAGTCCCGCAGAGCTACATAATTTGTAGCTCCTGCACTACACAAGTTGTATAGGAGCACAAACTGCACAGAAAAGCTTCAGGGCCTTCTGGGTCCAAAAATCCCTGAACCGAAGAAGAGGAGCAGCATGCAGCGAAAAAATAAAAATTGTTGAGGGGAAGAAAATAAATAAAAATTGGGCAGCGGTTGTCAGGAGGATCTACCAAATTACTTAATGGCAAAAAGGGGGGGGGGTTACTTAACAGAGTATCCCTTTAATATACATACATATTATATACACACACACATTATTCAAATTAAAACCTGACATCCCGATATGGGGCTCAGGAAACCTCATGGAATTATCTAGAATAACTAGAACTTGTCAGAGTAACCGCAGTGTCATGGCAGCAGGTCTGAAAGAGCTCAGCCTTCGAGGCCAGAGAACACATGGTCTTTAAATCATTTTCACAGATCGAGGTCATAATCAGAGACATCTGCGCCAATTACCGAGATACTTCAAAAATGAGATAATGGAGAACTCGTGGTAAGTCTAAGACATTGGGCGGAGGTGATACATGAAATATCTGCTTGTGCATGTGAAGGTTTTGGACCTCGGTGATCCCGCTGTGGTCCTTGTTCAGGACCTGCACCTCCAATTCTCATGCATTGCAACACTTTCCCCCAATCTGCTGTGTATATCGTCTGTTAAAATACACAATATGAACCAATATTTCTCAGAAAAGAACATCACCTTAAAGAGGGCCGCCTTCCTTAACCCCTTCAGGGCAAACTTGTTTGCAAATGCAAAGGACCAGCAGATTATTGCAACATTTGACATGTTTGTAATCGGTCGTGATTCCCTACTTTCACATTTTGTGAACCCTTGAAATACAGTGGCAAGAAAAATTATGTGAACCCTTTGGGATTACGTGGAGTTTTGCATGAATTGGTCATAAAATGTGCTCTGATCTTCATCTAAGTCACAACAATTTGAAAAACACAGTCTGCTTAAAATAATACAACACAAACATTATATGTTTTCATGTGTTTATTGAACATAACATGTAAACATTCACAGTGCAGGGTGGAAAAAGTATGTGAACCCCTAGCCTAATGACTTCTCCAAGAGCTAATTGGAGCCAGGAGTGAGCCAACCTTGAGTCCAATCAGTGTGATATTATTGGATGTGTTGCTGAAAGCTGTCCTGCCCTTTAAAAACACACACCAGTTTTGGGTTTACTGGTTTCAAGAAGCACTGCCTGATGTGAACCATGCCTCGCAGAAAAGAGCTCTCAGAAGACCTACGATCAAGAATTGTTAACTTGCATGAAGCTGGAAAGGGTTACAAAAGTATCTCCAAAAGCCTTGATGTTTATGTGTCCACGGTAAGACAGACTGTCTACAAATGGAGAAAGTTCAGCACTGTTGCTACTCTCCCTAGGCGTGGTCGTCCTGTAAAGATGATTGCAAGAGCACAGAGCAGAATGCTTAATGAGATAAAGAAGAATCCTAGAGTGTCAGCTAAAGACTTACAGAAATCTCTGGCACATGCTAACATTTTTGTTGACACAGCTACAATAATGAAAACATTAAACAAGAATGGAGTACATGGGAGGACACCACGGAGGAAGCCATTGCTGTCCAAAAAGAATATTGCAGCACGTTTGAAGTTTGCAAAAGAGCACCTGGATGTTCCACAGCACTACTGGCAAAATATTCTGTGATAGAAACAAACAGTAGGTGATAGGAGAGGCGCAGTGATGCTTATCTTACTGCCGACAAAACTTCCCAGGAGATGGTCCACAGCTCCTCATAAAACACTAGAAAGAACGCAGGGAATTCGGCAGGAAGGGTATTCGCAGTAATACACGGACCGATCCAAAGCTGGTCATCTGTTCCGGAAACGCCAATAACCGGATGAATACCAAATAAACCAGGAAGATGGGAATTTAAATGAATAAAAAATTTATTATAAATGAATAAAACAAATAACGCCCAACGCGTTTCGTCTAAAAGACTTCCTCAAGGGCAGTAATAATATGCAGTGTATCAAAACGCTGGCATATTATTACTGCCCTTGAGGAAGTCTTTTAGACGAAACGCGTTGGGCGTTATTTGTTTTATTCATTTATAATAAATTTTTTATTCATTTAAATTCCCATCTTCCTGGTTTATTTGGTATTCATCCGGTTATTGGCGTTTCCGGAACAGATGACCAGCTTTGGATCGGTCCGTGTATTACTGCGAATACCCTTCCTGCCGAATTCCCTGCGTTCTTTCTAGTAAAATATTCTGTGGACAGATGGAACCAAAATTGAGTTGTTTGGAAAAAACACACAACACTATGTGTGGAGAAAAAAAGGTACAGCACACCAACATCAAACCTCATCTCCAGTGTAAAACATGGCGGAGGGAGCATCATGGTTTGGGGCGGCTTTGCTGCCTCAGGGCCTGGACGGATTGTTGTCATTGATGGAAAAATGAATTCCAGAGTTTATCAAGACATTTTGCAGGAAAACGTAAGACCATCTGTCCGCCAACTGAAGCTCCGCAGAGGATGGGTGATGCAACAGGACAATGACCCAAAGCATACAAGTAATTCAACAAAAGAATGGCTTCAACAAAACAAAATACGCCTTCTGGAGTGGCCCAGTCAGAGTCCTGACCTCAACCCGATTGAAATGCTGTGGCATGACCTTAAGAGAGCGATTCACACCAGACATCCCAAGAATATTGCTACACTGAAACAGTTTTGTGAAGAGGAGTGGTCCAAAATTACTCCAGATCGTTGTGCAGGTCTGATCTGCAACTACAGGAAACGTTTGGTTGAGGTTATTGCTGCCAAAGGAGGGTCAACCAGTTATTAAGTCCAAAGGTTCACATACTTTTCCACCCTGCACTGTGAATGTTTACATGTTCTGTTCAATAAACACATGAAAACATATAATGTTCGTGTTGTATTATTTTAAGCAGACTGTGTATTTCAAATTGTTGTGACTTAGATGAAGATCAGAGACATTTTATGACCAATTCATGCAAAACTCCACATAATCCCAAAGGGTTCACATACTTTTTCTTGCCACTGTATATATTTTTTAAGGAATAGACACTACTCAACCCATATGTATACATAAAAACACTATGAAAAAAAGGGTACAATAATAAATACATTATCTCAGTGTTAAATGATTTAGACACTTTGGAAAAATATCCAGAAGAAATGCGTTTATTCCGCCTGGTTTAGAATGTCCTTCTGTACTTGATACATATAGGATGTTCACTTTTTTCACAATTAAAAGGTCACCAAGTTGCAAAACTACACATTTTTCATATGCAGACATCTCACAGATTTCATTTAGGGGATTTGATGTTATTCATGTGGTCGTCTGTTTACTAATATCTGCCGGAATGTTTTCTACAATTGGTTGCATTTGTTTTATACAAATCTAGAAGTTTACCCTCTTGCATTTTTATTATGAATATTGGAATCCAAAGAATTGCCTTTATAGGACTTAATTATCTCATTTCTGTTTTCAAAGCAGCAGATATTTTGTTTTTATTTTATTTATAGGTTAATTTCTCGGGCCCAGATCCTGTTCTCTGTAGCGTAGCAGCCCCCTCTGAAACAAAAATAAAATTCTGCATTTTTCACAGAAGTTGCACTTTTATTCTGGGTATTAAAAGACGTTGATACCAAAGGGGGCAACTAGTGTCTGTAGATGGCTTCCTTTTGACGTCCGAGTGTCCATTTCTTGGAAGCCAGTGTCCCCACAGGCTCCACATTACTGTGTTACTGACAAACAAGCTGACAGTGCTTAGCTCGGGATAGGGGCAGATAAATGGACTCGATATAACTGATAAAATCCCCCCCCACACACTTGTTACATTGTTTATCAGGTCTTCAGGGCTTCATTTTTGGTTTTCCCTCACTTGTCGTTGAACTTTCATAGTTTACCGCTAAAAATTCTGAATAAAATAAATAAAAGTAAACATGTGATAGAACGAGCTGGGAACGGATACCATCAGACGCTGGGCACGGATACCATCAGACGCTGGGCACGGATACCATCAGACGCTGGGCACGGATACCATCAGACGCTGGGCATGGATACAATCAGACGCTGGGCATGGATACAATCAGACGCTGGGCATGGATACAATCAGACACTGGCACGGATACCATCAGACGCTGGGCATGGATACAATCAGACACTGGCACGGATACCATCAGACGCTGGGCACGGATACAATCAGACGCTGGGCACGGATACAATCAGACGCTGGGCACAATGGACAATATTCAGGGAAGCATCTGCAAAGCCATTGATCACAAGGAAAAGAGATTTCTTCCACAACAAAGGAACTTCAGGTTTAACACGATTTTATACGGGTTGGGCTTCACTAATCCTTGCTGTGCGTTATTTAAAAAAGGTGGAATAAAACATTATCAAGGTTATCCAAAGAGAGCCAAACTGGCTCCAAAATTGCAGCGAACAGTGTGTCTCCCCGTACTGTGCAATTTCGTGGCCATTCGGCTATTCAAAACCTGCCAATTCGCCAAATATTGGCGAATTGGCAGCGAAATACGGTGCCTGTTCAACGGCAGTGAAATACAGTGCTGTTTGGCGGCATTGAAATACGGTGCCTGTTCGGCGGTAGTGAAATACGGCGCTGTTCCACGGCAGATAAATACGGTTCTGGTCGGCGGCAGTGAAATACGGTGCCTGTTCGACTGCAGTGAAATACGGTGCTGTTCGGCGGCAGTGAAATCCCCCATAGAGAAGCAATGGTTAATCTATTCACATTGAACAGCAGAGAAATGTCAGTGAAATGTCCTGATGTTCAGTGGTTTCATTCGACAGCTTTAATCAGACGAATCCCATAGGTTTCAATGTTAAAAATATTCCCGTTTTTATCCAATATCTAATAAACAGTTTATTCTTATAAATCGCAGCAAAAAGTCTATTATTTTTTTAGACAAAATTGTTCTTAAATAGCGTTTTTTTTTCTGTAACAGACCTTTTTATTATTATTCATGGAACCTTATATGTTAATTCCAGACATTTTCGTCCAATAGTTTTTTGCAACCAGCATCTTACATTTTTGAGGTTCCATCATTATGTTGTTTTTTTTACCCTGTTCATCGGCTTGTCGGCTTTTTCCAGCGGCTGGTCGGCGCTGTGTTCGGCGGATCTTCAGCTTTTTTTCAGATGTGTTCGGCGGGTTTTCTGTAGTGTTTCGGATTGATACAATTTTTCAGATCGTATCAGTGGGATTATCGGCGATTTTTCAGATCCATTCGGCCTCTTTTTCCTGCACTTTGGGGACCCTGCAGTGAATGTTGAATTCATTGCGGGGTCAGGGAATTTGATTCCCCGGAGTGACATTTCAGTGCTCTCTGAATAAACCCTTTAATGTGCAGGAGACAGGGCACAGATTATCCGTAAAGAGGGTCGTCACAGGAGGGCAGAGAAAACGGGCAACTGGACAGCAGAGGGACAGGAAAGGAAGAGCTGCTGGGAGGTAAGGGTCCTTGGAGACTGTGCACACTTGAGAACACTGGGCCTCGGGTACAGGCTTGGCACTGTAGAGTCTTGTGCACAGGCTTGGCACTGAAGGGCGCAATCTTCAGGCAATCCTGAAGGCCAGAGGTGTAGTGGTTGCACCATTAAGTAGAAAGTCTGCTAGCCAGATATGGGGCACCTAGGACTTCCTCCAAGTTGAGCACGGACTGCCAGGGATGAAGTGCAAAACTTGGCCTGGAATACAAGGTCTCATCGGCTGGGTAAGAAAGGGGTTGCCAGGACAGATTTGAACTATAGCCACAGCGACGTAGCACTTTCTGCACCTCCTAGGTGGGCTTTGTGCGCTACATAGTGTTATCTGAGCCAAGGACTGGGTAATTATATTTGAGTATCTAGAGAAATCTGTATATTGATGTGTAGCAGATACTAGATGTTAAACGAAATTAAAGTATATGGGATATATAGCGGTTGTGGGGGGGTTCTTTAATTAGGTCCAAAATTCAGACGTTATACTTTACTTACAAAAAAGATAACTTTTAAGCACACGCGTGACTTTGTATCTCTGATGTTATATACCGGTTTTAACAGTCTTTAATGTAACTATACTCAATTCAATATATTAAATGCAGGTTATTCTAAATAGACCTTAGAGATCACCTAACGATCTGTAGTGTTCGAGTATCGAAGTCCCCGACTTTCCTTCTGCAAGTCCTGAGGTGTGAAAGTCTTGACGGAACAGGCGGCGACCTCCATTTGTTGAAGATATATAGTTGAGGACATGTTTATTAATAGATTTTGAAACCAAGCTTAAGGTGCTGATATCGCTCACTGCAACAAAGAAACAAGCATTACAGTTCAGGTAAATAAGGTACAACAGTGATCTACTAACGAGGCATGACTGAAAGCTGCGGAGGGTGGTCGAGCCTGCCCACAGTCCACGTCCCCGTCACATCATTCAATCCCAGCAAAGCCCAGCCGAGCTCTTTAACAGCCACATTACATAAGATATTTCTATCATGTTTCAGTACTATTTTACACCGCATATAGGCGCCTCAGATTAGACCCTTCATTACTGTGATAGTGTACACACACACACACAATCAGCGGTAGCAGATACAGCAGCTCGAGAACATGTTAGCACGATCTGGGGCGGTGTTATGTGACTGCAAATGAAAATAGTTTGTTGCAAAGTTTTAGCCTTGTGAGCATAATCACAAAGGTGATAAACCAGTCTCAAATCAGCTGAGGAATGTCTTGACATATCGGGCTTTCCCGACCGATGCACGGAGACACAGGCTGCAGTTCTACCTGCAGTAACTCCTTTGGGCCAGCAGATGGAGACATCTCCCTGTTGAATAGGTTATAATAGTAAAAGGAATAAACTGGGAACATTCCCAAATATTTCTTATTGTGTAAATAATTAAAAATGACCCGCCCCCCTTAAACCCCAACAAAAAAAAAAAAAAACTGGTTCCTGGCAGTGGATTTTTGGAAAATCACTTGGCAGTGAAGGTGTTAAATGTGTGTTGCTCCAATGCTTAATAATTAACCAAACCAGTTAAGTTTGCAGAAATTACAATTGAGTTTCTAACATTATCTTGGGTTTTACAAGTTGCGAAACCAAATACACAATTTCTTTGAGAAATACCCAAAAGTCCCACTTTAACAATTACACCTGGGTCCCCAACATTTTCTGTTTAAAAGATCTCTGAACGCGCAGTACCACCAACTACCAATACACACAAATAACCAAACGGCTGCTGGAGTCCAAGGGACACTATAGGGATTATTCACTAACCTCTGTACTGGCCCCGAAATAGATTCGAAAAGTGAATCTCCTCATAGACGCAATTTTGGAGCAATTTGTCTATTCACGAAGCTGTTTATTCGCCAAATACAGGCAAATTGACAGTGAAATACGGTGCAATACGCCGCAGTTCGGCAGAACCGAAATTATTCCACAGCAAACTGTCGTGTCTTCTATTCACAGAACGCTGAATTGCAAAGAAATTGTTGTGAAATGCCATGATTTTCGGTGTTTCAGTTCGACAGGTTTAAACAGGCGAATCTAATCAATTTAATAAATGGAATATCTTTTAAAGACCATTTAGTATTTGTTTTTGCAAAAAAACAATTTTTTGAAAGAGCTTTTGTATTTTATTTTGAAGATCTTTATTTTGTAACAGACTTTATTATTGCGTGATGACATCACAAATGGGGATTTCCCCGACTGGCAGAGGAATCCGACAGGAGATGCAGGTATCATTTGGAGCCCTATATCTCTGGATCCGTAGGCCCTACATGGACAATTGAGGTATCGTTGGAAAGGCCAGAGTCTGGCATGACCACATAATGTGTAAAACATTATTTTATTTTTTTCGTTCTGAAAACACCGGCATTCCCCCCCATCTTTATTAAAAGGTAACAATGCTGCTGCACTAATTTGTATATTTAATATATTTTAATATAAAGTTTATTTTTATATATATTTTAATAGATTTTATAACATTAAATAAATTTTAATAATAAATAAAATCATTTATCAAAATGCAGTTTAATAAATTTAATTTAAAAAAATTTGTTCAAATAAACAGCATAATTGTTTTTGAGAGTTATTGCTGTGCAGCTCTGTGATACACTCATATATGCCACGCATTACTGTGATCTGTATTGTGTGGGTTGTGGGAGTGTGAGCAAACTTCAATGCAGTAAGTGTTCTATTTAAACTAAATATCTGTGTTTGTTCTCTATGTGGTTAAGAATAAAGACCGAATAGAATTTCAACAAAATATCATCATCAGGACAAGTAGATCGAGCGACCACTTTAGTCCATTGGACAAGTAGATTTATTTTAAATTTCCACACCCCTGAATAAGCCACTATTGCCTGCTGAATGGAGAATTCGTGAAATCACTTAACACACACACAAAAAAAAATCCCTTACCTCTTATGCCGCAGTGTTCTTTCACCGGCCCTGTGTGACCATGCATATGGGAGCTCCTGTCAGAGTCACGCCGGGTTCCATAGAGTCCAACGGACTGCAGGAGCCGACAACAGCACCGCCGCCACTACTGACCAGCGCCAACCCCACCGCCTAATTCAGCAGCTACGTTGTAATAGAGCTGATAATATCGAGTCACAAATTGTCTCTGTCTACCCGGAAAGTGGAAGACAAAATAGAAAATGGCTCGCACAGGGATTTTTCAGTTTTCGAGCCACTATTAATGGCTCGGTAGGAATAAGGCCCAGGGATGAAACAGGACCCACAGTCAGGATAGGGTCTAAAGGTCAGAATAGGGGCCGGGGTATTGGCGAGAGTCAAAATGTACACAGGTGCTTTTGGAGTTAAAACCTTTGCAGATGTGATCCTACAGGAAGACGTTTCCTAAATGTGCCTGCAGTGTAAGTGTATCCTCTGGCACCTGTATGGGAGAGACGTCACAGCCCTCACCTGAAAGATACTCCAAGATGAAGTCACAGATCTCCATTGGCATGGCCTGGAAGTGGCCCAAAACACACATGTCCAAACACTCGTGTCTTTCGTATGCCATCCTAAAGCGCCAGGTGGAACTTCGCAATATCAACTTTGGGCTCATACAGATCTGCTGCAACATGAAAGAATATCATGCGTCGTTAATCAGCTACTACTTTTATACAAAAGTGCTAAAAAAATAAATAAATGTAAATAATATGGGTTTTACAACAAATTACAGTTACTGCCTCCTATGGAGGATCGCACTTTGTAGCCCCGTCCTACTTCCATGGTAGCTTTTTGACGAGGAGGTGTAAATCATGTCTGCTGTAGAGCGCGCAACTAGTGCTCACGCTACACCGTCGTGCCGTCACAAAGCTGCAGCAGATGCAGCGAGGTGCGGTCACACAGGGAGCGCCGCGTTTAGTTTTACGGACAGGGAGCGCCGCTTTCAGGCTAGGGTCAGACGAGCGTGATTTCTACGGACTGCACACGGACGTACGTCAGTACGGAAGACACAGTAGTGGCCACACAGTCCGTATATTCACTGATGTATATTTTGACGGATGTAGGAGGGAAAATAAATTAAAAAGCAAAACCATTTTGTCCGTGAAAAATGCTGGACGTATAAATGCCGTCCGTCTGACCACGTTCCATCACTCACACACAAAGCTATGCGGACGTTGCGAACGCAGCGCACTTTGTGCAGCCGTTCTAGGGGTTGTACGTTCTTGCCTGCCTTGCGTCCGTTTGCCGCGGCCGTGGTGCGTCCGCAGTTCAGTGCGGACGTACTTTGTGTGTCAGGCTCCGATGGGCTTTCTGTCATGCTATCACAGACGTACTTTTAGGCGCAATCACGGACGTGAACACTACGCTCGTCTGACCCCAGCCTTAGTTTTACTGACAGGGAGCGCCGCGTTTAGTTTTACTGACAGGGAACGCCGCGTTTCATTTTACTGACAGGGAGCGCCGCGTTTCATTTTACTGACAGGGAGCGCCGCGTTTCATTTTACTGACAGAGAGCGCCGCGTTTAGTTTTACTGACAAGGAGGGAGCGCCGCATTTCGTTATACTGACAGGGAGCGCCGCATTTCGTTATACTGACAGGGAGCGCCGCGTTTCGTTTCACTGACAGGGAGCGCTGCGTTTCGTTTCACTGACAGGGAGCGCCGCATTTCGTTTTACTGACAGGGAGCGCTGCGTTTCGTTATACTGACAGGGAGCGCCGCGTTTCGTTTTACTGACAGGGAGCGCCGCGTTTCGCTTTACTGACAGGGAGCGCCGCGTTTCGCTTTACTGACAGGGAGCGCAGCGTTTCGCTTTACTGACAGGGAGCGCCACGTTTCGTTTTACTGACAGGGAGCGCCGCGTTTCGTTTTACTGACAGGGAGCGCCGCGTTTCATTTTAGTGACAGGGAGCGCCGCGTTTCATTTTACTGACAGGGAACGCCGCGTTCATTTTACTGACAGGGAGCGCCGCGTTTCATTTTACTGACAGGGAGCGCCGCGTTTAATTTTACTGACAGGGAGCGCCGCGTTTCATTTTACTGACCGGGAACGCCGCGTTTCATTTTACTGACAGGGAGCGCCGCGTTTCATTTTAGTGACAGGGAGCGCCGCGTTTCATTTTACTGACAGGGAGCGCCGCGTTTCATTTTAGTGACAGGGAGCGCCGCGTTTCATTTTAGTGACAGGGAGCGCCGCGTTTCATTTTACTGACAGGGAGCGCCGCGTTTCATTTTAGTGACAGGGAGCGCCGCGTTTCATTTTACTGACAGGGAGCGCCGCGTTTCATTTTACTGACAGGGAGCGCCGCGTTTCATTTTACTGACAGGGAGCGCCGCGTTTATTTTACTGACAGGGAGCGCCGCGTTTCATTTTACTGACAGGGAGCGCCGCGTTTAATTTTACTGACAGGGAACGCCGCGTTTAATTTTACTGACAGGGAACGCCGCGTTTAATTTTACTGACAGGGAGCGCCGCGTTTAATTTTACTGACAGGGAGCGCCGCGTTTAATTTTACTGACAGGGAGCGCCGCGTTTCATTTTACTGACAGGGAGCGCCGCGTTTCATTTTACTGACAGGGAGCGCCGCGTTTAATTTTACTGACAGGGAGCGCCGCGTTTAATTTTACTGACAGGGAGCGCCGCGTTTCATTTTACTGACAGGGAGCACCGCGTTTCATTTTACTGACAGGGAGCGCCGCGTTTCATTTTACTGACAGGGAGCGCCGCGTTTCATTTTACTGACAGGGAGCGCCGCGTTTCATTTTACTGACAGGGAGCGCCGCGTTTCATTTTACTGACAGGGAGCGCCGCGTTTCATTTTACTGACAGGGAGCGCCGCGTTTCATTTTACTGACAGGGAGCGCCGCGTTTCATTTTACTGACAGGGAGCGCCGCGTTTCATTTTACTGACAGGGAGCGCCGCGTTTCATTTTAGTGACAGGGAGCTTCATATTCTGTTTAACTGACTACCCACAGTACACACAATGCACAGCACACACTGTACACACAATGCACAGCACACACTGTACACACAATGCACAGCACACACTGTACACACAATGCACAGCACACACAGTATGAATAGATAGAATCGTGTTCCTGTACCTGTGTCAGGGGGACTATGTTTTCTCTTGCTTTTCCCGCGCAGGCGGATTGGTCCAGGTGGGCGGGGATATTCGTCACCGTGTGAGGTGCGTAGGGTTTCTCCCAGGCGGAGCACAGTGGGGGCTGCGTGCAGTCTTGTCATTCTTAGGCGATGCTTCACATGGCGAACCTGCACACTGTAAGTCGCGCTAGGAAGACGTCAGAGCGACCAGTCTTTTCATTGGCGCTGTGACCTCGGCATAGCGCGATTTACAGTGCAGGAGGGAGCATGGGGTCGGTTATACACGGGCAGATTACTTCACGGTGCCTCGGTATGTGCAGCCCGGGGCGCAGAAACCTTCCGGGTTACAGCAGCAGCTGTGTATGAAGCAGAGGGGTGTATAGATTTATAGGGGGTTTATGTTCTAGGGGGATGTGTAGGTGTGGATGCATGTTGAGGTATATTATAGATTGGTGTGTATGTTTAGGGGTATTTAAAGGCACATATATATATATGTGTGTGTTTAGGGTTATAAAGCCGTGTGCCCATGTATATAGCACATGCATAGATCCATATATATAGGTTTGGGTCATCCGGTCGCCCATGTTTTCTGGGACACATTAATATTTCATGAAGAGGGGAGCGCAGGGAAAAGTGCTGCCCTGTAACATGTGTAATTCAGATGCTGCAGGAAGTAAATCCAGGCAGGTCACCTGGGATTCTTTTTTTTTTTTTTATTGCCTGCAGTGTATGGATTATACATGCTGCAGGGTGACATTTTTCATGCACTGCCCATCAGCATGAAAACATGGAGGATCTGGCCACCCTTATCTAGGTGCATTATTATTATTATTTTTCATTTATAAAGCGCCAGCATATTCCGCAGCGCTGTACAATAAGCACAGTATAGACAGGGTTACAATACATTGAACAACATTTGACAAACAGTACAGGAGGAGATGAGGCCCTATTCCCGTAGGAACTCACAATCTGGGAGGGTTGGGGTTGGAAACAGGAGGAGAGGACTGTAAGGTGAGAGTGATTGATGGTTGCGTCAGTGAGTTGGGTGGTCGGCTTCCCTAAATAGGAATGTTTTAAGGGAGCGTTTGAAGGAAGAGAAGTTAGGGGAAAGTCTGACAGTACGAGGGAGAGCGTTCCAGAGAGTGGGGGCTGCGCGTGAGAAATCCTGCAGTCTATCATGGGAAGAGGTGATGCGGGGAGAAGCTAGGCGCAGGTCACTGTTTGACCTTAGGGAGCGGGCTGGGGTGTATTTGGTGATTAGTGAGGACAGGTAGTGGGGAGCTGAGTTAGTGAGGGTTTTGTAGGTAAGGATAAGGATTTTGAACTTAATTCTGCAGTGGATGGGGAGCCAGTGAAGGGACTCGCAGAGGGGAGTGGCGGGTGAGGTGGATGGGGAGTGGCAGAGACAGCGCGGCAGGTGAAGTGGATGGGGAGCCAGCGAAGGGACTCATAGGGGAGAGGTGGATGAGCCTGCTGGAGACGTTCAGAATGGATTGTAGGGGGGGGGGGGGAGAGAGGGAGGCCAGATAAGAGATTGCAATAGTCAAATCGGGAGATTACAAGGGCGTGGCTGAGTTGTTTTGTGGTGTCAGCGGTAAGAATGCATGCATGGGCATCTGTGGATAGGGGTATATAGCCACACGTATAGGTGTAGTAAGAGAAGTTAAACACCTTCAAGCCAAAAACTGGATAAGGAGTAATGAATAAAGCATATATATCTCAATGATACACAATCAATGCTATCCCATTCACCTTATATGGTATTGGGTAGGGTTGCACCGATACCGATACTAGTATCGGTATCGGGCCCGATACTGGGTACTGCAGGAGTACTTGGTACTCGTGCAGTACCCCCCGATATTTTTTCCGATACCGGAAGCCGGCATTGAGCCGGCATCCGAGGGGCTGCGGCGGCTGTCTGAATGCTCTATCGGCATTCGGACAGCCGCCCCTGGAGCTGCTCACGACGATACTTACCTTCCTGGGCGCCGCCGGGAATGTCTCCGCGCGTGCGCTCGTTGGAAGGACCCCAGCCGAGACCACGTGGGACCATGTGATCGCGGCTGGGGTCCTTCCAACGAGCGCGCATGCAGAAACTTTCCCGGCGGCGCCCAGGAAGGTAAGTATGAACACAGTGAGCAGCTGCAGGGCCTGTCCGAATGCAGATAGAGCATTCGGACAGGCCCTGCAGCTGCTCTCCGCGACGATACTTACCTTCCTGGGCGACGCCGGGAAAGTTTCCCCGCGCGCGCTCGTTGGAAGGACCCCAGCCGTGATCACATGGTCCCACGAGGTCGCGGCTGGGGTCCTTCCATCGAGCGCACGCGCGGAGACATTCCGGCGGCGCCCAGGAAGGTAAGTATCGTCGCGGGGGGGGGGGTCCGGTCCATGAGCTGGGGGGCATACCCATGTGTGAGCTGTGGGGGCATATCTATGAGCTGGGGGGCATACCAATGTGTGAGCTGGGGGGCATAACCATGTGTGAGCTGGGGGGCATACCAATGTGTGAGCCGGGGGGCAAATCCTTGTGTGTGCTGGGGCAAATCCATGTGTGAGCTGGGGCATATCCATGTGTGAGCTGGGGCAAATCCATGAGCTGGGGCAAATCCATGTGTGAGCTGGGGCAAATCCATGAGCTGGGGCAAATCCATGTGTGAGCTGGGGCAAATCCATGAGCTGGGGCAAATCCATGTGTGAGCTGGGGCATATCCATGAGCTGGGGCAAATCCATGTGTGAGCTGGGGCAAATCCATGAGCTGGGGCAAATCCATGTGTGAGCTGGGGCATATCCATGAGCTGGGGCAATCCATGTGTGAGCTGGGGCATTTCCATGAGCTGGGGCAAATCCATGTGTGAGCTGGGGCATATCCATGAGCTGGGGCATATCCATGAGCTGGGGCAAATCCATGTGTGAGCTGGGGCAAATCCATGTGTGAGCTGGGGCATATCCATGTGTGAGCTGGGGCATATCCATGTGTGAGCTGGGGCATATCCATGTGTGAGCTGGGGCATATCCATGTGTGAGCTGGGGCAAATCCATGTGTGAGCTGGGGCATATCCATGAGCTGGGGCATATCCATGAGCTGGGGCAAATCCATGTGTGAGCTGGGGCAAATCCATGTGTGAGCTGGGGCATATCCATCAGATGGGGCATATCCATGAGCTGGGGCAAATCCATGTGTGAGCTGGGGCAAATCCATGTGTGAGCTGGGGCATATCCATGTGTGAGCTGGGGCAAATCCATGTGTGAGCTGGGGCATATCCATGAGCTGGGGCATATCCATGAGCTGGGGCAAATCCATGTGTGAGCTGGGGCATATCCATGTGAGAGCTGGGGCATATCCATGTGTGAGCTGGGGCAAATCCATGTGTGAGCTGGGGCATATCCATGAGCTGGGGCATATCCATGAGCTGGGGCAAATCCATGTGTGAGCTGGGGCAAATCCATGTGTGAGCTGGGGCATATCCATGAGCTGGGGCATATCCATGAGCTGGGGCAAATCCATGTGTGAGCTGGGGCATATCCATGTGTGAGCTGGGGCAAATCCATGTGTGAGCTGGGGCATATCCATGAGCTGGGGCAAATCCATGTGTGAGCTGGGGCAATATCCATGTGTGAGCTGGGGCAATATCCATGTGTGAGCTGGGGCATATCCATGAGCTGGGGCAAATCCATGTGTGAGCTGGGGCAATATCCATGTGTGAGCTGGGGCAATATCCATGTGTGAGCTGGGGCATATCCATGAGCTGGGGCAAATCCATGTGTGAGCTGGGGCATTTCCATGTGTGAGCTGAGGCAAATCCATGTGTGAGCTGGGGCAAATCCATGTGTGAGCTGGGGCAATATCCATGTGTGAGCTGAGGCAAATCCATGTGTGAGCTGGGGCAAATCCATGTGTGAGCTGGGGCAAATCCATGTGTGAGCTGAGGCATATCCATGAGCTGCTGGGGCAGTATGAAATTATATATATATATATATATATTCGGGGGGGATATACATGTGAGCTGGGGGCATTTTTATATGGTCTGTTCTTATTGGAAAGCGTCACATGACATTAAAGAAAAGTATCGGTACTCGGTATTGGTCTTAAAAAAAGCGGTATCGGTGCATCCCTAGTATTGGGTGTATGTATATCCACATAAACCAGGTGAATACTTGTGCACAAACAGGACAGGAGCATTTCACCCACACGTAGGCAAAGATATATATTACCCCAGATCTTCACAGGCAGCAAATATCCTCAAATATGTACATAATAAACTCGTAGCGTAACTCTGTGGTGCAAAGATTGCAATATAAATGTATACAGAAAAAAGAGGTTTCAGTGGTGCTCAAAAGGTTAATAGCAGGTGGGGCGGATTGCTAATACACTATAGTGTATATCCCCAAGGACACTGTGTAACATAAAATTAGAAACAATATTCGTGTAGCGCTCCCATACCCCACAGATGGTATATGCACAATTCTCAAATATCTCACAAATAGTCTTAAAGGGACACTCTAAGCAACATGACCACCTAAGCTATTTTAGGTGGTCATGATGCCCGGAGTATCCTGCCCTCTGTCCCCCCTCCCTCCGCTCAGCGGTTCAGCTGTAAATGCTGAAAATAGCTGAGAGAGGCGGAGAAGTTTACTCCGCCCTCCCAGCTGTCAGTCAGCAGAGCGGGAATCATATTTCCCGCTTCTGCCGACTTTTGCCGAGTAGGAAACGTCATCGCGCTTTCAGCGCGATGACATCTCCTACTCACCGCAGAAGCTGGCGGCTCCCTCTGAGGGTTAGTGTTGTGCGCATCCTCTTGCGCGCAACACTAATCCTCAGAGGGAGCCGGGAGGAAGCCTGCCGATTGGCTGGCTTACGTGAGAGGCGCGCATGCGCACTTCTCACGTAAACTAGAAGGCAAGTCGGATCGAAGGATGGGAGCGGAAGAGGAGGGAGGTGAGTATAAAAAAAAAAAAAACAGCGCTGGAAACAAGAGGATTTTAGGGTAAGTATTACAGTTACAAAAACAAAAAATAACAATTTATTAAGGGAATAGGGATAGATTAGGATTAAAAAACGGGGGGGGGGGGGGGGTGATTTTTTTGTTAGTGTCCCTTTTAAGGGGGTTTTTTTCGGCAGGATTTTTTTTTCTTTCCTTCCAAATCTTTATATGTGGAGCGCAGCACACCAAAATATCATCTGAAGTTCCTGTTTTTCAGACGTTGAGGATCTTCACCTTCACATCAAATGTTCAAATCGACTCCATACTTAAAGACATTAAAAAAAATAGGATGTGCAGACTGTTTTTTAACCACTTGAATGCTAAGGACGCGCTGAGCGCGTCCTCAGCATTCCCCCTGGTATGCGGAGGACGCGCTGAGCGCGTCCTCGCATTGGGGTCAGCGTTCGGCCGGGTACCGGCCGATCGCTGGCCCCTCCGGTGCGGGCTGACATCCTGGATGTCAGCCCGGCATCCGGAGCAGTGGCCGCCATTATTATGTGTCATCGCGCCCCCCGCGATGACACATAATTCAGGCGCCCCCCCGCATGTGCGGAGGAGGCGCCTGAAAGGGAGGGGGGGGAGGTCCTTCGGACCTCTCTCCCTCCCGATCGGCGGCTCACAGGGGCTTAACCCAGGCATCATTTGGAAGGGCACAGCCTGCCCTTCCAAATGATGCCTGGCATTAACCCCTGGGGAGCTGGATCGCAAATCGGCGCTGAAAAGCGCCGATTTGCGATCCTTCCCGGGAGCTGGCCGACATCTTGGATGTCGGCCAAGCTTCCGGGAACTCCCCAGAGGACTGGCGTCATCGTGCGCAGCACGATGACGCCAGTCCTAGCATTAACCCCTAACTGCCACGAAGTGTGGAGATAGGGAGTTCCAATGAACTCCCTATCTCCCGATCCGTGGCAGTTAGGGGTTAAATTTTGATATCGTTGGATCGGCCAGAGCATGGCCGTTCCAACGATACCAAACATGAAAGTAAAAAAAATTGTAAAAAAAAAAAAAAAAAAGAAATAAAAATAAAAAAAAATTAAAAAAAAAAAATAATAAAAAAAAAATAAACACTTTTTTTTTTTTTTTTTGTTTTGTTAATGCAGCAATATTGTTCCCATTTCAATTATAATGTGAACAATGATGCTGCATTAACGATTTTTGTATGCGGTGCGTTTGTTAAAAATGGTGTCATTTTCCCCAAAAAAAAATGTAACGAGACCCCATCTCTAATTTTTTTAACAAGCGCACCCCATACAAAATATATCCGCAATTGCTCGCATGTTAAAATGTGGAAAAAAACACTTTACACGCTGTAAATTATTGAAAATACATATTTTATTGCATTTTTTGTTATAATATACAAACATGACATAACGTATACATATAATAATGACATATTATGAATCTACCGAGTCTGACGGAAAGAACGATATATAATATGTCGATGTCATATACTAAAATAAGCCTTCAAAACACGTTTAAACATGATGCGCAAAACAGGTAAAAAATGACCTCAGCACAGGGGCGGGAAAAGCCTCAGCAGCGAAAGGGTTAAAAAGTGATAAAACACATATATAGATTGCACTCACCCAGTTAGAGCCTTCGACCAGGCTCTAGGTAATCAAGCTCTAAGGTTTTATTCGTCAGCCAAACCTTTTCAAAAAAGCCCTCAAGGATTCCAATAAAGTAAGGAATAACATTTATTTAAAATTATTAAAACAATCAGCTAGACGCGTTTCGCCCTATAGAATAACAGGCTTCATCAGTAGAAAATAACATTCATAATACAAAAACAACCCCCACTTATATAGGGGAGGAAACTAAACTATTTCCCTATTGATTGGAAACAAATGAGTTTCTGGTGTGCAGAACCCTGAATTTATCAGCTGAAAAAGAAAATGTATACAGTTCAGACAAATGGCTCCTCACTTGGGTTAGAGCCTGATAGTATATCAATATGACAGCCTTGGGTCCATATAGCGATGATCTGGGGTAAAATATATCTTTGCCTATGTGTGGGTGTATAAGTGATATCATTGAAAATATATATATATATTCATCTTTCTTTATCCACCGATTTTTGGCTTGAAGGTGCTTGTCGTCTTTTTCTAATGTGTATTTCTATGTGTATTATAGGGAAGCACTCTTGGGGTTATAGCTGCCTTTTAGTCAATAACCGGAGCATTCCAAGCCACCCCAGCGTCCCTACATATTCTTTCAATACGTGTGTGTGTGTGTCTGGCCCATGCCATCAGTCATGTCCCCCTTCCCGATTGGTCCAGGGAAGGTCCCTATGTGTTACAGACACGTCAATTCCTGTGTTTTTAGGTAAAGGGCTTCAATCTATCTCAAAGGACGCGTAGATGTTAATGAAACTTGCGGAGAAGTAGCGCTGCGCTCTTCTGAAGCTCTTATCTGCTGAGGACATGACTTCACCACGGCAGGAAACCTGTAATACCAGAAATACTAACCGGTTACAGAGTGTTTGCGGGTCTCTGGTTCCGTGAACCGTAACACACTGTATTAACGTTTGTTTAGGAAAACGAGGGATCCGGACACTCCTGTATTTTGTATCTAAAAAAAGCTTTACTTGTAGAGACCTGAAACTCGTGTCCTTCCAGTATGGAAACTGAAATTAACGTCCTTCTTGTGCACAGGCTCGTTCACAAGGGGCAAGTCTGTTATTTAATCCCCCTTTAACGTCTTGTTACAATATTGCTGTTCATTTATAAAACGAACACGGAGTCGTTTGTTATTTTCCTTCACAAGGTTTGTTGTGCTCCTGTCTCTGCACAAACACGTAAACGTCCCTCGCTGCACACGCGCTCGATGTTGGATTAAAGCATTGTTTCCCAAACCTGTCCTCCGGACCCTCTGACAGGCCAGGTTTGCCAGATATGTGAAGCACAGGTGATATGATTGCTGCTCACTGATTGCAGGATTCAGTCTGCTTTTCGCCAAGGTGATCTGCAAAATCTGGCCTGGTTGAGGGTCCCCAGGACAGGTTTAGGAAACACTGGATTAAAGGAATTCAAGAATTTCAGTACTTCAGTTCGACAGGTTTAAATAAGCGAATCCCATAGGTTTCAATGAAGAAGAAAAAAAAATCTTGTTTTTAATATTTAATTTTTTTTTATTTTTTACCGTTTTATTTATATTTCTGCAAAATTTTGGATTCTGACTTTTTTTAAATTCTGTAGCAGACCTTTTTATTATTCATAGGACCTTATTTTCATGCTTTTTCTTTTAAATAGCTAATTTTATTTCTATAAATTGCTGTTGTGTGTTTTTTCAGCAGATCATTGGCTACGTTCTGGTTGATCGGCGTTTGGTGGATCCCTTCAGTGCATTTTGGGGACCCTGCGGTGAATGCTGAATTCAGCGCAGGGTCGGTGAATTGAACTCACCGAAGTGTACCGAACGAGAGCACCAGTATTTCAGTGTTTCTGAATAACTCCTATAGTGTTCCTTTTTCAGACTGTGCACCACCTTTTACCGTCAGCATTCACCACAGGGTCCCCGAGGTGCAGGGAAAAGCCGCCGCCAAAAAGGTGCCTGAATAAACCTAAAATCTGATTCCTATGTCAGCATGAAACCACTGAACATCAGGGCATTTCACTGACATTTCTCTGCTGTTCAATGTGAATAGATTAACCATTGCTTCTCTATGGGGGATTTCACTGCCGCCGAACAGGCACCGTATTTCTGGGGAGGGGGGGGGGCGGGCAGATTTCTGTGGCTACAGGCTCCTGACTTTAATTCTGTCCTGGAGTGCAGCCATATATATACGTTCACATGGTACCAATTCCCGCCGTCTGAAACCATTATTTTTATCAAGTTATTAGATAGTATTTGTCTTTCTGGTAAAATACAGCCTTTATGAAAGTGCGAGCACAGACAGCATCTCTAATAATCCTTTAATCAACCAATATCAGGCTATTTACTGCTGGGAAGCAGTTTTGTGTTTATGCCATTAGTTGTATCAAGCTGTATTGTTCGCGTCTTTTTTTTATTTATTTATGTATAACTATACTATATCATCCATGCACACTGGTTAACCATCTTTAACCCTTTTCCCGCTGTTGATTTATATTTATTCTTTTTTAAAGATTTAAGACCAAATCTAACAACCAAACCGAAGCATCTCCAGAGGCTGCGAGTCTGCAAGAGGTACGGCCCATTTAATAATTGTAATAATGTCATTTTTATGTAAGCTGCGTCATGATAAACGTCTGCTTTTACCATACGTTTTCCTGCAAACCATGTCAGGGTTCTGTAGGTGCTGACCCGTGGGCACTGGTGTGTTTCTCCCTCTGGCGTGTGTGACGGACAGAACGTTCACTTTCTGCGCGCTCATTGTGAGCCACATCTGCTGGCCACATGCCGCGTTCCCCAGGCCTGCCACAGGTGTATTGGGAACAAAGGATTCTGGGTGCTGGCATGCAAATAAGAACATTATGTTCAGTGCAGATTCCGAAGAACACGACCCTGCCAAGAGCTATTAATTAATGAAAATATTGAGTGTATTGCATCTTTTATTAGATTGATCGAGCCAAGGGATTGCTCGCAGTGCACCGGCTCGTTCCGTTATAAGACTTTTGAATGTTCTCGTGGTTGGATCACTGTCAGAGCAGAGCTTTTGAGATCCTGGCTACAATGCAAGAGTGCTCCGTGTAATTCCTAAAAACTGGTCGTGCCAGTTTCCAGGCTGAGTGACCATACAATCCTACTGTCATGTTGACACGGATGACCCAATTCGAGAGCTGTGCCTTGTAATGGGAGGGTTACTTCTTTATTGGCCAAGCCGTAGTATGTAGAATAGAGGTACATGATCAATCAGAGTCGTGGTCCAGTACTGGAGAGACACAGGGAATCGGTGAGCAAGCCAGGGTCTGGCACACGGTAAGAACAATTCAGAACATACAGCGTGCAGAGGGGTAACTAGGACCACAACAGGGCATTGAGACAACGGAGAAACAACGACTAGATACCCCAAAATCCCTAGGTTAGCTGCTATTGGTTGGTGCTAATTGTAGTCAGATGCGGAGAGGGTTTAAAAACACATGGTGGAAAACGATGCTCATTAACAACAATGGTTGGCAATTGCAGCAAACAACACAAGGAAGTGGCACGAGGATCCCATCAGCCACAGGTAAGGCATTAGGTGCAGGCATGACACAAACATACACATGTATCTCTTTGACCCATACACAGATACATCAGCTCCACCTTTACAGCTACAGTATAGTTTACCTAGACCTTCACATAAATGCACCAGCTCCACCTTCACACCTTGACCCCTTTCATGCCACAGGGCGTAATATGTCATCGGCGCAGCAGGTGGAACTCAACGCCACGGGATGGCATAGTACACCTCGCTGGCGTCTATGTGTGCCGGAGGAGGGGCACCGCTGGAGAGTCCACCCCGCTGGCATTAACACCCTCCCGCTGGGCAGTCTTTCCGGCGGTAAGGGGTTCAGCCACATCTTCTACACATGGACACATCTACACACAGATGTGTCACCTAGACCAGTGTTTCTCAAACCTTTCCTTGGGACCCACTAACAGGCCAGGTTTGCAGGATATCTGAAGCACAGCAAGGGTGATATGATTTGCTGCTCAGTGATTGCAGGATTCAGTCTGCATTTCTCCAACGTGATCTGTAAAACCTGTCCTGTTAGTGGGTCCTGAGGACCGACGTTGAGAAAGCCTGGCCTAGACCTTCACATCTACACCCTGACCTCTAGATCTCCAAAATGCCAGGCAGTATTGAAGACGTCTTGATTTGGTATGGTTTTAATCCCTACATGTAATTCCTCACTGTTTTCTGATCTATCGTGAGATTCCATCCGCAGCTCACCTTTAGTTCATCGCTGTTCCCTTACACAAGGGGAGGATGAAGAACGAAGTCGTAATATTTATACATGCGCATAAGTATATTGTATAAATGGACATTGCAGAATGCTTTTTATTATCATATTTCAAGTAACCGGATCGATAAGAGCGCGCAAACCTCCCTCCTCTGACCCCACGTAAGTCACCCTGTCTCCACAGTCTGACGCCCGTTTAGCTGTCAAAATTTGTTAACATTGCTCAGAAAGAAAAGTCATCAAGTAATTTAGGCCAGAAGAAGGAACATTTAACGGCTTGTCCTGACCCAATTCCAAATTAATTAGGATTCCTTGTTTGTGAGAGCATTATTTGGCAGGGGGATATCATTGCTGCTGGCAGTCACGGATTGGAGTAAGACTTTCGTGTGTTAACCCTTTCTTCACTCAAAGACAATATTAATAATGGAAATCGAGAATAACTTGGTACAAAAAAATCTATTCAACTAAAAGCAGTTGCTGGGTGAGAGGTCACTGGAGCTAGAGCAGGTACTCACCCGTCGGTGCCCTCCGCTTCCTGATCTCCTTGGCAATGGATTGTGGGAGCAGTATGCCTTGTATGGGGCAGTATGCCAAGTATGGGGTAATTGGTGAGGTCCCCCGTATACACCCTCTACGTAACTGCAGATAGCGAGGCTTTACAGGTCCCCGGGGAAGATGTGCAACACTCAGGTGGTGGAATTGAGTGACTGGGGAAAAGTATAAGGAGAGGCTGTTTGGCCAAGCCTGCCAGTTAGACGTAGGAGTGGAGTATATGGCATTTTTGCCTACTTTTGAGGGACAGAAGGACATGCATCCAGGCTGCAGCAGTACAAATCAAGAGCTATAAGTGAATTTATTCATACGTGTAACTATTCCCAGACTCCTGTGACACTTTATTGCTCTTTATATAAATACAATCACATGCAGAGCTGCAGGATGATTCCCATAGACCCGAATCCAAGTTTTTGTTGTAGCTCATAAATGAATGAAAGGAAATTAATGATAGTTTCACAACCAGTACCACCTCTTAAGTTGTGCACATCCCATACATCCCTCTCCTTCTCCTCCTTCGAGACACACTGCATCCGCCTGTTCTCTCCTCTGGCTCTCAGGGTGGCAGTCATCTACCGCCCACCGGGACCAACCTCCCAGTTCTTTGACCACTTTGCTACCTGGCTTTCTCACTTCCTGTCTTCTAATCTTCCATGCCTAATTCTCGGGGACTTCAACATTCCCATTGATGATCCTTCCGCCCCTGCTGCCTCCAAACTTCTTTCACTCACGTCCTCCCTTGGACTCACACAATCCTCCCTACCCACCGCGATGGTCACGCTATTGACCTGGTCTTTTCCAACCTCTGTTCCATTTCTGAGTTCAACTGTCGCCCTTTCTCCATCTCTGACCACCACCTTCTCTCTTTCAACCTATCTGGACTTCCTGCACACCCTGCTCCCCCACCCCGCACACCCTGCTCCCCCACCCCGCACACACACTCGCAGAAATCTACATGCTGTGGATCCCCATCAATTCTCCAACCTACTTCACCACCTCCCTCACACCTCATCCTTCACCTGCCCTGATGCTGCCACTAATCACTACAACACTACTCTTATCTCTGCTCTAGACACTCTTGCTCCTCTTCGACTCTGTAAGGCCCCACGCCGCCAGCTTCAGCCCTGGCACACCCTCCAGACTCGCTACCTGCAAAGATGCTCCCGCACCGCAGAGCGTGCCTGGAGGAAATCCCGCTCTGAAGCTGATTTTGTTCACTTCAAGTTTATTCTCCGGTCATACACCTCTGCCCTCCACTTGGCCAAACAATCCTTCTTCTCATCTCTTATGTCTACACTGTCCTCCAACCCTAAACGACTCTGGTCCACCTTCAACACCCTCCTCTACCCACCCGCACCTCCCCCCTCAGCTGCCTTCAGCGCTCAAGACCTGGCAGACTACTTCCTCAGTAAAACTCTAACTATCAGAAGCAACATCCCAACACAAGATAGTTATCTGCCACCTCCACTCCCACAGGTCCCCTCTGCC
This sequence comes from Leptobrachium leishanense, assembly GCA_009667805.1. Classification (NCBI taxonomy): domain Eukaryota; kingdom Metazoa; phylum Chordata; class Amphibia; order Anura; family Megophryidae; genus Leptobrachium; species Leptobrachium leishanense. Next base: position 4,245,635 of record CM019074.1, on the reverse strand, counting down.
ACCCTCTGCCGCTTCCTCCCAGCCACTGAGGAGGAAGTCAATTCCTTATTGTCCTCCTCACATCTCACCACGTGCCCACTCGACCCCATTCCCTCACATCTAATTCCTCCCCTCTCCTCCTCCCTCACCCCTGCTCTCACACACATCTTCAACCTATCTCTCTCCACTGGCTCCTTTCCATCCGCCTTCAAACACGCGCTAGTTACCCCTTTACTAAAGAAACCATCCCTTGCTCCCAACTCTCCATCCAACTACCGCCCTGTATCCCTGCTTCCCTTTACCTCTAAGCTCTTAGAAAAACTAGTCTTCAACCGCCTCTCCCTCTTCCTGTCCTCCAATTCCCTACTTGACCCACTGCAATCTGGCTTCCGTCCCCTACACTCAACTGAAACTGCCCTCACCAAAGTCACCAACGACCTCCTAACTGCTAAAAAACACGAAACTGCTTTTGAAAATGTTGACCACCCCCTCCTTCTACAGACCCTCAACTCTCTGGGTCTCGGTGACACTGCACTCGCTTGGGTTGACTCCTATTTATCCAACAGGTCCTTCTCTGTGTCCTTTGCTGGTAACTCCTCCTCTTCATTGCCTCTATCTCAAAGCTCTGTCCTTGGTCCTCTGCTCTTTTCCATCTACACCTCCTCCCTGGGCAAAATCATTTAATCGCTTTGGCTTCAATTACCACCTCTACGCTGATGACACTCATATCTACCTCTCTACCCCTGATCTCTCTCCCCCTGTCCTTTCCAAAGTCAGTGACTGTTTATCTGGCATCTCCTCCTGGATGGCCTCACACCACCTAAAGATCAACATGTCTAAGACTGAGCTCCTACTAATTCCTCCCTCCAATGCCTCTCCACCTCCTGACTTTTCCATCACAGTGGAGGGTATCACTATCTCCCCATCAAACCAGGTTCGCTGTCTTTGAGTTACACTTGACTCTAGGGCTGTGCAATATGGACAAACTAATCATATTGTTTTTTTTTTGTTTTTTTTAATGAATATTGTGATTTTATTTGCGACTAGCATATGGATACTGCCCCAGCACATGGATATACTGCCCCAGCACATGGATATACTGCCCCAGCACATGGATATACTGCCCCAGCACATGGATATACTGCCCCAGCACATGGATATTGCCCCCAGCACATGGATATTGCCCCCAGCTGATCGATACTGCCCCAGCTCACCTCTTTGCACCGCGTGTTCGGCTCCCTGTGAGCTTCCGGCGGCATGGAGCTTGGGCGCTTGCCTGGGGGAACCACGTGACGAGCCGCGAGAACGCAGCTGTACACGTGGTTCCCCCTGCGAGCGCCAAAAGATCCATGCCGCCGGAAGCTCACAGGGAGCCGAACACGTTAATTTCCACAGCCCTGAAATGAATAGATAAAATTGCAGCCTTATGCGGTTTAGAAATTGCATGTGCTTAAATTGCAATTTTTTTTTTTTGCGATTAATTACACAGCCCTACTTGACTCTGCGCTTTCCTTCATCCCCCACATCCAGTCTCTTTCCTCCTCCTGCCGATACCAACTACGTAATATTTCCAGAATTCAACCATTTCTTACCGCTGTCACCACAAAACAACTAATTCATGCCCTGGTAATCTCCCGACTCGACTATTGCAATAATCTCTTATCTGGCCTCCCTCTGTCCCGCCTCTCCCCCCTACAATCCATCCTGAACGCCTCCGCCAGGCTAATCCACCTCACCCGCCGCTCTGTCTCTGCCGCTCCCCTCTGCGAGTCCCTTCACTGGCTCCCCATCCACTGCAGAATTAAATTCAAAATCCTTATCCTTACCTACAAAACCCTCACTAACTCAGCTCCCCACTACCTGTCCTCACTAATCACCAAATACACCCCAGCCCGCTCCCTAAGGTCAAACAGTGACCTGCGCCTAGCTTCTCCCCGCATCACCTCTTCCCATGATAGACTGCAGGATTTCTCACGCGCAGCCCCCACTCTCTGGAACGCTCTCCCTCGTACTGTCAGACTTTCCCCAACTTCTCTTCCTTCAAACGCTCCCTTAAAACATTCCTATTTAGGGAAGCCGACCACCCAACTCACTGACGCAACCATCAATCACTCTCACCTTACAGTCCTCTCCTCCTGTTTCCAACCCCAACCCTCCCAGATTGTGAGTTCCTACGGGAATAGGGCCCTCATCTCCTCCTGTACTGTTTGTCAAATGTTGTTCAATGTATTGTAACCCTGTCTATACTGTGCATATTGTACAGCGCTGCGGAATATGCTGGCGCTTTATAAATAAAGAATAATAATAATAATACATGTACACGGTACGTGCTGTAAGCGGCTGCTAGCTGAGAGCAGAACCACAAGAGAAGCAAAGCCACTTTCTCTTTGGAATTGGGTCAAAGTTACTCCCAACAAGATGGCGCGAGATGCCACGAGATGCCACGTCACGTGAGTCAGTGGCGAAAAAACAACATTTCTGTGAGGATGTCATTATTACCAAGAGTCTGTGGCCACCCTGGTCTGCTGGTCTTACCAACCTGGACTTCTTCTTTTTGTTGTCCTGGAGGAACATGTGTGCAGTGACCAGCCCTGCGCGGATAACCCTGAGATACAAAATATTGATGCAATATTTATTTATTTGCAAAGTATTTTACCAGGAAGGATACATTGAGATTTCTCTCGTTTTCAAGTATGTCCTGTGTAATATATCAACATGTGCCCAACAGAAGACGATGGTCACTTCCACCACGTGCTGTGATGGGATGTGCTCCACATAAGAGGAGGTGTACTCCCTGAAACTCTTGTTTTCATTAGTTTAAAATCTATAATAAAAGCTTTGTGTTTCGGGTTTGTATGAATAACCTTATAATAGAACGTAACAAGGTTTCCTGATCAGACGTGTCATTTACACCATTATTCAAAAAGCTGCTGGAAAAGATGAAAACTTTACCATACAAGAAAGAATATTGTCCTTATCGGGGAATAAACTATATGAGGTTCTAGGATATGGAGAGCGGAATGGTATAAACCATATGTAAAGTCAGGAGAAAAGTCCTGCTATGCAGACATGTAAACTAGAGATGCCGTATGGAACCAGCGCCGGCTGGTGCTGTGCAGGTCTCGCAATGAGAACCTGAGCAGATAAAGGAGAAGTACACCGTTATGCACCGCAGGATGTACATGTAAACGCATGTGTGCAGAGCTGTGTGAGCGTCCGCTGCTCTGTGCTCCTCTTGCAGACTTCACAAAGCTTGAGATGTGATACATAATGTTTATGGTAAGTGACAGGTTGGCAGATCTCCACAAACTGGCTGCTCGTTTCTGCCATGAAGCTACATTAAAACTGCTGGTTTTAATGTTGGAAGACGTAGTCAATGCCCTGGTTACTGCCGATGAATTGTATCAACAACCGGCAAGTCCCATGTTGCGAACCTTTTCAGAATATGTGAAGGATATGCGACATGCTCGTTTGACCCCTGGTCACGGGAGCTGAACGTTCTACCGGTTTCCTCTGCAGCATATTTCTCCACATTCCATGCAGATGACTTCTCTCAGATGTCTAACGCTGATATGTAGCCACCTGCAGGTGTCTGGCAGGAAACATAACAAAGCATGTCTTGGGATGTGATGCGAACGTTCTGTCACTTGCACGTTAGCAAAGTTTGTCGTCTTATTGTTGTGCAAAGCGGTACGGTGGGGGGACCTGTACCCTAGGGTAATGTCCTGCAGAGTAAGTCTCCATGTTTCAGTCTCTAGGGACAGCTGTATAAACGGGGATCCTGTCCCTGCTGGCGTCCAAAAGATGTTTCACTGAATCGTTCTCATGGCTCGGTCTCCATCATGCTGTCTTTCTCAGGTCCTGGTGTGGGATCCACTTCTCTGTAAATACCTGGGTGTCCATGGTTTTGGAACTTCATGGCCCATTGATGGGGATGGTACTGCAAACAAGTAGAGATACATATTAGTAAGAAATATAAATACTCAAACCATACTTGCGTAGAAGTTATAAGAGCACAGTGTAACCTCATTACTGGAACATGTAAATATTTTATTACCAAATTCCTGCATTTTTCAACTTCAAACATTAAACTAGATGCCATTCCATGACAGTGGGAAAGGTGTGCATATGAAGAGGTTAATTTACAAATTTTACCCTCCCCATGTGCAAAACATACACCAATTAACGCCTAAATTCTACCAAGTCTTCCAATTCAGCTGTGGCCAAACTTTGACTCTCCAAGTTCAACCACTGACGAACTGGACCCTCTGACCCGAAATGGAGATTTTTTTTTGTCCCCATAGTAAGGGTTATAAATTAGGGTTAGAAGTTGGCCAAGGTTAGAAATAGGAGTTAAGGTAAAACGTTACGGTTAAGGTTAGATGTTATGAATAGAAGTTGGGGGTAAGGTTACACGTTGGGTGGAAGTCGGCGAAGGTTACATGTTTGGGTTATACATTGGATGAACGTTGGGGTTAAGGTTACACGTTGGATGGAAGTTGGTTATGGTTACATGTTTGGGTTATAAATTGGATGGATGTTGGGGTTAGGGTTACGCGTTGGATGGAAGTTGGTTAAGGTTACACGTTTGGGGTAGGGTTATATGTTGGATGGAAGTTGGTTAAGGTTACACGTTGGATGGAAGTTTGGGTTAAGGTTACACAGGGCTTAGGGTTATACATTGGATAGAAGTTGGGGTTAAGATTACACATTGGGGTTAGGGTTACACATTGGATGGACGTTGGGTTTAAGGTTACACGTTGGGGTTAGGGTTACACATTGGATGGAAGTTAGGGGTTAAGGTTACACATTGGATGGAAGTTGGGGTTAAGGTTACACATTGGATGGAAGTTGGGTTTAAGGTTACACGTTGGGGTTAGGGTTACACATTGGATGGAAGTTGGGTTTAAGGTTACACGTTGGGGTTAGGGTTACACATTGGATGGAAGTTGGGTTTAAGGTTACACGTTGGGTTTAAGGTTACACGTTGGGGTTAGGGTTACACATTGGATGGAAGTTGGGGGTTAAGGTTACACATTGGATGGAAGTTGGGTTTAAGGTTACACGTTGGGGTTAGGGTTACACATTGGATGGAAGTTGGGTTTAAGGTTACACGTTGGGGTTAGGGTTACACATTGGATGGAAGTTGGGTTTAAGGTTACACGTTGGGTTTAAGGTTACAAGTTGGGGTTAGGGTTACACATTGGATGGAAGTTGGGGTTAAGATTACACATTGGGGTTAGGGTTACACATTGGATGGAAGTTGGGTTTAAGGTTACACGTTGGGGTTAGGGTTACACATTGGATGGAAGTTAGGGGTTAAGGTTACACATTGGATGGAAGTTGGGGTTAAGGTTACACATTGGATGGAAGTTGGGTATAGAATGTAGAGTTAAGGTTAGATGTTACAAATAAAAGTTAGGAATGGAAGTTTGGGTTAAGGTTACACGTTAGGGTTACATGTTGGATGGAAGTTGGTTAAAGTTACATGTTTGGGTTAGACGTAGGAACGAAGTTGGGGTTAAGGTAACACATTGGGGTTAGGGTTACACGTTGGATGGAAGTTGGGGTTAAGGTTACATGATTGGGTTAGCGTTACACATTGGATGGAAGTTTGGGTTAAGGTTACACAGTAGGGCTTAGGTTACACTGTAAGGTTGGAAGTTGGGTTTAAGGATACACGTTAGGGATAGAATGTAGGGTTAAGATTAGAAATTAAGGTTAGGTTATTATTTGTGCTTGTTTTAGGGTTAACCCTAACCCTATTATTTTGCTTCATATTTAGGCAACAGATTCTGCTCCTTCTTGTGACACTTGTAAAATTCTGCTTTGTCTCACCTTCATACAGCAATGATTCCCTTGTTTTCCTGAGTGCCGGTTTATATAAATCACTGTAAGTATTACCACGGAGATTATCAGCGCTGCCAGCACCATGCCTATGATTGTTGCGGAATGGACCATTGACTTGTTTCCCGGCGATGTCTGCTCTGGGGCCAAGGTGGTATGGCCAGAATCCTCGCTGTGGCTCACGTCATTCCTGTTAATGTGCCCAGAGGTCTCGCCATCTCCAGGGTATCGGGTCTGTTTTGTGTCATCTTTTAATAAAAGAGGAACCCATTAAGTTAGTTATTCGTTGATGTAGGTTGGTCATTTTTCAATGTCAGTCAACTTAAACCTTCCTCAATTTCCCGACTGTGGGAGAAAAGCTGAATGCTCAAATCTTTTACTGGTGTCCACATTTGTCAGAAGTTTCCATCTGCAATCACTTAATGTCCATCGTTCTCCATAATCCCCCCCCAATCTTACTATATCTCCCACGTGGCCCCCTTGCACCCCATTACTTCTCATGCTTAGCAATTTACCTTCACCCCACTCCTCTTGCAATATTAGTGCATCACTCCCTATAAGTCTTAATAAACCAATCAGTAATGCAGCAAATTCTGCAAAACCCGGGTCTCTCTCTCTTGACCTCTGCCAGAATGATGAGGGCCCCCCCCCGTACTTAATTTAGCTTTATAACTGATTCCATCCTGACAGACTGTGCAGATGATCAAGACTGATGTAGTGAGGGAAAATTCTGGTCCTGCGTCTTCAAGAACAGACATATTTCTACAGCCGTCAGCCGTGAATGGTTAGGCTGTGCAATAGATGGGTTGTAAGAACAGTCTATCACTCACTTACCACAATGCACTCAGAGAAGGCCTTATAATTAGGCAAAGACAGGCGTTCACCTATAGCCTTGCTCAGTCTGGATCACATGACTGAATGTATGGTGTCTGTATGAACACGATGTTCATGTACATACTAACATTTCACACATACATGCTTCACATACCACGTTCTACCGGTATGATGTGTGAATCCTCATTATTTCTAACTTTGGGATTAATTTCTGCCTTTTTCCATAATTAAGAGCTTCACGTACAGAGAAAGGTTGGTTGTGGTACGTTGTCTAACGAGGGCGATATCTTATCTTATAGTGGATTGGCACATGGGTGGCCCATGTGGCTTATTGTGGAGACGACTGGTAAGCTTCTGTAAACAGGAAGGTGTTAAGGGAGGATTTAAATCTGTGGAAGGTTGGTGACAGTTTGATGTATCGGAAGAGCGTTCCACGGCATGGGAGAAATGCTGAAAGTGGGAGGAAGAGATAAGGACCAGAGGCAGGATGGCTGGGGAATATTTTAAGATGAGCTGTGACATGTCCGGCGGTGCAGAGTCGGAAAGGGCTTTACAAGTTAGTGGCTGTATCGTAAATTCGATTTTGTGAGGCAGCGGGATGGTGCAGAAATTGGAATAGAGGGGAGGCAGAACTCTGGCTCAGGAGGAATAGTCGTGCAGAGGCATAAGGATGGATTGGAGTGGGGCTGATCGGCTGATGGGAAGGCCAATAATAAGGAAATGGTAGGATTTCCATAGGGACATAGAGGATAGGATTTTTGTGTTGTCTTGCGTCAGAAAAGGTTAGATTTTGGATGTGTTGCGCAGGTGGACGCGATTGGAGTTGGTAAGAGTTTGAATGTGGAAAGAGTGGAGTCATTTATCACTCCAAGACAGCGGACATTGGAGGCAGGTTGGATGGTGGAGCCATCAACTGTAATTATCAAGAGGGGCGGAGCTAGCCGCGGCAACGAGCGGACGTATGTCTGACCTGCTCCGCTGCAGCTTCGGCTGTATTATTGATTTTACCGCTCGTTTGCCCGCATCCCACACCCGGCTGGCCACAGAGGACCTTGTGGGACCCGAGGGACCTTGCTGATTCTTTACTGGGCGATCAGAGGTGTTTTTTTCTTGCCCTGGAGGAGGTCTGGGCCTTGAGGCGGCAGCCATCTTTGAGATCCTCATGTAAACTGGCAGATTACTGTGCGCCAGATCATGCCTAAAAGACCCATCCTGAAATGGGGTCCCCGACAACAGGACATTAGGGATGCTTTGGTGAGGGGGTCTCTTTCTTCGTCTCTCCCACCAGGTTATGAGTCGTGTGAGGAGGATGACGGTACCTGGCCCCAAGGTGGGGATAATGTGATGTCGTGGCTTTCTCCCCCGTCCCAGACGCAGGGGCAACGACCTCTATCTGCGGCAGCTAAAAAGAGGGTGCAGAAGAAGCGCAAGGCTGCACTGGCAGCGTCTTCGGTAACTCCACAGGCCACCGGAGGCTCCTTGGGGGTGGAGTCGGCGGAGGACCGGCAGCTGTCTGATGGCAGCAGTGTGGCGTTTGAACAACGGCCGAGCTCACCACATGAGTCGCAAGTGACGACGACTCGGATTAGAAAAACCGACCCTGGAGAACGAATGCTTACAACCCGGACCTGTGTGGATGATGTCCATCTCCCTTCTACAAAAGGTGAACTCCGCAAGCTATTGGATGATATTAGGGACATGTGGAAGCCTGAGGTAGCGGCGGTTCGTGCAGAGGTGAAAGAGGTTCGTGAGCAGGTGGTTGAAGTGCAAGCGAAAACAGTCGAGGTGGCAGCGGAACAAACCCAGCTATCTGGCCAGGTGGCCGCCCTCCGCTCCCAGGTTGAGACCCTGTCCCGTTCTGTTGAAACGCTTGAAGCTCGACATCGCAATATTAGGGTCGGGGGCATTCCAGATTCGACATCGGCGGAGGAACTACAACCCTATGTGACTCGCTTGGCTATCCAGGTCGCTGGCCTGCCCCCTGATACCACGGATGGGATTGGTTCGGTGTACAAGGTCCGTAGACCAGCGACGTCTAAGAAGGGGGCTCCTAGTGACGTTCTGTGAAGTGGCCTTGAAGGTTAGGCTTATGACTGCCCCTGGGCACGGGATCCGGTGCAGTTCGAGGGTTCCACTCTCGCCCTTTATCATGATCTCCCATTCCTGACCTTGATGACTCGCAGGCGGTTTCGTGACGTCACCGCTGCCCTCAGGAAGAAGGGGATCCGTTATAGATGGGGTTTTGCTGGCTCCCTGGTTGTGACACATGCTAAAGTTCCTCATATGATCACCGATCCCGACACGGCCCTGAGGGTCCTTGAAGCAGCGGTTGTCCCAATGGACCTTGAGACGGATCAGACGGGCTGAAGAACTCCCCCCCCCCCCCCATTTTTATCTTTATTTTTGCTGGCAGATTATCTGGACTTTCTGGAACAATTGCTTCTGATGACTAGATTCTGGCAGTCTTAGGGTCGCTTTCTATTTTTCGTTTGCCCTTCAGTGCTGGTGCTGCGCCCTGACTCCTTATTTTGGTTTGTTATTAGCTACTTCTCTGCTATTTTACAGATCTATCCGTTTTCGATTTACGCGGGTCTATGAGGCCTTTTCTTTAATGGTTTGATTTCGTGAATCTCTTCTCTTTGTAACTTAATAAATACTTAATAAAAAAAAAAATAGTCAAACCCAGAAAAAAAAAAAAGCTGTAATTATCAAGTCTGTCGGAGGTGTGAGGGGGGGGGGGGGATCTGCAGTTTGGTTTTTGATGTATTGAGTTTGAGGTGATGTGAAATCATCTAGGAAGAGCTGCTGGAGAGACCTTTTAATACCAGAGCCAGAAGAGAGGGAGATAAAGTTGGAGTGGACATGTCATTTTAGTGTCGTCCACATAAAGATGATAGTGAAACCCAAAGAAACTAGATTACTAGGGGACCAAGCCTTGACAAATCCTAATAGAAAAAGGTTTGTGAAGATAGGGTCTCCTTCTCTGGTACCTTATGAGAGTAGTCCGCTAGATAACTATTCAAACCATTAGAGGAAAGTGCCTTTTTGTAGGCCAAAGGACGTCTAAAAGAGTAGCGTGGTCAACCATGTTGAAGGTGGCAGACACCCCAAGGGGAATGAGTAAGGAGTAGTGACTTTTTGGTTTGGCAGCCATCAGGTCATACATTACTTTAGTAAGGGAGGTTTTGTGGGCTGACTGGGACAAAAAGCAGGTTGGAAAGGATCAATGACGGTGTTTGTAGCCAGAACGGTGGCTAAACGTTCATAGACAAGTCGTTCAAGAAGTTTTACCTGCGAAGGGAAACGGGACGATACTTGGATGGTGGAATGGGACAATGGTGGGTTCCTTTTAAGATGGGAGTGATGAGAGTATGTTTGACTGGAGTTAGGAAGATCCCGGTTGTAAGGATTTGCATTAGAGTTGGGTTTAGGGTGGAAGAGATGGGAGGCATACATTTAGCGGGAATAAGATCAAGGGGACCATTAGAAAGACAGGAGGACAGGAAAACAGCCACCTCATCTTCTGATGCAGGCGTAGACTTGCCCAGTTTGTCCGATGGAGGAGAATAAGAAGTGGACTTGGGGTGCTGGGAGCAGCTAGTGGCAAGGTCATTAACTGTAAGGGAAGGAGAAAGGACTCAGTTTATTGTGGAGAATAAGCGTTTGCGGTCATAGGACAAATTGCTCGAGAGTGGATACGTAGGTTTGTTTTAGAGGCGTAGAATGGAGGAAGTCTGCCCGAGTGCGTGATCTCCTCCAGTGACTCACAGCTGTGCGAGGACATCGGAGGAGGTAACGGGTGTGACTGGTATGAAATCTGTTATTTTCCAATACAAGGTTACCAGAAATAAAAACATATGAACTAAGAATATTTCCTCGTTGCCAGCCCTGACACCGACATCTACTTGCCCTCTGTCACTTATCCCCCCAATGTTGTGGTTTTCCCATTTTCATGATGACCTCCGTTTGTGATGCCTTTTCCCATGTTGTTACCTGATGACAATTTGACTGTTTAAAGGGACGCTACTCATCCTGGTCTCTTTACATTTATAAAGTAGTCAGGATGTGAGGAGTGCCCCCCTCCAGCTCCCCCGATATAGTGTAATCGCTGGGTGAAGTTTAGGAGTTTCCTCCACCCAGCATCACCAGCAGATGGGATTTAGAATTTCTCGGCTGCCGGTCACCAGATCGGACACTAGTGATGTCACCGACAGAGGGCAGCCGACGTCACCTGTCACGCACAGGCCTGTTTTTTGCGCTGTGCCAGATTTAAAAGCAGAATTGGTGGTGTTGTGTTTTTTTGTGTCTTTTCAAAGGAGTTTATTTAGTATTGGCGCAGAGGGCAATGGAATATGGCAACCGTGTCATGTTTGGACTCAAACCATTTGTCCTCATGAATAATAATATCGGCTTTCAGGTTTAGAAAATTATTATTACATTCCCACTGGAGAAGGCCAGATGCTTCAATATTGCCAGGCGCCTCTGGTATTTACGACCTCTTATCTGATAATCTGCTCTCATGGACTGATGGTTGGATGGAAACTTGATCAGGGACTCATCCCCGAATGATGAGTGGAAGTAGGGTGGGTGTTGGATAGACAAAGGGCCAATACCCCCAACTATGACAATGTATTTCGTAAGGGCGTTGATTTGAGAAACATCTCTGAAAGAACATTTTGTTGACTTAAAAAGCTGAAGTACCCATGGGAGTCTCCTTTCTAGTGCTATACAGTAATCCCAAGGTCATTCGCGGTTCTGCTTTCGCGGACTCAGTGGTTCGCGGATTTTTTCCGCTTACCACGTGGTAGCAGCATCCCGGTGTGTCATCTATGGTTCCTTATCGAATATTGTTCCAAGGAGCCCTCGGCAAAGAACGGAACTCCAACTCCCCAGGCTCCAACACACCAGCGCCTCCCAAACACACGCCTTTGTGCAGCCCCCTGATGTGTTGGAGCCTGGGGAGGTGGAGTTCCGATCTTTGCCAGGGGCTCCTTGGAACAGTATTCGATAAGGAACCATCTAGGGCACAACACCCCGGCAGAGAAGCTGCTCCTGTGCGTCTCCGGACTCACGATCGTGGCCAGGGCATTCCCTTCTCTCGGCATCATTACGAGAGAGGAGATGCCGAGCCTCCTGGATCCCCGGACCACGCTTGCAGGGGTGCACAGGAGTCTCGGCATCTCTGAACGATGCCGAGAGAGGAGAATGCCCTGGCCACGATCGTGAGCCCGGAGACGCACAGGAGCAGCTTCTCTGCCGGGGTCTAAAAGTCTGGAGATGCACAGGAGCAGCCATTCTGCCAGGAGGACGGCGGCTCCTGGGTCCTAATGCCGCATGGCTGTGCTTTTTTTTAGCACAGCCACAATTCGCGGTTTTTCAAAATTCGCGGGGGTTGTTGGAACGTAACCCCCGCGAATTTCGGGGGATTACTGTATATGTAAGTTAGGCTTCTGTGTTTTGTTTTAAGTCCCATCTTATTTCAAGGACTGTATTTGCACATCTTGTTATATTTTGTATGTCTCGTATGTGATCCTGGCACTGCGTAAAGTGTTATTTTTGTCTTTCGCCATTTAAAACTTTGTAACCCAGTCCTGTCTTTGCTCCAGGTGATTCACGTTTCTCCCGTATAGCTTTGGTTTCCGCGTTCTCGTAGGGTTTACCATTTGGGATATTTTAGCTGAATATGGTGAGGCTCTTGGATTGGGGTGATATTAGGGATGCACCGATACCACTTTTTTAAGACCGAGTACCGATACTTTTTTCAAGTACTCACCGATACTTTTTTTTATGTCATGTGACCGCTTTCCAATAAGAACAGACCTCATATAAAAATGCCCCCAGCTCTGGATATGCCCCCATCTTTCATGGATTATGCCCCAGCTCTCATGGATATGCCCCCAGCTGTCATGGATATGCCCCCAGCTCTCATGGATATGCCCCCAGCTCTCATGGATATGCCCCCAGCTCTCATAGATATTGCCCCCAGCTCTGGATATGCCCCCCAGCTCATGGATTATGCCCCCCAGCTCATGAATACTGCCCCCAAGCTCATGGATATTGCCCCAGCTCATGGGATATGCCCCAGCTCATGGATTTGCTCCCCCCAGCTCACCTGGCACTCTCCGCGATCATACTTACCTTCCTGGGCAACGCCGGGAAAGTCTTCGCTCGTTGGAAGGCCCCCAGCCACGATCACGTGGGACCATGTGATCGCGGGTGGGGGCCTTCCAATGAGCGCACGAGCGAAGACTTTCCCGGTGTCGCTCAGGAAGGTAAGTGTGATCGCGAAGAGCTCCAGGTGCCCGTCCGAATGCTCTATCGGCATTCGGACAGGCCCTGCAGCTGCTCACCGCGTTCATACTTACCTTCCTGAGCGACGGCGGGAAAGTTTCTGCGCGTGCGCTCGTTGGAAGGCCCCCAGCCGCGATCACATGGTCCCACGTGATCGCGGCTGGGGGGGCATTCCAATGAGCGCACGCGCAAAAACTTTCCCGGCGTCGCCTAGGAAGGTAAGTATGAAAGAGGTGAGCAGCTCCAGGGGCAGCTCTCCAAATGCCGATAGAGCATTCGGACAGCCGCTTTAGCCCCTCGGATGCCGGCAAGCCGGCTCAATGCCAGCTTCCGGTATCGGGGAAAATATCGGGGGTACTGCACGAGTATCAAGTACTCCTGCAGTACCCGGTATCGGCACCGATACCGATACTAGTATCAGTAGTTTCGAAAGTGTACTTTGGAAGGGTGTGTATGATGTTTGGGGTTAGGTTGGCAGAACTTGGGGCCCTGAGTGGGGGCTAGAGTTGGCAAGTCCAGAGGTTTGGAGCTGTTAAAGGGATATGCATGTCTAGAAATATTTTTTTATTTGACCTTTAAACCCTTTTATTCCTATAGACAAACTATAATCTGTTAAAGTTTTAAAATGTTTATTTTCTTGCTTTAAACACTGTCATTTCATCTTCTCTGGCCACGTCCCTCAGCTAGGGGTGTTTCTTCAGCTCCTACTTCCTGAACATTCCCCACCCACTATTCCACCAATCAAAGCTTCACATGAACTACATTTCTTGCTCCATCTTGCCTACAGCCCCCCACGCACCCCACTACCTCACATTCCTTGCTACTACCCTCACCTAGTGTCACCCCTCTCCTCTTAGATTGTAAGCTCTTGGGCAGGCTCCTCTCTCCTTTTAGTTTTGCTATCACTTACCTGCTCATATATTTATTTTACCGGGGAGAGGGCAGTGGCAGAGCTCTCGCGGGTATCAGATGTGCTGGGCTAATGGCAGGATGCACGGTATGCTGCAGCGCTACACAGGCAGAATGTAACTGCGGCCATAATGTCTGCTTTTATATTAGCCTAAACCAGCACTCCCCTCTCCGAAAAGCACTACAGGCAACTGCCTAGCTGGCCTAATGGACGCACCGGCTCTGCTTTTATCTACCTTCTGTAGTTGGTCCCTGTGTCGACACAGCGGCGGTTGTGGTCCACGGGTGCTCTTCAGGTGGTGTAGTTGAATCGGGCAAATCTTGAAACTCGTCACAGGATGTGCTTTTGGGCTTGTGTGCGTTTTAGTGGAAAGAAGACATAAAACATGTGAAATGATGAGGGTCATTCCAGCTACATTCACCCGCCCTCCCTTCGCATGTAATCGCCCCAGACAAGCCTCACCTCCTCTCCACATCCATATGTCAGCCATTCCTGACGATGGCGGTCAAAGCCACTGGAGCATCTACCAGTAAACACACACATTCATGTGAACTCAGAGTTTGAAGAAATTCTCATTGTGTGTTTTAATCCATGTACAATGAGAGTACCCAACATTTTACACGTCCAGTGTTTATTTGTGCCAGCAGCACGAATATACCTCTTCAAAATGACATCTTGTTTTTTTAAAATGTGGTAACGGAATCTGGGGTTTATTCACGCTGGCTGAGGAGGACGCACACACCGCTCGTGCAACGTACTCACCTCTGCAATACATGGCACCAGCTACAGTTGAAGTTCAAGGTGGTGGTGATGCACTGGTCACACGTATCCAGCTCCAGACAGGCTGCAAAAGACCAGAGTCGTCATGTCGTCTTACATGAACATGCAGTTTATGAGCACGAGCACCTGAAGCCACCACAACTCAACCTTGTCATCTCGCGGCACACTTCTAAGGAGCAGCAGCTTGTCGAGGTGCACCAGCAGATGTTAAGGACACCTTTTATCATTATAAAAAGGAGAGTGAAGACCTTAAGATTCTATTTAATTCAGTAATATATCTTTCCTTGGTGCAAATGCTCAATTACAGAAAAAATCCCAAAGAATCCAGCACACGATCGCTGCATAACGGTGTATGACAACGTGTCGACCCAACAGGATCTTTATCGTTGCTTTGCTACACATTGAGGGTTATTCATGAAGCACTGAATTTGCCACTGAATTGCACCGAACGGTGAATTCCACCTGTCAGCAATTCATCTGTTCACTAAGCGGTCGGTACCGGCTGGATGGAGAAGAGATAACATCACTGCTCTGACCTTGGAGACACAGGTTCGATCCCAGCCAGAGCACCTCTCCAGTAAGTGTCCCTGGGCGAGACACCTAACGGAACATACTCGCCACTCAGGACATACTGAAAACCAGAAAAATCTCAAAGTATCTTCCTTGTAAAATACTTCCTCAAACAAATTCACCAAATACAGGCGAATTGACAGAGAAATACGGTGTGTTTTGCAATTCGATTTGGCGGCACCTAAATTGTCCCAAAGAGAATGATTTGTCCTCTAACAAAACGCCAATTTGCTGTGAAATTACCTGATTTTAGCGATTTCTATTTGACCTGTTTAAACAGGCGAATTCAATGTTTTTATATAATGAAATATCTGTTTAATATTTTTATTTTTTTAAAGACGTTTATTATTTAGATACATTTCTATTGATTTAACGTCGTCCTATGAGATCGGTAGGCGTCCTATTTGATTTTATTTCTTTCCTTTTCCTGAATCACGTTGGTGGAATTCGCTGAGGCCAATTTGACGTTTTTACGATTGATGACTGGTTTGGTGACTCCGTTTTCAGCGCAATATGTTGACCGTTCAGTGAATAGTGAGTGCACCAAATTTGTTCCAAAGTTGAATTACTGAATTGTGCCAAAATTAAAAGCACCCGAAATCTCCCTCCATTTCGGTGCTCGGTGAATAACCCTCATCGCGCCATTGAGATTTTTGGCAATGCTCACAAAACCTTTGTACGGTTATCTTCTTGAAATCTATGTAATAGATAAGAGCCGGTAATCAGGCCGTGTTTGTGCAGGTATCAGAACCTGCATAGTCAAAAGAAGGGCCAGAATGACCTGCAAGTGCATATAATCTATCCATTGCGCCCATGCGCTCTAATCCATTGCGCTCTAATTAATAGAGGATTTGTGACGGCTGTTGTTATTGACTTGTTCGTCTTAATGGGGGAAACTCTGAAGCAAAGCCCAGATCTCTGTAACTAATCACTGCTCCCAAGACACAAAATATAAACAAATTATGTGCATGAGCGTGACAGACATGCAAAACCACAACACACAGACTCAACGAACTGACACACAAATCCGCACGAGACATTTCCACAATTTATAGAGAGAATTCAACCGAAAGAAAAAATTATTTAAAGTCAGAGGTCATTCATATGGAGATGTTTAAGCAGGTTATCAGTTGTTACGTTATAGATATTTTTATTACTTGGCAAAGGCGTAAATTCCACAAATGTCCAGTTCTGAATCTTGGCCAGGTCCACCTCCACGCGATGATACTCGTATATGGTGCGTCTTTGGGATTCTGCAAGGAGCACATACGTGGACATAGAGTTTAGACCCACGATCCATCACACTTCCAGCTCATTTATTTCACGATTTAAACCCCCCCCCCCCACACCTGATAGTTTATGACTTAGTTACACTTAGGTCAGAGAGATGTCGATCTTTGTGGATTTGCCCAGTCCCTTGTCTTGGTTCACAGGGACTCGGCCCCTTTGGTGTCCATGCGCTCCTGAGGTCCCCCCCCGTGCTTCCATTACAAACCCTGCTGACTACCATTATGGCAACCTTGTGGTCAGATGGCCTCCATCTTGGCGTACAACAAAATCCAGTTGACACAGATGGTGCCTAGCAATGATGTACATGATTCATCCATCCTTGTTTAACGGTGACCGCATTTATTAATGAATCACCCCGCACTATTTCCCAATGTGCGCCCAGTTGGAATGGCGCACGATAATGAAGCACCAATAACATCGAACATCCAATCGGGTTGGTGCCTATGGTACTTGGGTTTGCCATGGATGCGTCAGACTGGGGTAAGAGTTGGTTTGATGGGAGGTCAGGATTCAGGAACAGGTTAGAGGTGGTAGTGTTTAGGGGTGCAGGGACACATTTAAGATTGTAACTACAGGGCTGAGGTAGGAACAGGGGAAATGGGGACGGGTTTATGAGTGACCAGCAGAGACCTAACCATGTGGTTTTCACCAGTTGATCTAAAGCGTGGGATCATTGGTGGATAGTAAAGTATAACATAGAATTTTTAGCCCTGTTTCTTTGCTCTTTCTAATAACCATGTTGTGTAACACACACGGAAGACGTTTCCATGACATTGTCATCAGCATTTTTTATTTTGTCCAGCTTTATATTTTGAAATCCATTTCATTACCTGGTACATCGGATGAGGGATTGAGCACCAGGAAGGCGTCCGAGAGACCTGCTTTAACGGGATGCTGTGCAGAGCTGATGTCCTGCGCTGGGAAAGGTATCTGTACCAGGGCCAGATGGGAAATTATTAGTATACGACAGCAGGTTTATCCAGACCACAGGTAGTACACACAGTGTGCAGGAAAGCAGAGGGTTGTGATTCATTATATCATTTGTTTAAGCTCATGGGATGTCTGCCTGAGCTTTTGGTTTAAAGTGATATAACCTGGACAGTTATCCAACGACCAGGGTTTTATTTAATCTTGTATCATGTAAGTCTGCTGTTTGTGCTTCTCCATTGTAAAGCGCTATGGAATTTGTTGGTGCTGTATAAGTACTTGTAACTGTAACTTTGTATTTTTGTAACAATTCAATGTTCTTGAACCCAGGACATACTTGAAAACGAGAGAAATCTCAATGTATCCTTCCTGGTAAAATCCTTTATAAATAAATAAAATAAATAAATAAATTACACACCTCCTCTATGTGCGTCAAATGACACAGTGATTACTCGGGGGCTGCAGACTCCCCATAAATCTATATTGTACAAAAGAAAACTTTTGTAGGACAGGATATATTTATACTTCTTTATCCCCCGATAAAAGTATCCAGAATGTCAAGTTGATACATTTCTCTGAGATCTGAATGACAAGACTCTTTATTTTTGGTGTAGGACACATCCTGGTACAAGGGGGCTGTTGGCAAAGGATGCACAAACAGTGAGGGGGCAGTGGAGTAATGTACAGCAGGCTGCGCAGCGCTGATAGTTCATGGCGCCAGGGAGGAGGCAACGAGATGCTCTCGCTTGGAATGCCTTGAAAGCCGACTCGTTCCTTCTTTAACACACTAAGTGGCACGCGTATTCATGGGATGCATACATGGCACACAGATGTGTGGCATTCTGAGGCTGGTTACAGACTAGCGAAAGTACTAAATTGTATCTATCAGGAATTGTGACAGCATTCAAAACACTCGCCTCTTTGTAGCCAAACACTATGCGTCCATCTTTGTGTAATGTGGCTTGAAAGGTGAATCCCCCTGCATCTTCCCTTTCGTGGAGATGAACATTGTCCCACTGTACCACAAAAGATGTGCCTGGTGACGCGGGGAGGTTAAACACAGAGTTTACATAGAATAAACACCTTAAATCTGAATGAATGCAAATCTTTTTGTCTCTGTCCATTAAGACTTGTTATAGACAAAAAACAAATGGAATTAGGACTTCCCAATGTTAGGTTTACTGTATTAACCCCTTAACACTGCGGCTAGTGCTGGTGACAGGCTTCAATGCCATTGGGTGGCTTAGCATGTCCTCTGGCTTTCTGGCCCTTGTATGACCCTTGACGCCCTGCAGCAAATGCTGATCAGCCACTGGGAAGGCAGGCGGTCCGGAGGAAGGCCAGAAAGCTGTGGTACGTGCGATGCCGCGATGTGCCATTTGAATGCCACCAGAACAGCATAGGATGCCCAGCAGCGCTAAAGCATTAAATGATTAAACCTTTTAGACTTAGTTTATAAATGTGCAGACATACGCACTCACCATTGTCCCTGTAGCGAATCGTTGAGTTGGCGGAGTAGCTGGGATTAAAATTTGCCATTAAAGGTGCCACATACTGTGTCGCTGTTAACATGCGATGGAGAACATCACCCATAAATATAAAACCTGCGAGGAGGGGGGGGGGATAAATTAAAATTCACTATCCCACATAGTGTCAACATTTATTATTATTGACATCATTTCTATAGCGCCCACAGTTTCTGCAGCGCTTTATTTATACTAAAAATAAGTAATCTATACAGAATACATTACCTCCCGTAGCTATTGTGACTGGACGTAATCTGTGTCCGTAGTATGGGAAATCAAACGAGAGGAAGACTCTCTGACACGAAGCAATGGAATAGAAATAAAAATTAAAAAATATTTCCTACAAAACAGGAAGTTATTGTCTTGGCACATTCAATCTACTGTATATATCTAAGTGAAAGGTTACGGGCAGTGAAACAGAAGCTCACGCCAGCTTTGGACATATTCCCCTCTCACATGTCCCACACTGGAGAAGGCTGTGAATTTCTGTGCTGGACATTTGAGGCACATGTGAAAGGGGAGCCCACTAAAAAGTGCAGGGGGCTTCAGTCACAGGCTGTATAATATGTTGATTATATAAATACAGTTGTGTTCAAAATTCTTCAACCCCCACTGAAATTGAGTGTTTTGGCCAGTTTGACATTGATTTTGATCATTCAGTCATCTTGCTTACAATTAAATCAAAGAGGCACGTGTAGGTCAGACAAATATAACATAACATTTATAATGAAATAAGCACAAATGTCTTTTCTGTGCTCACATCATTATCAGTTTTATTCAACCCCCAAGTGACATTCAATCTTAGTACTTAGTACAACATCCTTTTACAGTTATAACAGCTTTTAAACGTGAAGCATAGCTTGACACAAGTGTCTTGCAGCGATCTACGGGTATCTTCGCCCATTCGTCATGGGCAAAAGCCTCCAGTTCAGTCACATTCTTAGGCTTGCGCACTGCAACTGCTTTCTTTAAGTCCCACCAGAGGTTCTCAATCGGATTTAAGTCAGGTGACTGCGATGGCCACTCCAAAATGTTCCAGCCTTTAATCTGCAACCATGCACTAGTGGACTTGGAGGTATGCTTGGGATCATTGTCCTGTTGAAAGGTCCAACGTCTCCCAAGCCTCAGGTTTGTGACGGACTGCATCACATTGTCATCCAATATCTCCTGGTACTGAAGAGAATTCATGGTACCTAGCAAACGCTGAAGCTTCCCTGTACCTGCAGAAGCAAAACAGCCCCAAAGCATGATTGACCCCCCGCCATGCTTCACAGTAGGCAAGGTGTTCTTTTCTTCATAGGCCTTGTTCTTCCTCCTCCAAACATAGCGTTGATCCATGGGCCCAAACATTTCTAATTTTGTTTCAGTCCACAGAACACTATCTCAAAACTTCTGTGGTTTGTCCACATGACTTTTGGCATACTGCAGTCGACTCTTCTTATTCTTTGGAGACAGCAAGGGGGTGCCCCTGGGAGTTCTGGCATGTAGGCCTTCATTACGCAGTGTGCGCCGTATTGTCTGAGCTGAAATGTCAGTACCCACATCTGACAAATCTTTTCTCAGTTCCTCAGCAGTCACACGGGGACTTTTCTCCACTCTACGCTTCAGGTAGCGCACAGCAGTCAAAGTCAGCATCTTCTTTCTGCCACGACCAGGTAGCGTTTCAACAGTGCCCTTTGCCTTGAATTTGCGAATGATGCTTCCTATGGTCTCTCTTGGTATGTTTAACATCTTTGCAATCTTCTTATAGCCATTGCCCTTCCTGTGAAGAGTAATCACCTCTTCTCTTGTCTTCCTGGACCATTCTCTTGACTTCACCATGTTTGTAACCACACCAGTAAATGTCTAGAAGGAGCTGAGTATCACAGTCATTTTAAAGCTGCCTAATTGGTGCTTATTATGCTTTATTGCTGCTCCGTGACATCCACAGGTGTTTTCAATACCTGATTGAAAACACTTGAATGAACCTCTGTTCTTCAGAGTGGTAGTCTTTAAGGGGTTGAATAATTGTGTCAATGAAGAATTCACAAAAGAAACATTTACTACTGTATTACAAAACCAATTGATGTCATTTTAGTTGCATATGGTTCTTTAAAAAGTCCTTGTAGGATTTCATTCTGAATACAATAACAAATGTCACTAAATTCCCTAAAACCCTTTACAGCATTGGGGGTTGAATAATTTTGAACACAACTGTATTTCTTGTTTATGATTGGGATGGAGTGCATGAGGGGGGGTCCAGGTATGGGAAAATGTTTGCAGGTTTTTGATTTATATACAAAGAAATTACAGTTGTTCAGGAGACAAAAGCTTCTACTTATAGAATATAAGAGACAAAACGAATGACTGATGGAGAAAGACTCACCGAGGCCTGCCTGTGCGCTTTAGACAGGGTGCTGTGCACTGTTGCTTTGATGCTGTTTTCGCGGAGCAAGTCCACCCAGAGCTCCTGACTTTGTAGATCCATGGAGCCAAACAGCCTTAACGTGTAGTAGCTGTGACTGTCGTCCTGTGAAGGCGAAGGAGTTTGGTTTTAGATTTTAAATTGTTCCACAGCCAAAGTATATTCTCCCCATACTACCTCACCTCAACTGTGCTTTCTCAACATTTCATCATCCTTTCCCTGTGCCCTCAAGCTGACCCTGAGGGTGTAACCAAAACACGATGATGCAACAGGGAACAAACATAACCATATACAGTATGGAACAACACCGTAATAACGCACTGATCAGTAAAACGGGGCATATCACCTAATCGGTTGCATCAGTACCGTTCAAAACCGAGCAGTAAAACAGGACTCTGGTACACGGAACACAGAAAGAGGTTTTTAAAACCTGTTTGTTAATGTTTGTTTTGTCTTACTCGATGCATTGCAGAATATTTTGGCTCTCTTTGTAAATCTATTTGTGTCTCTTGTTTGTATTTCTCGGTTGTAAAGTGCTGCAGAATATGTTGGTGCTGGAAGTGCTAAATAAAGATCATTTTGGAAAACAAAATAGTTGTTACCTAGTTGCCTCACCCTGACAATACTAATGCATGTCTTCCCAAAATGTTACGGGATAGCAGGGAAGAAGGAGCTGTGCCTCCTTGCTGTCCAAGCCGCCCATGCGCAATGCTTCTGATGCGCCTGGGGGTGAATCATCATATGTGTTCTTAGTTTAGTACATACATGTGACTCTTTGATTTGCCTGACTGTTAGAGAAGAATCCCAGCACAGAGACCATGAGGCCCAAACGTTGTTGCTCGAATGCCAAAAATTGAGTGAATTGCTAATCGCAATCTCATTAAACCGGTGTGATACCTGGATTGTAATGGGAGTTTTACTCTACCCATAATGCCGCATGCCACATGTCAATACGTATGCGTTCTACAGTAGTTTGTACTAAAACATTCCCCTAAACATAATATGTCTTTATTTCAGCTTATTTTTACGAGTGTTTATCTTCTGAGACCCGAAGCTGTCATTTAACTAACAAAGAAAACTTTCCAAACCCTTTTATAATCGACAAGAACAAAGTATCTCCCACTTGGACAATGTGGCAAATCAAATGGCAACACACACTGTGGCATGAAGAGAAGAAGGACCAGAGCCAAGACAGAAGATCCAAAGAGGGGGCCGAGCACTTAGATTCCAAAACATGGCTTTTTGTTAGACCCACAAAAGACCCTCCAGACGATGCCTAACAAGCCTGAAATGGTCATCAGGGTTTGCGGTTCCTTGTGCAGCGGTGGCTGCCTTGGCATTTCATTTCTGGCCGCCCTTTCTGGATTATAGCATTCTGGTTTCCATTTGAGCACCATTTGAGCTAAAGCTTTGAGACCTGGCCGGAAACTACCATCGCTTTGCCCGTTCCCAGTCCTCTCTCAAATCTTGGTTTTAACCAGACAATGGAGCCATAGAATAAGTTTTTGGTGGTGTAATTCCTAGTTTGACAAACTACAGGAAAAGGGGAAAGAGGTTTGAGAAGAACCAGTCCAGAACATTAACCCGTTAACGCCGGGGCAGTGCTGGGAGCAAAGCGGGCAGGATGTGACATAGCACACACTGTGACTCTCCGATTGCCGCAACTGGCTGCAGGTGTGACTGTCTGAACTCTGCGCCAGTTGCGTAGTTCAGGCTCACCCACCGCCAGGATGGCATAGCACACCCTGCAGCATCAGGGAGTTAAACTCCTACATTTAACCGGTTAAAACGTTTTTTTAAATTTTGGCTTTATATGTTCTTGGCGTCTTCATAACATACAGATTGACTCTTACAAGTCTTATCTCTGCTCTCGGGGAGACTATAAAGCAACCCTTGGCCTGTTTTGTGCCGGTTTTGCCTTGGAATAGATGTTTCGTTCTGGGGTCACTGCCAGGGATTCTATGGTGCGAGAATTGCCTAACTGCCGTTAGGGTGGGACTTAAAGCTTCCTTCCAGGACGGATCGTGACTCATCATCTTCCGTATCCCCATCTGTTTTTATTTATCCAAATTATGTTGTGTTTACAATTTGGCGGAGCCGGTCAGATCGACCAACGCACGAGAATGGATTTTGTAGGATAATAATACATTGCAACTAAAAAACCTGCTGATCAAGTTTGTAATTTATTTTCGTCTCCAGTTTCACTCCTTTTCATTGAACAGTCATTTCCTTTTGGGTTCACGGAAAATGTGGCGAGCTTGGTTCTCCTCACGGTTGTGAAAGCACGGCGGACGCCTTCCCTAAACCGAGAACAACGAAGAACTAAAAACGTACATTGCAGATTTTATGTCAAAACATTGAAAACTGAGTGTTTCTCCAAATTGGCCATTTTACTAGCTCTGCTATTTTGGCCTGAAATGTGCAAGTTCTCTGCCAATTTTCTACATTTCCTGGTTTAGGGAGTAAACCCTGCAATCTGGTACGAGCAGCGCCGCTGCAATCTGCTAAATAGGGCGACATTGAATAAGGAAAACAAGGCTGGGGATTTGTGTTTCTGGCATTGTGCTAATCGTGCTTATACAAAATAGATAATACACCTATATATAGGATACTGTATGTCCCTGGAATCTCTTGCGTTATGTTTTGAAGCATTCCATGTGTATTTATGAAACATTCTATAAATGGATAGGATGATCCCTTCATTTCTCTCTGTTCCATGAGAGACGTTACACCTCTGGAAATCTTGGCTCTTCCTGCTAAGCATTTATTATGAGAAGTGAAGAGTATTTCAGAATATTAGGAATGTCTTCCATGTAGCTCGTAAGTCATTTGTTTTCCCATTCGAAAGAATAGATATACATTTCTTCCTTGTATGTTAAAAACATTCAGGATCGTGGAATCGAAGAAGCTTCAAATCTTTACATTTCTCCACCGTGACTAATGGAATTCCCTAATGGCGAGATTTCCAAATATTTATGACACCTCACTTATACAGTGATGCCTTTGTAAACGCAGTGTCACATAGCCCTGACTATGAGATTTCAGGATATTTTTCTCCTGGAGGATTTGAGGGAATGGGGGGGGGGGGAGGGAGGATAAGATCCCTAGGACTGGAGAGTTGATAAAGTGAGCAGAATAAACCTTTGCACTACAAAGTGCTCTTAGTTTATTTTTTTTATCAGATTTATTTGCAACATGGGATACAAAGTTAATAATTTCTACTTTACCCTATATTTAATTAATGTTCTGAGAAAATACTTGAAATATGTTTGCTTATTTTAATTTTTTCATGTAATGGGTTTTCCTTTACAGAAATCTCACTGGGATGAAAGGTTGTAAACTGTAGATGACATCCCTTATCTGGCACAATGTCACATGGGCTCTGCATTATCAGCATACAGGCAAAAATGGCCTTTGTATCAGTAAATGTGCAGCAGACAGATAATAAAATGGTGAGATCTCCTGCTTATGGGGTTTGTAGTGATCAGAATGAGATTATTAGCAATGGAATATCTGTATGTGCTGCATAATGTCTGTGTATGGTAATTACAGCAACACCTTGTATCTGTATGTGCTGCATAATGCCTGTGTATGGCAAATACAGCAGCACCTTGTATCTGTATGTGCTGCATAATGCCTGTGTATGGCAATTACAGCAACACCTTGTATCTGTATGTGCCGCATAATGCCTGTGTAGGGCAATTACAGCAACACCTTGTATCTGTATGTGCTGCATAATGCCTGTGTATGGCAATTACAGCAACACCTTGTATCTGTATGTGCTGCATAATGCCTGTGTATGGCAAATACAGCAGCACCTTGTATCTGTATGTGCTGCATAATGCCTGTGTATGGCAATTACAGCAACGCCTTGTATCTGTATGTGCTGCATAATGCCTGTGTATGGCAATTACAGCAACACCTTGTATCTGTACTGTACAGGGATTTACACTAATTATAACCCCCTGAATCGCATCCCTGTACAGCAGCGACTGACCCCACAGCTCTCCCGGTATTCTGACAAATCCCTGGCTTCTGGAATGCTGCGGTAACGTTTATTGAGCTGTTTGTTAGAGTGCGGGTGGGGCTGCTCTTTGCAGCTTGTTTACAGTAATACAGAGGAACTGGAGAGCAAGGAAACAAAGTATTTAGTGTCTCCTCAGGGAGCGCGCACTAGTCTTGCTTTACAAAGGTATGCAAATGCGTCTTTTTGTCTTGAAATGCTGATGATCACTTTTCATAGTGTTAAAATGCAAAAACCAGGGCGCGGTGGCCGGCTGAACAGGGAACAAGACGTGCCTTGGCAGAGCTCCGTCTCTGCCTGCTCTTTTATGGGATATTTAGCTGACTTAAAGTGTGGATTTATTGCAATACTACTCCCTGGGTGGCCGGCCACCGGAGGTAAGCTGTCTGGAGCCCGTTCTGTCCCCTCTCCGGACCAGAGACCTACTTTAGTCGACTGTTCTCTTGGAGTTTAGGTACAGCCCGCGGCCATTTTGAGGCCTAACCCCGGGCTCCTTTTGCCTCCCTGCAGTGCTCTCTTGAGGATCCCATTCTCGGCTGCGCACCGCGGCACCTCTAACCCTGCCACCTCCCCCTGAAATTGCTGAAGAGGGCTGGGAAGGCGGAGGGCCCACGTTTCCCGGCCGCTGCGACAGATCTGTTGTAGGGGACAGCCGGAGTGCGCGCGGGGCGGCAGATGGATGTCTCACTGCCCCCCTCAGGATTTGGCAGGGAGGCCGCGTTCTCCAGGCTGGAGGCTCTGTTGCAGACGCTGGAGGATGACGGACGCCCGCTGACGCAGGGAACCTTGCGGCAGTTTGCGGAGGCCTTGCAGCACCGTAGCGATGCTGCCACGCTGAGCGAAGGTGGACCTGGAGGATTTCAACAGGAGGCGATTGTGCACGGATGTGCGTCCTCGCCGACGCCTGCCAGCCCGCGAAAGGTGGATGCAGATCTGGAGCCTGGGAAGCTGATGGTGGCCAAGATGACACCCTGGTACGGCCCAGAGGAGCCCCCAGTGCATGGACCAACAGGCTGTGCGGAATCGGAGGGGGTGCTGACACGGCCTGATGGTTATGGCCGGAGCTTGGAGGTGGAGGAGCACCCTCCCTTGTCGTCTGGAAAGAAGACACGGCCTGGACCTTTCGCCCCGACTCTCCAACAGATACCCACAGCTTTACCCTGTGAGAGCGGCACTGTCTATTACTGGGTGGCCCGGGATCCGCCGGAGCTGCATGCCTTGCTCCTTGACGACAGGTTGGCATGGGCAGCTTTTCTCTGCCTCCCTTGCAGCACAATGTCTGCCTTGCGTGCACCCCCATTTCGGGATGCTGGCTGAAGGGGGGCTCCCGATGACCTTTTATTTTTTATTTTTGCCCTGTACTTTTATGTTGGTTCCCCCTGTCGATGCCCGGCTGACGTTTTTCATTTTTATTTTCCAGGCCGTGAAATGGATATCTCCAGTTGGGGATGTTTCAGCAGTGTTTTTTGTTTCCCCCCTTTTTTGTTTTGCGCCCCCCCCCCTTTTTTATTTTGCGCCCCCCCCCCCCCTCCTGAGACATGATCCTTTTTTGCGGTCCTGGGTATATATAAATATTTTTTTGTCCACACTTTTTGAAGACATTTGCTGACCTACTCCCCCCCCCCCCTCTGGACACTCTATTGCGGACTTTAATTTCTCTGTTCAAGATGTGGTTTGATGCGGCGGTTTGGGTATCTGGTTTTCACCCCCTTTTTTTTTTTTTCTTGTATTTGTGTGCGCGGGACGATGGGTAGCTCTGGGTGTGCCATTGGAGCGGGTACCATGGCTCTGACCGCTTCCTCTGGTCCCAGATCACCCAGCCATGCGGCCTCTTCAATGGCCTCCAGTTCCCGTGGGGTTCCTGGAGCGAGCCAGGAATGTCGCCTTTTCCAGGGCGGTCCCCCACCCTTCCCCCCCCACTCTCCTCTTGTTTT
This sequence comes from Leptobrachium leishanense, assembly GCA_009667805.1. Classification (NCBI taxonomy): domain Eukaryota; kingdom Metazoa; phylum Chordata; class Amphibia; order Anura; family Megophryidae; genus Leptobrachium; species Leptobrachium leishanense. Next base: position 4,218,319 of record CM019074.1, on the reverse strand, counting down.
ATTTACTTTTGTTTGCCCAGGTACCCCGGCCGCTGCTTGTGATACCTCATTGGTATCTCTAAATTATGTTTGAGTGTCCTTTCCCCTCCCCCCATGTTTTTGTTACTCTCGAAGACTCGTGTTGTCTATCGATTTTTGCGCATCTAGATGTTCTTTTGAGACGCCCCCCCCCCTTCCCTTTTGTTTTTCTGTTTCTGAGAGTACATTTTCTGGCCCTGCGAGGCCATTTATGCTGGTCATCCTGTGACCTTTCGTACAAAATAAAAAAATTAAATATAAAAAAAAATGCAAAAACCAGACAGAATGGAGTCAGCAAACAGTGATAGGATTATCATTTGACATGGAATACTTGGCATTAAGTAAAATCCCTGCCGATTGACAGACCCGTAATACCCCGGCGTGTGAGCAGCTCCCTTACCGGAGGACAGAAGGGAAAACTGATGGGGAGCGCGGTGCTGCATGATCCCAATCTGCCAAGTGTCTGCATTCTGACACATAAAAACCTTCCATTACCAAGGGATCATTTGACCGATAAGCTGGCTGAAATCTCCACATAGCCTTTCAATTCACAGATGATTTTCAAAACCGGAGCCTTTTCCTTAAAATAACACGTTTTGTAAATTTCTGCATTTTAATAACCGGAAAACAATTTAAGATACAAATCAATGTGTTCTGCTTCTTAAAAAATATAAATCCTTGTGTAGGAAACGTTTTAGTGTCTGACAGAACTCTATATGCCAGGCGACGTATAAATTAATACATCCGGTGTTATAATTGCAGAATATTTGTGGATTGGCAAATTCTGAAAAAGTGCTTATTTCATGAGGTTTTTGGCAATGACCAACCCACAAATATCCTGCAAATAATAAAATGCTGGGGTGTTGTTTTGAAAACAAGTAAAAACATTATTACAAAATATAGTTGAAGCACAGTTCGACATATTTACTAGTGTTTTTTGGCCGTGTAACTAAAAATATACAGTATATATGTGACATACTTACATAGTATCAACCTTTCTAATCAAACCAAGCTTTTAACAGGATTAAGGGGTTCACATTGTTACTATATAGCAACATGTTCTACCTATTCCCCCCCCCCCTTGTTACCTTATGTATCCTGATGAAAGCCTTTCAGGACTGAAACATTGATCCCAGCGATAAAGAATGCATTAAAGCAATATTCTGTATTGAAAATAGATTTCATTTTTTGCCCTTAAATAATTGAGTAGATCCTCTGCCCAATTGCTTTTAAATAATTTTTTTAATTTTTGGGTCAATTTACTCAGCTTTTGTCCCTCACCGCGAGATCCTTCTCATGGGCTCCTAAACTCTGACGTCCCTGAAGCTTTTCTTCGCAATTTGCGCTTGTTACAGATCTCCGTACCCCGCCTGGGTCACATCTCTTAATGCTGCTCCCTTGCCAGACCCCCGTTCTCCCACCAGCAGTCTTTAATGCCTTTCTCCAGCCTTTAGCCAAAGCTTAAGGACTGTAACACTGAAAGCACAGTAATAGCCTTCACTAGAAATGGGTCAAGACGCAGATCTTGAGGTTAGAACAGTCAGACAGAACTCAGCCTTTAGCCCGTGGTCAGACCAGCGTTTTTCAAAGCCGAAGGAATGTCCGTGGGAATGGGCGTTCCTTCTACTCTGATGCCCGTCTCACTGCGTGCAGTTAGTGCGCTCACTGTTGCAACGCTCAATCCTCCAGGATCGCACTTTGCAGCCCCTTCGAACGCGCGATGTAGCATTTCGACAGGGAGGCTTTCAGAACGTCAGCTGTAGAGTGCACAATTCGTGCGCGCGCTACTGCATGTAGCCGGCCCTGCCAAAACCTTACAACAAAGCGACGGACGTCAGAAGGTACATCACTACGGGCACACATAGGCCAGTATCAGACGAGCGCACTAACGGCCAATGGAAAAGAACACCCTGGCGTTTTACTGCGCTTCATCAGAAATTCATGCCTGGCATCTTCGTGTCTGCGACATAATTCGACCAGGGACCAATCATAGTATCAACTCTGGTCACCAAGATGCATTGTACAACAGTACAATAGAACAATAGCAGATTGTTAGGATAAACAGGGGATTCAGATTATACAGTATCAGATAATGGCACGTTGTTTGCCAAACAAGACAAAAAAACACTCCAACCCTTTTAACAAATCTAAACCTATTCTAGCTAGAGGGAGATGGAAAAGGCTACAGTTACCCACCCGTTAATGCTATTAACAGATAGTAACAGATAAACATAGATAAGAACGATAATAACAGGAACAGTATTCATTTAACGCACAAACACCCTGCACCTAGAACTGTAGCTACAGGGTGACTTCAACATAGGAGAGGGCAGCGAAACCATATCGAACATCAGGCCTGCACCTTCCAAATACATCTCTAGCTCCATGCACCCTAAGTTCAACATGACTGGTCACAGGGCTCCTATACAACTTGTGTAGTGTAGGAAACGCAAAGAATGCATTGCTGCAGGAATCGCACACTTTACGTACACATGTTCCGTAGCGCCTGCGCAGAGCGATGGATCGGAGCTGCAAGTGCATGCACCGATCTGATCCATCGCTGCCTCTCTGAGAAAGCTTGCTACAGCGATTGGTCTCCGAGGGTGACATCGGCCGCTCTGTATGTGACATCACTAGTGATCGACTTGGTGACCGGCAGCCGGGAAATTCAAAATCGTGACGGCTGGATACACTAGGTGGGGGGGGGGGAGAACTCCTGCACTTCACCCAATGGGAATGGCACTCCCCACATTCTGACCACATTTAAAAGATAAAGTGGTCAGGATAAGTAGAGTGTCCCTTTTTAAGGACAAAAAAGGGACCACTGTTTTCAAAAAAGCATCACCTTAAAAAGATGAAGGGGTCAGAGTGCGTCGTGACCTTTTTATTAATTGACTTGCGTCCCGTAAACATATTGGTTAAAGTGTGATTTGTATCTGGAGTCCGCTTACTCTAAAAGGTTACATATTGTCTTTACTCCTCATTTCTCGGCTGTGACTGTGTCAATGTATAGAATATATAAAACCATCCGCCAGTGAGTCGCCAACGTAAACGCTCCCACGTGCTAACGGGATTTTCTTTGCCGTTCTGTTATTACATTGAAATTGGATCCAAACTGTTTGAGACTTTTAGAAGCTTTAACATCAACAGGATAAACAAATTGTGTATATTTATAAAATGTTTATAAACCAATTTAGTGATTGTGATTAGCCACAACATTAAACCCCCTGCCTGATCATGTGTAGGTCCTCTTTGTGCTGATACATGGATGCATGGACTTTCCCAGACCTCTGAACTGGTCCTGTGGGATCCGACACCCAGATATCAGCAGCAGATCCTTAAGTCCTGCACGTTTCGAGGTGAGGCCTCCATGGATGGGATTTTATGTTCCAGCACATCCCACAGATGATCAATGTGAGTGAGACCTGGAGAATTTGAGGCAACACCTTGAGATGTCTGTGATGTTGCTCAAACCCAGTGTTTTTTGTGTGGTCGGGGGCATTATTTTTTGGGGGTTAGGGCTGGGCTGTCAAACTCATGCCCCCCCTCCTCCTAGTTGCTGATGCCTTCAATTCCCCAAATTCTTTCACTGCAAAAGATGGCCAGGGAACAGGGACGTGCAGTCAGTGGAGGCATGGGAGGCACAGCCGCACCTGCCATTAAGTGATAAATGAATAAACTAAAAACAAACTCACCTGCTCCCCCGCTGTCAGCTCCGTCCTCTGCCTCTGCAGGCATTAGTTTTCCCAGCCTACGCAATTTGCATAGCAGGAGGTTTCCCCGCTGCACTAATTGAGTAAACTGCTCAAGATGTGTGCAGCACACGTCAGAAATCACTGCTCATTAGTGCCGCACAGACTGACAGGCACTGATAGAGCATGGGAAAGCTTGCACCAATGGGAAAGCACCATTGGTCCAAGCCATTCCCAGAAAACCCCTACATTAGAGGACTGCCTCTGATTGACAGGAAGTCTAGCAGTTAGGCCAGGCAGCCCTCCAACGCAGGCTGTGAAAAGATTGCATGATGGACAACCCCTGACTGGCTGCATGGGGAGCTGCAGTCCAGGAGCCTGGCACAGGGGTGTCCTGCTCTGCCACAGCTGGGGATGCCCAGTTATACCCCAGGCTGGTTATTGTCTGCTAACTGGGGCTGGAAGAATGCACAACACATCTGCCCCCCAGGAGGGATCTGAGGGGGTGCAGCAGCAGGAAGCCCTCTTTGCCCAGCTGCAAGGTAAGTGACCTCACGGGGGGAGAGGCCATGGCCATGGCTTTCCTCTGTGCTGATGTTCAGATAGTGCTTAGCTGCCAATCTGTATGATGTATTGTACCTCTAGCCAGGCTGCCTGGGGAGGGACAGGACAGGACAGGTGGGGGACTCAGCAGATGCAAAGTTGCCAGCAAGACTCTCTCAACTCCTCTTCTACCAGGACTGTCAGATCACAGCATGTGCTTCATGGGTCACTGGCTTTGGGCTGGGATGTCGGATCTCCATTTTGCTCCCTGTCAGTGCCTGAAAGTGCTGCCCTGCAGTGTGCAGAAGTCAGGTTGGGTCAGTGGCTTGCTTTCCCTTCAGTATAATATGAATGACGCAAAATGTATAGGTGCTTTAAGGAAACCTAATGGATGTGGCCAGGCTCCTCTTAATACTTTTGTTATAGGGGCAGCATATAGAGCTGTGTGTGTGTGTGTTCTTACAGTGCCAGTCTCTTTACACACCCTTTTTTTTTTTTTTTTTGCCAGGGGCAAGCGTTGGCTTAACCTTTTTTTTTTAATTTTATTTTATTTTTATGAGCCTAAAATATCAGGGTTATTCAGAGAGAGGTGAAAACCTTGAATTGGCAGGAAAATGAACAGCCAATTTGGAAAGTGAGATAAATGGGAGAATTTTTCTGGTTTGACTATTTTGACCTAGAATGTTCACTTCTCCAGTCATTCTCAAGGTTTTCACCTTTCTGAATAGCCCTGTATCAGGGTTATTCAGAGAGCGGTGAAAAGCAGGCGAATGACTGGAGAATGGAAAATTCAAGGTCAAAATAGCAGATCATGAAAGGGAAAATTTTTCTGGTTTGTCTATTTTGACCTAGAATTTTCCATTCTCCAGTCATTCTCCTGCTTTTCACCTCTCTCTGAATAACCCTGTATGAAAACAAGTCCAGGTACAAGGACCCAGTACTGTAGATTCTTAAGAAGTCTTTACCAATGCAATTTAGAAGGCATATTGTAAGATAATTGTTCTGTATAAAGGTCTGTGGGAACAGAATCGGCTTCCAGTCAGTCCTTACTCGCAGTGTCTGTCCTTCTGATTGTACTAAATGCCTGAAGCCTCCTCTTTGGGAGCTAGAAGGTTTTCTGGCTGTTTTGCATTTGTATATATCTGGCTCTGATACTAACCAGTGCCTCACCAGCCACTGACTTCACCGCACGTCACTGCCAGGGAAACATGGGAGTTGTAGTCCAGACATGTCTGGGTTAGGGTTTGAGGTAGGGGTAGCCATGGATATGGGTACTCCTAGATTTTGGGACAACTGTAAGCCACTTCAGAGTGTCAGAAAGGTTTAAAAGTAACATCAGGAAGCATTATTTTACTGAGAGGGTGGTGGATACATGGAACAGTCTTCCAGTAGAAGTGGTAGAGGCCAAAACAGTAATTGAATTTAAGCAAGCATGGGATAGGCATAAGGCTATCCTAAACAAAAGATAAATCCAGGTAAAGTATCCATGTAATTGGGCGACTAGATGGGCCGAAAAGGTTCTTATCTGCCAACATTTTTCTATGTTTCTACATTACTCATCCAAATTTACGTGGGTAAAGCCTGATGTGTGTTTGATTTAACTTCAGGCATTACCCAAAACTGCCTGGATAATGTCAGTTTTACCCGGGTAATCCTAGGTTTATCAGAATTTCTGACTAACCTGTTTATATAATTTCGTACATGATGAGAATTAAATATGTATCTGTAACAGTATATGTGTGTGTATATGTGTATATATAATATATATGTTTATTTTATGTTTTTATTTGGCATTTGTCACCACAGCTTGTTATGTTGTGATTGGATCTATTGTTTTGTGTGGGGGGGGGGTAGATTTATTGCTTTCAGAGTGAGGTTGGCCAGCATGAACACATTGTTTAGTAATTACCTCGTTACTGTTCTACTTTGTTAACAGGAAATACTGAAAACACGAAATACAATACTCTCTGTCCAAATTATTTACGGCAGATTTCCCTGCTATAAATTCACCTTAATAACCGTCCTCCCGTTAGGATCTAAGGAATGGCCTTCCAGCAATGGAAAAACAAATCAAAGAGACGCACAACTCTCTTAAACCCGTGGTCCTCATGCAGATTACGCTGAATTAAGCGCCGAGGATTGACCCCCTCGGCCTCGCTGTTATCATTTTACTGGCATTGCTTTACTGCTTCACACTCAGTGAAACAGATTTATACTTTTAAAGGGACGCCCTACTCACATCGACCCCCCCCCTTTTATTGTTTTAGTGGTCAGGATGTGAGGAGTGCCCCCACAGCTCAACCGATCTGACACAACACCCTGGGTGACGTGAAAGAGTTTCCTCCACCTCACCCAGCATCACTAGCAGTCAGGATTTAAAATTTCCCGGCTGCTGGTCACAGGTGATGTCACACACAGAGAGCGGCTGTTATCACCCTCTGAGACAAATCAAGCTCTAAGATCTCGCAAGAGAGCGACCGTCTTACAACCTTTGCTGACGGCTGCTCACTGGAACGTGGTGCCAGCTGGAGGGGCTTGGAGGAATGCTCTCTGTGCATTCTGCCAGCCCCCACATACTGCCCAGCAAGTCAGCCCAATGCTGGCTTCCGGTATAGGTTTCGGAGGGGGATATAGATCAAAACCCTGGTGCCAGGACAACATTGGTAGTCTCCATGGCAACCTGGCGACCCAGTTTTGTCGAGCCCTGCTTTAATATGTTTAATTTTTTTTTTTTTTTACGTAGTCATTAATATAATGATTGTCACCGTCAGTAAAACCTGCCAAGTTGTGCTTGTGATGGAAATTTTTATCTTTTTATGCTCAAAATATTACTACATTCATGTCATGCCATTATGTAATGTTTAAAGTGATGCCTGTATGACTTTTTAAGATTAAAATGCTGAAGTGGTTATGGTGCGCAGAGTGTCCCCTTATAAAGCTAGTGGTCAGGGTGCGCAGCGTGTCCCCTTATAAAGCTAGTGGTCAGGGTGCGCAGAGTGTTCCCTTATAAAGCTAGTGGTCAGGGTGCGCAGCGTGTCCCCTTATAAAGCTAGTGGTCAGGGTGCGCAGAGTGTCCCCTTATAAAGCTAGTGGTCAGGGTGCGCAGAGTGTCCCCTTATAAAGCTAGTGGTCAGGGTGCGCAGAGTGTCCCCTTATAAAGCTAGTGGTCAGGGTGCGCAGAGTGTCCCCTTATAAAGCTAGTGGTCAGGGTGCGCAGCGTGTCCCCTTATAAAGCTAGTGTCAGGGTGCGCAGAGTGTCCCCTTATAAAGCTAGTGGTCAGGGTGTGCAGAGTGTCCCCTTATAAAGCTAGTGGTCAGGGTGCGCAGCGTGTCCCCTTATAAAGCTAGTGGTCAGGGTGCGCAGCGTGTCCCCTTATAAAGCTAGTGGTCAGGGTGCGCAGAGTGTCCCCTTATAAAGCTAGTGGTCAGGGTGTGCAGAGTGTCCCCTTATAAAGCTAGTGGTCAGGGTGCGCAGAGTGTCCCCTTATAAAGCTAGTGGTCAGGGTGCGCAGCGTGTCCCCTTATAAAGCTAGTGGTCAGGGTGCGCAGAGTGTCCCCTTATAAAGCTAGTGGTCAGGGTGCGCAGAGTGTCCCCTTATAAAGCTAGTGGTCAGGGTGCGCAGCGTGTCCCCTTATAAAGCTAGTGGTCAGGGTGCGCACTTTAAGCTCAGATGTAGAAATGTACCTGGTATGAATAATGAAAACCCCTCATTACATCGTGACACCCGGGATGAATATCCTATGGGCCACATTACGATCCTAGCGTTAAAACGCGGACGCAAGGGAGGAAAAACTGCGCCTGCATTGTTAGCGGGCACTACCGCCCCGCGATGCTCGCGGCAGCGCTGAGCGCAGCTGCGAGCATCCACTCGATGGAGTCCATAGGACTCCATTGAGTTTCCCCCTGCCAGTCACATGACCAGCCGGATCTCGCCTTTTTCCCCCAGTCTTTCCCTGCTCCCGCCGGACAGAGGAGGCGGTTGGAGCCGCGGTCCTCGCCGTAGGACAGGAGGTGAGTATCTGATTGTTTTGTTTTTTGTTTTTTTGGCTGGTGTTAACGGATTCTGCAGAAGCTGAATCCGTTAACACCAACTCCTGGCTCTGGTTAACTTTCCGCTAACCAGAGCCAGACGTTAATCAGCGCTAGGACTTTGTACTCCGAACGCTGATTAACACTTTGCGCTCCCCATGTTAAGTATAGGGAGCGCAAGGTACCAAACGCTAATGGGTTACTTAACCCGTTTGCGTTTGGATCGTAATATGCGGTAGACACCGCGGCTAACGTTAATGCTCACACAGGTGAGCGCTAACGTTAGCAACAAGAATGAAATTTGGCCCCAAATATTTTGTGTTTTAATTACTAGTTTACCAATATATCTGCAGGAATAGTGATACTGTTTCCTTTTAGTGGCGAGAGCTTTTTCACGCACAGATGCTTGTGTTTGAAATCCTTCTGACCTGACAGTTAAGTGACAGATAACTCTTCAGAGGTTAACCTGAAGCTGGCAGTCCTCATACTCACAATAACCTGTGGCTGGTCATCCGGCAGCGTGTCAATAGATAGACTGTCACCTCCCATATCCTGGCTGACGTGCGTTCTGTTCTTGTTTGATCCGCTGTTAACGTCTCGCTTGTTCCTCAAAAGGTGTGTGTCCCATCTTTTCATCCTGTCCGGGCTGGGACCTGTGAGGCAGAACACAGTCAGTACATAAAAAAAAGAATGACAAGATGGACAGGGCTCAGCAACCTTGCTCCCCCCCCCCCCAGATGTTTCAGAACTACGTCTCCTTTGATGCTCAGCCACTCAGGTTAGTGGAGACTCCTGAGGAATGCAGTTCCAAAACATCTAGAGGGCTGCTGACCCACGATGTAGCAAAAAAGGAGAAATCACAGAACAGGAATGATGCAATGTTTTTACTTGTGTCCAGCGTCACAGCGAGTAACTCTGTATCACTCTCTGTGCATTTAGAGAGGGCATCGTCTTATCTAACATGAGATGCTCAGTACTTTGTACATAAGTCATTCTTTTTAAACACATTCACTCATTTTTATTTTATTTCTGGTTTATGTAAGCTTGGTCAGATACTGCAGGATTGTGGGTATTGGATATTTAAGTACATTTACCATTCATTAAGCTGGTGATATCTGTTTTTTCTGCCAGTGTTCACATTCCTTCCAGCTGTCTGCCCCGTCCTGGCTTCAGTGATTTATACCCTGCCTGGCCCCAAAAAATAAAGTCCCCACCTGGATGTGACTCCACAATAGGAGCTCGTCCTTCTATTGGATAATTACTGCAGTGATTAATAGGTTTCAGCATAAAATGAGGTCATGTGACTCCTTGAATACACTGAATGAGCAGGTTTTCCCATCAATGGTTTTTTTTCTCCCCTGATGGCAAAGCGGGCATATTCCAAGATGGCAATACCAGGATTCATCGGGCTCGAATTGTGCAAGAGTGGTTGAGGGAGCATACAACATCATTTCTGTGTATGGCAATTACAGCAACACCTTGTATCTGTACTGTACAGGGATTTACACTCATAACCCCCTGAAGCGTATCCCTGTACAGCAGCGACTGACCCCACAGCTCTCCCTGTATTCTGAGAAATCCCTGGCTGCTGGAATGCTGCGGTAACGTTTGCTGAGCTTTTTGTTAGTGATGTTTGCCGCTCCTATTTGCAGCATGTTTTCCAGTAATACAGAGGCACAGGAGTGAATTTCATTGCCTCCTGTCTTTCAAAAATATTAAAAAAAAATATGAAAATAGGGTTTGATATCTACTGATTGCTTTTCAATGTAATAAAATGCAAAATCCAGTTACTATTTATTCATAAAGTATTTTACCAGGAAGGATACATTGAGATTTCTCTCGTTTTCAAGTTAACTCGACTGTGACCGTGAAAGGGTTAAAGAGCAGAAATGTCAAAATTCAACATTTTATTCTGAAATCCCAAAAGATGTTTCGGACGCCTCACAGTGCGACAACGTTTAATGGAAAAATGTGATTTATAAAAGTCCCACTTGTGCCTCGCTGTGTAAGGCTCCGAGTAATTAGGTGTGTGACAAGCTCGTCCTTCATCGTTTGTAACTAAGGTTACTATAAATAGCACAGATTGTGAAAATAGTTCATTCCGAGTCCCGGGTCACCGCTGGATGAATTCCAAATTATCTGTATCGACTTGCAAAGCTCTGTGCTCATCTACCAGCGTGCGCTTCCCAAACGTCACCTCTCATTCCACCTCACAGGAACCTTTACATCAACACCCGCACAGAATATCCATGAATGAAAGGCACATCCTTATTTTGATAAGATATAAACCCTAAAATAATCGCGGACTCTGCAGTACGGCCATCACGAGTTGTGGGCACGGAGGCTGGTGTTCCGGTGTTATCTCTCTGTGTCGCACCACCAGCAATGTATGGACTGAGTGTTACGAGTATCGCGTACGCAGAGCAACAGTTACTTTAGCAGCAATCGCTTTATCACACACACACACACTTTATTTCTTCTCTAAAGTAAGCAAACAATATATAGTGCAGAAAAGTAATGATGTTTCTGATTGCTCCTACTCACACAATCAGAAACGTCATTACTTTTTCTCACTTCTCATACTTTTGTGCACTGTATATTGTTTGCTTCCTTTTGAGGTGCTTTGGATTGACATAAAGACAAATTCAGAGGGCATAAGATTGCGAGTAGTGACGCTCCACCTTGGATTTATGTATATGGTTTATTGTCAATTTGCCAAAGACTGGCGAATTGACAGCGAAATTTGGTGTAGTTTGCCGAAGATCGGTGATCTTCGACGGCAGAGAAATTCTCCCGTAGAGAAGAAATGGTTGGTCTATTCAAGGACGCCGGACGGCATCGACGTGACGGGGAAATCCCCTGATTTTCGGTGATTCATTTCGACAGGTTTAAACAGGCAAATCACATATTATGCAATTTAAAAATATAGAATTTTTATTTATTTTTTAAAAAAGCTTTTATTCTTTTCATTTTCAGCGAAGTCCATCAGGTCTATTCAATGAAAGGTGAAACTCAGGAGAATGACTGAAGAAGTGAAAATTCTAGGTCAAAATAGCCAAACCAGAAAAATTCTCCCATTTATCTCACTTTCCAAATCGGCTATTTGGTCTAGATTGTTCTCTTCTCCTGCCAGTTCTCCTGGTTTTCACCTTTCTTTGAATAGACCTTTTATGTATTTTTTTTTTTGACAAAATTTTGTTTTCCAATTTAAAAGATACATTTTTATTGATTAAACCGCCTATTAGGAGAATTAGAGATTTCGGGGGGGGGGGTCTGAGGTTCGGTGCACTATGGTGACCCCGCATTGAATATTGAATTCATGAAAGGTTTGGTGAAGTGGAATCACCACAAAGCACTGACATTTTGGTACTTTGCATCGAACAACCACTTACAAAAATATCAACCTCTCCTTCCTTTTCTCAACTTTTTTCTTACTTACCGTATATACTCGGGTATAAGCCGACCCGTGTAGAAGCCGACCCCCCTACTTTTTCCCAAAAAACCTGTGAAAACATATTGACTCGCGTATAAGCCTAAGTGGGATATTGCCCCAGCTCACACATGGATATTGTTTCAGCTCACACATGGATATTGCCCCAGCTCACACATGGATATTGCCCCAGCTCACACATGGATATTGCCCCAGCTCACACATGGATATTGCCCCAGCTCACATATGGATATTGCCCCAGCTCACACATGGATATTGCCCCAGCTCACTGCCCCAGCTCATGGATTTGCCCCAGCTCATGGATTTGCCCCAGCTCATGGATATGCCCCAGCTCATGGATACTGCCCCCCAGCTCATGGATTTGCCCCAGCTCATGGATATGCCCCAGCTCACACATGGATATTGTTTCAGCTCACACATGGATATTGCCCCAGCTCACACATGGATATTGCCCCAGCTCACACATGGATATTGCCCCAGCTCACATATGGATATTGCCCCAGCTCACATATGGATATTGCCCCAGCTCACACATGGATATTGCCCCAGCTCACTGCCCCAGCTCATGGATTTGCCCCAGCCCATGGATTTGCCCCAGCTCATGGATTTGCCCCAGCTCATGGATACTGCCCCCCAGCTCATGGATTTGCCCCAGCTCATGGATTTGCCCCAGCTCATGGATACTGCCCCCCAGCTCATGGATTTGCCCCAGCTCATGGATACTGCCCCCCAGCTCATGGATATGCCCCAGCTCTCACCTGGATATTGCCCCAGCGGCAGCCAGCTCTCACAAGGTCCTGTACAGCGTGAGTCCGTCCGTGTTGAAGGGGATGCGGCTGCGTGCGTGCGCAGGTCACGCGGTCCGGCCAGTCAGGTGGTACAGAGACTCAGTACCACCTGATTAGCCGGACCACGTGACCGGCTGCGCCTGCACGCAGCCGCATCCCCTTCAACACGGACGGACTCACGCTGTACAGGACCTTGACTCGCGTATAAGCCGAATCGCGGTTTTTTGACTCAAAATCTGAGTCAAAAAACTTGGCTTATACGCGAGTATATACGGTAATTTGCATAGTGTACGTAGCTTTCATATGTTCATACACAAATTGTTTACCTCGTGTAACGCATGTACGTTTCAGACAAAGGTATGTGAGCGCCTGGTCAGAGTGATGAATGGACGCTGTGTGCGCAGCTCCAGCCCATGTCTGCTTTCTCCCCGAACCAACGCTGCTGCAAGCACTCTGATAGACATGATGATGTCAGCACGTGATTAAGGGGGCACGCCATGCAGCCGGAGTTAAAGTGGTCAGGGGGCATAGAATGTCCCTTAAAATAATTTCATGAACAAACTGGTGGGAGAGAGGGAGTGAGCGATTATGGGCAAGGAACCATACGAAGGAGTGAGTATGGGCAAGAGACTGGACCCAAGTGAGAGTTTGGGGGAAGGGACCAGACCTAAGGGAGGGTGGCAGCTCTGGACTAGAGGGTGGGGTGGCGGCACAGGCCTCCAACTAAGGATAAAACGCCAGTATAGTCCCCCCCCCACTCAGCACAAACGGGGTGCTACCACTATCGTTCTGCTACTGTTATAAACAAAAACAAACTGGTTATGTCTGACCTAACCCTAGAACTAAATTATAGCGAGAAAGCAGCGGAGCGTCTTCTCCAATCAGCTCTGTAGCAGACGGAGTTAAACATTATAAACTCAGACGCTGACTCTAAACAGAGGAGTGTGCTGAACACAAACCGATTAATCGACCAAACAGATTAATCCATAATGAGAAGAATTAACAGCTATATTCATGATCGATTGTTTCAGCCGTACTTTGAGCATATTGAAAATGGAGTGATCCTTCATATGGTGCGCGCGTTCTGTATGTTCTATTTGTATTAAAAGCATCCATCCCTAGTGATTCTTTAGATAAGCGTAAACGTTTTCAGTGTATATGTGTGTGTGTGTATGTATGTATGCCAATATTATTACATATTAATGATAAAGTTTACAGACTTTCAGCTGTTTGCAATGAACAAATCAAACAAAAGCTATTGAAGTAACTCAACCAATGCTTCATTCGTTGCATCAGGTGTGCCAGAAGTAACAACTGGAAGTCTGTACATTCTCACAATAAACCTGATGTGCAATGGGGATTGAATAATATTGATTGTAACTGTACATAAAATAGTAACATATAGGAGGATTAAATGTATAATAGAGGAAGATCCTGGAAGAGTCAAGTACATAGTAAGAGATGGGAAGATGTGTCTGTGTGTCCCCAATGATGATGGACACACCACTATATTGCACTGTTTAGTAATTAGAGCCCTGGCACAGCTTCCAACCTTACATACAACTCCTTCAGAACCAGGGACTTGGTGGTCTTCGTCAAAGTATCCTTTATTACGCAGCGTTATTACTATTTTTATCCTTTATTATGCAACATTAGAATAATAATCTGATTTAAAAAGCTCACCGAGAGCCCTCATTCTGAGTGTACGTGTGTGTGTGTATATATGTATAATGTGTATGTGTGTGTAAAACATACAGTTAGGAAGAGTACAGTATGTATAGTAAGGTGAGTATAGATAAGGCAGACTTACCTGTGACAGGTGACTGGTCCCATGAGCTGGTTGCCCCCTCTGAGGGCAGGAGCTGTGACAGAATAAGTACACACACCCAAATCATCTTCACCGAGAGAAGAGGAAATGTTTTGCACAGACTTTAAAACACCTCCATTTCCCCTGTATGTAAAAGCAGGTTTCCTCCTTCAGTGAGGCATGTTTGGTGCTGCTGGGTGTGAGGGCTTGTGCTGCTGTCTGTACATCACAGGGAGATGAGAGACTGTGGGATGTCCACATGTCATACAATTCTATGAAAGCAGAGTCGAGGAAAGCGCCATCCAGTGGCCATTATGTGTGTTAACCGTAATATTTCCCTTTATTCTTTTAGTCCAGTTGGTGGACTCTTATCAATGATTCGGTGGACTCTTATCAATGATTCGGTGGACTCTTATCAATGATTCGGTGGACTCGCATCAATGATTCGGTGGACTCGCATCAAATGTCAGGGCAGCCGCACAGTTATTCAGCGCAAGTTAACCGTAAACTCGCACCAGTTTTGGATTCGAGCAAAGTGCAAAAAAACCCAACAAAAGCTGGACAAGGAAACCTGCGCTTACAAAAGGGGAAGATGAGGTGTATTGAAGCCAGTGCATTACATTAGCTGCTCTCCGTGAAAATGATTTCAGTCTCTGCCGTTAACCCCTTCACCGCTGAGCCATTTCACCACTTTGTGATGCCGTATATATACTGTATATAACAGAGCAGATATATATATACACCAGGCTGATGAGTAGGAGCTAAACTGGGCAGGGTCCTTGTTTCCTGTCTTTTTTTTTATGTTAAACATATTTGTAAATGTTATGTTTGTTTTGTCCTACACATTGTACAGCGCTTCAGATGATGTTGTCTCATTATAGCGATGTGTACATACAGCCAGGGAGATATAGATCTATCCAAGCGCCCAAGTGCAGGCACTTGGGGAATTATTAAGAACCACAAATCTATAACCAGAGGGATGGGTAAATCTTCACCTGCATATACCTAAGACAGACCTGTCCCATTTCATTCCATTTTCCCTGATCTCACCCTACGTGATTACTTGCTGCTTTCAAAATTCTGGTCTGTTTATACACACCTATACATTTTCAATAATCTATATATATATATATAATCAGGGTAACATTATCTGAGGCTGACACATTGAATACAACCATCTGGATGCTACTGAACCATCAGAAAACCTGATTCCCCCCCCCCCCGTCCCACCATTTGTAATCCTGGCTCTGTACATAAATGTAATCTATATGAGAGCTGCGGTATGTGTTTATATTACCTTTTATATATGATCACTGGAGGAATGAGTTAGAGAGCCGTGACTACAAATGGAAGGAAACGGGGTTTGAGATGGTTCAGCAGCCTCTAGACATTTCTGTAACACGCGTCAGTCTGCGGTAATGTCCCCCTGATTATTTTATTCAGTATAATTTTCAATAATAAACAGACCAGGTTTCAAAGGTCTCGCATATAATGTCCTGCAAGGCTGGGGGCTATTTACCCCTTATAATATACGTGCAGCTGATCAGTGAATACAGCCAGACCTGCGTTATAAGGGGGATGCAGAACACACGGGGTCTGCAGAACATGCAGTTATTGCTGCAATGGAATCACTTTCTTTATGCAATTTGCCTCATACTGATCCCCCTGAGCGGTGAGGAGGGGGCTGCAGGAACGACGCCAAGCAGATATTAACATCCTATGACCGGTACGGGCAGCTGCAGATGAATGCGACTCCTTCTCCTGGTTGCTCTTCATGGAGATCAGCAGCTCAGTCACTGCTAAACGCCATGCCAGCCACATGCCAAGCGTTTTGCCCCTGTGCCTGGATCCCTGGGCACCGCTGCCGACTGGGGTCCTCTTGCAGTCTGACACCGCATGCCTTACTCCATCTATTGTCACTCAGATCCCCGGCAGTGGTTCCTGTACAGCAGTGTTTCCCAAACCTGTCCTCGTGACCCTCAACCAGGCCAGGTTTTGCAGATCTCCTTGGGGAAAAGCAGACTGAATCATGCAATCACTGAGCAGCAAATTATATCACCTGTGCTGTGCTCCAGATATCTGGCATACCTGGCGAGGTGGAGGGTCCGGAGGACAGGTTTGGGAAACACTGCTGTACAGTAATGCGCGTGGCCTGTCTGCCATGGGCTTACGTCAGATCATGGGCCTGGAGTGGTAGCTCCGTCATCCCCTACATACCCGACGATCTGCCGCAAACTCCAATGCGCCTGAAAAATGCCGTTGACCCGCCGAACACAGCGCCGACCAGCCGCCGGATAAAGCCGACAAGCCGATGAACGGGGTAAAAATAAAAACACAAAACGATTGAAAGTTTCAATTTTAAACACGGTTTGCAAAAAAAAACTATAAAAAGAGACTTTTTGCTGCAAATTAAAATAATGAACGGTTTATTAGATATTGAATTAAAACGGGAATATTTTTAACATTGAAACCTATGGGATTCGCCTGAATAAACCTGTCGAATGAAACCCCTGAACATCAGGGCAATTCACTGACATTTCTCTGCTGTTCAATGTGAATAGATTAACCATTGCTTCTCTATGGGGTATTTCACTGCCGCCAAACAGCACCGTATTTCACTGCCGCCAAACAGCACCGTATTTCACTGCCGCCAAACAGCACCGTATTTCACTGCCGCCAAACAGCACCGTATTTCACTGCCGCCAAACAGCACCGTATTTCACTGCCGCCAAACAGCACCGTATTTCACTGCCGCCAAACAGCACCGTATTTCACTGCCGCCAAACAGCACCGTATTTCACTGCCGCCAAACAGCACCATATTTCACTGACGCCAAACAGCACCGTATTTCACTGCCGCCGAACAGCACCGTATTTCACTGCCGCCAAACAGGCAAAACATTTGCTGTCAATTTGCCAATATTTGGCGAACTGCCAGGTTTTGAATAGCTAAATGGCCACGAAATGTCTCCGTACGGGGAAACTCACTGTTCGGTGTAATTCTTCTGGGGCCAGTTCTGCTCTCTCTGAATAACCCAGTTTGTGTATTTAGGCCGGGGTCAGACGAACGCAGTGATTACATCCGTGTCGCCGCACAGTTTAACGTCCGTCGGTGCATAGAATCATGATCAATAGAGACCCACACACGAAGTACGTGTGCACCGAACTGCGCACGCACAACGCACGTGGCAAACGGACGCAAGTTAGGCAAGAACGTAAAACCGCTAGACGGACGCGCAGAGTGCGCCACATCCGCGTAGCGTTCTGTGTGAGTGAGACGTCAGACGCAGCGCATTTGCGACGTCCAGCACCTTGACGCACATAATGGCTTTTCATAGCCTTTTCCAATTTTTATCATTTTTCATATTAATTTTGTTTCTCAGATTTCCTTCTTTTTTTTTTTTTATCTACGTCCGTCAAGAAAATGGATTGTGTGTCTACAGTATCTTCCGCCAGTACGTCCATACATTATGCACAGACGCAGAGTGCGCTCAGACTGCGTTCATCTGACATTAGCCTTAATTGTTTAATAAAGTGGTCTTGGTGAATGTATCTGCGCTGCTCATTGTTTCCTGTTTGGATATTATGGGGGGGGACCCCTGCGGAGGAGCACTGGGTGTCACGGCTGCTGGATCGGAGGCTTTCCCTGCAGTGGATCACTCCACTCATTCTCTGTCCGTATATGACCCTCCTGCCATACCTCCAGCATCCGTCCGCCTCTGACGTCATCGACCCATGTGATCATAACGGGGCATTAATTTCAGAGCGCCCCCTGTAGTAGGCAACTTATTATTGACCGAGCAGGCGGCCGGGATCCTGCACTCTGCAAACCTGGGACCTTGATCCAAGCACTAGCGGCTCATCCTGCGTAGTCAGACATACTGTTAAAGCCGAGGAGGTGGAATGTGATTTATAACTTGTGTTCATTTAAACTGTGACAGAGTCTTCGTCCACATCGTTAAACTTTCCACAGCGGAGCCGCTGCCCTCATTTCTATTCTAATCTTTAATATTTAGATCTTAAAATAGTATCCGCTTCATTTACATATAATTAGGAAAGCGGCTCCAGCGAGAGCAGGGCCTCGGCTATGAGGAGGGGGGGGGGGTCATTCTTCAAAACTAAAAGAAATAAAACTGTAAACTGCGACGTCTTGTATTTCAGTAATAATTTTAAACAGGGTCAGGTGCTAAAAGCGCAGAAACTCTCCAAGGTATCTGCTCCCCAACTAACCATTGACATGTCGCACTGCTGCGTTCACACCTGCACGTTTTTCTAATGTGCGCAAACGCGCATTGCAGGGCTATTTCTATGGCCACGAACGCGCTGCTATGCGCACCAAAGAAGCTCCCGGACTTCTTTGAGCGCAGGACGTTTTAAAGCGCGCTCCTGCACGCTTTAAAACGCTCAGGTGTGAACGAGTCCCATAGGAAAACATGGGATTTCCCCGTTCATGCGTCTTAAAACGCATAGGTGTGAACGGGGCCTTATCCAGCCGCACCACACTTTATAAATTCTGTCTGGTTGCTTATTTATGGCTGGTTTATTTTATTCCCGTTTCTTGCTGTTTTGGGGTCCCCCCTGGCCCCCCCTTTTTTCTGCCTGTTTTGTTTATTTTATTTTTGTTATTTCTGCCTGTTTGATTTATTTATTTTTGTTATTTCTGGCTGTTTTATTTATTTATTTTTGTTATTTCTGGCTGTTTGATTTATTTATTTCTTGTTATTTCTGGCTGTTTTATTTATTTATTTTTGTTATTTCTGGCTGTTTTGCACTCTGATGGGCTGTAGTATTTTAGTGGGACAGTATTAAACATACGCACTTTTAAGTTAAAATCTAGGAAGCAATCCCAAACCTAGGTCCCGGAGCACAGAGCGATGCCCAGGGTAAATTCTTTGTTTGCAAGTGTTTCGAACTGTATTTTCTTAACAAATAAAGGGTAACCTTTGCCCCACAAGGTTTACCCAGCCGCACATTCCTACCGTCTGAATATGTTTATTTTCTTTGTGTAGTCGGCCTAGTTTGCTCAGGTTCCCTTTCTAGTTCCCCCTGGTTCTGGGTGTTTTTGTTTTGTGTTTGTGTATTGCTTGTTCTTTGTCCCTATTTTTGATGGTTCGTCACATGATGACCCGGCAAATTACACATTGTAATGGATCTATCGCTGTAGCGCTGCCTGTCTGATTTGAATTGTGAATTTCAAACAAATATCATGATTTGAAACCAACAATTCAATTGAACTTGTGGGATACTTGAACATAAAAGAACTCAATCGCGAGGCGGACTTTTCAATAATCCTTTTACTTTCCTTTTAAAGACGGCAAAATCCTTTTTTTTTCTCTGCCAAAAAAGGTCTCCATATATATATATATATATATGCTCTTACATTTTGTGTTTTATTACTCTGTAAATACTAGCAGGGTAATTCAAAGAGAATCGAAACGTCATTGCACGTTCGGTGACTTTTTGTTCTCTTCAATTCGGTACGATTTGGCGATCCCATTTTGGCAACCCTGCAGTGTATTCAGCAAGTAGGCAGTGGCTGAGTGACCGGCAACAGAGGGTTGTGGTAAATGGAGTTTATTCGGCGCAAGGTCTTGTTACCAGTGGGGTACCTCAGGGGTCAGTACTTGGACCCATTCTCTTTAATATTTTTATTAGTGATATTGCAGAAGGTATTAATGGAAAAGTATGTCTTTTTGCTGATGACACAAAGATTTGCAACAGGGTTGACGTTCCTGGAGGGATCAGCCAAATGACAAATGATTTAGGTAAACTAAAAAAATGGTCGGAGTTGTGGCAATTGAGTTTTAATGTGGATAAGTGCAAGATAATGCACCTGGGACGTAAAAACCCAAGGGCTGAATATAGAATATTTGATACATCTGAGGGTTGGGATTTAGGGGTTATTATTGCAGAGGATCTAAGGGTAATAGAGCAGCAGGAAATGCTGGCAGAATGCTTGGAAATGCTGGCAGAATGCTTGGTTGTGTAGGGAGAGCCTGTATTAGCAGTAGGAAAAGGGAAGTGCTCATGCCACTGTACAGAGCACTGGTGAGACCTCACTTGGAGTACTGTGTGCAGTACTGGAGACCGTATCTCCAGAAGGATATAGACACCTTAGAGAGAGTTCAGAGAAGGGCTACTAAAATGGTGTACGGCTTGAAGGAGAAAAGTTACCAGGAAAGGCTTAATGATCTTAACATGTACAGCTTGGAAAAAAGACGAGACAGAGGAGATATGATAGAAACATTTAAATACGTAAAGGGAATCCACAAGGTAGAGGAAGGGAGTATATTTAAAAGGAAACAAAGTAGCAAAACAAGAGGACATAGTCTTAGATTAGAGGGGCAAAGGTTTAAAAGTAACATCAGGAAGCATTATTTTACTGAGAGGGTGGTGGATACATGGAACAGTCTTCCAGTAGAAGTGGTAGAGGCCAAAACAGTAATTGAATTTAAGCAAGCATGGGATAGGCATAAGGCTATCCTAAACAAAAGATAAATCCAGGTAAAGTATCCATGTAATTGGGCGACTAGATGGGCCGAAAGGTTCTTATCTGCCGACATTTTTCTATGTTTCTAAGTACCACAGGGTCCCCGAATTGCAGGGAAAAGCTGCCAAAAACTCACCGCAAAACGAGGGCGAACGCACACTGAAACCCGCAAAACATCTGGATTAACCCGCCGAAAACACTGGAAAAACCCGAGCAGGAGCCGATCACACGCAGCGCAGCTGCTGGAAAAAGCCGACACCGCAGACGAATGCAGTGAATAAATTAGAAAAACAGTTTGCTTGAATGTTTGAAAAGTGAAATGCTGTTTGCAAAGAAACTACTGAGCGAAAATGTCTGAAATTTGCATATAAAATCCAAGGAATGATAATAAAAAGGACTGTTACTGAAAAAATAAGTAAAGTTAAAAAAACAAAATTAAAATAAATCAGATTTCTTTTTTTTATAAAAAATCACGAAAAATGCTTAAAATATCCTAAAAAATCTATAAATAAAGAGACTCTTTACTGCAGAATATTATAATGAATGGTTTATTAGAATTAAAATGGGAATATTTTTAACATTGAAGCCTATGGGATTCTCCTGAATAAATCTGCCGAATTAAACCACCAAATAACAGGGCATTTCAGGAACCTTTCACTGCTGGTTTTTGTTCTCTGAATAGCCGAAGCATTGCTTCTCGATGTGGATTTCACTGCCCTTGAACAGGCACCGTATGTGCAGGCAATTTGGCGAATTGCCCGCTCTCTGGATAGCCGAATGGCCAAGAAGGGTCACCGAACGCTGATTTTCAGCGTTCGGTTCCCTTTCGGCAGCCATTCGGATCTCTTTACCCTGTATATTTTTTTCTGCTTTAACCCTTGGTCAACCTCATGTTCTGACTAGTGATGCACCGAAATGAAAACTTAGGGCCGAAAATGGTGGCTGAGTCCTGGAGGACTAGGCGAGCCCCTGGCTCAGCTGGGCCTCGAGCCCAGGTTCGAATGATTGATTGGGGGAGGGGTGACACCGGGATACCTACATTCACATACTTCTTCCGCCTCCATGACGTCATTCTGCGACTAGCGCCTCTGACGCCACATGCTGTGCGCGCAAGGGGAGTGTGAAGGAAGACTGCAATGGAGACCGCTGGAGGAGCTTGGGGCCGGTGGCTTGGCTCAGCTGTGCCTCCCGGCACAGGATTGGATGACCGATTTTCGCCTTTTTTTTTTTTTTTTCAGCTGATAATTTCGGCGGTTGAAATTTCGGTGCATCCCTAGTTCCGACAGGTGAGGATCACAACCAAAAGAGGGTTTGGGTATTTACCCCTAAAAATGGCAGAAGTCCTACATATGAGCCTATGAACACATAAGACTCCATACTCAGTGAGTGTAATTTACTATCATTTTACTGTGCTGGAGGTTTTTACAGATTTATACTATCAGCGTGCCGTCTCCCCTTTTCTGTTATATATACCAGTGTGGAACTCCACATCATAAAGAAAGGCTGAGCCACCCTAGCAGGCCAGAGGCGAGACATCCCACAGCCGGGTCTATGTATTCTCTGTGGAATATTCTTCCTCAAAAACAGTCTGCAATATTATTTGTTTTTCTGTGTTTAAGAACTTATGAAAGGATTAACAAGAAAGCCCAAAGTATTTCTTTTTTACTTTTCAGAGAAATTGCTCTATTGTGCATTTACATCTAATCATTGTATATCACGATTATACACTGTTGCGCAATACGATTTCTGCGCCTCTTTGGATATGTTTTACCTTTTTTTTTTTTTTGTTTTCATGTTTTATGACACAGTTTTGGATGGGTTTTTTTGTGTGTTTTTATCCCTTTAGGCAGCAGTTTTAGAATATTTATTCTTGTCGCAGACACATGTTTTTATTTCTCTTTTTAACACGTCGCACCAATACATTCTTTTTATATCCAAATATCATGATTTAATTGGTTATTTTTGCAGTATGAATGCACAGCTGGAGAAGGTAAGAACTGGTCTTCAAAAAAAATATTTAGTCGGAAAGCTACTGTGGTTGAGGTCTCCCAGAAACTGAAAGAGATTGAGTGCCAGATCCAGAGTCACCGGACATCGAAAGACCGAGACACATGGGCATAGAGAGACCGAGACACATGGGCATTGAGAGACCGAGGTATGAAGTTATAAAGAGGCACAGGCAAAGCCAGAGACACTGACACACACACACACAGACACAAGGACAGGCATGGACTGACACAGAAGAAACACCGTGGCCCTGACAGAAAGAGACAGGAACAGTGAAGAACACCCAGAGACACTGAAAGACAAAGATACAGAGACCTGGAAGTCATAAAGTGACACAAGCAAAGACAGAGCCACCGGCACACACAGGCACAGTGACTGTCATGGACTGACAAAGAAGAAACACATAGTCACTGACGGAAAAGGAGACATACAAAGAAAGAGACACTGAATGACACCCTGAGAAAGACACACAGACAGAAACCGACACATGGACATGGAAAGACTGATCATAAAGTGACGCAGGCAAAGACAGAGTCTCAGTGACAGACACGGGCTGACACAGAAAAAACTTAAAGGCACCGACAGAAAAGGAGATTTACAAAGACAGTGACACTGAATGACACTGAGGAAAAGCGATATAAACACTGGCAAACACGGACACAAAGAGGTAAAGACAAAGATACCAACAAATCTAGAGACAGATATGAACACAAAGCAACATTAAAAGTCAGCGGCACTGACAAAAACACACCGACAACATAAAAAGAGAAAGACAAATATGTTGATTGACACCCCCAGACAGACAGCCCCTCAAACAATGAACACCCTGACACTCTGGTCCTCCCATAGACCGATCACCCACACTTTTTGTGCAAAGCGGACACGTGTCGTGGCCGGTGCCCGGAGATGACCCATGTGGCTCCCAGGCTCAGCACATTGGCACAAGCTCAATGGTCCCTCTGATCTCCCTAGCCATAGCACAGCCGGCGTGCAAAGTGACACAAAAGTGCGGTGGTGTCCAGCAGTACATTGCTCCGTCTGTAATGTGGAGGCAGCAGTCAGTTTGCCCTTAGCTGCCCCTTCCAGCCTGATGCCCTGAGGTCATGTCTCTTCTAAAACCTAGCCGCGAATAAACGGTCAGTGTGACATAATAAAGCTGTATCTTTCAAGACGGCTCCTCTGCAAAACCTGCAATATGAGAAAATCTCCGTAACGTTGTGTCAATACTGATACAATGTCTGGTAATTGTATCTCTGTGATATAAAGTGTATACATTTATTTATAAAGTATGTTACCAGGAAGGAAACATTGAGATTTCTGTTATTTCACATATATAACGGCCGTGGTGGAGGTTTTACACTGCGCTGCATGTGCACGACCCTCTGATAGATTGCGGAGCGGGGCTGTGTTAGAAACATAGAAACATAGAAAAATGTGGGCAGATAAGAACCTTCGGCCCATCTAGTCGCCCAATTACATGGATACTTTACCTGGATTTATCTTTTGTTTAGGATAGCCTTATGCCTATCCCATGTCTGCTTAAATTCAATCACTGTTTTGGCCTCTACCACTTCTACTCAGTTCCTGGAACTGCTCCTGCAATGTGCTGGTAAATGGACACATTATGTAGAGAATGAGCTGGGTTTCCTTCCTAAGGTTTGTGTACAAGAGGTTGGGTAGATTATTGTAAACGTCCGGTTCATGCACTTTTATCTCTCCTTTGTGTATTAAACAAATGATACTTTCATACTATTGATGTTTAAATGAGCCAAGAAAGTAAACGATGAATAAATGCGCAAAAGCCCCATTGTGTCCAAAGATAATTACAGAAAGCTAGCTTTTGGGTTTTCAGTGGTGGCTTTTCATGTTTTATTTCCAGGCATTTTGCAGGATGAGTTTGTTTTTCTCATGAGTTATGCTGTGTAATTTCTTCCTTGCATTGTGAGCATGTACTTTTTTAGAACTACCTAAACGTGTGTAAAAGCAAACGCCTTCTGGGGAAGTGTCACCCACACATACCGGCTTGCTTGCCCCCTGGTGTCCAAAGAGTGTAAGCAGCTGAGGCGTCTCTACAGGAACTGAGGTCTGAGGCCAAGCTCCAAAGTGATGCCCTATATCCAAAAAACATCATTGATTAACTTTATTATGATCATTTAACACTCATTGGTAATCAACGGTCAGACGCAGCTTGAATATGCCGTGTGTGATTCTAGCACCGGTTTTAAAAAAAAAAGATATTCTGGCGCCTGAAAAAGTGCAGCGGTGGCAACTAAATTAATAAAGGGAATGGAAGGGTTAATGAACTTAAACCTGTTTAGCTTCCAAAAGTGACACCTCTGAGGGGGTCGGATAACTTTATGTAAATATATACGGGGTCTCAGAGGGGTCTAATAACTTTATATAAATTATATACGGGGCCACAGAGGGATCTGATAACTTTATATAAATATATACGGGGCCACAGAGGGGTCTGATATAACTTTATATAAATATATACGGGGCCACAGAGGGATCTGATAACTTTATATAAATATATACGGGGCCACAGAGGGATCTGATATAACTTTATATAAATATATACGGGGCCTCAGAGGGGTCTGATATAACTTTATATAAATATATACGGGGCCACAGAGGGATCTGATATAACTTTATATAAATATATACGGGGCCACAGAGGGATCTGATAACTTTATATAAATATATACGGGGCCTCAGAGGGGTCTGATAACTTTATATAAATATATACGGGGCCTCAGAGGGGTCTGATAACTATATGAATATATACGGGGCCTCAGAGGGTCCACGTGCAGCAGTTACCACTTCCTGTTTGAGTAATATTTTTGCAATGTCCCCTCTAGATGTCCCATGTGTTGGTCCGCGCTATGTGATCATTGATCAGATCTGTGCATGCGCGTGCAGCTCCGATCCATCGCTCTGCGCAGGCGCTATGGAACTTGTGTATGTAAAGTGTGCGAGTCACCAGCTCTGCACAATTTGCGGGTTCCTACACTACGTGAGTTGCGCAGAAAGCTTCAGGGACTTCCAGGTTGGGGTGATTAAAAAATAATGGTGCAGAGGCTCTCGGCAGGATCTGACCAATTTTTTAAGGGGAATCTGTTTTTAACACAGTGTCTCTTTTAACTTTTGTTTATTCAATAAAAAATGCAAAGAAAAATGTAATAAAAGTCTAGTTTTTTTGTTCGTCCCAATGTATCCAGGACATTGCGTTTCCTGTTTTTTATGACTTCAGTGAAGCAAGTGAAATCTGGTAAAAAGCTACGAATTCCACAGCTATAAAAAAAAAAGGACACATTAACTTAGATCCTTAGACCTTTTCCAAATAATTATACTCTACAAGTCAAGCAAATGTATGTGTTGATGTTTCCTCCTTAAAGCCGTGTATATCCTGGCCTGTATTTTGATGCAAAATGAAACGTGTGCGCTACTCGTTTGGATTAGGCAAAATTGGAGTCAATATTTTACCTCTATTCAGCGTCTTTCTGTCCGGTGTAAAGACATTCTGTCTCTGGCAAACATTACCTCCGTTACATTGTCTCTCTCCTAATTGCAATACATGTGTATCCCCGATCAGTCATTGGTTTTACACCGGGTGATTAACTAATCTGACGAATGTTTTCATACTAATGTAGAAGCTGCTAATGGCTAAGTGGGATTTACAAACTGTCCCCTCGCTCCCCCCGCTGAGTCCCCTCACCTGAATTATCTTCTGCACACACTTCCCAGTGGGATCTCGTCTCCAGGATGGTCTGACCACATTTATCACACAATTACTGCATCCCTGACTAATTATCTGCAATGTTAGTGGGTGGCTCTTTACCGTCAGAATGACCTTCCTGAGCCTTTGTGATTATATGGAGAGCCTGGCAATATCCAAATACCTGCCCCCCCCCATTAAATTAAATCTCTTCTCCGTATCTGCAGCTTGATCTCGTGTTCAGAGAATCGTGTCCTCACAACACTGGACGTGTTTGCTCTCCTCACACTGTATGTCTCATACCATTATCCTATTGGAATGATGCCGGTTTATTCTGACGTATGAAAATGACAATTACAGAATTTTGTTTGCATGATTGTAGGAACTGGGGGGGACAGGAGGGGACACCTCCCCCAGATGTCTTAATAAATAGTGATGGGCCGAACACCCCCGTGTTCGGTTCGCATTCGAACACGAACGTTTGAATAAGTTCGGATTCGAACGCGAACACGATTCAAACTCAATGGGACTCGAACGTTCGATTTTTAGAGTGCCCTCCAAGAGGGCATATATGCAAGATATTTGCCATAAAAGGTGTATGGGGGTCCAGGTAGTGCCCTGGGGGACAGGAAACAAGGAAAAAAAGTTTAAAAAAAATGTTTTTAAAGGAACAGTGAGTTTTCCATGAAATAAAGGTTAAGAATAAAAACGGAAAATTCCTTCAAATATCGTGCCTAGGAGGTCCCCATAACCTGCCCGTGACGTGGCGGATTTCTAGGATGTATAGAAAAATTTAAAAACAAAAAAATGAAATTTCAAATGACGGTAAATGGTTTTCCTTTTAATCTATCCATAAACAACTGCTTGGGGCGGCAGCCTGTATGAAAAGAGAAGACGTTTTAGGACACGCAGAACAAGTTAAGTGATTTTTTTTTTGCTAAATTGTGTTGAAACTTATGCAGGCTTTGGATGAAAGTAACAACAGGTGCATTATAATTGGTGCCAGCTAGTGCCTTCACACCGTCACCCCTCTCAGGTATTGTGGAAGAGTGCAGGGGTGGACTCTGCATTCAAATATTAAAATGATTGGAATCTGGTACACGCGTCAGTGGCAGTGCACCCAAATATTGGGCCTTTGGTGCCAGCTAGTGCCTTCACAACGTAACCCCTCTGAGGTATTGTGGAAGAGTGCAGTGGTGGAGGTTTTGGTAATGCAGAAGAGATCCCCGATCTATTCAGTTACATCAACATCAGGGGATGGATAACTGCTGATCCAGGACTGATTCATTTTTATAAATGTCAGCCGGTCTACAGAGTCGGTGGACAGACGCACTCTTTTGTCTGTGACAAAACCTCCAGCGGCACTGAACGTCCTTTCAGAAAGCACGCTAGATGAAGGGCAACCTAGTAGCTGCATAGCATATTGGCTAAGTTCTGGCCAGTGATCCAATCTCAGCACAAAGTAAGCCAGTGGATCATCTGCTGGAAAGGTATCCAGGTCTGCCCTTGCCCCTAGGTCGTCTTGCACCATATGGTGAAGACGCTGGGAATGGGTGCCTACATTTGATGTCCCTGGGCGTCGTAGACTAAAAAATTTGGAAAAGGCATCAGTCAAGCGGCCCCCTTCACCGCTCTTCCTCTGATCAACCGGAGCCTCACAAGCACCTGTGTCATCACTTGGTAACCTACCAGTGCCTGGAAAGGTGTTACACAAGTGTCGCTTTAGAGCGTCCTCAAGTTGTTTCATCCTGTCCTCCCTCTGTGAGGGCAGGATGAGCTCTGCAACCTTACCCTTGTATCGTGGATCAAGAAGGGTTGCCAATCAGTAATGATCCCTCTCCTTGATAGCACGAATCCTGGGGTCCTTTAGCAGGCTTTGCAGGATAAGGGAGCCCATGCAGCGTAGGTTGGAGGTGGCATTAGCTTCCGAGTGTTCCTGATCGCTGAGGATGACTGTATAGTGCACTACCACCTCCCAGCCACGTACTAGTCCTTGGGTTTCTGGGGACACAAAACCCTCCCTTGAGGAATCCCCACCTTCAATGCCCCCACAACTTAAATATTCCTCCTCATCCTCCTCCTGTCTGATCTGACCTGACAGCAGGAATGCTGTCTGCATAAAGACTGGGGCCTTGAGAGCTAGGGAAGTCCTCCTCTTCCTCCCGCTGCTCTGCTTCTAGTGCCACATCTATAATTCCTCGCAGAGTGCACTCCAGGAGGAACACTAAAGGAATTGTGTCACTGATGCATGCACTGTCCCTGCTCAACATCCTCGTTGCCTCCTCAAATGGTGACAGTACAGTGCATGCATCCTTGATCATCAGCCACTGTGGGGGGGGAACCAAGTTGACCTGAACCTGTCCTTGTGCCATACTCACACAGGTACTCATTGATGGCCCTCTGACAATGCTGCAGCGTCTGCACAAGCAGCAATGTCAAGTTCCACCTGGTGGGCATGTCACAGATCAGACGGTTTGTGGGAAGGTGGAATTCTCTTTGAATTTCTGTCAGGCAAACACTTGCTGGGAATGACCGTCTGAAGTGGCTGCAGACTTTTCTGGTCTGGCTGAGAAGCTCTGCCAGCCCTGGGTACCTGGTTAGGAAACGCTGTACCACCAGATTTAGGACGTGTGCTAGGCATGGTACATGCGTCAACTTACCCAGGCATAGGGCGGAGAGAAGGTTGCTGCCATTATCACAGACGACCATTCTCAGCTCAAGCTGGCGTGGTGTTAACCATCAGGAGCTCCTGTCCCCTAAACAAACCAGCTCAAGCACAGTATGGCATCTTTTTGCTTGAGCCATTGCGTAGCCCCTGCCACGCGTCGGTTTAACTGCCACTTCGCCAGAGAAGGAGGAGGAAGAGGTGGTGGACAGACCTCATATAAGCAGCTTTCTGGAGGCGTGGTGGATGAACAGAGCCCCATCCTGGATCCCTCCCAGCTGCAAGCAATGTAACGGCCCTGTCCATGCTTTCTGGACCACGTGTCTAAAGTAATGTGCACCTTGCTGCTGACTGCCTTTCCAATGACTCCATAACATTGTCTTCCACGTGCTGGTATAGTGCTGGAATGGCCTTCTGTGAAAAGAACTGGCGTTTCGGAACCTGCCACTGTGGTACAGCACATTCGGCAAATTCAGGGAAGGAGGCCAAGTCCACCAACTGGAAAGGCAGCAGCTGTAATGCGAGTAATTTTGCCAAGCTGGCATTTAGACGCTGTGCAAGGGGATGGTTGGGACTATATTTTTTCCTACGCTGCAGCAGCTGGGGCAATGAAATCTGACTGCGTAAATCTGCAGCTGATGGGATGCTGTCACATTCTGAGGAAGGACCTGGTGCACCCATTACTATAACATCGTCCCTGTGGAGGTTGTAGGCATGACATATAGTGGGGGTAGAGACAGATGAGGACCGATTGGAAGTGTTGTGCCAACGGGATGCATGACAGGTGGCCATATGTCGCTTCAAGCATGTGGTACCCAAGCGGCTGATGTTTCTCCCACGCTTGATCCTCTTTCGACATAGCTTACAAATAGCAACGCTGTGGTCTTCACATGTCGTGAAGAACTCCCAGACAGCAGAGTTCCTGGAAGTGTGCTTTGAGACAACAGCGCTCTGCAGCTGAGCAGCTCTGACTTCTGATGCCTTGGACTGGCTACGGTTGGTCATAGAGGACGTTGTGCCTCATTTTTGTTGCGCCGCCTCCTCCTCACTTGACTCCTCTGTTCGATCAGGCACTCAGGTGGAGTCAGAGACCTCCTCATCATTGTCCTCACCCCCTTATCTCTTCGTCACTGGAGTAGGGCTGTGCAATTAATTGCAATCGCAATCGAATCGCGATTTCCGACCCTGCGATTTCTAAATCGCATAAGGCTGCGATTTTCGGCTGTTAACTTCCGACGGCGGCATGGTGCTTTGGGCGCTCGCCTGGGGGAACCATGTGATGAGCCGCGAGAACGCGGCTTGTCACGTGGTTCCCCCTGCGAGCGCCAAGCTCCATGTGCCGCCGGAAGTTAACAGGGAGCCGAACACGCGGCGCACAGAACACAGCGGCGCACAGAGGTGAGCTGCGGGGCAGTATCCACGAGCTGGGGCAGTATCCACGTGCTGGGGCAGTATCCACGTGCTGGGGCAGTATCCATGTGCTGGGGCAGTATCCATGTGCTGGGGCAGTATCCATGAGCTGGGGCAGTATCCATGTGCTGGGGCAGTATCCATGTGCTGGGGCAGTATCCCTGAGCTGGGGCAGTATCCGTGTGCTGGGGCAGTATCCGTGTGCTGGGGCAGTATCCGTGTGCTGGGGCAGTATATCCACGAGCTGGGGCAGTATATCCATGAGCTGGGGCAGTATATCCATGAGCTGGGGCAGTATATCCATGAGCTGGGGCAGTATATCCATGTGCTGGGGCAGTATCCATGTGCTGAATACTGAATACATTTAGAATGTATGTAGCATGTTTGAAAAAGCAAAAACAATTGGCTAAATCGCAAATAAAATCGCAATCGCAATATTCATTCAAGAAATCGCAATATGATTATTTTGTCAATATTGCACAGCCCTACACTGGAGCCAACCTTGCAATATGCTGCAGCTGCTGGGGGAACATGAGTGCCAGGTCTTTGTGTGTCACTGGCACCCCCTCCCTCTAGGCTGATTTTACTCCCTTCCTCAACCTCAGAGTTTGAATCAGAACACTGGAGTTGCTGCACATCCTCAAGTAGCATGTCACTGTCATTGTAGTCCCCTGATACCTGGCAAGACACAGATTCAACTCTCAATAGATAAACCTATGAACTCTGATTAAACTGTGTTATTGTATGGTATCTAGAATTAGATTAAAGATATAGCATTGTTCTGGAAAATCTGTATATCTTTAATCTAATTCTAGATACCATACAATAACACAGTTTAATCAGAGTTCATCTGTTTATCCATTGAGAGTTGAATCACGATGTTGCCAGCTATCCGGTGTATCATAGATTTATACAGATTTTCCAGAACAATGCTATGAGTCTGTGATACACCCTGATAGCTGGCAACACCCAGATTCAACTCTCAATAGATAAACAACAGATGAACTCTGATTAAACCGTGTTATTGTATGGTATCTAGAATTAGATTAAAGATATACAGATTTTCCAGAACAATGCTATAAATCAGTGATACAGCCTGATAGCCTTTGGTGGTCAGGTGCAAGGCTGTAGCCAAAGTGCATTGTGGTCCATTGTGGGTGAACACGCGGAAATGTTCGATAATCGAACCGCCAGCCCATCCCTATTAATGAACATGTAGGATTTTTTTGTATGGATGGAGTTTAAAGTCACTTAAGAGCTCCCTATTAACATACCTCAATACGGAATGCACCTGTAAACATGTAACACAGTGACTATATACAGAATGCTCCTGTAAACATGTAACTCAGTGACTATATACAGAATGAGCCTGTAAACATGTAACATAGTGACTATAT
This sequence comes from Leptobrachium leishanense, assembly GCA_009667805.1. Lineage (NCBI taxonomy): Eukaryota > Metazoa > Chordata > Amphibia > Anura > Megophryidae > Leptobrachium > Leptobrachium leishanense. Next base: position 4,186,304 of record CM019074.1, on the reverse strand, counting down.
ACAGAATGCTCCTGTAAACATGTAACATAGTGACTATATACAGAATGCGCCTGTAAACATGTAACTGATATATACAGAATGCACCTGTAATCATGTAACACAGTGACTATATACAGAATGCGCCTGTAAACACGTAACACAGTGACTATATACAGAATGCGCCTGTAAACATGTAACACAGTGACTATATACAGAATGTGCCTGTAAACATGTAACACAGTGACTATATACAGAATGTGCCTGTAAACATGTAACACAGTGACTATATACAGAATGTGCCTGTAAACATGTAACACAGTGACTATATACAGAATGTGCCTGTAAACATGTAACATATTGACTATATACAGAATGTGCCTGTAAACATGTAACAGTGACTATATACAGAATGTGCCTGTAAACATGTAACATGTGACTTTTGAAATAAACTCAAAAAAACACATTCATAAGGGGCATGCTAAAATATATAATTTTAAAAAGGCCAACTTTATTAAAATAAAGGAAGCTCTCAATGTCATTGACTGGCAGAAACTCTTTCACGGGAAAAACACTGAGGATAAGTGGAATATCTTTAAACTAACACTAGAAAAGTACACGTCACAATATATTCCACTGGTTAATAAATATAAAAGAAACAGACTGAAACCAATGTGGCTTAGTAGGAAGAAACCCAGGAAATGAAAAATAAAAAAGAAGGCATTTAAAGCTTTTAAATTTGATAAATCTGAGGCATCCTATAAAGCATATAGGGCAGCCAATAAAGCATGTAAAATGCGATTAGATGGGCTAAACTAGAAAATGAAAAAGAAATAGCCAAAGAGAGCAAGACCAACCTAAAAGATTCTTTAGGTACATAAATTCTAAAAAAACCCAAGAGTGAAAATGTAGGTTCACTAAATTCTGAGTCAGGGTTATTGTTAACTGAAGATCAGGATAAGGCAGAAATTTTAAATGATTATTTTTCTTCAGTATTTATCAAAGAGAAACCTATAACAGGAGACATGAAATTCATTAATAAAAACTTACTAATACAAAGTGGCTGGTTGACTCAGGACAAGGTTTTACACAAATTAAACAATGTGAATGTTAATAAAGCCCCAGGGCCAGATGGAATTCACCCGCGAGTACTGAGAGAGCTATGTGTTGAAATATGTAAACCTCTGTTCTTAATCTTTCAAGATTCTTTTCTTTCAGGAATCGCCCAGAGGATTGGAGAAAAGCTGACGTGGTCCCTATATTTAAGAAAGGTTTAAAATTTGTGCCTGGGAATTATAGACCTGTGAGCTTAACATCTGTGGCTGGGAAAGTATTTGAGGGGTTACTAAGGGATAATATTCAGGAATTTATTGGGAGGTATAATGTAATTGGCAAAAATCAGCATGGTTTCATGAAACACAGATCATGTCAGACTAACCTAATTACGTTCTATGAGGAAGTAAGTAGAAGTATAGATCAGGGTTGCAAGTGGATGTGATTTACTTAGATTTTGCCAAAGCTTTCGACACAGTTCCACACAAAAGGTTACTACTTAAATTAAGAAAAAATGGTCTAGATGAAAATACTTGTTCTTGGATAGAAAACTGGATAAAAGATAGGGTACAGAGAGTGGTCATAAATGGTACATTTTCAACATGGACACCAGTGGTAAGCGGTGTCCCTCAGGGGTCTGTTATAGGACCAATACTATTCAATTTATTTATAAATGACCTTGAGATAGGCATTGAAAGTCATGTATCAGTGTTTGCAGATGACACTAAAGCTAGGAAAAGTAATACAATGTGAGCAGGATGTTACTTCGCTGCAGAGGGATTTAGATAATTGGGGGACTGGGCACTTAAATGGCAGATGAAATTTAATCTAGATAAATGTAAAGTTATGCACTTTGGAGTGAAGAACACACAAGCAATTTATACCCTAAATGGTACGGAGTTAGGGAAATCCAAGCAGGAGAAGGATTTGGGAATAATCATAGACTTCAAACTAAGTAACAATGTGCAATGTCAAACAGCAGCCGCCAAGGCCAGCAAGGTATTGGCATGCATTAAAAGGGGAGTTCACTCACGGGATGAAAACATAATTTTGCCTCTGTATAAATCAATGGTCAGGCCGCACCTTGAATATGCCGTGCAATTTTGGGCACCTGTCTTAAAAAAAAGATATTATATCGTTAGAAAAAGTGCAGAGACGGGCAACTAAATTAATAAGGGGAATGGAGGGTTAAATTATGAGGAAAGACTAACAAGCTTAAACCTGTTTAGTTTAGAGAAAAGGCGCCTTAGAGGGGATCTGATAACCTTATATAAATATATACGGGGCCATTATCAACCATTGTCTGATAACCTATTCATTAACAGGACTATACACAGGACACGGGGTCATCCATTTAGACTGGAAGAAAGAAAATTTAGCTTAAAGCATAGGAAGGGTTATTTTACGGTGAGAACAATAAAGCTGTGGAATTCTCTACCTGTTGAGGTGGTTGGGTCAGAGTCTTTACAGACTTTTAAAAAACGACTGGATGACTTCCTGCAGACACAGAATATTAAGGGTTATAATATTTAATATGTGGGTAAAAGCTTCTTGATCCAAGGAGAAATCTGACGCCATCTGGGGGCAAGAAGGAATTTTTTCCCAGTATGTTGCATATTGGCAAGCATTCAGACTGGGTTTTTTGCCTTCTTTTGGATCAACAGCAGTAGGTTATGTGGGAGAGGCTGAACCCGATGGACGCATGTCTTTTTTCAGCCTATATAACTATGTAACTATGTAACTATGTAACATAGTGACTATATACAGAATGCACCTGTAAACATGTAACATAGTGACTATATACAGAATGTGCCTGTAAACATGTAACATAGTGACTATATACAGAATGTGCCTGTAAACATGTAACATATTGACTATATACAGAATGTGCCTGTAAACATGTAACACAGTGACTATATACAGAATGTGCCGGTAAACATGTAACATAGTGACTATATACAGAATGCACCTGTAAACATGTAACACAGTGACTATATACAGAATGCACCTGTAAACATGTAACACAGTGACTATATACAGAATGTGCCTGTAAACATGTAACACAGTGACTATATACAGAATGCACCTGTAAACATGTAATACAGTGACTATATACAGAATGCACCTGTAAACATGTAACATAGTGACTATATACAGAATGCGCCTGTAAACATGTAACATAGTGACTATATACAGAATGCGCCTGTAAACATGTAACACAGTGACTATATACAGAATGCACCTGTAAACATGTAACATAGTGACTATATACAGAATGCGCCTGTAAACATGTAACATAGTGACTATATACAGAATGCGCCTGTAAACATGTAACACAGTGACTATATACAGAATGCACCTGTAAACATGTAACACAGTGACTATATACAGAATGCACCTGTAAACATGTAACATAGTGACTATATACAGAATGCGCCTGTAAACATGTAACATAGTGACTATATACAGAATGCGCCTGTAAACATGTAACATAGTGACTATATACAGAATGCGCCTGTAAACATGTAACAGTGACTATATACAGAATGCACCTGTAACATGTAACATAGTGACTATATACAGAATGTGCCTGTAAACATATAACACAGTGACTATATACAGAATGCACCTTTAAACATGTAACATAGTGACTATATACAGAATGCACCTGTAAACATGTAACATAGTGACTATATACAGAATGCACCTGTAAACATGTAACACAGTGACTATATACAGAATGCACCTGTAAACATGTAACATAATGACTATATACAGAATGCACCTGTAAACATGTAACACAGTGACTATATACAGAATGCACCTGTAAACATGTAACATAGTGACTATATACAGAATGCGCCTGTAATGTAATAGTGACTATATACAGATGCACCTGTAAACATGTAACACAGTGACTACAGAATGCACCTGTAAACATGTAAATAGTGACTATATACAGAATGCACCTGTAAAACATGTAACACAGTGACTATATACAGAATGCACCTGTAAACATGTAACAGTGACTATATACAGAAGATCACCTGTAAACATGTAACACATGTGACTATATACAGAATGCGCCTGTAAACATGTAACACAGTGACTATATACAGAATGCCCCTGTAAACATGTAACACAGTGACTATATACAGAATGCACCTGTAAACATGTAACAGTGACTATATCAGAATACACCTGTAACATGTAACACAGTGACTATATACAGAATGCGCCTGTAAACATGTAACACAGTGACTATATACAGAATGCCTGCCCCTGTAAACATGTACCACGTGAGTGACTATATACAGAATGCACCTGTAAACATGTAACACAGTGACTATATACAGAATACCCTGTAACATGTACATAGTGACTATATACAGAATGCACCTGTAAACATGTAACACAGTGACTATATACAGAATGCACCTGTAAACATGTAACACAGTGACTATATACAGAATGCAACTGTGTACATGTAACACACAGTGACTATAAATACAGAATGCGCCTGTACATGTAACACAGTGACTATATAACAGATGCCCTGCCCTGTAACATGTAACACAGTGACTATATACAGAATGCACCTGTAAATGTAACACAGTGACTACTAGTATTATAGTACAAATGCACCTGTAAACATGTAACACAGTGACTATATCGAGCTGAGACATATACAGCGCCTGTAAACATGTAACACAGTGACTATATACAGAATGCACCTGTAAACATGTAACAGTGACTATATACAGAATGCGCCTGTAAACATGTAACACAGTGACTATATACAGAATGCACCTGTAAACATGTAACACAGTGACTATATTTGCTATATATTTATTTTCTGGGTTAATCTGTATATTTGTGGTTTTAATATCTTGCATTTTATTACTTGTTTTTTCTGTAACTGTAACAATTCAATGTTCCTGAATCCAGGACAAACTGAAACCAGAGAATCTCAATGTATCCGTCCTGGGAAAACACTTCATATATAAATACAGAGCAGTGTTTCCCAACCCTAATAAGCCAGGTTTGCAGGATATGTGAAGCACAGGGGATATGATTTGCTGCTCAGTGGTTGCAGGATTCAATCTGCATTTCCCAGAGGGAATCCATAAAACCTGTCCTGTTAGGGGGACCTGAGGACCAGGGTTGGGAAACTCTGATTTGCAGCAAAGTATGGCAGGATTTATAATCTGTAAGTAATATGCCGCGTATAATTCAGCAGAACGTGATATTGGGCGTTTTGTGAGGTAATAAATCAGGAATTTGCTGTATCAAGCAGTAAATACACACATAGCATATAGTGTGACCCCCCCTTAGTCTCTGAGCTGCCCCCCCACCCCCCTATGTAAATAATTCCTGTTAGGATGGGTGTGAGTGACACTAATGAGGGCCCAGCGGGTGCCCATGTAATTGGGTTGGTTTCTCCACAGGGTGGCAGATTGTCCGGGGTCTGAGGGGGGTTAGAAGTAATTAGGTTAAGCTGATAAACACTGATTGCCCATTATGTTGGCAAACATTAAGGAGGGCTCAGGGAGGGGTGGGGGAAGGAGCCCACTCACTTTATATAGGGCTGGGGTCTGTGTCTGACATCACACCGTAACCATGAAGCTGCTGCTGTCTCTGCTCCTTTCCTTCCTGCATTTTAGCGAGGGGCACATTTGGGCCTGGATGCTATCAATGCCCTATAACAAACCAGAGGACGCTGCCGGGCTCACCAGAACCGCTCCGCTCAAAGGATCCACGGTAAGTCCTGCTCTGATCCCAATATTCAGCTTCATTATCATCATTATTCATTTATTTGTATTGCTCAACATAGGTAGAGGAAGGGAGTATATTTAAACGGAAACAAAGTAGCAAAACAAGAGGACATAGTCTTAGATTAGAGGGGCAAAGGTTTAAAAGTAACATCAGGAAGCATTATTTTACTGAGAGGGTGGTGGATACATGGAACAGTCTTCCAGTTGAAGTGGTAGAGGCCAAAACAGTAATTGAATTTAAGCAAGCATGGGATAGGCATAAGGCTATCCTAAACAAAAGATAAATCCAGGTTAAGTATCCATGTAATTGGGCGACTAGATGGGCCGAAAGGTTCTTATCTGACGACATTTTTCTATGTTTCTGCAGCGCAGTACAAGGATTACAGTACGCTAGTATAGTACATGGCTATACACACGAGTTAGAGGGTGTCCTGCTCCCCAAGAGCTTACAATCTAAAGGGCGTCACAGACTAAATTCTCTGCATAAAAAAAGCAATTACAAAATCTCTGTCACAGTCCTGTTAATTTCATCCAGTGATGCCTTATTGCCAAATGATCTTTCATTACTGTGCTGCAGCGCACGCCACTCCGCGCATGTCACCGGGGGGGGGGGCACATATAGCATAGTGTATTCATTAGAAACAGATTCTTGTAAAATTCAGAGCGGATTATTTTATTTTAAATATGCTGGAAATGTATTATTATTTATTATTCTACTTTATTAACTGCCGACATGTTCCACTGTGCGATCAGGACATAACGGGTTAATGTATTACACTGTGCGATCAGGACATAAGGAGTTAATGTATTACACTGTGCGATCAGGACATAACGGGTTAATGTCTTACACTATGCGATCAGGACATAAGGAGTTAATGTATTACACTGCGATCAGGACATAACGAGTTAATGTATTACACTGCGATCAGGACATGACGAGTTAATGTATATACTGTGCGATCAGGACATAACGGGTTAATGTATTACACTGCGATCAGGACATGACGGGTTAATGTATTACACTGCGATCAGGACATGACGGGTTAATGTATTACACTGCGATCAGGACATGACGGGTTAATGTATTACACTGCGATCAGGACATAACGAGTTAATGTATTGCACTGCGATCAGGACATGACGGGTTAATGTATTACACTGCGATCAGGACATGACGAGTTAATGTATTACACTGTGTGATCAGGACATAACGGGTTAATGTATTACACTGCGATCAGGACATGACGGGTTAATGTATTACACTGCGATCAGGACATAACGAGTTAATGTATTACACTGCGATCAGGACATAACGAGTTAATGTATTACACTGCGATCAGGACATGATGGGTTAATGTATTACACTGCGATCAGGACATAACGGGTTAATGTATTACACTGCGATCAGGACATGACGGGTTAATGTATTACACTGCGATCAGGACATAACGAGTTAATGTATTACACTGCGATCAGGACATAACGGGTTAATGTATTACACTGTGCGATCAGGACATGACGAGTTAATGTATTACACTGCGATCAGGACATAACGAGTTAATGTATTACACTGCGATCAGGACATGATGGGTTAATGTATTACACTGCGATCAGGACATAACGGGTTAATGTATTACACTGCGATCAGGACATGACGGGTTAATGTATTACACTGCGATCAGGACATAACGAGTTAATGTATTACACTGCGATCAGGACATAACGAGTTAATGTATTACACTGCGATCAGGACATAACGAGTTAATGTATTACACTGCGATCAGGACATAACGGGTTAATGTATTACACTGCGATCAGGACATGACGGGTTAATGTATTACACTGCGATCAGGACATAACGAGTTAATGTATTACACTGCGATCAGGACATAACGAGTTAATGTATTACACTGCGATCAGGACATAACGGGTTAATGTATTACACTGCGATCAGGACATGACGGGTTAATGTATTACACTGCGATCAGGACATAACGAGTTAATGTATTACACTGCGATCAGGACATAACGGGTTAATGTATTACACTGTGCGATCAGGACATGACGAGTTAATGTATTACACTGCGATCAGGACATAACGAGTTAATGTATTACACTGCGATCAGGACATGATGGGTTAATGTATTACACTGCGATCAGGACATAACGGGTTAATGTATTACACTGCGATCAGGACATGACGGGTTAATGTATTACACTGCGATCAGGACATAACGAGTTAATGTATTACACTGCGATCAGGACATAACGAGTTAATGTATTACACTGCGATCAGGACATAACGAGTTAATGTATTACACTGTGCGATCAGGACATAACGGGTTAATGTATTACACTGTGCGATCAGGACATAACGAGTTAATGTATTACACTGCGATCAGGACATGACGAGTTAATGTATTACACTGTGCGATCAGGACATAACGAGTTAATGTATTACACTGTGCGATCAGGACATGACGAGTTAATGTATTACACTGTGCGATCAGGACATAACGGGTTAATGTATTACACTGTGCGATCAGGACATAACGGGTTAATGTATTACACTGCGATCAGGACATAACGAGTTAATGTATTACACTGTGCGATCAGGACATAACGAGTTAATGTATTACACTGTGCGATCAGGACATAACGAGTTAATGTATTACACTGTGCGATCAGGACATAACGAGTTAATGTATTACACTGTGTGATCAGGACATGACGAGTTAATGTATTACACTGCGATCAGGACATAACGGGTTAATGTATTACACTGTGCGATCAGGACATAACGAGTTAATGTATTACACTGCGATCAGGACATAACGGGTTAATGTATTACACTGTGTGATCAGGACATAACGGGTTAATGTATTACACTGTGTGATCAGGACATAACGAGTTAATGTATTACACTGTGTGATCAGGACATAACGGGTTAATGTATTACACTGCGATCAGGACATGACGGGTTAATGTATTACACTGCGATCAGGACATGACGAGTTAATGTATTACACTGTGCGATCAGGACATAACGAGTTAATGTATTACACTGTGTGATCAGGACATAACGGGTTAATGTATTACACTGTGTGATCAGGACATAACGGGTTAATGTATTACACTGCGATCAGGACATGACGGGTTAATGTATTACACTGCGATCAGGACATGACGAGTTAATGTATTACACTGCGATCAGGACATGACGAGTTAATGTATTACACTGTGTGATCAGGACATAACGAGTTAATGTATTACACTGTGCGATCAGGACATAACGAGTTAATGTATTACACTGCGATCAGGACATAACGGGTTAATGTATTACACTGTGCGATCAGGACATAACGGGTTAATGTATTACACTGTGCGGAATTAATCTTTTATTCTCACTTCCCGGGAATGTAATGATAATAACGTGGGTTTTATCGGGACGTGTTCGTGACGTCGGCTGCAGCTTTTGGCCTTGTATCACATATTGAGGCTTCGCACTTATCATTGTATCATTCTCAGAATTTCTCAGTATTGATACATTGTATTGGATACAGTGTAATACAATAAATTGCAATCTTTGAGCTTGGATTCCAATATTGTTGAATGGATTAGGCAGTGGCTGAGTGACAGACAACAGAGGGTTGTGGTAAATGGAGTTTATTCGGCGCAAGGTCTTGTTACCAGTGGGGTGCATCAGGGGTCAGTACTTGGACCCATTCTCTTTAATATTTTTATTAGTGATATTGCAGAAGGTATTAATGGAAAAGTATGTCTTTTTGCTGATGACACAAAGATTTGCAACAGGGTTGACGTTCCTGGAGGGATCAGCCAAATGACAAATGATTTAGGCTAGGGTCAGACGAACGCATTTTTCACGTTGTCCGTGAAAAAGTGCGTTCGAACGAACGTACGTACGTATTTTTTCCCGGAATACGCGACAGCGGTCATACGATGCGCCTTTTCGTCCGTTTTGTACGGATCGTCAATAAAACACTTTTTGTGTCTGGACGTTATGTTGGCCGGACATTAGCAGTGTCTGACGTCTCACAATCACACACACACACCGCTATGCGGACGCAGCGCACTCTGTACGTCAGTACTAGCGGTTTGACGTTCTCGAAAAAATGCGTTCGTTGGCCACTTGCGTTGCACGGACGAACTTTCGTGCGGCCGTTCGTCGTATGTTCCCCGGCATTGGACGTCATTTGCTGCTAGCACGGCCGTGATTTCGTGCGGCTAAACGCACGTGAAAAATGCGTTCGTCTGTCTCTAGCCTTAGGTAAACTAAAAAAATGGTCGGAGTTGTGACAATTGAGTTTTAATGTGGATAAGTGCAAGATAATGCACCTGGGACGTAAAAACCCAAGGGCTGAATATAGAATATTTGATACATCTGAGGGTTGGGATTTAGGGGTTATTATTTCAGAGGATCTAAGGGTAAGTAGTCAATGTAATAGAGCAGCAGGAAATGCTGGCAGAATGCTTGGAAATGCTGGCAGAATACTTGGTTGTGTAGGGAGAGGTATTAGCAGTAGGAAAAGGGAAGTGCTCATGCCACTGTACAGAGCACTGGTGAGACCTCACTTGGAGTACTGTGTGCAGTACTGGAGACCGTATCTCCAGAAGGATATAGACATCTTAGAGAGAGTTCAGAGAAGGGCTACTAAAATGGTGTACGGCTTGAAGGAGAAAAGTTACCAGGAAAGACTTAATGATCTTAACATGTACAGCTTGGAAAAAAGACGAGACAGAGGAGATATGATAGAAACATTTAAATACGTAAAGGGAATCCACAAGGTAGAGGAAGGGAGTATATTTAAAAGGAAACAAAGTAGCAAAACAAGAGGACATAGTCTTAGATTAGAGGGGCAAAGGTTTAAAAGTAACATCAGGAAGCATTATTTTACTGAGAGGGTGGTGGATACATGGAACAGTCTTCCAGTAGAAGTGGTAGAGGCCAAAACAGTAATTGAATTTAAGCAGGCATGGGATAGGCATAAGGCTATCCTAAACAAAAGATAAATCCAGGTAAAGTATCCATGTAATTGGGCGACTAGATGGGCCGAAAGGTTCTTATCTGCCGACATTTTTCTATGTTTCTATGTATTATGTGATTTATACACTAATTCTATGAGAATGGGGAAAATTGTGTCCTCCTAGGCCACTCCTTGCAACGTGAATCCTCCAGATGTTCTGAAACTACATCTCCCATGAGGCTCGGTAAGTGTAATGTGTGGCTGAGCATCATGGGAGATATAGTTCCAAAATACCATGAGGGCCAGGGTTTCTGACCCCTGTCCTAGGTTAAAGTTACACACACAGCTCCTAGACGAGCGTTTTGGATGCCTCTAACTCGAAGCAAAAAATGTGAGTTTTCTAGGAATAATCTCGTAATCAGTAAATGTCCTGAGGGCGCAGGTGCTAATGACGCCCCATGTTTACATGTAAGGGGATAAATAAACACAACGCCTAATGATGGCCTGTGTTCACATGCAAGGGGTTAGATAAACACAGGGGAACACTAATTATTTTGCATAATGTCCAGCTAATGGGTTATGTCAGGGACCTGGTTGGGGTCCTGGTCCATTAATCCACTGTGTTTATTTTCTGGGGGGGGGGTGATTAGTGATTTTTCCCACCGTAATCCCTTTTTTTCTGCCATTGTTTGTTTTCTTTTACTTCTCAAATGTAATCTTTTTCTGGGCAGCCTGGGGCACGCTAACTAAACGGTGAGAGAATATGAGCCAGAGTGGAAATTCAGACATTATTAGTTCAGTGATTATTGACAGAAATTAGCGATTTGTCACGTTTTATCACATAGTAACCGCTTGGGTAAATCCCGGTATTGTGATAGCTCTGTCCTCTGAGATAAGGGGCTGGTACCACCAAAATATGAAATGTCCTTATTGTGTTTATTTGATGTTGCTTATATCTTACAGGTGCTTTGTTTTTCTCTTGATTGTTTAGAAAATATCTTGGGTAGCCTAGGCAGCACAATAGATCCCCTCTAGTCTTTTCTAACTATTCCCTCCCACACCCCATTGCCTCTTTGCTGCTGTTTTATCCTAATCCAAAACTGTAAAGTGAGACTTTGCCATAAGATTTAGGTAAATGTTGCATCATGCGAAAAATCTAGAAAATGGAAATGGGAGATAAAAACGTTGTTTTTTCTTTTTACATGCAATTATATTGCATGTGTTTTTATATTGTGTGTTTTATTGTAATAGTTTGTTAGTGCTAGTGTCCCTTTTAAGGGTTAATAACTGTTATTAAGGGGATGTCCTCAGCACCAGCACAACATACAGCGTCACATAGGCTACACCCCCCTCAACAGCGGGAGCCGTGCCACCCTGTGCCAAATGTCAATGATGATTCCTGTACGTCCTGCCCCTCATTATCAGTGTATACGTTACATCTTGTCCACAGGTCTGCACTTCTAGTGTCCTATAAATAGCGTGTGTAGGTCTCTATAAGCTGAGAGCAGCCGTTTTGGGTCCAGATCCGGGTATAAGGCCAGTAAGAGATCACACACTGCTTTTCCATGGATGGAGATGATTCTCTCCAATGCGTTATGTCGCCATTTCTCCCTAACATCTTCTCTCTCTTGATTTTCAGGCAACGTGTGACCATGACCGTGCGTGTGGACGGGGTCTTTTCTGTGACCGGCACTTCGGCCTGTGCATGACGCTGCGCCACGAGTGGCAGCTCTGCAGGAAGGACTCGCAGTGTGTGCGCGGCCTGGGCTGCATGTACGGGCGCTGCCAGCATATCATACCCGGGGGTCTGGAAGGTAATGAACGCACATATCCGCAGCGATCATTTAATACAGAGGGTCATGGCAGGGGGGGGGCATGCTGAGAGTGATGTGAGTTTCACAGAATATTTGTATTCGCTTACATTTACCACTAATGCGTTAAAGTGAACACCCGTCCGGCTGCAGGAAATGTCTGACTCTGCGTGTTACTCGGCACAGGCTGAACGGCTTCACATACCGGCTTATCCAAAGTTACCAGCACAGACGAAATGACCACGTTTTGCAAAAGAGACACGCAGACAGCAGCAGGAGAAACTTCACTGAGAAGCCTCCCCTGCCACTGAGTGGTTTTCTTGTGAAATGCTGATGTTTGTCACCGTTGCGACATATATTTTCATCAGTGTTTGCAACTTTTGCAAACGCCAACGCTCTTCTTGAACACAGAAAAAAATGAATTTCACCATATCTGCAATTTCGGGCCAATTCGTCTATTCACAAAGCGTGGATACAGCCGAATTGAGAGAATACGATGCAGGTTGCCGCGAATCTGCAGCAGCCAAAATTGTCGCATAGAGAACGAATGATTCGTCCATTCACAGAAATTTCTATAAAATGTCCTGATTTCAGGTGTTTCAATTCCACAGGTTTAAACGGGCGAATCTAAAGGTTTCAATTTAAAAAATGGAATATTTATTTAAGACCATTTATTATTCTTTACAAAAAAAACATTTTTTTATTCTGTAACGGAGCTTTTTATTATTTGGACACTTCTTTTTGATACCTTTTGAATTAATTTACCCTTCTGTTATTTTTACTTATTTTTGTTTTGGTTGAATTCCCTGAGACCAACTCGAAGCCGTTTGGTGCTTTTCTCCAACGTCCAATAACTGCTTCGGCGACTCCAATTTCAGGGAAATATTGTGACCATTTGAAAATAGTGAATCCATAGAATTTTCGATGAAATAGAATCGCCAAAATTGAATTAAATTTGGGTGCTTTGTGAATAGACCCCCGGCGAGGCTTGCGCGGGCTCCTGGAGAGGATACCGGTGGCAGGGAACGGCATTGATGCTGGTATTTGGTAGTGGCTCTTAATTGTCACGAGCTCCATAGTGTGTGTCACTGTATTACGAGTGAGACGGTAACGCTGAGCTGCTTAAGGCTCCGCCAGAACAGGTGCCTGAGGCGGCTCCAAAAACCTGTGGCCGGATGCCAAATCAGGTGTAAAACCTAACTAGAGCTGCTGTAAACGTACCCAATCCACAGACTTTAATGGGTTTGGGGAATGCAACTTTTTAACCTTTAATGCCCCTGTCTTGTCACCAGGGTCTCGTTGCCAGCAGGACGAGGACTGCGCCCCCTCTATGTGCTGCGCCAGGCACCACGGGGAGATGATCTGCAAACCCAAGCTGCCCGCTGGAGAAAGCTGCTTCATTCCCGATGGCGGACTGGCATTCAGCATCAACCAGCTGTGTCCGTGCCAGGAGGGACTAGTCTGCGGCTTCGACTTGCCACAGCGAGAGTGAGTATTACCTGTTCCAGGGGAGAGGGCTGCCAGCCCCATATAACGGGCGTACAGGTGCCTGGTCCTCGATACACAGAATACGCTCTGCCTTTGTTTCGCCTTGTAATTAATTCCGGTCTTTTTTCTTCCACAGGAAAGCGTTTGTTTACAGTCACAGCTCAGACTGGAAGTGCTCGGCCCCCGCGGTATAAATCCCCCCCCCCGCCTGTAAATATCCTGTAAATACAGATTTATAAATAAAGAGATTTATTGGTAAACAACAGCGTTTTGTGATTCAGGTATTTATTTGGGACAAAACTCGTTGTGTTTTATATTGTGTGTAAATATTAAAGACATTATACATAATCACAACGTACGTTTTAGGCTAAAGCCGGACGCCAGGCCATTAATTAAAAGGTGAGGTATATATATATATCTCCATTCTCTGATATTTTAATTTTTGCTGATCTGTCCCAAGCCTTAAAGTGTGTGCGCGCATGTTAATTACGCAAACATACAGTGTTATACTTGCAAACCACTGATGTTGCAGTTACTGTTCCCCTTCATAGTGAATTCACACGAGCTCCTCAACAGTATCTTCATCAGAATAAGATTTTAAAAACAGGACTTAAATATTTAACGGAGTATTGCTGCGGAGCTCCGAGACAGTAACGTGCTATGTGTATGAGCGTATCACAGAGCTGCACAGCCGTAACACTCTGTAATGTACAGTGTGTATGAGCGTATCAGAGCTCCACAGCAATAAAACTCAGTATTGTGCGGTGTGTATCAGAGCTGCACGGCAATAAAACTCACACAGCACATTACTGAGTTTTATTGCTGTGCAGCTCTGTGATACAGTAATGTGCTGTGTGTATGCGCATATCAGAGCTCCACAGCAATAAAACTCACCTCCCGTTACTGTGAGTTTTATTGTGGAGCTCTAATATGCTCATACACACAGCACATTACTGAGTTTTATTGCTGTGCAGCTCTGTGATACAGTAAAGTGTAAGGTTTTTGTATTAGAAGTGCGGGGGTGGGGTGGTAGCTTGACCGTAAAGGCCCTAAACTACCCCCACTCCTTTCCCAGTTACGGCTTAAAAAAAATAAATAAGTTTCAGCCTGCTTTGACCTCCCGCCTGCAGGTGCCATCATATACAAGCAGCAAGCTGAAGGTGGCGCTGTTACCATGTAACTGTGTGGCTTCTGCCGGAGGCTCCAGATTCAGGTTTCCAGATCCCAGTGCTGGAACCTCATGCTCGAGGCCAGACACCAGCAGGGCCGTCTCCAGGGACCTTACAGCTGAGCAGGTCATGGGCTACACCCCCCCCCCCCCCAATGGCAGCCCTGCTTTAGTCATTTGCACTTTAGGCAATGCAGGGCTGTTTTCATGCACTCCATCCCTGCAGATCATCAAGGGGTGTCCAGAATTTGTATAAATATGTGCAACAAATCTATATGAATCTTTCAGTGGAAAAGCTGATGTCAATTTTAAGTGTTTGCCTTCAATGGTCAAAAGCAAATATGGTTTGATTGGATCTAGAGATATTGCGCAGCCTGTAACAATTTCCCCCCGCTTTGCACCCCATGGTTTAAAAATGAAAAATATGGCGTCAGTTTGTGCGGGTTTGGTTTAAGATCTTGCACATTAGATTCTATACTGGACACCAAAAATACTTTCATGAGGAAACAATGCTGTAATGTAGCCATTTGGCCAGCAGATGGAGGCGTCTGTCAAATCATTGTGCTGGATTTTCCAGGCACCATTTCAATGTATAATGATAGGGATGCACCGAGTACCAATACTTAATGTCATGTGACGCTTTACAAGAGTGTTTAGAATTTTGTTGCAAGCCTGTCCAATTTATGTTAATATTGAAATGTGGCCAGACACACAAACCTAAGATACATATATACCCAACACATTCCAGACCTCTGTCAGAATGCTCGGACGGCTTCCTACCAGGCCCCTGCGGTTGGCCACATACCATCTCTTAGCCGCTCTGGGGACCTCCAGGCGAGATCTCAAACTGCTGGAGATTCGTGGCCAGCTGCAGGGGTCTGCTGAAATGCCATTAGAGCATTCTGCCAGCCACCCAGATGGCAGCAATACAGCTCATGCAGATGCCCCAATACTGGGAGCCAGCGCTGAGTACTAGGAACCATATTAGTAGCACTCTATAATGCAGATATGAATTCCATAAATCCACTGGGTCCTGGCAGTTGTTTCATGGGAAATAGTCATGTACACTCAACAGCCCTGTCACCCACAGGGAATTTCCCTGCTTTGCTCAGGTCTCAATTTGACCACGGTCTTCTAAACCATCTGTGCAAAGTGTTTCCTCCTCCATAAAGAATCATACAAATGATTAAATATTTCTATTAAAGTCACCATTACTAAATAAAGCCAGATGTGTACACTTTGCCAAGGCCCATGCAGGCAGCACACAAGGTTAATATTGATGCCCTAAAGGCCAGGTCTTGTCATAGCACCAGCGAGTGGCCTCAGCATAAGGCGACGACACAGATTGTAACATGTTAATACTTAAGAGACTCCACCCACTTCTGTTAATCCATTATCCGGTGTAACCTTACCCAGAGCTGGGGGAAATTTACCAAATTCAATCACTCTGAGCCAGCAGATTCCAATCCAGGGGTAAATTTAACCCTAGCTGTGACAGTGTGGAATGGCTTTGTTTAACGCCAAGCTGCCCAGGGGTTCATGGGAGTTGTAGTCACAAAATAGCATGGGTGGAAACAGGCGCAGAGTTCACAGCTGCGCTAGACTAATGGCTCTGGTTAAGTTTACACCACGGTTGGAATTTGGCCCATGGAGCCTAACCAGAGAAACGTGGTGAAAGTGTCCAACACGGCCCGTTAACACCCACTAACAAATAACAGCAGGTTTACGAACACATTTTAGTCCCAATTATATAAAAAAAAAAAAAAAAAAAAAAAAAAGAAGGTTTCTCTAATGGATTGTAGGAGTTGTGTGTGTCTTTATTACATGAGACATGTTAAAAAAATTCTGCGTATACATAGTATAAAAATGCAGTCACATTATTAACCCATACGATGTGTCGGAGGCCTTGTCATTAAAAAGACAAATCCATTATCACATAGTATACATTTTAAAACAAATATAAACCCACCCCTCTGTCCGTCCCACTGGAAAAATATGTAATCCTTGAGCGGATAAGATAAAAAGTACAAGTCCCTGCTTAGAACAAGAAGGGCGTGTGAGTCTGAGGTAGGGATGTGCGTATCTAAGGGTTAAGAACCATAAAAGCTGTGCACAGATACAATGTACACAACAAAATAGCTGTTACCTGCACAGCAGATAATAAAAAGTATACAAGAGGAAAACAGGGCTGGGGTCTGATCGTAGGGTCTGCAGACATGGAACAACTGTCACCAAGAGCGTCTCTCCTTCCAGCACCAGGGTGGGACGGAGAGATCAGGGCTGTAACAGGGTCTCCTACAGGAGTGAGCCAGTCCCGGTCACATCCTGGGCAGCTTCTGCTCCTTTTAAAAAAGTATCAAAACCATCCTTATAAAAGAGTCACTGTACAAAGCGTGTGCGTCATGCACAAAAATAAATATATATAAATCCTCCCGCAATCAGATAGCGGCAACACGAGTTTTCAGCCAGTCCAGCCCCGCCGGTAATCTGAAAACACAAAAAAGGGGATCAATTAGAAAAAGGAATACACTGCAGCGTCTGTCTATATAAAAGCAATGCAACATTTATGCCAAAAATAAAAAAAAAATTAAGTGAAGGAATACCACAGGAGGGAACACCTTTAAGATGGTGGTTCTGAATACCTTAACACAATAGAAGCCCGTAAAAGACTAAGTGCATTGTGTAAGACTACTACATTGTATAACTCATTCTGCCGCTTTGCATTACAATGTAACTACATAACATGTCACAATGGTGGGTCATGTAAGAGCTAAACTGGCCATCGCTGGAGTCTAAACGCACCCTTCACCTTTCCAGCCGTTTCAGAGCATTTCTGGGAAGCTACCACCCTACCTGAATATGCTGCTTCCCCCGGCAGTTCCCTCACCCTATAACCTCCGATCCAGGACCAGCACCTTACTTACAATACAAAAAGAAAGTGGCTCGATCCTCATTTTCCTACAGAGCATCGCAAATATGGAATAACCTCCCAGACACCATCAAATCTTCCCCCAGTCTAAAGTCACTCAAGAGCTCCTTACTAACATACCTCAATATAGAATGCACCTGTAAACATGTAACATAGTGACTATATACAGAATGCACCTGTAAACATGTAACACCGTTACATGTTTACAGGTGCATTCTGTATATAGTCACTGCGTTACATGTTTACAGGTGCATTCTGTATATAGTCACTCAGTGACTATATACAGAATGCGCCTGTAAACATGTAACACAGTGACTATATACAGAATGCGCCTGTAAACATGTAACACAGTGACTATATACAGAATGCACCTGTAAACATGTAACACCGTGACTATATTTCCTACACATTTATTTGTTAATCTCTGAAGTGTTACAGAAATACAATGCAAGATATTAACAACAAATATAATGTTCTCGAACCCAGGACATACTTGAAAATGAGAGAAATCTCAATGTGTCCTTCCTGGTAAAATCCTTTATAAAAGTAATAAATTAGAACATGTATTAAAAGAAATCACTAGTCACAATTTGCCTTTGTGTATCTTGATCTTTTCATGTAGAATCTGAGGATATTCCACACGAGAGATTGCAGGTAACGGTGCAGAGCGTTTCACAAAACAATAGGAGGAGCCTCCCCGCACTCTTACTGCTGGCACAGATGTTATTCTTTGGGCACAACTTCCCCAGCGACGCATTAAGGTCTGGGTTAACGTTTAGCGTCTAACAACTATTTGCCCCATTTCACCAACTAATCTGCAGCTTCCTCAGGTCACTGTATTAAACACGGGGGGGGGGGCGGCTTTGTGGAACTTGTGCCAGAATACCTTGGAGCCTCCCGGAGGAAGCCAGTGATCCTTGGCGAAACAGGTCTCAGCACTTTGGTGGGGGGGGGGGGGGAATTTGCCCAAGAAACAACTTCAATGCCAGCGGTAAGATTCCATCCTTGAACGTGAGGGTGACCTTGAAGAAGTCACGATTTTATTTACTATGTTTGCAGCAAACCAATTACTTGTTCAGTTTTGCTTTGAGTCCAATATAATATCAGGGAAGTATAGACAAAGCACACAAGGTGGCTTTTATAGACGCACGTTGCCCCGGCAGAGAGTGCTGGAGATGCTTTTCTACCAATTGTAACCAGCCTTTGCGGTCAAAGCTTGAAGTCCCGAAGCAGCCGCCCAGAGATATGATTAAGATGCAATCAGAATTCCCCAAGACCAGTCTGACGCGTGTCATCTGACGGGACTTAAAGGGCAAACATTCTGAATTTTATGATCTGCCCTTGAAAAAGTGATATTATAGCAGATGTAGAAGGAGAATGAGAAGCACCTCCTGGAAGAGTGTCTGGAGTCCTTACACGGCCGTTAGCCGAGTATCCTACACTCAGAAAAGCGGTGTAAGAAAAAGGCGTCCGTCCCGTCCTGAGGGAAAAAAAAGCCATTTATCTATAGAAGAGTGCGATGAAGAAACTCACCCCTCTCCTGTGAGTGCGCAGCAGCCCTGAATGTGCCACGCTCTGTCTTTAATGGCACCGAGCGCCAGCGAGGAGGAGATCTCCGTAGCCGACATGGAGTCCTTCACGTCCTGCTTGTTGGCGTAGATCAGCACTGCGGCGTCTCTCAGCTCCTGTTGCAGGAAGCAGAATTAGTCGATAAATGATCCCGCCGGTATGAGGGAACATGCACGACATTACTAAAAGAGGAAAACACACTGACCTCATGTGACAGCATCTTGTAGAGCTCGTCGCGGGTTTCTGGGAGCCGCTCCCTGTCTGTGCTGTCTATTACCAAGATGACAAACTGAAAGAGACAACAGGAGTGATCAGACAATACCCCATTGATACCCATACTCCGCGGGCGAATGAACCCATTCATACCCCATCACAGCATTCAAATTACATGACACGTCTTATAAAACGCGCTTCACTCAAAATACATCCTACCAATTTAACTCTTTCGTGGTTTATCTAATCTATTATATTGTTGGGGAGGTAAAGGGAAGGTTTAAAAGGCAGCAGGGGGTGTATTGTGTTGCCCAGGCTACCCGAGTTAAGAGCTGGCAGCTGAATGAGTTAAGACGAGGAGCATCCCAGAGGTTTCACCATCACGGCCCCAAATCTATGATTTCTTGTAAATGCAGTGTGCCTGGCTCCTAGAAACTAGGATTGTGTCACGCTCTGGGCAGTGTATCCGGTGACCAGCATTGCACTCACCTCAGTGTTTGAGTAGTAACTGTTCCAGGTGGCTCTGAGCGTCTCTTGGCCCCCGATGTCCCACATCAGGAAATGTGTCTTCTTTATCACAACCTCCTCCACGTTGCTGCCGATGGTCGGGGCCGTGTGGACCACCTCATTCATCAGACTGATGGAAGGAGAGCGAGGAGGTCAATAAAAGCAATAAGTGACATTTTAATGGATTCTAACTCTTTGGAGAGAGAAGAGAAGAGAAGTCCTGTTTGTTCAAGTGGTGTTAAAGCTGCAGGGTGTTCGGCATTTCAGAGGCCGTCAGCTGAAGGAGGTGCAGCACCAGCAAGGAAGAACAGGGAGGGTTTACAAATTTGTAAGGTGAGCAGGGCTCTCTACACACCTAGTGTCCTCCCCTATGTTTCTGCGCTGCAGAAATTGTTGGTGCTATATAAAATGAGGTTAATGGGACCGATTCTCCTCAGCAGGACTGTGCAATTACTGAAAGGGCAGCGTCCCATTAAATTAAAAAGATCTTAGAAACATAGAAAAATGTGGGCAGATAAGAACCTTTCGGCCCATCTAGTCGCCCAATTACATGGATACTTTACCTGGATTTATCTTTTGTTTAGGATAGCCTTATGCCTATCCCATGCCTGCTTAAATTCAATTACTGTTTTGGCCTCTACCACTTCTACTGGAAGACTGTTCCATGTATCCACCACCCTCTCAGTAAAATAATGCTTCCTGATGTTACTTTTAAACCTTTGCCCCTCTAATCTAAGACTATGTCCTCTTGTTTTGCTATTTTGTTTCCTTTTAAATATACTCCCTTCCTCTACCTTGTGGATTCCCTTTACGTATTTAAATGTTTCTATCATATCTCCTCTGTCTCGTCTTTTTTCCAAGCTGTACATGTTAAGATCATTAAGCCTTTCCTGGTAACTTTTCTCCTTCAATCTTGTCCCCCTCCTGCCTCAAAGACACATCCTCCCAGCGTCGTCCGTCCGTCCTCCCAGTGACCATATGTTAAACGCTTTTGTTTCTTAAAGTCCAGTGTTTGCTGCCCCCCCCCCCCCCCATAAACCCAAACCATCTGGCAGGGAGGGGTGTGAATACTTACAATTGGTACAGGATGGTCGTCTTCCCGGCATTGTCCAGACCAACAATGATTACCTTGTGCTCTAAAATAAAAAAGACAGAAAAGCGACACATCAGCAGGCGTGCAAACACAGGCTGTGGCGCAGTAATAGAAAATAAAAAAAAAACAGGAACAAGTGGCCGATGGTCCCATATTAAAAAAAAGAATTCCAAATCCAGTGAATTTCAGGTAATAACAGAACGTGACGGAGAAGCCGCCGCAACGAACAGCAACCCTGGCATTTACGTAAAAAGCGCAAACTGAGGCCGGTCTCCGGTTAACGCGGATTCCTCGGGGTTTGAAACATCAGAACATGCAGCGCGAAATCTGTAAATCTTCCATAAATACGCGGCAAAACCCTGGCGGAAATTCCATGTGACCGACGCCAAATAATGTCGCCAGAAACAACAAGGAAAAGTACAGGGACGCAACGGCAACAGATCCTCAAAACGAGAATTCACCAGAGTTGTTGCAAGTGAAAACCTGTTGTGTCAGTGAGAGCAGTGTTTGCGAATAAACCCCCAATAGAGTTTACACAGGACAAACAGTAACGTCACAAAAACACACGCAGGGACAGGACGCAGAGGGTTAATGCCGTCCCCACAGACAGGATGCAGAGGGTTAACGCTGCCCCCCCAGACAGACATGCAGGGACAGGACGCAGAGGGTTAATGCTGCCCCCCAGACAGGATGCAGAGGGTTAACGCTGCCCCCCCAGACAGACATGCAGGGACAGGACGCAGAGGGTTAACGCTGCCCCCCCAGACAGACATGCAGGGACAGGATGCAGAGGGTTAACGCTGCCTGCCCCCTCCCCCCAGACAGATGTGGGAATAAGGAATGAAGAAAATGTCTGGGTGTAAAGGAGGAATCGCATGAAAAGGGCCGCAAACACGTTAGGTCGAGCGATGCGCCACAGTGTGTGTGATGTCAAAGCCGTAACTTAAAAAAAATAAAAATACTTTTAGGCCAAAAGTTTCAGCGTTTTATAAAGTCGCGATTTTCTGTAGAAAAAAAAATAAAAAAATTCCCGGATTTCACAGAATCGGGTCATTAATACAATGTATCCACAGAGTCACACACACACAAACACACAGCACAGGGTCACACACACACACACAGCACAGGGTCACACACACACACACACAGCACAGGGTCACACACACACACACAGCACAGGGTCACACACACACACAGCACAGGGTCACACACACACACAGCACAGGGTCACACACACACACAGCACAGCGTCACACACACACACAGCACAGCGTCACACAGCACAGCGTCACACAGCACAGCGTCACACAGCACAGCGTCACACAGCACAGCGTCACACAGCACAGCGTCACACAGCACAGCGTCACACAGCACAGCGTCACACAGCACAGCGTCACACAGCACAGGGTCACACAGCACAGGGTCACACAGCACAGGGTCACACAACACAGCGTCACACAACACAGCGTCACACAACACAGCGTCACACAACACAGCGTCACACAACACAGCGTCACACACACAGCACAGATGATCACAAAAGATCAAATTCCGTCACTTTGAACCGAAACTTTTTTTTTTTCTGTTTCTTTTCGCGATTGTTCAGAAACAGAATAAACTGCGAAACGGCTCCATTTACAACAAACACCCGGGGGGGGGGGGATTATATATAGAGCGGGGGGGGGAGATTATATATAGAGCGGGGGGGAGATATATAGAGCGGGGGGGGGGGAGATTATATATAGAGCGGGGGGGGGAGATTATATATAGAGCGGGGGGGGGAGATTATATATAGAGCGGGGGGGGGAGATTATATATAGAGGGGGGGGGAGATTATATATAGAGCGGGGGGGGAGATTATATATAGAGCGGGGGGGGGGAGATTATATATAGAGCGGGGGGGAGATTATATATAGAGCGGGGGGGGGGAGATTATATATATAGAGCGGGGGGGAGATTATATATAGAGCGGGGGGGAGATTATATATATAGAGCGGGGGGGGAGATTATATATATAGAGCGGGGGGGAGATTATATATATAGAGCGGGGGAGATTATATATAGAGCGGGGGGGAGATTATATATAGAGCGGGGGGGAGATTATATATAGAGCGGGGGGGGAGATTATATATAGAGCGGGGGGGAGATTATATATAGAGCGGGGGGGAGATTATATATAGAGGGGGGAGATTATATATATAGAGTAGAGCGCGGGGGATTATATAGAGCGGGGGGAGGAGAGATTATATAGAGCGGGGGAGGATTATATAGAGGGGGATTATATAGAGCGGGGGAGATTATATAGAGGGGGGGAGATTATATAGAGGGGGGGAGATTATATAGAGGGGGGGAGATTATATAGAGGGGGGATTATATAGAGCGGGGGGGAGAGAGATTATATAGAGCGGGGGAGGATTATATAGAGGGGGATTATATAGAGCGGGGGAGATTATATAGAGGGGGGGAGATTATATAGAGGGGGGGAGATTATATATAGAGTAGAGCGCGGGGGATTATATAGAGCGGGGGGAGGAGAGATTATATAGAGCGGGGGAGGATTATATAGAGGGGGATTATATAGAGCGGGGGGAGATTATATAGAGGGGGGGAGATTATATAGAGGGGGGGATTATATAGAGCGGGGGGAGGAGAGATTATATAGAGCGGGGGAGGATTATATAGAGGGGGATTATATAGAGCGGGGGAGATTATATAGAGGGGGGGGGGATTATATAGAGGGGGGATTATATAGAGCGGGGGGGGAGATTATAGAGGGGGGGGATTGAACCCGATCACTTTCCAGGAACCTGTAGGACACACGGATATATTGAGGGGGGGGGGGATTACTTTGGCCACAGATCGGGCAGCAGGGGGTTAAATATACATGGTGTGGGTGTATATATAGTGGGGGGGGGAGGTGAGACACACAGTGTTCCAGTCGCGCAGTTTAGTGAATACGCCCCCCGTTAACCCTTTGTTACTCACCTCGGCTGCCGAACACGCTCATGATCTTGGCGAATAGTTGCCCCATCTCGTCTCGGGTCTCTGGATTCTCTCCGCTGGTTGTAGCCTTTAAGTGGCGGTGACGTCACGCAGGAGCCCCGCCCTGTCGCTCTCTGGGAGTCCCCCGGGACTGACGTCTGGACAGAAAGCCCCTCCCTGCGCCGTGACGTCAAACGGGAGGGGCCGGTGAGCTCATGGCTTGGGGAGGGGGAGGAGTTTCCGAGTCCTGGCGGATAATTGTCGGTTTCCGTTTAGTGAAAAACGACAGCCGTGACGTCACAGCCAGCACTTCCGGGTTCCCACATGCTATAAAAGGCCAGAAAAAGGAATCTCAGTGGAGGGGCGGGGCCCACTCCGGGGGCGTGGCGGGGCGGGGCTTTGTCAGAGCTGCACAGGTTATAGATCTCTGTCTCCACCCAGATGTTCTGGAACTACATTTCCCTTGAGGCTCCGCCAGCATAACGAGTAGCCGGGCATCATGGGAGATGTAGTTCAAAACCATGTGGAGAGTCAACGGGTTACAGGAACTCCTTATATTCCTTCTAGATCCCCTGACCAGCTCCGCCCCTGCGTATCCTCTGCTGTGCCCCCCCCCCCAGCGACCCGGCTCCCCCAGCAAATCCATCATGGATACCCAAGTGCTCAGTGACCTGTAGTGACGTCACACCCGCCTCAGGCATCATTCAGGAGGACAGAACGAATCCATCGTCTCATACAATATGAATTATACATGTTGCAGTTACACATTGCGCTGCGACACTTTGTATACACCGCACATTGCGCTGCGACACTTTGTATACACTGCACATTGTGCTGCGACACTTTGTATACACCGCACATTGTGCTGCGACACTTTGTATACACTGCACATTGTGCTGCGACACTTTGTATACACCGCACATTGTGCTGCGACACTTTGTATACACCGCACATTGTGCTGCGACACTTTGTATACACCGCACATTGTGCTGCGACACTTTGTATACACCGCACATTGTGCTGCGACACTTTGTATACACTGCACATTGTGCTGCGACACTTTGTATACACCGCACATTGTGCTGCGACACTTTGTATACACTGCACATTGTGCTGCGACACTTTGTATACACCGCACATTGTGCTGCGACACTTTGTATACACTGCACATTGTGCTGCGACACTTTGTATACACCGCACATTGTGCTGCGACACTTTGTATACACCGCACATTGTGCTGCGACACTTTGTATACACTGCACATTGCGCTGCGACACTTTGTATACACCGCACATTGCACTGCGACACTTTGTATACAACGCATATTGTGCTGCGACACTTTGTATATACCGCACATTGTGCTGCGACACTTTGTATACACTGCACATTGTGCTGCGACACTTTGTATACACCGCACATTGCGCTGCGACACTTTGTATACACTGCACATTGCGCTGCGACACTTTGTATACAATGCACATTGCGCTGCGACACTTTGTATACAATGCACATTGCGCTGCGACACTTTGTATACACTGCACATTGCGCTGCGACACTTTGTATACACCGCACATTGTGCTGCGACACTTGGTATACACTGCACATTGCGCTGCGACACTTTGTATACACCGCACATTGTGCTGCGACACTTTGTATTCACCGCACATTGCACTGCGACACTTTGTATATACTGCACATTGTGCTGCGACACTTTGTATACAACGCATATTGTGCTGCGACACTTTGTATACAATGCACATTGCGCTGCGACACTTGGTATATACCGCACATTGTGCTGCGACACTTTGTATACACCGCACATTGCGCTGCGACACTTTGTATACAACGCATATTGCGCTGCGACACTTTGTATACACTGCACATTGCGCTGCGACACTTGGTATATACCGCACATTGCGCTGCGACACTTTGTATACAACGCATATTGCGCTGCAACACTTTGTATACACCGCACATTGCGCTGCGACGCTTTGTATACACCGCACATTGCGCTGCGACGCTTGGTATACACCGCACATTGCGCTGCGACACTTGGTATATACCGTACATTGCGCTGCGACGCTTGGTATACACTGCACATTGCGCTGCGACACTTTGTATACAACGCATATTGCGCTGCGACACTTTGTATACACCGCACATTGCGCTGCGACTCTTTGTATACACCGCACATTGCGCTGCGACGCTTTGTATACACTGCACATTGCGCTGCGACACTTTGTATACACCGCACATTGCGCTGCGACACTTTGTATACGTGATTCGTGATCTGGCTCCCCAGGGGTTAATCACAGCCACCGTTTGGAAGGGCAGGCTGTGCCCTTCCAAACGGTGCCTGGATTAACCCTCTGCCCCCCCGGCGGATTAACCCTCCCCCCTCCCTTTCAGACGCTTCCTCCGCACATGCGGGGGGGGGGCGCCTGAATTAGATGTCATCGCGCCGCCGCAATGACATCTAATTGCTCCGCCGGGGTCCCGGAGTGCTGGGCTGACATCCAAGATGTCAGCCCGCACCGGGGGGGGGGCACAGCAATCCGCCGGAATCAGCGCGTCCATAGCACAGGAGAACCACTTGGCTGGACGCGCTGAGCGCATCCATAGCAGCCAAGTGGTTAACTGGTGTTTGAAAAAAAATCAAAATAACATCTAAAGCAATGTTATTTTTCACCTCGGGATTAAACATTCACAGGGTTATT
The DNA here is from genome assembly GCA_009667805.1 of Leptobrachium leishanense. Lineage (NCBI taxonomy): Eukaryota > Metazoa > Chordata > Amphibia > Anura > Megophryidae > Leptobrachium > Leptobrachium leishanense. Next base: position 4,159,038 of record CM019074.1, on the reverse strand, counting down.
CAGAGAGCGGTGAAAAGCAGGAGAATAACTGGAGAAGTGAAAATTCTAGGTCAAAATAGCCAAACCAGAAAAATTCTCCCATTTATCTCACTTTCCAAATCGGCTATTTGGTCTAGATTGTTCTCTTCTCCTGCCAGTTCTCCTGGCTTTCACCTCTCTCTCGGGGTTGTTCAGAGAAAGGTGAAAACCAGGAGAATGGCAGGAAAAGAGAACAATCTGGACCAAATAGCCGATTTGGAAAGTGAGATAAGGCTAGGGTCAGACTAACGCATTTTTCACAGCGACCGAAAGTGCGTCCGAACGCATTGCCGTATTTTTTCACGGATTGCGCGAAAACGGTCATACGATGCGCATTTTTGTGCGTGATTTTTTATGGATCCAAACCAGGAAACTTTGGGTGTCTTGACGTTATGTTGGCTGGACATGAGCAGAGTCTGACGTCTCCAAATCACGCACACACGCCGCTAGTGGACGCAGCGCACTCTGTACGTCCGTACTAGTGGTTCTGCGTTCTCGATAAAATGCGTTAATTTTCCACTTGCGTTGCGCAGCCGGACTTTCGTGCGACCGTACTTCGTATATTGGCCGTCATTGCCCGTCATTTGCTGCTAGTGCGGCCGTGATTAAGTGCGCCAGAACGCACGTTAAAAGTGCGCTGGTCTGACCCTAGCCTAAATGGGAGAATTTTTCTGGTTTGGCTATTTTGACCTAGAATTTTCTCTCCAGTCATTCTCCTGCTCTTCACAGCTTTCTGAATAACCCTGACAGGGTTATTCAGAGAAAGGTGAAACTCAGGAGAATGACTGGAGAGAAAATTCTAGGTCAAAATAGCCAAACCAGAAAAATTCTCCCATTTATCTCACTTTCCAAATCGGCTATTTGGTCTAGAATTTTCCATTCTCCTGCCAGTTCTCCTGCTTTTCACCGCCAAAAAATCTGTAAACTGTTTCTGCGTGTCCGAAAATGTCTCCTCTTTTCATACAGGCTGCCGCCCCAAGCAGTTGTTTATGGATAGATTAAAGGAAAAGCATTTACCGTCATTTGAAATGTCATTTTTTGGTTTTTACATATTTCTATACATCCTAGAAATCCGCCACTTCACGGGCAGGTTATGGGGACCTCCTAGGCACTATATTTGAAGGAATTTTTCGTTTTTATTTTTAACCCTTATTTCATGGAAAACTCACTGTTCCTTTAAAAACGTTTTTTTTTTTACTTTTTGTCCTTGTTTCCTGTCCCCCAGGGCACTACCCGGACCCCCATACACCTTTTATGGCAAATATCTTGCATATATGCCCTCTTGGAGAACACTCTAAAAACCGAATTTTCAGCCCCATTGACTTGTATTGAGTTCGAGTTCGGGTTCGGGTTCGGATCCGAACATTTGGAAAGTTCGGGTTCGGCTCCGAACCGAACTCGGGGAGTGTTCGGCTCATCCCTATCCACCGGACGTGAAAAAGCTAAAGGGACGCTAACAGGACACAAAGCGCGAATCTCCATAGGAGGATGACGCTTTGTACGCTGAGCGCAGAGAATGGAGGGAACGCCCACTTTCACGGACGTTCCTCCTCCTCTCTGTTAACGCTCGTGTGCCGCCGGCCTAAACCCCCCCGCATGTGACCCTTTATGTCTTAATGTTCAATTCCAGGAACTGATCAGTAAATCTTTCAGACCTGAGGAGGAGGAATCCTCTCGAAAGCTCATCTTTTAGGCTAGGGACAGATGAGCGCATTTTCTGCGGCCACCGTCAAAATGTACGTCGATGCGTGCGCACGCATTTTTTCACGGAATACGCTTAAGTGGTCAGACGACCACAGTCGCACAGTCGCAGGTACTCACCAACGCAATTCTAGGGAAATCCGGCTGTTTGAACGTTATGTAGGCCGCACACTAGCAGCGTCTGACGTCTCCTAATCACGCACACACGCTGCTATGCGGCCGCAGCGCACTCTGTACGTCTGTAGCAGCGGTTTCACGTTCTGAGAAAAATGCGTTCATTTGCCGGTTGCGTGGTGTCGGCGCACTTTTGTACGCACGTACTGCGTATATTGGCCGTCATTGGCCGTTATGTGCTGCTACTGCCGCCGTGATTTAGTGCGCCTGCACGCGCGTTCCGACTGCCCCACTCTGACCCTAGCCTTAAATGTAACGTTAGTCCAATAAAGAAAAGGTATCACTACGCACGGCTACACTCCTGCTTTTGGCATCTGGACTTACACGGCCTATCGCATTTATATTATAGGTGGAATTGGCCAAATTGTATCTTTTCCAGCGCCCGGCTGCCTGCTTTACCCGAAGCTCTCCTTTCATCTCTCCAGTTTAGGGAAAACATGATTTTTTTCTGCAGCAAACCTCGAATCTTAATCACAAGTGAAATCACTTCTCTCAGGCCTCGCTCCGGCTCTTGCACTGGTGGAACTGGTTTTATGGTTACGATGTAGCTCCTGGTGGATGAGACACGTGTGGTGAAAGATTGAGACATTCTGGTATGTTGCAAATACAGGAACAGAAAGTTCTTATTATATAACAGAGCGATGAGAGATTAAATCATCACCCGTCCCTCTGTATTAGAATAGAATGTGCTTGTATGAGGATGGAATGAAAATCCAAAAGTACAATATGTACCAACAATGGCTTCCAAACGTGTATTAGTGTTAGGTATCCCTGCTCTGTGTATTAGGGTTAGATGTGGGGTAGGTATCCCTGCTCTGTGTATTAGGGTTAGATGTGGGGTAGGTATCCCTGCTCTGTGTATTAGGGTTAGATGTGGGGTAGGTATCCCTGCTCTGTGTATTAGGGTTAGGTGTGGGGTAGGTATCCCTGCTCTGTGTATTAGGGTTAGATGTGGGGTAGGTATCCCTGCTCTGTGTATTAGGGTTAGATGTGGGGTAGGTATCCCTGCTCTGTGTATTAGGGTTAGATGTGGGGTAGGTATCCCTGCTCTGTGTATTAGGGTTAGATGTGGGGTAGGTATCCCTGCTCTGTGTATTAGGGTTAGGTGTGGGGTAGGTATCCCTGCTCTGTGTATTAGGGTTAGGTGTGGGGTAGGTATCCCTGCTCTGTGTATTAGGGTTAGATGTGGGGTAGGTATCCCTGCTCTGTGTATTAGGGTTAGATGTGGGGTAGGTATCCCTGCTCTGTGTATTAGGGTTAGATGTGGGGTAGGTATCCCTGCTCTGTGTATTAGGGTTAGGTGTGGGGTAGGTATCCCTGCTCTGTGTATTAGGGTTAGATTTGGGGTAGGTATCCCTGCTCTGTGTATTAGGGATAGGTGTGGGGTAGGTATCCCTGCTCTGTGTATTAGGGTTAGATGTGGGGTAGGTATCCCTGCTCTGTGTATTAGGGTTAGATGTGGGGTAGGTATCCCTGCTCTGTGTATTAGGGTTAGGTGTGGGGTAGGTATCCCTGCTCTGTGTATTAGGGTTAGATGTGGGGTAGGTATCCCTGCTCTGTGTATTAGGGTTAGATGTGGGGTAGGTATCCCTGCTCTGTGTATTAGGGTTAGATGTGGGGTAGGAATCCCTGCTCTGTGTATTAGGGTTATATGTGGGGTAGGCATAGGCGTGCGCACGGGGTGTGCCGGGTGTGCCTGGGCACACCCTAATGCTGGCCCACAACACATTCTGGGTCCCAGCTGGCCGCATCCGATGGATAGCCGCCGGGACCCCCTCATCTCCGCATGCCTGCGGCAGTGTCCGCTTCCCTGGTGGTCCCTGTGGTTTGCGGGGTGCTGCACTGCGATCTGCGCTTAGTGCACAGACCGCAGAACACTTCCCACACTGACACAAGCGGCCGGCGGTCGCTGATGACCTGTCACCTGACCGCCGGCGCTATGACACAGTCAGTGAGCGCCGGCGGTCAGGTGACAGGTCATCAGCGACCGCCGGCCGCTTGTGTCAGTGTGGGAAGTGTTCTGCGGTCTGTGCACTAAGCGCAGATCGCAGTGCAGCACCCCGCAAACCACAGGGACCACCAGGGAAGCGGACACTGCCGCAGGCATGCGTAGATGAGTGGGTCCCGGCGGCTATCCATCGGATGCGGCCAGCTGGGTTCCCCCTCCTCGACCCCACCCACCTCTGTGCCACTGGACCACCAATGATTCGTATTCAACCCCCTCCCTGCAAGCAAAAAAAAAAAGAAGGTAAGCAGGAGAGGGGGCATTTTTATATATTAACATATTTTTTAAGTATTGTATATATAATATTTTAAAAACAGAAAAGGTAGACACCGGCTACCCAATTAAACGTTATTAAATGATTACAATGTACACAGTATTAAATCCACTAAAAATGAAAAAGATGTAACCTCCCTAAAGGGAATGGGAGGCATGGTTTACTATTCCCTTTAGGGAGGTTACATCTTTTTATTTTTAGTGGATTTAATACTGTGTACATTTTAATCGTTTAATAAAGTTTAATTGGGTAGCCGGTGTCTACCCTTTCTGTTTTTCTAATATACATTAGGGTTATGCCCACACTGACACTGGCTTTTTTTCTATATCCCCAGTGTTCTATTTCTCGGTTGTTTTTATTTATAATATTTATACGCACATCACTGAGTTTTATTGCTGTGATATGCTCATTCACTCCGTATATTACTGTAGGTTTTATTGCTGTGAATCTCTGCTACGCTCATACATACTGCACATTACTGAGGGTTTTATTGCTGTGGTCCTCTGATATGCTCATACACACCGCACATTACTGTGGGTTTTGCTGCTATGGAGCTCTGGGATACGCTCATACACACCGCACATTACTGTGAGTTTTATTGCAATGGAGCTCTGATGCGCTCATACAAAATGCACGATACTGAGGAGTTTTATTGCTGTGGAGCTCTGTGATATGCTAATACACACCGAACATTGCTGAGAGTTTTATTGTTGTGGATTCTGGGATACGCTCATACACAGTGCACATTACTGTGGATTTTATTGCTACATACCCCCGGGGTGTAGGGGGGAGGATATAGTTTTGTATTTGAACGTATGGCTGTGTGTGTATAAATGCATGTATTTGTCTTTAAACAGGCTGCTGTGTGTAAAATTCTGCGCCTGTTTCCTTGTCGCAGTCCGGTGTTGCCCCCTTGCCCTAGACCCAAAAGGCTGGTATTGCGCACAGAAATCACCACAATATCTGCTGCCTGCACTCCACAAAAAGAATTACAGCGAGCGTATTGGCAGCATCGTGAGGTACAGGTAGGAGACTGTATTGGTGCAGGTCATTAAGAGGTTAAGGACAGTATTACAATGTTGGTGCTAACTTAACCAGAGCTGTTGTTAACTTAACAGCTCCATAGGCTATAATGACTCTGGTAAGTTAACAGCTTTGGTTAAGTTAGCACCAACTTTGTAATATGGCCCTAAATGGGTCACTCACCTCAAATTTCACTCCCTTTAACATTTAAATAACTTTGCTGCTGACGACATGCTGAGCGCATCCTCTGGGTTCATGTTTGTGTGCAGATGTAATCGTCACGTCATTGAAGTCCTTGCGAGATACGGCAGGTCGGCAGAATGATTCCCAGAGTGAGACTGAGGGACTTTTTCTCTCAGTCTCCGTCTGCTCCTGGCGGCCAGAAGAAGTTCTTGTCGTGGGATAAGAGGCAAGTATCTGATTTTTGGGGGGTTTCAGCTGGTGCTGACTGATTCTGCAGAAGTGGAATCTATTAGCACCAGGCCCTGGCTGTGAGTAAATGTTCAGTAACCGCAGCCGGACAGTAATTAGTGTTAGTATATTGTAATCCTAATGCTGATTAACACTTTGCGCTCCCCATGTTAAGTATAGGGAGCACAAAATACAGTAACCTCACGCTGAAAAGCGCAAGATTCCAAACGGTAACAGGTTTTTTAACCCGTTAGAATTTGGATCGTAATATGGTGCGCCTGCGCTAGGACCACCAGAGCTAACATTAACGCTCACTCAGGTGGGCACTAAAGTTAGCGTTAGTTATATATTCTATGGGCCATATTATATTCCTAACAATCTTTTAGATGAAAAAATGTGGTAAAATAAATCTACACGCTGCATGTAATCGAAATTCAAATGGAAATTTTATTTTTTTGATCTAGCATTTTGACGTGACATGAGGTATACCGGGGGTCATTGGTCCTCTAGCTGTTTTGGAACTATATCACATATGTTGCTCAGCCACTAATTAAGGTAGTTGAGACTCATTTGAAATGTAGTTCCAAAACCTCTGGGTATCCAAGGTTGCTGAACTCCTGAAGCATACACCAACAGGGTTATTCAGAGAGCGTGAAAAGCAGGAGAATGACTGGAGAATGAAAAATTCTAGGTCAAAATAGCCAAACCAGAAAAATTCTCCCATTTATCTCACTTTCCAAATCGGCTATTTTGACCTAGAATTTTTCATTCTCCAGTCATTCTCCTGCTTTTCACGCTCTCTGAATAATCCTGATAGTAATGATATATTTTGTCTGAATGTGTGTGTGTGTGTGTGTCTGTGTGTGTATAATATATATATATATATATATATATTAGTGTGTGTTTGAGCTTTTGGGTGCACACCCTAATGCAATAGGCTGCGCACGCCTATGGGGGTAGGTATCCCTGCTCTGTGTATTAGGGTTAGGTGTGGGGTAGGTATCCCTGCTCTGTGTATTAGGGTTAGATGTGGGGTAGGTATCCCTGCTCTGTGTATTAGGGTTAGATGTGGGGTAGGTATCCCTGCTCTGTGTATTAGGGTTAGATGTGGGGTAGGTATCCCTGCTCTGTGTATTAGGGTTAGATGTGGGGTAGGTATCCCTGCTCTGTGTATTAGGGTTAGATGTGGGGTAGGTATCCCTGCTCTGTGTATTAGGGTTAGATGTGGGGTAGGTATCCCTGCTCTGTGTATTAGGGTTAGATGTGGGGTAGGTATCCCTGCTCTGTGTATTAGGGTTAGATGTGGGGTAGGTATCCCTGCTCTGTGTATTAGGGTTAGGTGAGAGAAGTTTGCGCGGTGGGTGTTTGTTTATGTTTTGTGGTTTCCGTCTGAAAGTGAAACAAGAAATCCGTTTTTTGCACCTGTTATTTTTTTCCTCTCAGCTTCTTGTCATTTCATAATATTACACACTGAGAGCAGGAAGTGTGTGTGTTTACAGATACTGTGATACACGTGAGGAGCCCGGGGACACTGTCACCCTCATACCAAACGCAGTATGATATGTACGGGGCTGTCTATACACACAGTATGAGGCGTACGGGGCTGTCTATACACACAGTATGAGGCGTACGGGGCTGTCTATACACACAGTATGAGGCGTACGGGGCTGCCTATACACACAGTATGAGGCGTACGGGGCTGTCTATACACACAGTATGAGGCGTACGGGGCTGTCTATACACACAGTATGAGGCGTACGGGGCTGTCTATACACACAGTATGAGGCGTACGGGGCTGTCTATACACACAGTATGAGGCGTACGGGGCTGTCTATACACATAGTATGAGGCGTACGGGGCTGTCTATACACACAGTATGAGGCGTACGGGGCTGTCTATACACACAGTATGAGGCGTACGGGGCTGTCTATACACACAGTATGAGGCGTACGGGGCTGCCTATACACACAGTATGAGGCGTACGGGGCTGCCTATACACACAGTATGAGGCGTACAGGGCTGTCTATACACACAGTATGAGGCGTACGAGGCTGTCTATACACACAGTATGAGGCGTACGGGGCGGTCTTTACACAAATGTGAGGCGTACGGGCTGTCTATACACACAGTGTGAAGTGTGGGCTGTCTACTGTATACACACAGTGTGAGACGCGGGGCTGTCTATACACACACAGTGTGAGGCGCGGGGCTGTCTATACACACAGTGTGAGGCGCGGGACTGTCTATACACACACACTGTGAGGCGCGGGGCTGTCTATAAACAAAGTGTGAGGCGCGGGGCTGTCTATAAACAAAGTGTGAGGCGCGGGGCTGTCTGTTAGGGATGAGCTGTTCGGTTCGATCTGTTCGGAGTTCGCATCGGCCGTTCGGCTGTTCGCCGAACTCCGAACATTTCCGCGTGTTCGGTCCGAGTTCGCCCAAATGGACCACAATGCACTGTTCCACTGGCCTGAAGCTTGTAATTGTAATTGGCTACAGCCTTGCACCTGACCACAGGTCAGGTGCAAGACTATGCCAATCACGGCTCAGAGTCCTGATTGGGCAAATTTTGCCCAATCATGGGCAAATTTTGCCCAATCATGGGCAAATTTTGCCCAATCATGAGCTCACAGGGCTAAGTCCCACAGCACACTATATAAGGCGTCCCTCGCAGCCCCAGCGTGTGTTTTTTGAGAGGAGATTGTTCTGTTAGTGTGTGTTCTCACTGCCAGCAGCTATTGTGGGGGTCTCACTGCTACAAAATATCTGGGAATTGTTGTAATCTGTGTGTTCTCACTGCCAGCAGCTATTGTGGGTGTCTCAGTTATACAATATATCTGGGAATTGTAATCTGTGTCTTGTCACTGCCACCCATCAGGGGGTCTCACTGATTTATATGAGGTTTCTGGGAATTATAATCTGTGTCTTGTCACTGTTGCCAGCTATCAGGGTGTCTCACTGAGTTATACCAGAGTTCTGAAAATCTTTAATCTAGATAACACAGATGAATCAGAGTTCTGCATATCTCCAATTTTTATAACAGAGTTGAATCAGAGTTCTGTATATCTTTAATCTATATATCACTCACCATATCAGAAAGACCAAAAAGGACAGGCAGACGCTCCCAGACACAGATAAGAGGGCAAGCAGCTTCTGTGTCGGGAGGCTGTGCCTCTGGTCGTCGTGGACGTGGTGCATCCTCTGCAGGGGCACGCTTGTCCTTTCTATCTGGTGCTGGCCGTCTTAAGCAGCAGCAACATACAGAGGATTTGGTGGATTGGCTAACCAGGCCATCCTCATCCTCCGAGTCCTCTGCCAGCCAGGCTTGTAGTGGTTTAGAGTCCACCTCAGCTGCCAAAGCATCTAATGCAGCCTCCATGCCCACAGCTACTCCTGCCGTAGCCTCACCAACATACACGAAGGAGTGAGCTGAATTGTTTGCCTACAATGACAGTGACATGCTGCTTGAGGATGCGCAGCAACTAGAGTACTCTGATTCAATCTCTGAGGTTGAGGAAGGGAGTATAATCAACCTAGAGGAAGGGGGTGCCAGTGACACACAAATAACTGGCACTCATGTTCCCCCAGCAGCTGCAGCATATTGCGAGGTTGGCTCCAGACGAGGAGATAGGGGGTGATGACGATGATGAGGTCACTGACTCCACCTGGGTGCCTGATCGAACAGAGGAGTGAAGTGAGGAGGAGGCACAACAAACACGAGGCACAACGTCCTCTATGACCAACCGTAGCCAGTCCAAGGCATCAGAAGTCACAGCTGCTCAGGTGCAGAGCGCTGTTGTCTCAAAGCACATGTACAGGAAGTCTGCTGTCTGGGAGTTCTTTAAGAAATGTGCAGCAGACCGCACCGTTGCTATTTGTAATCTATGTCAGATGAGGATCAAGCGTGGGAAAGACATCCCACGCTTGGGTACCACGTGCTTGAGGCGACATATGACCACCTGCCACGCATCCTGTTGGCACAACACTTTGCATAGGTCCTCCTCCTCCTCATCTGTCTCTACCCCCACTATATGTCCTGCCATGTCATTGTCTACAACCTCCACTGACAGGGATGATGCTACAGTAATGGGTGTACCAGGTCCTTCCTCAGAATGTGACAGCATCCCATCAGCTGAAGATTTACGCAGTCAGATTATGTTTCCCCAGCTGCTGCAGCGTAAGAAAAAAATATAGTCCCAACCATCCCCAAGCACAGCATCTAAGTGCCAGCTTAGCAAAATTACTCGCATTACAGCTGCTGCCTGAGCTCATCCTGCCCACACAGAGGGAGGACCGGATGAAACAACTTGAGGACGCTCTAAAGCGACACTTGTGTAACACCTTTACAGGCACTGGTAGGTTACCAAGTGATGACACAGGTGCTTCTGAGGCTGCAGATGATCAGAGGAAGAGCGGTGAAGGCCGGGGCCGCTTGACTGATGCCTTTTTAAATTTTTTTAGTCCATGATGCCCATGGACGTCAAATGTAGGCACCCATTGCCAGCGTCTTCATCATATGGTGCAGGACTACCTCGGGCCAAGGGCAGATCTGGATACCTTTACAGCAGATGATCCACTGGCTTACTGGGTGTTAAGATTGGATCACTGGCCAGAACCTAGCCAATATGCTATGCAGCTACTAGGTTGCCCTTCATCCAGCGTGCTTTCTGAAAGGATGTTCAGTGCCGCTGGAGGTTTTGTCACAGACAAAAGAGTGCGTCTGTCCACCGACTCTGTAGACCAGCTGACATTTATAAAAATGAATCATTCCTGGATCAGCAGCTATCAATCCCCTGATGCTGACGTAACTGAATAGATTGGGGATCTCTTCTGCATTCCCCAAACCTCCACCACTGCACTCTTCCACAATAACACAAAGGGGTTACGGTGTGAAGGCACTTGCTGCCACCAAAGGCACAATATTTGGTCGCATTGACGCCTGTACCAGATTCATATCATTTTAATATTGGACCGCAGAGTCCAACCCTGCACTCTTCCACAATACCACAGAGGGGTTACTTACGGTGTGAAGGCACTTGCTGCCACCAAAGGCACAATATTTGGGTGCACTGCCACTGACGCCTATACCAGATTCATATCATTTTAATATTGGACCGCAGGGTCCAACCCTGCACTCTTCCACAATACCACAGAGGGGTTACGGTGTGATGGCACTGTTGCCGACACTAAAGGCCCAATTTTAAAGCACCTATTGTTACTTTCATCCAAAGCCTGCATAAGTTTCACCATAATTTAACCAAAAAATCACTAAACTTGTTCTGCGTGTCCTAAAATGTCTCCTCTTTTCATACAGGCTGCCGCCCCAAGCAGTTGTTTATGAATAGATTAAACGTCATTTGAAATGTCATTTTTTTGTTTTTAAATGTTTCTATACATCCTACAAATCCACCACTTCACGGGCAGGTTATGGGGACCTCCTAGGCACGATATTTGAAGGAATTTTTTGTTTTTATTCTTAACCTTTATTTCATGGAAAACTCACTGTTCCTTTAAAAACGTTTCTTTTTTAAACTTTTTGTCCTTGTTTCCTGTCCCCCAGGGCACTACCCGGACCCCCATACACCTTTTATGGCAAATATCTTGCATATATGCCCTCTTGCAGGGCACTCTAAAAATCAAACATTTGAGTCCCATTGACTTGCATTGAGTTCGATTCGTGTTCGAGTTCGAACTTTTGAAATTGTTCGAGTTCGAATGCGAACCGTATACGGGGGTGTTCGGCTCATCACTACTTTCTATACACCCAGTGTGAGGCGCACGGGGCTGTCTATACACACAGTGTGAGGCGCGGGGCTGTCTATACACCCAGTGTGAGGCGCGGGGCTGTCTATACACACAGTGTGAGGCGCACGGGGCTGTCTATACACACAGTGTGAGGCGCGGGGCTGTCTATACACACAGCGTGAGGCGCGGGGCTGTCTATACACACAGCGTGAGGCGCGGGGCTGTCTATACACACAGTGTGAGGCGCGGGGCTGTCTATACACACCGTGTGAGGCGCACGGGGCTGTCTATACACACAGTGTGAGGCGCGGGGCTGTCTATACACACAGTGTGAGGCGCGGGGCCGTCTATACACACAGTGTGAGGCGCACGGGGCCATCTATACACACAGTGTGAGGCGCGGGGCTGTCTATACACACAGTGTGAGGGGCGGGGCTGTCTATACACACAGTGTGAGGCGCGGGGCTGTCTATACACACAGTGTGAGGCGCGGGGCTGTCTATACACACAGTGTGAGGCGCACGGGGCTGTCTATACACACAGTGTGAGGCGCACGGGGCTGTCTATACACACAGTGTGAGGTGCGGGGCTGTCTATACACACAGTGTGAGGCGCGGGGCTGTCTATACACACAGTGTGAGGTGCGCAGCTGTCTATACACACAGTGTGAGGCGCGGGGCTGTCTATACACACAGTGTGAGGCGCGCGGGGCTGTCTATACACAAAGTGTGAGGCGCGGGGCTGTCTATACACACAGTGTGAGGCGCGGGGCTGTCTATACACACAGTGTGAGGCGCGGGGCTGTCTATACACACAGTGTGAGGTGCGGGGCTGTCTATACACACAGTGTGAGGTGCGCAGGGCTGTCTATACACACAGTGTGAGGTGCGGGGCTGTCTATACACACAGTGTGAGGTGCGGGGCTGTCTATACACACAGTGTGAGGTGCGCAGGGCTGTCTATACACACAGTGTGAGGTGCGGGCTGCTGTCTATACACACAGTGTGAGGTGCGCGGGCTGTCTATACACGCAGTGTGAGGCGCGGGGCCGTCTATACACACAGTGTGAGGTGCGCAGGGCTGTCTATACACAAAGTGTGAGGCGCGGGGCTGTCTATACACACAGTGTGAGGCGGGGCTGTCTATACACAAAGTGTGAGGCGCGGCTGTCTATACACACAGTGTGAGGCGCGGGGCTGTCTATACACACAGTGTGAGGTGCTGTCTATACACACAGTGTGAGGTGCGGGGCTGTCTATACACACAGTGTGAGGTGCGCGGGCTGTCTATACACGCAGTGTGAGGCGCGGGGCCGTCTACACACAGTGTGAGGTGCGCAGGGCTGTCTATACACAAAGTGTGAGGCGCGGGGCTGTCTATACACACAGTGGGGCGGGGCTGTCTATACACAAAGTGTGAGGCGCGGGGCTGTTTATACACACAGTGTGAGGCGCGGGCTGTCTATACACACAGTGTGAGGGGCGGGGCTGTCTATACACAAAGTGTGAGGCGCGGGGCTGTCTATACACACAGTGTGAGGCGCGGGGCTGTCTATACACACAGTGTGAGGTGCGGGGCTGTCTATACACACAGTGTGAGGTTGTCTATACACACAGTGTGAGGTGCGCGGGGCCGTCTATACACGCAGTGTGAGGCGCGGGGCCGTCTATACACACAGTGTGAGGTGCGCAGGGCTGTCTATACACAAAGTGTGAGGCGCGGGGCTGTCTATACACACAGTGTGAGGGGCGGGGCTGTCTATACACACAGTGTGAGGGGCGGGGCTGTCTATACACACAGTGTGAGGGGCGGGGCTGTCTATACACAAAGTGTGAGGCGCGGGGCTGTCTATACACACAGTGTGAGGCGCGGGGCTGTCTATACACACAGTGTGAGGTGCGGGGCTGTCTATACACAAAGTGTGAGGCGCGGGGCTGTCTATACACACAGTGTGAGGCGCGGGGCTGTCTATACACACAGTGTGAGGTGCGCAGGGCTGTCTATACACACAGTGTGAGGTGCGCAGGGCTGTCTATACACACAGTGTGAGGTGCGCGGGGCTGTCTATACACACAGTGTGAGGCGCGGGGCTGTCTATACACACAGTGTGAGGGGCGGGGCTGTGTATACACAAAGTGTGAGGTGCGGGGCTGTCTATACACACAGTGTGAGGTGCGGGGCTGTCTATACACACAGTGTGAGGCGCGGGGCTGTCTATACACAAAGTGTGAGGCGCGGGGCTGTCTATACACACAGTGTGAGGCGCGGGGCTGTCTATACACACAGTGTGAGGTGCGCAGGGCTGTCTATACACACAGTGTGAGGTGCGCGGGGCTGTCTATACACACAGTGTGAGGCGCGGGGCTGTCTATACACACAGTGTGAGGTGCGGGGCTGTCTATACACACGGTGTGAGGCGCGGGGCTGTCTATACACACAGTGTGAGGGGCAGGGCTGTCTATACACACAGTGTGAGGCGCGGGGCTGTCTATACACACAGTGTGAGGTGCGGGGCTGTCTATACACACAGTGTGAGGTGCGCGGGGCTGTCTATACACACGGTGTGAGGTGCGCGGGGCTGTCTGTACCCACTAGTTTATTTTTGCCCCCTCCTCCTCACTCCATGTCTCAGTGACACTCGGCTGTGCCGTGATCAGGGCCGCACGGTGTCGTTTCTCTTTGCATGTTTTGTGTTGAGGAAGTGTTTGTTGTCTGTGAAGTCACGTGATTTCATTACTTGGCAGAAACAGCTGATTCCAGGAAACCCCTCGGCTCGGGGAAGTACACGGCGTGCGTTTGGTTTCGAACATGTGGCTCTGTTTGCTTTTCGACTGAGCGAGGCGTGTTGTGCGCGGGGACGCGGGTTCCATAATATCATTTTCTGACAAACACAGAGTTTTTAGGTTTAAATAACAGTCTCTCCTCCTGCGCGTTTTCTGCCTTGTTGACAGCACGCTGGGTTTACGCCTGTAGCTTCGTTGCCAGAGGTTTCCGTTTACTAACATTAGGTTTATCCCGGGTCCTCGCACTCGGCGTGTAAAGATGAAGGGTCATTCTCTGACCAGCATTCAGCCATGTAAAGAACAGCGGTCTTATGGCTCGATTCCATTGGCCGATTATTCCAAAACATTATCGATCGATTCATATAAAAAAATTCATCCAGATCCGATAGTCGAAAAAATGCAACTGGTCCGAAAAAAGTTAAAACGACCGATAAAGCTTTGTTTGCGCCGGCCCCACAGATTTGTGCGTTAAAGAAAAGATTTGTCTCATTCCGTCTGGTTTTCGGCCTGAAAATCCATTAATCGACTCTTTTCAGCGCTTGATATTTTTGGGAAATCATCAGAACAATAAAGCCGACATTTCCATTAAAAATCTATCCCTGAGAACCGATATCTGACCCGAATATTTAATCAGGAATTGAAGAGCCATGAAAACCCGAATTTCAATCTCTTGAACTGGACGATGGCCCAAAAAAACATCCAAAACAGGCTCAGATTTCTGCCGAATTAATGTGAAACCTTATTTCGGGCAACGACGGTTGGATCTCGTTTGGTGACGCCTCTACTTAGGGAACCTCCACCGGAATTCTGCATATTGTTCACCATAGATATTCCACTGCAGTTCCCCATAATATTCACCATTCTTTCTGCCGTCACTTTCCAGGTTCAACAGACGCGTCCAGCGCCAAAAACGTCTGTTCGTTTTGGATTGTTTTAATTTCGAAAATATCAGATTCAGAAACCATGGGAATCGGTCGATTTGGAATATCAGAAGCTTCCGATTTATTCAGCTGTTTCCAATATTCGGAACCTTTAGGTTTTACATTTAAAAAATATTGCTAGGGGGGCGAGGGTTAGTGCTAGGGTTAGGATTAGTGCTAGTGCATTGGTTAGTGCTAGTGTTAGGGCGATGGTTAGTGCTAGGGCGACAGTTTCTGGGTGTCACATGATTAGCGTTAAGGTTAGGGTCAGACGAAAGCATTTTTCCCCACGAACGTGAAAAAGTGCGTCCGAACGCATTGACGTATTTTTTCACGGAATGCGCAAAAACGGTCAGACGACGTGCATTTTCGGGCGTGATTTTGTACGGATCGTCAATAAAACTCGTTTTGCGTCTGGACGTTATGTAGGCTGGACATTAGCAGTGTCTGACGTCTCCTAATCACGCAAACACGCCGCTATGCCGCAGCTGCGCACTCTGTACGTCAGTACTAGCGATTCAGCGTTCTGAGAAAAATGCGTTCAAATTCCACTTGCGTTGCGCGGCCGGACTTTTGTGCGGCCGTACATCGTATATTGGCCGTCATTGCCCGTCATCTGCTGCTAGTGCGGCCGTAATTATGTGCGCCAGAATGCACGTTAAAAGTGCGCTGGTCTGACCCCAGCCTAAGGTGTCGGTTAGGGGGGGGGGGTTCAATTTTTTTACATTCCAATTAAATCCAAATTTTTCCTATTAAATTCAAACCTGGACAATTATAATCAGAAACATTTGAATTTTTTTTTATACAGAAAACAATTGGGCTCAGACATAGAGGGTTTGCTGATATTTTGGACCATTTCTCAATCGATTCAGCCCAAATCGCACATGTCTAAATTGTTCCCCATTCTTTCTGTCGTGGTTTTCTGGCCGCACTGTCTGGGATCGTTTCTGGCCGTACTGACTGGGTTGGTTTCTGGCCGCACTGTCTGGGTTAGTTTCCGGCCGCACTGTCTGGGTTAGTTTCCGGCCGCACTGTCTGGGTTAGTTTCTGGCCGCACTGTCTGAGTTAGTTTCCGGCCGCACTGTCTGGGTTAGTTTCTGGCCGCACTGTCTGAGTTAGTTTCCGGCCGCACTGTCTGGGTTAGTTTCCGGCCGCACTGTCTGGGTTAGTTTCCGGCCGCACTGTCTGGGTTAGTTTCTGGCCGCACTGTCTGGGTTAGTTTCTGGCCGCACTGTCTGGGATCGTTTCTAGCTGCACTGTCTGGGTTAGTTTCTGGCCGCACTGTCTGGGATAGTTTCTGGCCGCACTGTCTGCGATAGTTTCTGGCCGCACTGTCTGGGATCATTTCTAGCTGCACTGTCTGGGTTAGTTTCTGGCCGCACTGTCTGGGATCGTTTCTGGCCGCACTGTCTGGGATCGTTTCTGGCCGCACTGTCTGGGATCGTTTCTGGCCGCACTGTCTGGGATCATTTCTGGCCGCACTGTCTGGGATCGTTTCTAGCTGCACTGTCTGGGTTAGTTTCTGGCCGCACTGTCTGGGATCGTTTCTGGCCGCACTGTCTGGGATCGTTTCTAGCTGCACTGTCTGGGTTAGTTTCTGGCCGCACTGTCTGGGTTAGTTTCTGGCCGCACTGTCTGGGTTAGTTTCTGGCCGCACTGTCTGGGATAGTTTCTGGCCGCACTGTCTGGGATCGTTTCTAGCTGCACTGTCTGGGATCGTTTCTAGCTGCACTGTCTGGAATCGTTTCTAGCCGCACTGTCTGGGTTAGTTTCTGGCCGCACTGTCTGGGTTAGTTTCTGGCCGCACTGTCTGGGTTAGTTTCTGGCCGCACTGTCTGGGATAGTTTCTGGCCGCACTGTCTGGGATCGTTTCTAGCTGCACTGTCTGGGTTAGTTTCTGGCCGCACTGTCTGGGCTAGTTTCTGGCCGCACTGTCTGCGTTAGTTTCTGGCCGCACTGTCTGGGATCGTTTCTAGCTGCACTGTCTGGGTTAGTTTCTGGCCGCACTGTCTGGGATAGTTTCTGGCCGCACTGTCTGCGATAGTTTCTGGCCGCACTGTCTGGGATCATTTCTAGCTGCACTGTCTGGGTTAGTTTCTGGCCGCACTGTCTGGGATAGTTTCTGGCCGCACTGTCTGCGATAGTTTCTGGCCGCACTGTCTGGGATCATTTCTAGCTGCACTGTCTGGGTTAGTTTCTGGCCGCACTGTCTGGGATCATTTCTGGCCGCACTGTCTGGGATCGTTTCTGGCCGCACTGTCTGGGATCGTTTCTGGCCGCACTGTCTGGGATCGTTTCTGGCCGCACTGTCTGGGATCGTTTCTAGCTGCACTGTCTGGGTTAGTTTCTGGCCGCACTGTCTGGGATCGTTTCTGGCCGCACTGTCTGGGATCGTTTCTAGCTGCACTGTCTGGGTTAGTTTCTGGCCGCACTGTCTGGGATCGTTTCTAGCCGCACTGTCTGGGTTAGTTTCTGGCCGCACTGTCTGGGTTAGTTTCTGGCCGCACTGTCTGGGATAGTTTCTGGCCGCACTGTCTGGGATCGTTTCTAGCTGCACTGTCTGGGATCGTTTCTAGCTGCACTGTCTGGGATCGTTTCTAGCCGCACTGTCTGGGTTAGTTTCTGGCTGCACTGTCTGGGTTAGTTTCTGGCCGCACTGTCTGGGTTAGTTTCTGGCCGCACTGTCTGGGATAGTTTCTGGCCGCACTGTCTGGGATCGTTTCTAGCTGCACTGTCTTGGATAGTTTCTGGCCGCACTGTCTGGGATCGTTTCTGGCCGCACTGTCTGGGATCGTTTCTGGCGACACTGTCTGGGATCGTTTCTGGCCACACTGTCTGGGTTAGTTTCTGGCCGCACTGTCTGGGTTAGTTTCTGGCCGCACTGTCTGGGTTAGTTTCTGGCTGCACTGTCTGGGATCATTTCTGGCCGCACTGTCAGTCTGGGACAGTTTCTGGCCGCACTGTCTGGGATCGTTTCTGGCCGCACTGTCAGTCTGGGATCATTTCTGGCTGCACTGTCTGGGATAGTTTCTGGCCGCACTGTCAGTCTGGGATCATTTCTGGCCGCACTGTCAGTCTGGGATAGTTTCTGGCCGCACTGTCAGTCTGAGATCATTTCTGGCCGCACTGTCTGGGATCGTTTCTGGCCGCACTGTCTGGGATCGTTTCTGGCCGCACTGTCTGGGATCGTTTCTGGCTGCACTGTCAGTCTGGGATAGTTTCTGGCTGCACTGTCAGTCTGGGATAGTTTCTGGCCGCACTGTCAGTCTGGGATAATTTCTGGCCACACTGTCTGGGATCGTTTCTGGCCGCACTGTCTGGGATCGTTTCTGGCCGCACTGTCTGGGATCGTTTCTGGCCACACTGTCTGTGTTAGTTTCTGGCCGCACTGTCTGGGATCATTTATGGCCGCACTGTCTGGGATCGTTTATGGCCGCACTGTCTGGGGTCGTTTATGGCCGCACTGTGTGGGATCGTTTATGGCCGCACTGTCTGGGATCGTTTATGGCCGCACTGTCTGGGAACGTTTCTGGCTGCACTGTCTGGGATCGTTTCTGGCCGCACTGTCTGGGATAGATCTCACAGGGAGTTCTGCTATTATTTCCACCATTGTTTCTGCTGACATTACGTCATGTAGTTACAGATCTCAATCCGATCGAGCATCTGTGGGAGGAGATGGAAAAACAAATCCCACCCATGGAGGCGCCACCTCACAATGTGCAGGACTTAAAGGATCCGCTGCTCATGTCTGGGTGCTGGATCCCACAGGAGGTCACGTTCAGAGGTCTAAGGGAGTTCATATAACCTTCCATAAGCCAGCAGGTTATATGGCAACCCAAAACCCCCATCCCTCTTACCCACCATGTCTTTATACCCCCTGTAACGGATCGGCCGCCACAGGATTTATTTAGTTTAATTTCATTCTTATTTTGTTATATTTTGTTTACCCTTTATTAATAGGAACTAATTCCCCTGTTAGATTTAGTGTAAAACTGTTGCTAGAATTCTAATTAATCATGGTTTTTCCCTGCACCAATCCTGCTAGTAACCACGGAGTACATGCTTGCTACAATGTATCAGTCACTGAAACAGCCCGGCTACAATTTGTCTGTATATCTCCTGTGCTGATTAATAACTCGTTCTCCTTTGTGTCCAGCTTGTATCAGTGCCAACTGTACAAACAAAATATGTTATTAGTGTTCCTGCAAAGTGTACCCCATCTTGTCTCATATTGTGTAAGGTAGGAGGCTCCCCAGGAGATTGCGAATTACCGCTGGCAAGCTGCCAAAACCCTACTCTTGTTCAACAGCTTGCCCTGGAGCCCCCTTTGCCTCCACCAGGGCGCTTTTTGGACATTAGGTCCCCAGGGAGCGTTGCCTGTTGTGGGGTGAGTTTGAAGAGGAAGCGCCATTGGGAACCTCTCCATCTGTCAGTCCCAAAACAGAGCGGCTATGGCTAGGGAGCTTGTGACAAAACAGCCATCACTTTCAATTTATTAGCGCCTAAAAGGTTAGAGGTTCGTTGGTTCAGGGTTGGAATTTGTTTGTACAATTTGTGCTTGTGTGATCCTGCTGTATATTAAGTTCTTTGCCACCCCTGCCTTGCCCCGCCATCGTGGTTTATCTGCCCAGCGCAACCCAGATACAGCTGCCACCAGCCAAGACCAAGCACAGCCGACATTCCTTACACCCTGCACCGCTCAGCCCCTGTACATGCCACCAGAGTGCTTTTTGGTCAGAAGGGCCCTGAGAGCATGGTGCCACTGTGGGGTGAGTTCCAAAGAGGAGCGCCACCAAGATCACCCCTCAATCAGCCACTAAACCCAGGTCGGGCTTCCCAGCCACAGAGGAGATCCGGCGCTGGAATCAGCGCTCGCACTCCGGGGGGTGGAATTTCCCGGGCAGGGAACAGCCCAGGGCGGGCCAGACAGTGTGGCACCAGGAGCTGGAGGCCGGGTCAGCCTTTGTTAAGGATACGAAAAGGGCTCGGGCTAGAGGCAGTGGCAAAACTGGCGCCGGGATGTCTGAGGCGGGCATAGGAGAGAACAATGGGACTGTACCGTATAAATGTACCGTGTCTGTGCTGTTCTAAATAAACCAACTTGCTTAACCTATACTGCGTCTCGACGAGTATTTGGGAAGAGGGACTATCTGCTAGGAATTTCCTCCTGGTTGACTCGATATACTCCGGCTCGAAGGAACCTGACGCCGGCTCGCTACCGCTGCTCACTGCAGAGCAACCCCGGCACCTACGGCGGATCTACTCCCTCTGAGTAGCGGCGTCCGTCACACCCCCCAGGTCACCATAACCCCTACAGCCCCAGAACCCCTATTAGCCATGAGGTCTACCAAAAACCACTGTGTTCTTCACTGGATCACCAGGGACAGTGTTTATCACAGGCGTCCAGGAACTGGACCACCAGGGATGTAGAAATACAATGTATACATGGACCCAGCGGTGTTATGCAAGAGCCCAGGCCCCCTGGAGTCATCAGACCCAGTATGCCTGTACCCCCCCCCCGATGGTGACCCTAATGAGGATCCTCTTAGCTGGCGCTGCAGACCTGCCCGTATCAAGATGCGACGCGTTACCTTTATACTCAATACAGCTCAAAAAACATGTTACAGTAATTAATCACTGAACGATATGGAATCTTTCTGTCTGAACTGACCCCTCGGGGAGACGCACAACATTACATGGTTTCGGGTCCTGCAGGTCAGGGTTTGGTCACCTTGGTCGTTTTATCTATACATACTGTGGGGTCGCAGAATGTCCTGCATTCGTTCTGGAACAGGTTTTGGGAGATTTGAGGGAATCCACATAGGTCACGTTATAACACCAAAAGAAAGAGAAAACAGTCCATCGCCTCCTTAACTTGAAGGACGCAGAGGCTGGAGCTGCCAAGTTTAGGCAAAAATAGCACAAAAGCGTTTTGTCGCTCAGCTTTGCTGTGTTTAGATTTTTTGCCATGTTTCTGTCAGTTTGTTACATCTCACTATACGGCAGAAAAGCACCCGACAAGCCGACAGGAGAAAAGGGACTTTCTGACTCTTGAATGACTACAATTCTCCAGACCCCCAGGACGTGACACCAGTCTCCTCTGAGCTGCAGTTTGATTGCGATTATTTTTATCCACAAACATTAACCCGAGCTTCAATCAAAGCAGCGTGTTTGCTGTAATACACAATACCGTCATGGGCAGCCGCCAGCTCCTGCAAACAGCATGTACATCAATTCACGTTATTACAGAGGTGAACATGCCCAAGAAGACATCACTTCATCTCCCACACACACGTACCCAACCAAGAACGCAAGCTACACATGCGTTAACAGGTTTGCCGACTCGCCGTGATGACTTTGTAACGATATATTAACTTAATCCGTCAGTGGTTGCACATGCGCCTGCGGGAACACAGCGATTATTTTACCTGCAAAACATGCGGCCAGAGAACAGGAATCCTTACGAAACCTGGCGAGGAGAAACACGGGCCAACATCAACATACATAACACTTACCTCGTTGGAAGGAGTCCAGCATTTTGTGTTGATGGAATGGTCTACCTAAATCGTTACTGTGAAGGTGGTCTAAATATTTTACAGTGAGGGTGGTCTACCCAATCATTTACTGCAAGTGTGGTCTACCCAATCATTTACTGCAAGGGTGGTCTACCCAATCATTTACTGCAAGTGTGGTCTACCTAATCGTTTGTTGTGAGGGTGGTCTACAAAATGGTTTACTGCAAGGGTGGTCTACCCAATCATTTATTGTGAGGGTGGTCTACCAGTTTACTGTGAAGATGATTCACCAGATATCTAACCGTGAAGATAGTCTACCAATTAGACGGGTGGTCTACCAAATAGTTTAATGTGAGGATGATCTAACAAATCATTTATTATAAGGGTGGTCTACCTCATACTTTACTGGAAGGGTGGTCTAGTTTGCCAAATGGTTTATTGTGAGTTGGTCTAACAGGACATTTATTGCAAAGTAAGGGTGGTCTGTAAAGTGATTTATTAGGAGGGTGGTCTTCCATAGGGTTCATGCCAGATTTAGGGTTTCTTTAAGAGTGTTGTGTTGGATCTTCACAAACAGCATCTAGAGCTTGTGTCGCTGACACATTGAGTTAGATATAGGTTTATTTACAGCAGGTGCGATAATTCTACCATAAAATAGAACTCTGAATAAACACGTCAGAGAACTGAGGCAAGCGATACGGACTCGTGTATCCTCCTAAAATGAATAAATGGGAAATGTATGACTCGGGGATTTTATACGATATTCAACGTCTTTCATTAGAGAATGATTTTATTATTATATTGTCCTTATTATCGCTGCATCGGATGAGCCTGACAGGATCAAAACATGGACTTTACGTCTAGGTGTATGTGTGTAGAAATATGTGTAAATACATATTAATTTATAATCGTGACGGGCAGCGTCATTAATTAATGTATTAGTTATGGTGTACATTGTACATAAAGACACAAACTCCACAATTTCCTTCAGACGGCAGGAGATCAGCTCATATTATATATATAATAATACTCATTGTACCGGCCGGATCTCGGTCATTACATTCTGAAAAGGTCTTGGGGTGTCCACGAGTCAGCCGGGGGGGACGGGGACGGCGGCTCCTGTCTGCGTCTCATTCATTTGCTGCAGATATTTCGGTAATTGATCATAAGGGATTATTTTACACCTGTGCGTTACATTGTATCCAGTACATGTATCATCTAATGAGAACCTTCTGCTTCCAGCGGCAACTTTATCATATGTGCGAGATTGTGCGTTTCAGGAGCGAGTGTGAAGTAATAACCTTTAGGAGATTTATAATAAGCGATTGCAGGGATCACTTTTCCTTCAGTGATCTATACACGGCTTCCCAGGATCACTGTGACTGAGGAGTAAAGCGGAATTTATTGATTCTGGTGGATAATTCATCTATAACGGTGAATCGCCGAGATGTAAAAGCAAAATAGCTATAGAAAATAAATTCACACAGTCAGATGATATATATATATATATATATATATATACAGTGGCAAGAAAAAGTATGTGAACCCTTTGGGATTACGTGGAGTTTTGCATGAATTGGTCATAAAATGTCTCTGATCTTCATCTAAGTCACAACAATTTGAAAAACACAGTCTGCTTAAAATAATACAACACAAACATTATATGTTTTCATGTTTTTATTGAATAGAACATGTAAACATTCACAGTGCAGGGTGCAAAAAGTATGTGAACCTTTGGACTTAATAACTGGTTGACCCTCCTTTGGCAGCAATAACCTCAACCAAACGTTTCCTGTAGTTGCAGATCAGACCTGCACAAAGATCTGGAGTAATTTTGGACCACTCCTCTTCACAAAACTGTTTCAGTGTAGCAATATTCTTGATGTCTGGTGTGAATCGCTCTCTTAAGGTCATGCCACAGCATTTCAATCGGGTTGAGGTCAGGACTCTGACTGGGCCACTCCAGAAGGTGTATTTTGTTTTGTTGAAGCCATTCTTTTGTTGAATTACTTGTATGCTTTGGATCATTGTTCTGTTACATCACCCATCCTCTGCGGAGCTTCAGTTGGCGGACAGATGGTCTTATGTTTTCCTGAAAAATGTCTTGATAAACTCTGGAATTCATTTTTCCATCGATGACAACAATCCGTCCAGGCCCTGAGGCAGCAAAGCAGCCCCAAACCATGATGCTCCCTCCGCCATGTTTTACAGTGGGGATGAGGTTTTGATGTTGGTGTGCTGTGCCTTTTTTTCTCCACACATAGTGCTGTGTGTTTTTTCCAAACAACTCAATTTTGGTTTCATCTGTCCACAGAATATTTTGCCAGTAGTGCTGTGGAACATCCAGGTGCTCTTTTGCAAACTTCAAATGTGCTGCAATATTCTTTTTGGACAGCAATGGCTTCCTCCGTGGTGTCCTCCCATGTACTCCATTCTTGTTTAATGTTTTCCTTATTGTAGATGTGTCAACAAAAATTTTAGCATGTGCCAGAGATTTCTGTAAGTCTTTAGCTGACACTCTAGGATTCTTCTTTACCTCATTAAGCATTCTGCGCTGTGCTCTTGCAGTCATCTTTACAGGACGACCACGCCTAGGGAGAGTAGCAACAGTGCTGAACTTTCTCCATTTGTAGACAGTCTGTCTTACCGTGGACACATGAACATCAAGGCTTTTGGAGATACTTTTGTAACCCTTTCCAGCTTCATGCAAGTCAACAATTCTTGATCGTAGGTCTTCTGAGAGCGCTTTTCTGCGAGGCATGGTTCACATCAGGCAGTGCTTCTTGAAACCAGTAAACCCAAAACTGGTGTGTGCTTTTAAAGGGCAGGACAGCTTTCAGCAACACATGCAATAATATCACACTGATTGGACTCAAGGTTGGCTCACTCCTGGCTCCAATTAGCTCTTGGAGAAGTCATTAGGCTAGGGGTTCACATACTTTTTCGACCCTGCACTGTGAATGTTTACATGTTCTGTTCAATAAACACATGAAAACATATAATGTTTGTGTTGTATTATTTTAAGCAGACTGTGTTTTTCAAATTGTTGTGACTTAGATGAAGATCAGAGACATTTTATGACCAATTCATGCAAAACTCCACGTAATCCCAAAGGGTTCACATACTTTTTCTTGCCACTGTATGGTATACACAATGCCCGGCCAAAAGAAAAGGTCACACGCTGTAATATGTGATTGCGTCACGCATTCGCAACGGCATCGTGTGGATAAGCTCATGCAATGTCACAGCATTTATTGGCGTCCAGAGCGGCATTAATTTGTGGCTATTTCTTGTGTTGGTGATGGGAGAGTCGCGGCGCTGCGTAAAGTCTTCTCCAGCACATTATCCCAAAGATTAACCTCAATGGGGTTAAGGTCTGGACTGTGCGGTGGCCAATCCATGTGTGAAATGATGTCTCATGCTCCCTCAACCACTCTCGCACAATTTGAGCCCGATGAATCCTGGCATTGCCATCTTGGAATATGCCCGCTGTGCCATCAGGGAGAAAAAACCCATTGATGGAAAAACCTGCTCATTCAGTGTATTCAGGGAGTCACATGACCTCATTTTCAGACACATAATGTTGCTGAGCCCAGACCTGACCAACTGAAGCCCCCCTGGATCATAACAGGCTGGTACAGCAGGTGGGTGACTTTTTTTTTGGCCAGCCAGTATACATATAATATATATAAACAGCCTGGCCACAGGTTTTATGAATGACACACATATCACTTTTCACACAGTCTGCTGCCTCAGTTTTGATGATGTTAATTTACATAAACTCCAGAATGTTCTACAGAGCGATCAGATGAATTAATTACAAAGTCCCTCTTTCCATGAAAATGAACCAAAAAAACAACATTTTCACAGCATTTCAGCCCGGCCACAAAAAGACCAGCCGGCATCATGTCAGGGATTCTCTGGTTAACACCGGTCAGAGTGTTGACGAGGACAAGGCTGGAGATCACTCTGATTCATTTAGAAAAGGGACGGGGAGCTTTAAAAGGAGGCGGGGCTTGAAATCATTGCTCTTCCACGGTCAGCCATGGTTACCTGCGTGGAAACACGTGCAGTCATTGCTTTGCACAATAAGGGATTGACAGGCGAGGATATCGCTGCGAGTAAGATTGCACCTAATGCAACCATTTATCAGATCATCAAGAACTTCAAGGAGTGACCTTCGATTGTTGTGAAGAAGCTTCAGGCGCCCAAGAAAGTCCAGCAAGCGCCAGCACCGGCTCCTAAAGTTGATGGAGCTTCGGGATCGGGCACCACCAGTGCAGAGCTTGGTCAGGACCGGCAGCGGGCAGGTGTGAGGGCATCTGCACACACTGTGAGGAGAAGACTTTTGGAGGACGGCCTGGTGTCAAGGTGGGCAGCAAAGGAGCCACTTCTCTCCAGGAAGAACATCAGGGACAGACGGATATTCTGTAAAAGGTCGAGGGATTGGACGGCCGAGGACTGGGATAAAGTCATTGTCTCTGGTAAATCCCCTGATTGTTGGGGCATCCGGAAAAAAGCTTCTCCAGGAGAAGAAAAGGTGAGCGCGGCCACCAGTCCTGCGTCACAGTGACAGTAAAGCGTCCTGACACCATTCATGTGTGCGGTCACTGCTCACCCAAGGGAGGGGGCTCGCTCACAATTTACCCCAAAAAACAAAGAATGACACAAAAACATCCTCCGAGAGCAACTTCTCCCAACCGTCCAAGAGCAGTTTGGTGAGGAGGAGCGATGCCTTGTCCAGCGTGATGGAGCACCTCGTAACAAGACCAAAGCCACCACTAAGAGGCTCGAGGAACAAAACATGGAAAATTTGGGTCCACGGCCAGGAAACTCCCCAGACCTTAATCCCATTGAGAACCTGTGGTCAATCCTCAAGAGGCGGTGGGGGGGGGGGCAAAACCCACAAATTGTGACGAACTCCAAAAACTCCAAGCATTGATTATGCAGGAATGGGCGGCCGTCAGTCAGGGTGTGGCCCAGAAGATGATTGACAGCTGCCGAGGCGAATTACAGAGGTCTTGAAAAAGTAGGGGTTAACACTGCAAATATTGACTCTTTGCATAAACTTAATGTATTTATCAATAAAAGCTTTAACTCTTATTAAATGTTTGTATTTATACGTCAGTAACCATAGCAACACCTGACAAACAGATCTAAAAACACTGAAGCGGCAGAATGTGTGAAAATGTATAGATGTGTCACTCGCAGAAGGTATAGGTCGCGGCTGTGTATACATTGTGTCACTCGCAGAAGGTATAGGTCGCGGCTGTGTATACATTGTGTCACTCGCAGAAGGTATAGGTCGCGGCTGTGTATACATTGTGTCACTCGCAGAAGGTATAGGTCGCGGCTGTATAAATAACGAGATGTCTTATATACTGTATATCTTTCTATATATTGATACATCACCTGACATTATACAGTCAGGTCCAGAAATATTGGGACATGGACACAATTGTAACATCTTTGGCTCTATACACCACCACAATGGAGTTGGAATGAAACAAACACAATGTGCTTTAACTGCAGACTGTCAGCTTTAATTTGAGGGTATGTACATCCAACTCAGGTGAACGGTGTAGGAATTACAGCAGTTTGCAGATATGCCTCCCACTTGTTAAGGGACCAAAGGTAATGGGACAGAATAATAATCATAAATCAAACTTTCCCTTCTTAATACTTGGTTACAAATCCTTTGCAGTCAATCACAGCCTGAAGTCTGGAACGCATAGACATCACCAGACGCTGGGTTTCATCCCTGATGATGCTCTGCCAGGCCTCTACTGCAACTGTCTTCAGTTCCTGCTTGTTCTTGGGGCATTTTCCCTTCAGTTTTGTCTTCAGCAAGTGAAATGCAGCTCAATGGGATTCAGGTCAGGTGATTGACTTGGCCATTGCATAACATTCCACTTCTGTCCCTTCAGAAACTCTTTGCTTGCTTTTGCAGTATGCTTTGGGTCATTGTCCATCTGCACTGTGAAGCGCCGTCCAATGAGTTCTGCAGCATTTGGCTGAATGTGAGCAGATAATATTGCCCCAAACACTTCAGAATTCATCCTGCTGCTTTTGTCAGCGTCACATCATCAATAAATACAAGAGAACCAGTTCCATTGGCCGCCATACATGCCCACGCCATGACACTACCACCACCATGCTTCACTGATGAGGTGGTATGCTTAGGATCATGAGCAGTTCCTTTCCTTCTCCATACTCTTCTCTTCCCATCACTCTGGTACAAGTTGATCTTGGTCTCATCTGTCCATAGGATCTTGTTCCAGAACTGTGAAGGCTTTGTTAGGTGTTGTTTGGCAAACTCTAATCTGACCTTCCTGGTTTTTTTTTTTTAAATTCAAAATTTTTAAAATATGAAGTTGAATAACAAACAAAGGTCCATAAGAATACATGTAACAGGTGATATAGCACGCATAAGAAGGTACATCAACAGTATTAGGGAAATGGAGAAAAAAGGAAGGGAGAAAGAGAGAGAGAAAAAAAAAAGGGGGGCAATATATAAATAAAGAAAACTAAAAGGATGGGGATCTTCTTGCCATCTGGAGTTGAGCAGCAGGTGCGGTCAGTCACACCACCATCATCCCTACACCTCAATAAACCAGCCCACAGTGCGGAGTAAGTTACAGTGAGGGTGCGTGAGAAATGTCATGCGGGAGATAATGAGGGGAGGGGGGAGAAAACAGAGGAGAGAGAAGCCGTGTGAGAGGTAGCGTATAGAGAAAGGAAAGAGAGGGAAGGGGGTACTACAAAAAGAGAGAAGAGGGAGAGAGGGAGAAAAAAAAAACACATACACACATACAACAAAGACAAGATAAGAGAAGGCCGTCCCAGCGTTGAAAACGCAGATCTCCACCGACTCAGACCCTTCATAAACTAGAGGGAGTTACCCAGTATGTGTCACAGCAGGAGAAGCACGGTTACTAGCAGTGAATAGTTCCCAATGGTACCGTTTCATAGCGGAGTCCGCCGACTTTCCTCTATGTTCCGCGTCGAGGAAGTCAACTGAGCGGTATTTTTCCACCCGACGGATCCAGTCTTCTATGGTAGGACTACGTGTCGACTTCCACATTGTAGGTATCAAGGCCCGGGATGCAAAAAGCATGAGAAGGAGGACTGACCGTTTCAAAACTTTGAGTGAAAGCAGAATGTGCAGGAGGAGGAAGCACTCAGGGGTGAGTGGCAAGTTTACATCTGTGACCTGAAGAATGATGTCTCTGATTCGGGTCCAATAAGAACCGAGGTTCGGGCAGGACCACCAAATATGAAGGTAGGTACCAGACTCAAGCTCACAACGCCAACATTCAGATGTAGTCGATGGATAGACTTGGTGCAAAAAGCTCGGAGATCGGTACCAGAACGCAGCAATCTTATATGAAGTTTCCTGAATTCTTGCCGCACAGCTGCCTTTGTGGATCAAAATGAATGTTTGAGTCCATTTGTCCGCAGGGATGACAATGTCAAGCTCGCGGTCCCAGCGTGAGATAAAGGTAGGAACTGTGGCGTCAGCTGCTTGCAGGAGGGAGTACAGAGCCGATATCCCATGTGTCAACGACGTTCCAGCTTGACAGAGTAGTTCGAATGGAAGCAGTTGGCGACTAAGGCTATATCCAGAGTGAAGACTCCGTAAATACGACTTAATCTACAAAAAGTTAAAGCTATCTAGCGGGGAAAGGGGACCTCCCGGCGAGGTAGTGGGCAACGCTTCCAAGTTACCATCAGAGGGTAGGTCTATCGCTCTCAATCTGCTCCCCTCGGTCAAACGAGTTCTCAGGGATGGATGAATCCCATCCGGGAGAGATGGGTTGTGGACCAGGGGCAGGAGAGGGGAGACAGCAGTTGAAAGATCGTATGTCAATTTATACTTGTGCCATAAGCGCAAGGTTGCGGATACCGGGTCTGGGTCGGCCCTTGCAAAATGAAATGAACCAGGTGGGAGCCACGGAAGTGTCCATAGCGGATAACCTGCGAGAGCAGACTCTAGATCTAGCCATCTTTTATTGGAGTGCTCCGCTGACCAGTCGATAAGTCGGGTCAAATGAACTAGAAAGGTAGTAGCGCCTGGAGTCCGGTAGAGCCAATCCCCCTCGGTGTTTTGGTTTACATAACGTAGCGAAACTCACGTGGGATCGGCCTTTTGGCCAGATGAACTTAAGAAGTGCCGTTCTCAGGGCGGTGAAAAAGGTCAGTGGCACCAGAATCGGAAGCGCACCAAATAGGTACAGGAGTCTTGGCAATAAGTTCATCTTTAGGGCAGCGATCCTACCTAGCCAAGAGATCATGCGTCCGTTCCATTCGGACAAGTCCGACCTAAAAGTTTTCAGAATGGCAAAGAAATTAGATTCAAGTATCTGCGTGGTAGAGGGAGCCAACCACACCCCTAAATATTTCATTCGGTGGGCACAGTATCTGAAAGGGTAGGCATGACGAATTCTGCGTATGGAAGTCTGATCAAGTGTAATATTAAGGAATTCCGATTTATCGCAGTTGATCCGATATCCGGAGACCTCGCCGTATGTTTCGAGGACAGTCGTGATAGCTGGTAGGGATGTGCTAGGGTCAGTAATCAGGAAAAGGAGGTCATCCGCATACGCCGAAATTTTATGACAAGAGTGCTGGCCATCCAGTCCCTTGATGTCTATGTTATTCCGGATCGTCGTCAAAAGTGGTTCGAGAGTGAGGGAAAACAGTAACGGGGATAGCGGGCAGCCCTGGCGTGTACCGTTATGGATGTCGAAGGTAGCCGACAATGCGCCGTTGGCTCGAACACGGGCCGTGGGGTTGTCGTAGAGCGCCCGCAGCCAACTCAGAAAACAATCTCCGGACCCAATCCGCTGGAGCACGGCAAACATAAAGCTCCATCTGACCCTGTCGAAGGCCTTCTCCGCATCGGTAGAGAGCAAGAGAAGGCCCTTCCGCAAGCGGCGCGCCAGGCCTATTGCTCCTAGGACCCGAGTTGTGGCGTCTCGTGCTTCCCTACCAGGGACAAAACCCACTTGATCCGGGTGGATCAGAGATGGGAGAAGAGGGGCTAGCCTGACCGCCAAGACCTTAGCCAAGATCTTGAGATCAGTGTTCAGTAGAGATATAGGTCGGTAGCTCCGGACATCGGTCCCCTCCTTTCCAGGTTTGCAAATGACTGCGATAGTGGCCGAGAGCGTATGTGCGTGAAACTTAGCTCCGTCTCTAAGGGTGGAAAAAAAAGAGACAGTAATTTCGGTGTTAGGGTCGACGAAAAAGTTCTGTAGTATTCTGCAGGCAGACCATCCGGTCCCGGACACTTGCCCCTTTTGAGGTTCCGTAGGACGGACAGGAGTTCGTCACTCGTCACCGGCGCGTCCAGGAGATCAATCATGGCAGGTGAAAGAGTACGCGTGACCGTGTTCGATAAGTAGGCCGCAATGGCCGTCGTAGAAGGGCAAGGGCTAGGCATTTGGTCCATGTCATATAGACCTTGGTAAAAATGCTGAAAAGCATTCAGTATGTGGTCCGGACGTGAAGAAAAGGTCCCATCCGGGAGTTTAATCCGCGCTATATATGACGCATTTTGGCGTTTTCGTAATATACGAGTGAGGAGTCGGCCCGGTTTGTTTTCAAGAAGGGCAAAATGACATTTAGCTTTTTGCGACGCGAATCGTATATCAGTGTTCAATAAGTCATTAAGTTCTTTACGTTTAGATGTTAACTGTTCATAATCCAAGTCAAGCGCCGAGGTATGATGTAACAGTTTGAGGCTCCGAATGTCGTTTATCAGATTTTGAATGAGGCTAGACCTGGTCCGTTTAAGTGCCGTAGCGAGGCTTATGAGACCTCCTCTCACCACTGCTTTATGGGCTTCCCAGATAGTAGGATTAGGTATATCCGGTGAGTCGTTTTTCTCAAAGAACGTACGAAGGCAGGTATATATCTCCGTAACCAAGAGTGGGTCCGATAGCATGGACGTATTAAAACGCCACTGTCGGTCTGTCGGGCGAAAGAGCGGTGAAGACAGGACCGCCAGTATGGGGCAATGGTCCGAACACGTCTGTGCCAATATAGATGCTTCTTCCGTCAGAAGAATGTCTTGTTGCCTCACAAACAGGTAGTCAAGTCTGGAGTAAGAGGCGTGCACAGGAGAGTAGAAGGAGTAATCCCGTTCTCCTGCATGATGGGCTCTCCAGACGTCTACCAACTGAAGGTCATCAAGGGATCGGCGAATATGACGCAATACATTTGAGGGTATCGAAGACTTGCCCGCTGAAGTATCGAAGCGCGGATCTAAAGGTACATTAAGATCCCCTGCTACCACCAGCATGCCCTCCGTGAAGGAGGAAAGGCGTCGGAGGATGGTTTTCAAACAGCGATGTTGATTAACATTTGGAAGATAGATCGAGGCAAATGTGTACTGTTTCTCTGCAATCTTGCCTTTCACAAACCAATACCTGCCTTCTCGGTCCGAAAGAATTTCCTCCGTTAGCATGGGAACCGATTTAGAAAAGAGAATCGCAACCCCTCTACTCCTACCACCGTGGTAATCGCTAAAGTGCCCAGTTGGAAAGTCTGAGTTAAGTAACTGCGGTGCCGAACCGAGCCTGAAGTGCGTCTCTTGTACGAAGAGCACAGAGGTGCGATTCGCTGCAGCTTCCCGGAGGAGCCGGCGGCGTTTCTCAGGTATATTAAGACCTTTGGTGTTATAGGTGAGACATCGAAGAGTCTGTGGCTTAAAGCCGGGAGGGGGAGGCATGATCACAAGTAGGAGGCACAACAACACAACACTCAGACAGACAGACAAACAAACACAAAGAAGAGAAAGAAAGAAGAGAGAAAAAAAAGGGGGGGTTGGAAGTGTAGAGAGAATAGAATCAAGGGGGTGATAGAGGAAGTGAAAAAGGCGAGGAAAGGAATCAGAAGGAGGGAAGAAGAGAAGAAGGAAAGAGATAAGGTAAGGACCAGAACAAAATGTACTGTGAGGTATAGGGCGTCTCAGAGGTCGATGTACTCGATCCCAGTCTACAGAGTCCAGGTAGCGCCTCTGGAGGAGTGACACCAAGTCCTCGCGGGCGGCAACAGGCAGCACAAAGCCTGTATTCCAGAAGACCAACAAAAATCAAAAAAGGCCAGAAACCGTGAGAATAGAAACAGAACAATTTAATATGTATAAGCTAAGTAGAGTCCCCTCCGACTGTGGGAACGGAGCATAACAAGAGAACACGAGCAAAAATGGAAAAAGAAAAAAGCGCCAGTAAAACGGCAGAGTAGGTAAACCTATAACACAACCCTCCCCTCGACGGCATCCCTCCCACCCGACCTCCCTCAACTGTAATAAACATCCCCAATGCGATAATAAGGCAATAAAACACAGGTCAGTGAGGGCCGAAAGCATGGGGGTGCCTGAGGGGAGGGAGAGAGAAAGAGAGAACCCCCCCCCCCCGATCCCGATTCCGATCCCGTCGGGTATCTGTCTCCCAGTTGTGGATCGAGCACATAGGTAAACCCAGTGCCGATGTGAAACTGCGGATTTCAGAGTGGTAGCAGATGGAGTGACGAACGCCGTTGTTGTGGGAAATTAGCGCAAAAGGGAACCCCCGACGGTAAGGAATCTCTGCCTGGCGCAGGGCCTGCGTTACAGGTTGTAGGCAGCGTCTAGCAGCCAGCGTGTACGGGGATAAATCTTGGAACAGTTCAATCTGGTCTCCATGGAAATTCCAAGAGCGGGAGGTTCGTGCCGCGATCATTATCTTTTCTTTTAAAGTGAAGTCAGTGAGGCAACATATAATGTCTCGTGGAGGAGCGGTCGGGGAAGGCCTAGGGCGCAGGGCCCTGTGTACTCTATCCATAAGGACCTCAGTTCCCGGCCTAGGATCACATTAAAGGCCTCACTCAGGGCGACCCGTAAATCTTCAGGGCCATCTGTTTCAGCCAGGCCTCTAACCCGAATATTCCGGCGTCGTCCCCGGTTATCTAAGTCATCCACCCGCCTCTGCAATTCCCCAAATGCTGCCGGGGGAGGTACCTGAACGTCCGCGGGTGGTTGATTAGCCGCGTCTTCTAGGCGTCCCACTCGGGTTGTTAGAGCCTCCACATCCGACTGAACAGCTCTGACATCGCCCGCAAAGCTCTCCCGCAAGTCTGCCACCATGTCCGCAAGGTCCGTTTTAGTAGGGAGTGCGGATATAAGTTGTTCCAGGCGGCGGATGGCCGGGGTAGAGTCCGGCGTTCGAGGCATGGTGGAGGTCCCATCCGCCATTTTGTCATGCGGCGGGGTTGAAGGTGTAAGTCGAGGAGGTAGTAAAAAGGGGTCTAATGAGCCCAGAGAACGATCCGGTTTGCGTGCAGGCGTCTTAGGAGTGGGTTGTTTGCCCTTACCACGAACCATGTCCTGATTTTCGAGTTGGAGCGAAAGATTGTCGGAGGGTTACTCTAGAGCTCACAAGTTATGCGGCCATCTTTGTCAGAGGTCAGGACACGCCCCCCGGCCTTCCTGGTTTTGAGGCACACCAATGGTTTACATCTTGTGGTGAAGCCTCTGTATTCACTCCGGTGAAGTCTTCTCTTGATTGTTGACTTTGACACACATACACCTACCTTCTGGAGAGTGTTCCTGATCTGGCCAACTGTTGTGAAGGGTGTTTTCTTCACCAGGGAAAGAATTCTTCGGTCATCCACCACAGTTATTTTCCGTGGTCTCCCGGGTCTTTTGGTGTTGCTGAGCTCACCGGTGCGTTCCTTCTTTTTGAGAATGTTCCAAACAGTTGTTTTGGCCACACCTAATGTTCTTGCTATCTCTCTGATGGGTTTGTTTCTTCAGCCTAATGATGGCTTGCTTCACTGATAGTGACAGCTCTTTGGATCTCATCTTGAGAGTTGACAGCAACAGATTCCAAATGCAAATAGCAGACTTGAAATGAACTCTGGGCCTTTTATCTGCACATTGTAATTGGGGTAATGAGGGAATATCTCACACCTGGCGATGGAACAGCTGAGAAGCCAATTGTCCCATTACTTTTGGTCCCTTAACAAGTGGGAGGCACATCTGCAAACTGCTGTAAGTCCTATACCGTTCACCTGAGTTGGATGTACATACCCTCAAATTAAAGCTGACAGTCTGCAGTTAAAGCACATTGTGTTTGTTTCATTCCAACTCCATTGTGGTGGTGTATAGAGCCAAAGATGTTACAATTGTGTCCACGTCCCAATATTTCTGGACCTGACTATATAAATATATATATATCACCTGGTTTTCTCGCAGATTTTCCGGGCTATAATCATCCTTCCAGCACTGTGTATACTGTCTGTCAGTACAGCTCGAGAACTGTGCGTTATTGATCAGAAATTAGTTGAAACCCATAGAAAGCAGCGAAACAGCTGCAAGTAACGAGTATGCACCGAGCATTTCCGACCGGACGCTGAATGAAGGAGAAGCAGAATATAATGCCAGGAATTGCCATTTTTTCCCCACAAAGAAGTGGACATGTTTACATTTCACCCCTCGGGCTACTAACAATAAGGAATACATAATGAATTAAAAATGAATATGGAGAATAAAAAATGCAGGCAAAGATCTGAGAATATGCAGGCACGACGTATACATCAGGCATTCATCTATCTCTGTACACCCTGGCTTCAGGCAGAACGCGTCACCGTCTCGGATCTGCAGCCAGTACTTCAATGTCCGGCATTCAGGCCCCTCGGACGCAGAGGGGGGATACATTCGAGATATGCGCTCTCATCGCTCCCAGTTTGTGTTTATGGCACATGGTGTTTGGGGTGCAGAGAACCTGCCAGCTCGGTGCTCACCCCCATTGTTTTCAGGGCAGGCCTGAGTGCACATTCATATAGGGGTAGGAGTGGGAGAGAACCCGGTCCCACACATCTGGTCGGGTCGAGACGGCAGTCCCTCTCCCAGGATCTTGGAGAAAGAGTTCAGTGCAGTTAGGCAGTAATACAGGCCGACAAGCAGAGGGACGTGGTGGCAGCTAAAGGATCAGAGGCAGCGAGTGAGGCAAGTAAAGAAAATGGAATGTCATGGCCATCCGTCGATAGTTGTGGAGGTGCAGTGACTTAGGGTTCAGCCTGGCCGTGCATCAATGAGCAGTGGAGGTGCAGTGTCTGAGGGTTCAGCATGGCCGTGCATCAATGAGCAGTAGAGGTGCAGTGACTTAGGGTTCAGCATGTCCATGCATCAATGAGCAGGTTGTAGAGCAGTGGAGGTGCAGTGTCTTAGGGTTCAGCATAGCTGTGCATCAATGAGCAGTGGAGGTGCAGTGTCTTAGGGTTCAGCATGGCCGTGCATCAATGAGCAGTGGAGGCGCAGTGACTTAGGGTTCAGCATGTCCATGCATCAATGAGCAGTGGAGGTGCAGTGTCTCAGGGTTTCACATGGCAATGGATTTATGAAGTTGTAGAACCAATGGATGTGCAGCTTCTCAGGGTTTCACATGGTGTTGAGTCAATGAGATCTAGAGCCATAAAAGGTGCAGTGTCTCACATGGAGATGAGTATTGTAGAACTGTGGACGTGCAATGTTTCATGTTTTCACAGAGACGAGTTTATGAGTTTGAGGAGGTGCAGTGTCTCGTGGTTTCAGAGATGAGTTTGAGGAGGTGCAGTGTTTTGGGGTTTCTGAGATGAGTTTATGAGTTTGAGGAGGTGCAGTGTCTTGGGGTTTCTGAGACGAGTTTATGAGTTTGAGGAGGTGCAGTGTCTTGGGGTTTCACAGAGATGAGATTGAGGAGGTGCAGTGTCTTGGGGTTTCTGAGACGAGTTTATGAGTTTGAGGAGGTGCAGTGTCTTGGGGTTTATGAGACGAGTTTATGAGTTTGAGGAGGTGCAGTGTCTCATGGTTTCAGAGGCGAGTTTATGAGTTTGAGGAGGTGCAGTGTTTTGGGGTTTCTGAGACGAGTTTATGAGTTTGAGGAGGTGCAGTGTCTTGGGGTTTCTGAGATGAGTTTATGAGTTTGAGGAGGTGCAGTGTTTTGGGGTTTCTGAGATGAGTTTATGAGTTTGAGGAGGTGCAGTGTCTTGTGGTTTCTGAGATGAGTTTGAGGAGGTGCAGTGTTTTGGGGTTTCTGAGATGAGTTTCAGGAGGTGCAGTGTCTTGGGGTTTCTGAGATGAGTTTATGAGTTTGAGGAGGTGCAGTGTTTTGGGGTTTCTGAGACGAGTTTATGAGTTTGAGGAGGTGCAGTGTCTTGGGGTTTCTGAGATGAGTTTATGAGTTTCAGGAGGTGCAGTGTTTTGGGGTTTCTGAGACGAGTTTATGAGTTTGAGGAGGTGCAGTGTTTTGGGGTTTCTGAGATGAGTTTATGAGTTTGAGGAGGTGCAGTGTCTTGGGGTTTCTGAGATGAGTTTATGAGTTTGAGGAGGTGCAGTGTTTTGGGGTTTCTGAGACGAGTTTATGAGTTTGAGGAGGTGCAGTGTCTTGGGGTTTCTGAGATGAGTTTATGAGTTTGAGGAGGTGCAGTGTTTTGGGGTTTCTGAGACGAGTTTATGAGTTTGAGGAGGTGCAGTGTCTTGGGGTTTCTGAGATGAGTTTATGAGTTTGAGGAGGTGCAGTGTCTTGGGGTTTCTGAGACGAGTTTATGAGTTTGAGGAGGTGCAGTGTCTTGGGGTTTATGAGACGAGTTTATGAGTTTGAGGAGGTGCAGTGTCTCATGGTTTCAGAGGCGAGTTTATGAGTTTGAGGAGGTGCAGTGTTTTGGGGTTTCTGAGACGAGTTTATGAGTTTGAGGAGGTGCAGTGTTTTGGGGTTTATGAGACGAGTTTATGAGTTTGGAGTGCAGTGTTTTGGGGTTTCTGAGACGAGTTATGATCTTGAGGAAGTGTCTTGGGGTTTCTGAGATGAGTTTATGAGTTTGAGGAGGTGCAGTGTTTTGGGGTTTCTGAGATGAGTTTATGAGTTTGAGGAGGCGCAGTGTTTTGGGATTTCTGAGATGAGTTTATGAGTTTGAGGAGGTGCAGTGTCTTGTGGTTTCAGAGATGAGTTTGAGGAGGTGCAGTGTTTTGGGGTTTCTGAGATGAGTTTGAGGAGGTGCAGTGTCTTGGGGTTTCTGAGATGCGTTTATGAGTTTGAGGAGGTGCAGTGTCTTGGGGTTTATGAGATGAGTTTATGAGTTTGAGGAGGTGCAGTGTCTCGTGGTTTCAGAGACGAGTTTATGAGTTTGAGGAGGTGCAGTGTTTTGGGGTTTATGAGATGAGTTTATGAGTTTGAGGAGGTGCAGTGTCTTGGGGTTTCTGAGACGAGTTTATGAGTTTGAGGAGGTGCAGTGTCTTGGGGTTTATGAGACGAGTTTATGAGTTTGAGGAGGTGCAGTGTCTCATGGTTTCAGAGGCGAGTTTATGAGTTTGAGGAGGTGCAGTGTCTTGGGGTTTCTGAGATGAGTTTATGAGTTTGAGGAGGTGCAGTGTTTTGGGGTTTCTGAGATGAGTTTATGAGTTTGAGGAGGTGCAGTGTTTTGGGGTTTCTGAGATGAGTTTATGAGTTTGAGGAGGTGCAGTGTTTTGGGGTTTCTGAGATGAGTTTATGAGTTTGAGGAGGTGCAGTGTTTTGGGGTTTCTGAGACGAGTTTATGAGTTTGAGGAGGTGCAGTGTCTTGGGGTTTCTGAGACGAGTTTATGAGTTTGAGGAGGTGCAGTGTCTTGGGGTTTCTGAGATGAGTTTATGAGTTTGAGGAGGTGCAGTGTTTTGGGGTTTCTGAGATGAGTTTATGAGTTTGAGGAGGCGCAGTGTTTTGGGGTTTCTGAGATGAGTTTGAGGAGGTGCAGTGTCTTGTGGTTTCAGAGAGGAGTTTGAGGAGGTGCAGTGTTTTGGGGTTTCTGAGATGAGTTTGAGGAGGTGCAGTGTCTTGGGGTTTCTGAGATGAGTTTATGAGTTTGAGGAGGTGCAGTGTCTTGGGGTTTATGAGACGAGTTTATGAGTTTGAGGAGGTGCAGTGTTTTGGGGTTTCACAGAGATGAGTTGGAGGAGGTGCAGTGTTTTGGGGTTTATGAGATGAGTTTATGAGTTTGAGGAGGTGCAGTGTTTTGGG
This sequence comes from Leptobrachium leishanense, assembly GCA_009667805.1. NCBI lineage: Eukaryota > Metazoa > Chordata > Amphibia > Anura > Megophryidae > Leptobrachium > Leptobrachium leishanense. Next base: position 4,120,453 of record CM019074.1, on the reverse strand, counting down.
GTTTATGAGATGAGTTTATGAGTTTGAGGAGGTGCAGTGTTTTGGGGTTTATGAGACGAGTTTATGAGTTTGAGGAGGTGCAGTGTCTTGGGGTTTCACAGAGATGAGTTGGAGGAGGTGCAGTGTTTTGGGGTTTATGAGACGAGTTTATGAGTTTGAGGAGGTGCAGTGTCTTGGGGTTTATGAGATGAGTTTAAGAGTTTGAGGAGGTGCAGTGTTTTGGGGTTTATGAGACGAGTTTATGAGTTTGAGGAGGTGCAGTGTCTTGGGGTTTCACAGAGATGAGTTTATGAGTTTGAGGAGGTGCAGTGTTTTGGGGTTTATGAGACGAGTTTATGAGTTTGAGGAGGTGCAGTGTCTCGTGGTTTCAGAGATGAGTTTGAGGAGGTGCAGTGTCTTGGGGTTTCTGAGAGGAGTTTATGAGTTTGAGGAGGTGCAGTGTTTTGGGGTTTCTGAGATGCGTTTATGAGTTTGAGGAGGTGCAGTGTATTGTGGTTTCAGAGATGAGTTTATGAGTTTGAGGAGGTGCAGTGTTTTGGGGTTTCTGAGATGAGTTTATGAGTTTGAGGAGGTGCAGTGTCTTGTGGTTTCTGAGATGAGTTTGAGGAGGTGCAGTGTCTTGGGGTTTCTGAGAGGAGTTTATGAGTTTGAGGAGGTGCAGTGTTTTGGGGTTTCTGAGATGCGTTTATGAGTTTGAGGAGGTGCAGTGTATTGTGGTTTCAGAGATGAGTTTATGAGTTTGAGGAGGTGCAGTGTCTTGGGGTTTCTGAGACGAGTTTATGAGTTTGAGGAGGTGCAGTGTTTTGGGGTTTCTGAGATGAGTTTATGAGTTTGAGGAGGTGCAGTGTTTTGGGGTTTCTGAGATGAGTTTATGAGTTTGAGGAGGTGCAGTGTCTTGTGGTTTCTGAGATGAGTTTGAGGAGGTGCAGTGTTTTGGGGTTTCTGAGATGCGTTTATGAGTTTGAGGAGGTGCAGTGTATTGTGGTTTCAGAGATGAGTTTATGAGTTTGAGGAGGTGCAGTGTCTTGTGGTTTCTGAGATGAGTTTGAGGAGGTGCAGTGTTTTGGGGTTTCTGAGATGAGTTTCAGGAGGTGCAGTGTCTTGGGGTTTCTGAGATGAGTTTATGAGTTTGAGGAGGTGCAGTGTTTTGGGGTTTCTGAGACGAGTTTATGAGTTTGAGGAGGTGCAGTGTCTTGGGGTTTCTGAGATGAGTTTATGAGTTTCAGGAGGTGCAGTGTTTTGGGGTTTCTGAGACGAGTTTATGAGTTTGAGGAGGTGCAGTGTCTTGGGGTTTCTGAGACGAGTTTATGAGTTTGAGGAGGTGCAGTGTCTTGGGGTTTCTGAGATGAGTTTATGAGTTTCAGGAGGTGCAGTGTTTTGGGGTTTCTGAGACGAGTTCATGAGTTTTGAGGAGGTGCAGTGTCTTGGGGTTCTGAGATGAGTTTAATGAGTTTTGAGGAGGTGCAGTGTTTGGGGTTTCTGAGATGAGTTTATGAGTTTGAGGAGGTGCAGTGTCTTGGGGTTTCTGAGATGAGTTTATGAGTTTGAGGAGGTGCAGTGTCTTGGGGTTTCTGAGATGAGTTTATGAGTTTGAGGAGGTGCAGTGTCTTGGGGTTTCTGAGATGAGTTTATGAGTTTGAGGAGGTTGCAGTGTCTTGGGGTTTCTGAGATGAGTTTATGAGTTTGAGGAGGTGCAGTGTTTTGGGGTTTCTGAGATGCGTTTATGAGTTTGAGGAGGTGCAGTGTCTTGGGGTTTCTGAGATGAGTTTATGAGTTTGAGGAGGTGCAGTGTCTTGGGGTTTCTGAGATGAGTTTATGAGTTTGAGGAGGTGCAGTGTTTTGGGGTTTCTGAGATGAAGTTTATGAGTTTGAGGAGGTGCAGTGTCTTGGGGTTTCTGAGATGAGTTTATGAGTTTCAGGAGGTGCAGTGTTTTGGGTTTCTGAGACGAGTTTATGAGTTTGAGGAGGTGCAGTGTCTTGGGGTTCTGAGATGAGTTTATGAGTTTGAGGAGGTGCAGTGTTTTGGGGTTTCTGAGATGAGTTTATGAGTTTGAGGAGGTGCAGTGTCTTGGGGTTTCTGAGATGAGTTTATGAGTTTGAGGAGGTGCAGTGTCTTGGGGTTTCTGAGACGAGTTTATGAGTTTGAGGAGGTGCAGTGTTTTGGGGTTTCACAGAGATGAGTTGGAGGAGGTGCAGTGTTTTGGGGTTTATGAGATGAGTTTATGAGTTTTGAGGAGGTGCAGTGTTTTGGGGTTTATGAGACGAGTTTTTGAGTTTGAGGAGGTGCAGTGTCTTGGGGTTTCACAGAGATGAGTTTGAGGAGGTGCAGTGTTTTGGGGTTTATGAGACGAGTTTATGAGTTTGAGGAGGTGCAGTGTCTTGGGTTTATGAGATGAGTTAAGAGTTGGAGGAGGTGCAGTGTTTTGGGGTTATAGAGACGAGTTTATGAGTTTGAGGAGGTGCAGTGTCTTGGGGTTTCACAGAGATGAGTTTATGAGTTTGAGGAGGTGCAGTGTTTTGGGGTTTATGAGACGAGTTTATGAGTTTGAGGAGGTGCAGTGTCTCGTGGTTTCAGAGATGAGTTTGAGGAGGAGGTGCAGTGTCTTGGGGTTTCTGAGAGGAGTTTATGAGTTTGAGGAGTGCAGTGTCTTGGGGTTTCAGAGATGAGTTTATGAGTTTGAGGAGGTGCAGTGTTTGGGGTTTCTGAGATGAGTTTATGAGTTTGGGAGGTGCAGTGTTTTGGGGTTTCTGAGATGCGTTTATGAGTTTGAGGAGGTGCAGTGTATTGTGGTTTCAGAGATGAGTTTATGAGTTTGAGAGGTGCAGTGTTTGGGGTTTCTGAGATGAGTTTATGAGTTGAGGAGGTGCAGTGTCTCGTGGTTTCAGAGATGAGTTTATGAGTTTGAGGAGGTGCAGTGTTTTGGTTTCTGAGAATGAGTTTTATGAGTTTGAGGAGGTGCAGTGTTTGGGGTTTCTGAGATGCGTTTATGAGTTTGAGGAGGTGCAGTGTATTGTGGTTTCTGAGATGAGTTTGAGGAGGTGCAGTGTCTTGGGGTTTCTGAGAGGAGTTTATGAGTTTGAGGAGGTGCAGTGTTTTGGGGTTTCTGAGATGCGTTTATGAGTTTGAGGAGGTGCAGTGTATTGTGGTTTCAGAGATGAGTTTATGAGTTTGAGGAGGTGCAGTGTTTTGGGGTTTCTGAGATGAGTTTATGAGTTTGAGGAGGTGCAGTGTCTTGTGGTTTCTGAGATGAGTTTGAGGAGGTGCAGTGTTTTGGGGTTTCTGAGATGAGTTTCAGGAGGTGCAGTGTCTTGGGGTTTCTGAGATGAGTTTATGAGTTTGAGGAGGTGCAGTGTTTTGGGGTTTCTGAGACGAGTTTATGAGTTTGAGGAGGTGCAGTGTCTTGGGGTTTCTGAGATGAGTTTATGAGTTTCAGGAGGTGCAGTGTTTTGGGGTTTCTGAGACGAGTTCATGAGTTTGAGGAGGTGCAGTGTCTTGGGGTTTCTGAGATGAGTTTATGAGTTTCAGGAGTGCAGTTTTGGGGTTTCTGAGATGAGTTTATGAGTTTGAGGAGGTGCAGTGTCTTGGGGTTTCTGAGATGAGTTTATGAGTTTGAGGAGGTGCAGTGTCTTGGGGTTTCTGAGATGAGTTTATGAGTTTCAGGAGGTGCAGTGTTTTGGGGTTTCTGAGACGAGTTTATGAGTTTGAGGAGGTGCAGTGTCTTGGGGTTTCTGAGATGAGTTTATGAGTTTGAGGAGGTGCAGTGTTTTGGGGTTTCTGAGATGAGTTTATGAGTTTGAGGAGGTGCAGTGTTTTGGGGTTTCTGAGATGAGTTTATGAGTTTGAGGAGGTGCAGTGTCTTGGGGTTTCTGAGATGAGTTTATGAGTTTGAGGAGGTGCAGTGTCTTGGGGTTTCTGAGACGAGTTTATGAGTTTGAGGAGGTGCAGTGTTTTGGGGTTCATGAGACGAGTTTATGAGTTTGAGGAGGTGCAGTGTTTTGGGGTTCATGAGACGAGTTTATGAGTTTGAGGAGGTGCAGTGTCTCATGGTTTCAGAGGCGAGTTTATGAGTTTGAGGAGGTGCAGTGTCTCATGGTTTCAGAGGCGAGTTTATGAGTTTGAGGAGGTGCAGTGTCTTGGGGTTTCTGAGACAAGTTTAGGAGTTTGAGGAGGTGCAGTGTTTTGGGGTTTCTGAGATGAGTTTATGAGTTTGAGGAGGTGCAGTGTTTTGGGGTTTCTGAGATGAGTTTGAGGAGGTGCAGTGTCTTGGGGTTTCTGAGACGAGTTTATGAGTTTGAGGAGGTTCTTGGAGTGAACCAGAGAAATACCATGCTACAATTTGAATGTCCGGGTTCCATTGTGGTGCGGTTTTGTTGCTGTATGACGTGTACATGACACACAGGGTGTGATAGGACCCATATGGTCACAGGGCTGTGTCCGTCCTTTTGGCAGTGTTAGTTAAACAGGAAAGGGCAGACACTTTATGAAAAAACCCTGAGGTGGAAAGAAACCAAAACGGCCAAGGATGGAGGATGAGAAGCTTTAGAAGAAGAGGTGTGTGATGTGACATTAGAGTCGCGTGTGTTAATGTGACCGTAACTTGAAATGACATTGTGTAGATAAACGGTGTCTGTCACTAGAGTGTGTAACGTCCCCGATGTGTGTGATGCCTCATCCCCTTCACTGTGGGGCTTGTGGTGAAGCTAACGAATGCACACATCTCTCCCCCAGCTGTCCATCTGGCCCCGGTTTCTGCCCTCTCCCTCGTGCCAGTACTGCTCCCGGCCCTTTCCCTGGGGACGCGGGGACTCTCTTCTCCTCCGCTGCTGCAGGTTCTCCTGATCCGGACCCAACTCCTCCCAAGAACCTTGACGCTGGAGCCGACCATGTTCCCCACCTTGGAAGTTGCCTCTGTGGCTCTTGGGCTCTGGGTCCTCATAGGGGTCAGTTTCTATGTCCATGCAGGAATCTCCTGGCTCCGTGTAGGCAGAGTCCCGGCTGCCCTGTGTCTCCGACTCCAGCGTATCATTGCGGGAGAGGACGCGGGAGCCCATTTGACCCCTCCGTAGTTGTCCCTCGTACACACCTGTCTCAGCTCTGTCCGTCCTCAGCTCCCCATGAACCAAGTATGGACCCTGGTTAGTAAGAAAGACAAAAAACGTGCAGAAACAAAAGCACACGTGTTACATACATGCACAAACTCCACACGTTAGTAAATTAGCTAAAAGCCAATTAAATCCACCCAAATCCTCATAAAATATTACATTGCGACGTCAGCGCGTCCCTGTTAAGTATGATCGTCCCTGAAGTGGCTGTCCTGGCCGACTTATAAATACCTGCAGGTCATTAAGGAACATTTCCTGGAGGAATCTCAGAAAAAGACAAGGGTTTGATCGCTAAAGTCGCTCGCCTGGTACGCAGAAACGGAAAAAGAACCTTCTGGAACTTAGAGAAGTTTTATAAATTCTATCTCGAGTTTTTCCCCCAGATTTCTAATTAAATTAACAACAAATTGTGATTTATCGACTAAACCCCCCCCCCCCCCCGGCCCCTATTCCTGGCTGTCGTTACAAGTCAGACACTATTCGTGACAAAAATCGTGCGCCAGACGTTAACCCTTAGCGTCTCGCCTTTAATGTCCATATTCCATCCAAGCAAGCCGCGAGACGCCGAGTACAGTAAGGAACGTGAGACGCTGAGTACAGTAAGGAATGCAAGCCGCGAGACGCCGAGTACAGTAAGGAACGCAAGCTGCGAGACGCCGAGTACAGTAAGGAACGCAAGCTGCGAGATGCCGAGTACAGTAAGGAACACGAGCCACAAGACGCCGAGTACAGTAAGGAACGCGAGACACAGAGTACAGTAAGATACGCAAGCCACAAGACGCTGAGTACAGAAAGGAACACTAGATGCCGAGTACAGTAAGGAACACGAGCCACAAGACGCCGAGTACAGAAAGGAACACTAGATGCCGAGTACAGTAAGGAACGCGAGACACCGAGTACAGTAAGGAACGCAAGCCACAAGACGCTGAGTACAGTAAGGAACACAAGCCGCGGGACGGCGAGTACAGTGAGGTACGCGAGACGCCGTGTACAGTAAGGAACGCAAGCCGCAGGACGTAGAGTACAGTAAGGAACACAAGCCGCAGGACGTAGAGTACAGTAAGGAACGCGAGACGCCGTGTACAGTAAGGAATGCAAGCCGCAGGATGTAGAGTACAGTAAGGAACACGAGCCGCGAGAAGGTGAGTACAGTAAGGAACGCGAGACGCCGTGTACAGTAAGGAACGCAAGCCGCAGGACGTAGAGTACAGTAAGGAACGCGAGACGCCGTGTACAGTAAGGAATGCAAGCCGCAGGATGTAGAGTACAGTAAGGAACACAAGCCGCGAAATGCCGAGTACAGTAAGGAACGCGAGCCGCAAGACGCCGAGTACAGTAAGGAACGCAAGACACCGAGTACAGTGAGATACGCAAGCCACAAGACGCCGAGTACAGTAAGGAACACGAGTAACAAGACGCCGAGTACAGTAAGGAATGCGCGACACCGAGTACAGTAAGGAACGCAAGCCACAAGACGCTGAGTACAGTAAGGAACACAAGCCGCGGGACGGCGAGTACAGTAAGGAACGCGAGACGCCGTGTACAGAAAGGAACGCAAACCGAGGATGTAGAGTACAGTAAGGAACACGAGCCGCGAGACGGCGAGTACAGTAAGGAACGCGAGACACCGAGTACAGTAAGGAACGCGAGACGCTGTGTACAGAAAGGAACGCAAACCGCAGGATGTAGAGTACAGTAAGGAACACGAGCCGCGAGACGGCGAGTACAGTAAGGAACGCGAGACACCGAGTACAGTAAGGAACGCGAGACGCTGTGTACAGAAAGGAACGCAAACCGCATTATGTAGAGTACAGTAAGGAACACGAGCCGCGAGACACCGAGTACAGTAAGGAACGCGAGACACCGAGTACAGTAAGGAACGCGAGACACCGAGTACAGTAAGGAACGCGAGACGGCTAGTACAGTAAAGAACGCAAGCCACGAGACGTTAAGGCCGGAACGTCTCCTTTAACAGCAAGGCTGGAATAGGACGTGAGAACGTTAAGCTGATACCGTCTGCCGTTACGCTGCGTGTCTCAAACACTAAGATGCTAAGACGTAAAGACAATCTTGGAATGGGGCCACCAGATCTCACAGCTTTGCACCTGGGAGGAATTTTCCAGCTTGTCCCAGTCGTTGCATGCAGTGTCAGTAAAGCGCAGTTTTCTGGTTTATTAAGCTGGAATCACAGGGTCAGGAAACCAGGTTTGTGTTTTTATATAAATGTAATAGTTAAAAGGTCTCAGGAATGTATGAATTTTCCTGCGGATTCGGCAGATTTACCAATGGACACGTGTATTCAGTCCTCTTGTTATATGAAGCTATACCGGGCACTGCCGGGCGGTTTTTCGTTGTAGTGGGTGCATCGCATGCACAAACGTCACAAACCGTCTCAGCCTGAGTGTTAGTATACACAGCACCCTGTTTAATGCAAGCCCCCCCGGCCCTATACACTGGTCCATGCACTGAATATTCCTGCTGAGCTCTGTGTTTCCCTTTCTCCCCTGCGCATGTGCTCGTCACGCTGTGTATTCGATTTTACAATCAGGGACCTCCTACCGCTCGTTCTGATGTGGCTCGATGCAGGTGGTAATTGGTGGTGAGTGTTGCAATCTGTCAGGATGCTGCATCATTCATACCGGATTAAACTCTACAGACTTTAGACCAGTGATGGCAAACCTCAGCTGTTTTAAAACTACATGTCCCATGATGCTACGAAAGGCTTAAGTCTGGTTAGGCATCATGGAACCTGTAGTTGTGAAACCTCTGGGGTGTTAAGGTTCAACATCACTGCTTTAGACTGATATATATATTTATTACAGCAGGGATCTCAAACTCTGCCCGCCTCCAGATGTTGGTGGCCTACGATTCCCAGAATCCTTTGACTGCAGTTGATGGCCAGTGAATCATGGAAGTTGTAGTTGAGAAAGAGCTGGATTGTTTGAGATGCCTGTATTACAGAGATAAGGGGATGAGAGGATTGGTCCACACCAGGTAAGAGCATGAGTCGGGTATAGATAATGTGCGTTAGGCATAAAGAATTGTCTCATGTCCTGCTCACAACCGGCAATGTCAATTTACTGGGGTGTGCCTGTGTTAATGTGTGTGGGATTGTGTTTATTTGTGTGTGTGTGTGTGTGTGTGTATGTGTGTGTGTGTTAGGGACAATTTACAGCAACCGGCCTCATACACTAACAGAATTTCCATATCTCCTGCTTTATCCAGTATACGTGCGTCTGTGCACCTTGTATCAGTATCTTGTGCGTCTGTGCACCTTGTATCAGTACCTTGTCCGTCTGTGTATCTTGTACCAGTATCTTGTTCGTCTGTGTATCTTGTATCAGTATCTTGTGCATCTATATACCTTGTATCAGTATCTTGTGCATCTATATACCTTGTATCAGTATCTTGTGCATCTATATACCTTGTGTCAGTAACTTGTGCATCTATGTACCTTGTATCAGTATCTTGTGCATCTATATACCTTGTGTCAGTAACTTGTGCATCTATGTACCTTGTATCAGTATCTTGTGCATCTATATACCTTGTGCCAGTATCTTGTGTATCTTGTTAAATGTATCTTGTGCGTCTGTGCATTTTGTATCAGTATCTTGTGCGTCTGTGCATTTTGTATCAGTATCTTGTGCGTCTGTGCATTTTGTATCAGTATCTTGTGCGTCTGTGCATTTTGTATCAGTATCTTGTGCGTCTGTGTATCTTGTGTCAGTATCTTGTGCGTCTGTGTATCTTGTAACAGTATCTTGTGCGTCTGTGTATCTTGTGTCAGTATCTTGTGCTCCTGTGTATCTTGTATCAGTATCTTGTGCATCTATGTATCTTGTATCAGTATCTTGTGCGTCTGTGTATCTTGTGTCAGTATCTTGTGCGTCTGTGTATCTTGTGCGTCTGTGCATCTTGTATCAGTATCTTGTGCTCTTGTGTATCTTGTATCAGTATCTTGTGCGTCTGTGCATCTTGTATCAGTATCGTGTGCGTCTGTGTATCTTGTATCAGTATCTCGTGCGTCTGTGCATCTTGTGTCAGTATCTTGTGCTCCTGTGTACCTTGTATCAGTATCTTGTGCTCTTGTGTACCTTGTATCAGTATATTGTGCTCCTGTGTATCTTGTATCAGTATCTTGTGCTCTTGTGTATCTTGTATCAGTATCTTGTGCGTCTGTGTATCTTGTATCAGTATCTTGTGCGTCTGTGCATCTTGTGTCAGTATCTTGTGCTCCTGTGTATCTTGTATCAGTATCTTGTGCCCTTGTGTATCTTGTATCAGTATCTTGTGCATCTATGTATCTTGTATCAGTATCTTATGCGTCATTGTATCTTGTATCAGTATCTTGTGCGTCTGTGCATCTTGTATCAGTATCTTGTGCGTCTGTGCATCTTGTATCAGTATCTTGTGCATCTGTGCATCTTGTATCAGTATCTTGTGCTCCTGTGTATCTTGTATCAGTATCTTGTGCATCTGTGTATCTTGTATCAGTATCTTGTGCTCCTGTGTATCAGTATCTTGTGCGTCTGTGTATCAGTATCTTGTGCGTCTGTGTATCTTGTATCAGTATCTTGTGCGTCTGTGTATCTTGTGTCAGTATCTTGTGCTGCTGTGTATCTTGTATCAGTATCTTGTGCGACAGTGTATCTTGTGTCAGTATCTTGTGCGTCAGTGCATCTTGTATCAGTATCTTGTGCTCCTGTGTATCTTGTATCAGTATCTTGTGCGTCTGTGTATCTTGTATCAGTATCTTGTGCGTCTGTGTATCTTCTATCAGTATCTTGTGCTCCTGTGTATCTTGTATCAGTATCTTGTGCGTCTGTGTATCTTGTATCAGTATCTTGTGCGTCTGTGTATCTTGTATCAGTATCTTGTGCGTCTGTGTATCTTGTATCATTATCTTGTGCGACAGTGTATCTTGTATCAGTATCTTGTGCGTCTGTGTATCTTGTATCAGTATCTTGTGCGACAGTGTATCTTGTATCAGTATCTTGTGCTGCTGTGTACCTTGTATCAGTATCTTGTGCGTCTGTGTATCTTGTGTCAGTATCTTGTGCTGCTGTGTATCTTGTATCAGTATCTTGTGCGACAGTGTATCTTGTGTCAGTATCTTGTGCGTCAGTGCATCTTGTATCAGTATCTTGTGCTCCTGTGTATCTTGTATCAGTATCTTGTGCGTCTGTGTATCTTGTATCAGTATCTTGTGCGTCTGTGTATCTTCTATCAGTATCTTGTGCTCCTGTGTATCTTGTATCAGTATCTTGTGCGTCTGTGTATCTTGTATCAGTATCTTGTGCGTCTGTGTATCTTGTATCATTATCTTGTGCGACAGTGTATCTTGTATCAGTATCTTGTGCGTCTGTGTATCTTGTATCAGTATCTTGTGCGACAGTGTATCTTGTATCAGTATCTTGTGCTGCTGTGTACCTTGTATCAGTATCTTGTGCGTCTGTGTATCTTGTGTCATTATCTTGTGCCCCAAGAGTTCACAGTCTGCCCCCGTTCCGAAGCCCGAACCCTCTACTCCAGTACCCCTAACAGGTCAGGTTTGCAGGATATGTGAAGCACAGCACAGGTGATATGATTTGCTGCTCAGTGATTGCAGGATTCAGTTTGCATTTCCCCAAAGGAATCCTTAAAGCCTGTCCTGTTAGAGGGACCTGAGGACCAGGCGCGGGAAACACTGCTCTAAACAGCTGGGGTTCTGACTTTCATCCATCAGCCACAAAATGTAAAACAGAAATGAAATGCAACACAAATTATCACAAAAGAATGAAAAGAGGGGTTGTATTTTCGGGGCACAGCACACGTTCCTGCAGAGATGGGTTAATCAGATTGTGAAGTGCGTCTTCCCCCAATTTATTACCTGCTAATTCAGCACCCGGGTAGCAGCGGGCAACGCTGCGGCTAAGGGGCAAACACAGGAGAGACAGACGAGGGGATGAGGCGACAATGGAAGATGTTCTGCATAACTGGTCTGGGTCCGAGGGGGGGGGGTGACACAGAGGTGGGGGGGGATGCGACAGTATAGGAGGTGTTCACCGTCATATACCAAAGTAAATACCAAGATATGCCAAGCCACCATGGCGGCTCACTGGGTGTTAGCGACCTGCAGAGTACCACTCCGACAATCACTCCCAAACTAAAGACCTGAGCCAGGAATCGCCCGTCTGCACCTCTTGGTGAGGCCGGTGAGGGCGTGAGATGATCTGCATGATGGGGAGAGGGAGCATGTAATGCTGTGGTACGCTGCAGCTTCCCGATGCCATGTTACACCGCATCCTCGTCTACTCTGGTGGGGGTGGCCGAGTCCCCACGCATGCCCCGTAAGCCCAGATTCTGTTTAAGTGAGGTGAGCACTTGCACCTGGAGGTTGGAGACCGGCGCGGGGCTGGAGGCCAGGGCCGCCGTGGCCAAAGTACGGTTGAGCAGCGGGTTGGGTGGGTTGATACTAGGAGGATGGGTGGCCTTCCAGTAAGCTTCTAGATATTCCGCCAAGTGTTCACAGGCGTCCTCCAGCTGATTCTCGTCCAGGATGATATCGAACATCTCCTGCAGAGAGGTGACAATGCGAAGTAATCAGCGGAGCGAAACAGCAGCTGCGAGCTCCATTACAAAACCATCTGCACATATCTACATATTCCACATCAAAATGCAAGGATTACGACCAGGGTCAGGACATGAAGGTCATCGAAAATAAAATCATTCAACAAAAACCTCGGCTTTACCAGAGTTTCAGACCTCTGTGTTAGAGATTTTACATAGATTGTTGAAAGCAGTAACGAAAGAATGACCAGAGGGGCCTGTCGAGGGCAGAGTATAAAATAAAAGACACAAATGTCACTGGAGACAAGGGGTTGGCAACCTTGGCCCTCCAGATGTTTTGGACCTACCATAATGGTCATAAGGTTTGCAGAGTCACAACTTAGGGAAATGTAGTTTCAAAATGTCTGTAAAGTTTGCCGCCCTCTGCTGCAGAGTCTCATGAATTATATTTTTCAGCTCTTGGCTTTTAATGTTTGAGTAGATTGTGACATTAGTCACGTTAAACGGGGGGGCACCAGGGTACCATCCTCCATTGGTCTCCAGGTCCCTCCTTGCACTATATATATATATGCTTACAGTCTGCCTGTCTGTTTTACCCCAGCACTGAGTGCCGCCTCATTTCTACCTCAATACAGAATGCGCCTGTAAACATGTAACATAGTGACTATATACAGAATGCGCCTGTAAACATGTAACATAGTGACTATATACAGAATGCACCTGTAAACATGTAACAGTGACTATATACAGAATGCACCTGTAAACATGTAACACAGTGACTATATACAGAATGCACCTGTAAATATGTAACACAGTGACTATATACAGAATGCGCCTGTAAACATGTAACACAGTGACTATATACAGAATGCACCTGTAAACATGTAACACAGTGACTATATACAGAATGCGCCTGTAAACATGTAACACAGTGACTATATACAGAATGCACCTGTAAACATGTAACACAGTGACTATATACAGAATGCGCCTGTAAACATGTAACATAATGACTATATACAGAATGCACCTGTAAACATGTAACACAGTGACTATATTTCCTACATATTTTTCTGTTAATCTGTATGTGTGTGGTTTTTTTAATATCTTGCATTGTATTACTTTGTGTTTCTGTAACTGTAACACTTCAATGTTCTTGAACCCAGGACATACTTGAAAACGAGAGAAATCTCAATGTATCCTTCCTGGTAAAATCCTTTATAAATAAATAAATAAATAAATAAATAATTTCTGGGGAGGCTATCACCACTCTTTTATTTTATCTGTCCTTAAGCTTCGTCTAGGACAGGGGTCAGCAACCTTGGCTCCCTGATGTTTTGGGAACTACATTTCCCATGTGTCACAGTCAACCTAATGGGTGACTGTGCATCATGGGAGATCTAGTTCCCAAAACATCAAGGAGTCAAGGTTGCTGACCCCGGTCTAGGAGCTTGAGAAGGGATGAAAGACTGCTGGTTGGAGAACGGGTGTCCAACGAGGGAGTGTCATCACCAGATGTGACTCATTTGGGGTGCCGAGATCTGTTTACATAGATTTTCCAAAAAAACCACACAAACCATTGAGAAAGAAAGCGCCACATACATAAATATCAGCCATGGGGGGGACGTGGCCGGCTACTTGTGGAGGCAGACATGTTTTAGAGGAGCTCCACGCGTCTGCCACCTTCTGTGACCTCTAATTCCTCTTTTTTGCAGTGTTTTTCTTGCGGCCTTTGCCCCGGCTTCAACTGGGTCTTTGCTTGGGGGTCCTGCTGTGCTGGCCCAATCTGACTCCGGGCTGAGAGCTGTGGGGACAGAGGGCCCCTGACCCCGGACAGCCTTGGCTCGATGTCTGGCGAGGGCACCGAGCGGATCGGATGCAGACCGGCGTTGCAGATCCCCTCCCCTCACTGGAGGTGCTGATGCCTTTATCTCAGGCCTGGAGGCCTGTTTGCGGTTGTTGGGGGAGGAGGACACGGAAGGCCCCCTTACTAAAGGAGTCTGGCGCCAGATGATGTCGGCACTGCAGGATGGCCGAGCGGAGAGAACCCCAAAGACGGAGGTGATCGGGGCAGCCCCGGATCGACACCCTGGTGAGGCCTGCTCCCCTACTGTTGCAGAGTGTCACGATGCGGGAGGCGTCCCGGCCGAGACGCTGCTGATGGAGGCTGGGTACCCGAGCCTGCTCTTCCAACCACCAGAAGACGACGAGCTGGTGTCCTGTGTGCCCCGAGGGTCGGCGGCTTTTGATGGCCCTACCGCGGCGGATCCCTACCAGAGGCCGGCAATAGAGGAGTCTCTCACCTTACTGAGAGAAGTCACCGGGAGATCTGTGGGTCTGGGCACTGTTGCGCCAGCCGCGATTCAGCTGAAGGCCATGGCTCCCTCTGTGAAAAATGCGCTGGTGAAGACGCCCGGGACTTGCACTGAGAGGAGGCAGGTCCGGCCTTGGTCCCGTGCTGCAACCTATGGGGCGCCTGGAGAGGCCTGGTTGCTGGGTGCTCGAACCATCCGTTGCGGCATGTATAGGCCTGAGGACGACTCCTGCCCCAAGTTCCTGCTGGATACGGGTTGAGGAGACCTGTATCAACTTCCTGCCGTTTGACTGCCGATTGCTGACCCTGGCCTGCTGAATACCCCCCTCACATTTATTTTTTGTTGTTTTTGACGTTTTTCCTTTGCTGAGTCTTTATTCCCCCTTTAGAGTTCCCCCTATCCCCCTTTTTTGTGACATCTGGGGACTTTTTTTTTTTTTCGTTTTGATTTTTTTTTTTGCCTTTTCCCTCCCCTCTTTATTATATTAGCTGTCTTTAGCCAACTTCTAGTTGACGTCTCAGAAAATGTTTACGCTCTGCTGTGGACACTTTTGTTGCATTTTACCTAATATGAGGTTTTTGAGACATGTCTTGCTTTTCTGCTTTCTTTTAAGATGACACGCTTTGGCCCTGCGAGCCATTTTTGACTGATTATCTGGCTGTGTTTGTTGTTTTCTTTAAGCTCTGCCATTATAGACGAATATGTGCGCCCTGCGAGGCCCTCCCTTTCCACTTATTTGTTTGATGATTCATTTACAAAATAAAAATTATTAAAAAAAATATATATATATCAGCCATGAAGATCTAGTTGTATTATATTTGCAGGGTATCCCTCCTATACGCTGTATTATATTTGCAGGGTATCCCTCCTATACACTGTATTATATTTGCAAGGTATCCCTCCTATACGCTGTATTATATTTGCAAGGTATCCCTCCTATACGCTGTATTATATTTGCAAGGTATCCCTCCTATACGCTGTATTATATTTGCAAGGTATCCCTCCTATACGCTGTATTATATTTGCAAGGTATCCCTCCTATACGCTGTATTATATTTGCAGGGTATCCCTCCTATACGCTGTATTATATTTGCAGGGTATCCCTCCTATACGCTGTATTATATTTTCAGGGTATCCCTCCTATACGCTGTATTATATTTGCAGGGTATCCCTCCTATACGCTGTATTATATTTGCAGGGTATCCCTCCTATACGCTGTATTATATTTGCAAGGTATCCCTCCTATACGCTGTATTATATTTGCAAGGTATCCCTCCTATACGCTGTATTATATTTGCAGGGTATCCCTCCTATACGCTGTATTATATTTGCAAGGTATCCCTCCTATACGCTGTATTATATTTGCAAGGTATCCCTCCTATACGCTGTATTATATTTGCAGGGTATCCCTCCTATACGCTGTATTATATTTGCAGGGTATCCCTCCTATACGCTGTATTATATTTGCAGGGTATCCCTCCTATACGCTGTATTATATTTGCAGGGTATCCCTCCTATACGCTGTATTACATTTGCAAGGTATCCCTCCTATACGCTGTATTACATTTGCAGGGTATCCCTCCTATACGCTGTATTACATTTGCAGGGTATCCCTCCTATACGCTGTATTACATTTGCAGGGTATCCCTCCTATACGCTGTATTATATTTGCAGGGTATCCCTCCTATACGCTGTATTATATTTGTAGGGTATCCTTCCTATACGCTGTATTATATTTGCAGGGTATCCCTCCTATACGCTGTATTATATTTGCAGGGTATCCCTCCTATACGCTGTATTATATTTGCAGGGTATCCCTCCTATACGCTGTATTATATTTGCAGGGTATCCCTCCTATACGCTGTATTATATTTGCAGGGTATCCCTCCTATACGCTGTATTATATTTGCAGGGTATCCCTCCTATACGCTGTATTATATTTGCAGGGTATCCCTCCTATACGCTGTATTATATTTGCAGGGTATCCCTCCTATACGCTGTATTATATTTGCAAGGTATCCCTCCTATACGCTGTATTATATTTGCAGGGTATCCCTCCTATACGCTGTATTATAGGTCAGGCTGGGAGGCGATCACTTACCGGTGGACACTGCGCCAGTTTATCTGCCGCCACCATCTGAACGTTGAGGTGCTTCGCTTGGGACTTGCCTCTGGATTTAATTAACCGGTGTAAAACCTGCGGAGGAGAGAGGAGCACGAGCGTCAAACCGGGAGAAGAACTGGAACAGCACAGAAAGCGACGAGGCCGGCAGACGGCTTGGAGCTGGTGCAGCTGGGACTTGGGTCGGATATGAGGATTTGCAGGTCAGGAAGATAACAGGAAAAAAAAAAAACTAAATAGTACAAAACCATTAAAACCAGACATAACGGGGATCTCTCGGGGCGGAGACTCACATACACTTT
Source organism: Leptobrachium leishanense (assembly GCA_009667805.1). Classification (NCBI taxonomy): domain Eukaryota; kingdom Metazoa; phylum Chordata; class Amphibia; order Anura; family Megophryidae; genus Leptobrachium; species Leptobrachium leishanense. Next base: position 4,104,062 of record CM019074.1, on the reverse strand, counting down.
GCTACAGGAGAGCAAGTAATGTTTCCATTCCTGTGTATGTTCAGTAAATAACGGCCTATCATTGTGCTTTCTATGTGAGTATTTATGTCTCCGCTATGTTCGTTTGCGTCTCTTTTGCTGTTTCGCTGAGTAACTCGTCCCTTTGTTTTCGCTCTATTCCCCCCACTATGTCCAACATAATATCGCTGACGTAAAACGATGCCGTGAAAACCAATAAATGACATAAAAACAGAAAGAACAGTTTGAGACAAAACGTAGAAATAAATACTGACACTTGATCGTTCCATTACGCGTGAAATCTATGCCCAGCCCCTTTTCTCCTGTAATCCAGGGGGGCACATGGGAACGCCGTTCCTCCACTATTTTTACAGAGGGAGTTGAGTTCCCATAGGTCCCAAACACCGTAAAGCAGGGCTGTCAAAGTCCCCAGATGTTTCTTAACTAAAACTCCCATGATTTTCTGGAAATCTAAAGCACTGAAAGAAATCTGGGAATTGCAGACGCCAACATCTGGGGGTTTGACAGCCCTGCCTTGATTCAGGTGTTTAATCATAGGTTTCCCTATAAGTCAATAAATATACGAGTTATCGCATATTTTCACCAAAATATACAAAAACACACACACATATATATATATACAGTTGTGTTCAAAATTATTCAACCCCCACTGAAATTGAGTGTTTTGGCCAGTTTGACATTGATTTTGATCATTCAGTCATCTTGCTTACAATTAAATCAAAGAGGCACGTGTAGGTCAGACAAATATAACATAACATTTATAATGAAATAAGCACAAATGTCTTTTCTGTGCTCACATCATTATCAGTTTTATTCAACCCCCAAGTGACATTCAATCTTAGTACTTAGTACAACATCCTTTTACAGTTATAACAGCTTTTAAACGTGAAGCATAGCTTGACACAAGTGTCTTGCAGCCATCTACGGGTATCTTCGCCCATTCGTCATGGGCAAAAGCCTCCAGTTCAGTCACATTCTTAGGCTTGCGCACTGCAACTGCTTTCTTTAAATCCCACCAGAGGTTCTCAATCGGATTTAAGTCAGGTGACTGCGATGGCCACTCCAAAATGTTCCAGCCTTTAATCTGCAACCATGCTCTAGTGGACTTGGAGGTATGCTTGGGATCATTGTCCTGTTGAAATGTCCAACGTCTCCCAAGCCTCAGGTTTATGACGGACTGCATCACATTGTCATCCAATATCTCCTGGTACTGAAGAGAATTCATGGTATCTTGCACACGCTGAAGCTTCCCTGTACCTGCAGAAGCAAAACAGCCCCAAAGCATGATTGACCCCCCGCCATGCTTTACAGTAGGCAAGGTGTTCTTTTCTTCATAGGCCTTGTTCTTCCTCCTCCAAACATAGCGTTGATCCATGGGCCCAAACAGTTCTAATTTTGTTTCATCAGTCCACAGAACACTATCCCAAAACTTCTGTGGTTTGTCCACATGACTTTTGGCATACTGCAGTCGACTCTTCTTATTCTTTGGAGACAGCAAGGGGGTGCGCCTGGGAGTTCTGGCATGGAGGCCTTCATTACGCAGTGTGCGCCGTATTGTCTGAGCTGAAACTTCAGTACCCACATCTGACAAATCTTTTCTCAGTTCCTCAGCAGTCACACAGGGACTTTTCTCCACTCTACGCTTCAGGTAGCGCACAGCAGTCGAAGTCAGCATCTTCTTTCTGCCACGACCAGGTAGCGTTTCAACAGTGCCCTTTTCCTTGAATTTGCGAATGATGCTTCCTATGGTCTCTCTTGGTATGTTTAACATCTTTGCAATCTTCTTATAGCCATTGCCCTTCCTGTGAAGAGTAATCACCTCTTCTCTTGTCTTCCTGGACCATTCTCTTGACTTCACCATGTTTGTAACCACACCAGTAAATGTCTAGAAGGAGCTGAGTATCAGTCATTTTAAAGCTGCCTAATTGGTGCTTATTATTTTATTGCTGCTCCGTGACATCCACAGGTGTTTTCAATACCTGATTGAAAACACTTGAATGAACCTCTGTTCTTCAGAGTGGTAGTCTTTAAGGGGTTGAATAATTGTGTCAATGAAGAATTCACAAAAGAAACAGTTACTACTGTATTACAAAACCAATTGATGTCATTTTAGTTGCATATGGTTCTTTAAAAAGTCCTTGTAGGATTTCATTCTGAATACAATTACAAATGTCACTAAATTCCCTAAAACCCTTTACAGCATTGGGGGTTGAATCATTTTGAACACAACTGTATATATATATATATATGTATATATATAAACATATGATTTCAATGTCCGTGTTACGTGGGAGATGATAATTGCTAATTTGGGGACAGAAATCTTGTGGAGTTCCCACACTTATATTTTTAGGACTAGCCCCCCCCCCCCCCGGCCCCTCGCTGTGGCTCACCTTGGGGGAAGTGATCTTGATATAGACAATAATTGGCGCAAGTGAGGTTTTGGCAAGCTGGGCCGGGTGATTGATTGTATCAGCATCGAGGGCAACAAGCTGGAGCGTCCGGGCCAGTTCAAAAATCCGCTCGATCTCGCTCTGCACCTCAGCTTTTAATGAGAAAAACAGGGAGATCGGTGAAACAGCAAAAAATAAGGAAAACACATAAAAAGAGATCAATGTGGGGGAGTCTCCAGCGCTCGCTCAGTAACATCTGCTGAGTGTGTAAGACTTTGTGTGACTCCCAATGTGACAGAGGAATGAGACGAACACACGATGGGGTGAGAGGGATGAACACACAATGGGGTGAGAGGGACGAACACACGATGAGGTGAGAGGGATGAACACACGATGGGGTGAGAGGGATGAACACACGATGGGGTGAGAGGGATGAACACACGATGGGGTGAGAGGGATGAACACACGATGGGGTGAGAGGGATGGGACAGAGTCAAGATGAGGTGAGAGGGATGGGACAGAGTCAAGATGAGGTGAGAGGGATGGGACAGAGTCAAGATGAGGTGAGAGGGATGGGACAGAGTCAAGATGAGGTGAGAGGGATGGGACAGAGATACAGCTGGGGCAAAGTTGCAATGGGGTGAGAGGGATCAGTCACTGGGGACGGAGTGACAGGCGTTAAAATAACGGGCATTTCCAGGATGAATAGTCTCCTCCATTACATATCTGATAACATTGTGGAAGAGATCCAAGAGCTTCGCCTGCGTCTTGTTCAGAAGGTTCCTGGAAGAGGTTTTGCCTCCACCGGGACCATTGATAGCATGTTAATCAGGGGAAGAGGGGGTTAACTTGTCCATTTCTTGCAGTGTTATAGTTAAACCTCGTGCTGCGGAACATGCAACGTGTCTTTGTGATCTCACCCAGGCTGGAGCGGGTGTTTGATCGCTCCATGATATTATGTTTGCTCGGGTTGTTCAGTACGGAGCGTTTGGCCAATGAGATGTCAGCGGTAACGCGCGTGATGGAGATTCTGGGGAGACAGAAACCGCAGGTAAATCCGCTCTTCAGCTTTCTCTGCAGTGTTCATGACATTCCAGGCATTAAATGGAAACAAAGTTTAAATCCCCAAAACAAAAAACTCAATGATATACATAGATATATAAAAAGGCCAACGATAAACACATACAGTCAGGTGCAGAAATATTGGGACATGGACACAATTGTAACATCTTTGGCTCTATACACCACCACAATGGAGTTGGAATGAAACAAACACAATGTGCTTTAACTGCAGACTGTCAGCTTTAATTTGAGGGTATGTACATCCAACTCAGGTGAACGTGTAGGACTTACAGCAGTTTGCAGATGTGCCCCCACTTGTTAAGGGACCAAACGTAATGGGACAGAATAATAATCATAAATCAAACTTTCCCTTCTTAATACTTGGTTACAAATCCTTTGCAGTCAATCACAGCCTGAAGTCTGGAACGCATAGACATCACCAGACGCTGGGTTTCATCCCTGGTGATGCTCTGCCAGGCCTCTACTGCAACTGTCTTCAGTTCCTGCTTGTTCTTGGGGCATTTTCCCTTCAGTTTTGTCTTCAGCAAGTGAAATGCTGCTCAATGGGATTCAGGTCAGGTGATTGACTTGGCCATTGCATAACATTCCACTTCTGTCCCTTCAAAAACTCTTTGCTTGCTTTTGCAGTATGCTTTGGGTCATTGTCCATCTGCCCTGTGAAGCGCCGTCCAATGAGTTCTGCAGCATTTGGCTGAATGTGAGCAGATAATATTGCCCCAAACACTTCAGAATTCATCCTGCTGCTTTTGTCAGCGTCACATCATCAATAAATACAAGAGAACCAGTTCCATTGGCCGCCATACATGCCCACGCCATGACACTACCACCACCATGCTTCACTGATGAGGTGGTATGCTTAGGATCATGAGCAGTTCCTTTCCTTCTCCATACTCATCTCTTCCCATCACTCTGGTACAAGTTGATCTTGGTCTCATCTGTCCATAGGATCTTGTTCCAGAACTGTGAAGGCTTTGTTAGGTGTTGTTTGGCAAACTCTAATCTGGCCTTCCTGTTTTTGAGGCTCACCAATGGTTTACATCTTGTGGTGAACCCTCTGTATTCACTCTGGTGAAGTCTTCTCTTGATTATTGACTTTGACACACATACACCTACCTCCTGGAGAGTGTGCTTGATCTGGCCAACTGTTGCGAAGGGTGTTTTCTTCACCAGGGAAAGAATTCTTCGGTCATCCACCACAGTTGTTTTCCGTGGTCTCCCGGGTCTTTTGGTGTTGCTGACCTCACCGGTGCGTTCCTTCTTTTTGAGATTGTTCCAAACAGTTGTTTTGGCCACGCCTAATGTTCTTGCTATCTCTCTGATGGGTTTGTTTTGTTTCTTCAGCCTAATGATGGCTTGCGTCACTGATAGTGACAGCTCTTTGGATCTCATCTTGAGAGTTGACAGCAACAGATTCCAAATGCAAATAGCACACTTGAAATGAACTCTGGGCCTTTTATCTGCACATTGTAATTGGGGTAATGAGGGAATATCACACACCTGGCCATGGAACAGCTGAGAAGCAAATTGTCCCATTACCTTTGGTCCCTTAACACGTGGGGGCACATCTGCAAACTGCTGTAAGTCCTACACCGTTCACCTGAGTTGGATGTACATACCCTCAAATTAAAGCTGACAGTCTGCAGTTAAAGCACATTGTGTTTGTTTCATTCCAACTCCATTGTGGTGGTGTATAGAGCCAAAGATGTTACAATTGTGTCCATGTCCCAATATTTCTGGACCGGACTGTAAATATAAAGGCCAGATCCGCTGCAGTGTGAAAAGCTGAGGGAGAGATTCATTAATCCTCAATGTGCTGCCAGAACCTCACAATTACAGGTCACAAAAAATATATAAAATAAACATCAACTTAGTCAAGTTAAGATTAACCCATCACTACCAAGAACCTGGAATAGAGTAATCAATCAGTAAAATCCTCTTTGGAATCCAGACCCCCCCCCCCCCCAGTAACTTCCATTATCTTAAGGACACAGTGTAGCGAGCGGGTTCATGTTCCTCACCTTCCATCAAACCGGTGCTTGAGAAAGTCAAACAGAGCTTTTTGCATCATATCTGTGACCTGCAGACGGGGCGGGATTTACACATATTACATCATATTATATACTGTAAATATAAAGCTTCTCAGGGGAGGAGACACAGAGCGGGGGAGGAGGCACAGAGCTGGGGAGGAGGCACAGAGCGGGGGAGGAGGCACAGAGCAGAGGGAGGAGACACAGAGCGGAGGGAGGAGACAGAGCAGGGGAGGAGACACAGAGCAGAGGAGAAGACAGAGCGGAGGGAGGAGACACAGAGCAGAGGGAGGAGACACAGAGCAGAGGAGGAGACAGAGCGGAGGGAGGAGGCACAGAGTGGGGGAGGAGGCAGAGCAGGGGAGGAGGCACAGAGCAGGGGAGGAGACACAGAGCAGGGGAGGAGACACAGAGCAGGGGAGGAGACACAGAGCAGAGGAGGAGACAGAGCGGAGGGAGGAGGCACAGAGTGGGGGAGGAGGCAGAGCAGGGGAGGAGGCACAGAGCAGGGGAGGAGACACAGAGCGGAGGGAGGAGACACAGAGCAGGGGAGGAGACACAGAGCAGGGGAGGAGACACAGAGCGGGGGAGGAGACACAGAGGGGGGGAGGAGACACAGAGTGGGGGAGGAGGCACAGAGCAGGGGAGGAGACACAGAGCGGAGGGAGGAGACACAGAGCAGGGGAGGAGACACAGAGCAGGGGAGGAGACACAGAGCGGAGGGAGGAGACACAGAGCGAGGGAGGAGACACAGAGCGGAGGGAGGAGACACAGAGCGGGGGAGGAGACACAGTGGAGGGAGGAGGCACAGAGCAGGGGAGGAGACACAGAGTGGATGGAGGAGACACAGAGCAGGGGAGGAGACACAGTGGAGGGAGGAGACACAGAGCGGGGGAGGAGACACAGTGGAGGGAGGAGGCACAGAGCAGGGGAGGAGACACAGAGTGGATGGAGGAGACACAGAGCAGGGGAGGAGACACAGAGCAGGGGAGGAGACACAGTGGAGGGAGGAGACACAGAGCAGGGGAGGAGACACAGAGTGGAGGGAGGAGACACAGAGCAGGGGAGGAGACACAGTGGAGGGAGGAGGCACAGAGCAGGGGAGGAGACACAGAGCGGAGGGAGGAGACACAGAGCGGAGGGAGGAGACACAGAGCGGAGGGACGAGACACAGAGCGGAGGAGGAGACACAGAGCGGGGGAGGAGACAGAGCGAAGGGAGGAGGAATAGAGCGGGGGAGGAGACACAGTGCTGACTGGGCGGCACATGGAGCAACATCAGAAAAGAATAGCAAGGGCCTGGGTACTGACGGCAAACCTTGGCAACCCCAGATGCTTTGGAATTATACGTCCCGTGATGCTTAGACATACATAAGGCTGGCAAAGCATCATGGGACATGCAGTTCAGAAACATCAGGGGAGCTGAGGCTCGTCATCGCTGGGCTAGGGTATAAAAGGGTTAAAAATGAAGTCACAGAAACACAGGAAATTAGTAGAAGGCGGCACGTGGCACAGTAAACTATTGACGCAAGAACAAAACACATCGCCAGAGAGCGTGTGGCAACGTGACGCTAGAAAATAAGAGCAAAGAAAAGGAATTGTGGAAAGATGAGAACAAGAAGGAGTGGACACACATTGAGGCTCATTAGAGGAACGAAGGCCCCGAATCGGCTCCCAGGTCCTGATCCCAGAAGGTCAGGTCATCTCGGGCTGATCTGAGCATCTAGAAGGAGCTAAATGCCTGCACCTGAAGGGCTAAAATCAGCCTCCTGAGAGCCCCATGGAAGGAAGAGAAGGCAGGGGGCGCTCAGGACACCAAGATCAATCCATCCACAATGCATTGAGTTCCCTTTAATGGAATCAAACGTTTATAAACATGAGCAAAACAAGGAAAGGTCAGTGAGAGGAGGAGAGAGTTTGCTATCGGGCGCAGTGATCCCCAAAAATATCACCTCATATCCCTTCAGCGAGGGACCCACTAAGATGATTGGCCTCATGGAGGGGACCACATCGTACGGAGGGATATGCTCTGTCTGTAAGAGAAAAGACGTGTTAGTTCATTGCTTGGACCTGACGCTTTATTTACACCTAGGCTGACAACAGATTGAATCACAACACACACACACACCACCGCAACACACACACACACACCACACCGCAACACAACACCGCATGCAGGATTTACAAAAAGCACCGTGACGGGAGACACAAAGATCACTACTTACTGACTTCTGCCTCTGTTTGGCTGCGGCCGTGAAAAGGAGGAGGAAGATGCAATAAACGCAGGGGATTACAGGGAACATGCGGAGGGAGGAGACACAGAGCGGGGGAGGAGGCACAGAGCGGGGGAGGAGACACAGAACAGGGGAGGAGACACAGAGCAGAGGGAGGAGACACAGAGCAGAGGGAGGAGACACAGAGCAGAGGGAGGAGACAGAGCAGAGGAGAAGACAGAGCGGAGGGAGGAGGCACAGAGCGGGGGAGGAGACACAAAACAGGGGAGGAGGCACAGAGCAGAGGGAGGAGGCACAGAGCAGGGGAGGAGACACAGAGCGGGGAGGAGGCACAGCGTAGGGAGGAGGCACAGATCGGGGGAGGAGACACAGAGCGGGGGAGGAGACACAGAGCGGGGGAGGAGACACAGAGCGGGGAGGAGACACAGAGCGGGGGAGGAGACACAGAGCAAGGGAGGAGACACAGAGCGGGGGAGGAGATACAGAGCGGGGGAGGAGGCACAGAGCGGGGGAGGAGGCACAGAGCGGGGGAGGAGGCACAGAGCGGAGGGAGGAGGCACAGAGCGGAGGGAGGAGGCACAGAGCAGGGGAGAAGACACAGAGTGGAAGGAGGAGACACAGATCAGAGGAGGAGACACAGAGCGGAGGGAGGAGACAAAGAGCAGGGGAGGAGGCACAGAGCGGAGGGAGGAGGCACGAGCGGGGGAGGAGGCACAGAGCAGGGGAGGAGGCACAGAACAGGGGAGGAGGCACAAAGCGGGGGAGGAGGCACAAAGTGGGGGAGGAGGCACAAAGCGGGGGAGGAGGCACAGAGCAGAGGAGGAGGCACAGAGCAGAGGGAGGAGACACAGAGCGGAGGGAGGAGGCACAGAGCAGGGGAGGAGACACAGAGCGGGGGAGGAGTCATAGCGGAGGGAGGAAGCACAGAGCAGGGGAGGAGGCACGAGCGGGGGAGGAGACACAGAGCGGGGGAGGAGACACAGAGCGGGGAGGAGGCACAAAACAGGGGAGGAGGCACAAAACAGGGGAGGAGGCACAAAACAGGGGAGGAGGCACAAAGCGGGGGAGGAGGCACAGAGCAGAGGAGGAGACACAGAGCAGAGGGAGGAGACACACAGCAGGGGAGGAGACACAGCAGGGGAGGAGACAAAGCAGGGGAGGAGACACAGAGCAGGGGAGGAGACACAGAGCGAAGGAAGGAGGCACAGAGTGGGGAGGAGACACAGTGCGGGGGAGGGGCATAGAAAGATTATAATGTGCAAAGTATGAAGTTATGGAGGGGATTAACAGAAGAAAATGAGAGGAGAATAAAAAAGGAAACACAAAGCATGCGTGTTATTTCTAGAACAATAACACTCAAACAAACACCCCAATGTACACACACGTACATATGTGTAATCCCGCAGAGCCGCCCTGCTGCTAATAATATACATAGGGCTGAAACAACTAATCGATTAATCGACAACTAATCGATGATTAAAATAGTGTTGTCAACTATTTCCATTATGGATTAATGGGTGTTGATTAATGGTCCTGTGCGCAGCTCACACTGTTTAGAGTCAGACCGAGTTAAACGTAAATAACCTCAGCTTCGGAGCTGATTGGAGAAGACGCGCCGCTGCTTTACTAGCTATGATTTAGTTCTAGGGTTATGTCAGACACAACCAGTTTGTTTTTATTCCGTTTACAACAGTAGAACTATAACACAAACCATAGGATACTGACACTGGATGAAGGAGCTGTATGCCTGTGTTTTATCCTTACTTGAAGCTGGAGCCACCACCCCACCCTCCCTGCCACAACCTCTTTGGTCGGGAACTGCCATTCCCTCCCTTTGGTCTGGTCCCTTTCCCAAACTCACAACCACACTCAGATCCGGTGTTTTGTCCACACCCACTCCCTCTCACACCAGTCCCACCTCCCATTCAGTTTGTTCACAAAATTACTTAAAAAGGGACACACTACGCCCCCTGACCACTTTATTTTTATTAACCCCGATTTCATGCTGACATCATTATCTATGACCAAGTGCTTGTATCCGTGTTCATTTGAGAAAGCAAACATGGGCTTAAGCTGCGCATGCAGCATCAACCCATCCCTCTGACCAAGTGCTCGCAGCATCAACCCATCCCTCTGACCAAGCGCTTGCAGCATCAACCCATCCCTCTGACCAAGCGCTTGCAGCATCAACCCATCCCTGACCAAGCGCTCGCAGCATCAACCCATCCCTCTGACCAAGCGCTCGCAGCATCAACCCATCCCTCTGACCAAGCGCTTGCAGCATCAACCCATCCCTCTGACCAAGCGCTCACAGCATCAACCCATCCCTCTGACCAAGCACTCGCAGCATCAACCCATCCCTCTGACCAAGCGCTCGCAGCATCAACCCATCCCTCTGACCAAGCGCTCGCAGCATCAACCCATCCCTCTGACCAAGCACTCGCAGCGTCAACCCATCCCTCTGACCAAGCGCTCGCAGCATCAACCCATCCCTCTGACCAAGCGCTTGCAGCGTCAACCCATCCCTCTGACCAAGCGCTCGCAGCGTCAACCCATCCCTCTGACCAAGCACTCGCAGCATCAACCCGTCCCTCTGACCAAGCGCTCGCAGCGTCAACCCATCCCTCTGACCAAGCGCTCACAGCATCAACCCATCCCTCTGACCAAGCACTCGCATCAACCCATCCCTGTGACCAAGCGCTCACAGCATCAACCCATCCCTCTGACCAAGCACTCGCAGCATCAACCCATCCCTCTGACCAAGCGCTCGCAGCATCAACCCATCCCTCTGACCAAGCGCTTGCAGCATCAACCCATCCCTCTGACCAAGCGCTCACAGCATCAACCCATCCCTCTGACCAAGCACTCGCAGCATCAACCCATCCCTGACCAAGCGCTCGCAGCATCAACCCATCCCTCTGACCAAGCGCTCGCAGCGTCAACCCATCCCTCTGACCAAGCGCTCGCAGCGTCAACCCATCCCTCTGACCAAGCACTCGCAGCATCAACCCGTCCCTCTGACCAAGCGCTCGCAGCGTCAACCCATCCCTCTGACCAAGCGCTCACAGCATCAACCCATCCCTCTGACCAAGCGCTCACAGCATCAACCCATCCCTCTGACCAAGCGCTCACAGCATCAACCCATCCCTCTGACCAAGCGCTCACAGCATCAACCCATCCCTCTGACCAAGCGCTCACAGCATCAACCCATCCCTCGGACCAAGCGCTCGCATACCTTGTGTGAAAAGTAAACAAGATACGCAATTTGCGTGTGTACGGATGAAAGTTGCAAATTGCTTATGAACTAGGGGCCCAGCAACCTCATTCCCATAATCCCTCAGCGCCTGTCCTCTTTCTCCTGCGCCCTCTGGAACGCTCGGTCTGTGGGCAACAAACTCACAGCCGTCCATGACCTCTTCCTTTCAAACTCCTTCAACCTCATAGCTTTAACTGAAACCTGGCTAACTCCCTCTGACGCGGCCTCCGTTGCTGCTCTCTCACATGGCGGTCTACACTTGAGCCATACCCCCAGACCGGGTGAGAGAAATGGTGGCGGGGTCGGAATCCTGCTCTCTCCCACCTGCACCTACCAGCATCTCCCTCCACCCCCATCCCTCTCCTTCTCCTCCTTCGAGACACACTGCATCCGCCTGTTCTCTCCTCTGGCTCTCAGGGTGGCAGTCATCTACCGCCCACCGGGACCAACCTCCCAGTTCTTTGACCACTTTGCTACCTGGCTCTCTCACTTTCTGTCTTCTAATCTTCCATGCCTAATTCTCGGGGACTTCAACATTCCCATTGATGATCCTTCCGCCCCTGCTGCCTCCAAACTTCTTTCACTCACGTCCTCCCTTGGACTCACACAATCCTCCCTCCTCCCTACCCACCGCGATGGTCACGCTATTGACCTTGTCTTTTCCAACCTCAGCTCCATTTCTGAGTTCACATGTCGCCCTTTCCCTGACCACCACCTTCTCTCTTTCAACCTATCTGGACTTCCTAAACACCCTGCTCCCCCACCCCGCACACACACTCGCAGAAATCTACATGCTGTGGACCCCCATCAATTCTCCAACCTACTTCACCACCTCCCTCACACCTCATCCTTCACCTGCCCTGATGCTGCCGCTATTCACTACAACACTACGCTTATCTCTGCTCTAGACACTCTTGCTCCTCTTCGACTCTGTAAGGCCCCACGCCGCCAGCTTCAGCCCTGGCACACCCTCCAGACTCGCTACCTGCAAAGATGCTCCCGCACCGCAGAGCGTGCCTGGAGGAAATCCCGCTCTGAAGCTGATTTTGTTCACTTCAAGTTTATTCTCCGGTCATACACCTCTGCCCTCCACTTGGCCAAACAATCCTTCTTCTCATCTCTTATATCTACGCTGTCCTCCAACCCTAAACGGCTCTGGTCCACCTTCAACACCCTCCTCTACCCACCTGCACCTCCCCCTCAGCTGCCTTCAGCGCTCAAGACCTGGCAGACTACTTCCTCAGTAAAACTCTAACTATCAGAAGCAACATCCCAACACAAGATAGTTATCTGCCACCTCCACTCCCACAGGTCCCCTCTGCCACCCTCTGCCGCTTCCTCCCAACCACTGAGGAGGAAGTCAATTCCTTATTGTCCTCCTCACATCTCACCACGTGCCCGCTCGACCCCATTCCCTCACATCTAATTCCTCCCCTCTCCTCCTCCCTCACCCCTGCTCTCACACACATCTTCAACCTATCTCTCTCCACTGGCTCCTTTCCATCCGCCTTCAAACACGCGCTAGTTACCACTTTACTAAAGAAACCATCCCTCGATCCCAACTCTCCATCCAACTACCGCCCTGTATCCCTGCTTCCCTTCACATCAAAGCTCTTAGAAAAATTAGTCTTCAACCGCCTCTCCCTCTTCCTGTCCTCCAATTCCCTACTTAACCCCCTGCAAACTGGCTTCCGTCCCCTACACTCAACTGAAACTGCCCTCACCAAAGTCACCAACGACCTCCTAACTGCTAAAAAACACGGCCACTATTCTATTCTCATCCTGCTTGACCTCTCGGCTGCTTTTGACACTGTTGACCACCCCCTCTTTCTACAGACCCTCAACTCTCTTGGTCTCTGTGACACTGCACTCGCTTGGGTTGACTCCTATTTATCCAACAGGTCCTTCTCTGTGTCTCCTTTGCTGGTAACTCCTCCTCTTCATTGCCTCTATCTGTTGGTGTACCTCAAGGCTCTGTCCTTGGTCCTCTGCTCTTTTCCATCTACACCTCCTCCCTGGGGAAAATCATTAACCACTTTGGCTTTAATTACCACCTCTACGCTGATGACACTCAGATCTACCTCTCTACCCCTGATCTCTCTCCCCCTGTCCTTTCCAAAGTCAGTGACTGTTTATCTGGCATCTCCTCCTGGATGGCCTCCCACCACCTAAAGATCAACATGTCCAAGACTGAGCTCCTACTAATTCCTCCCTCCAATGCCTCCCCACCTCCTGACTTTTCTATCACGGTGGAGGGTATCACCATCTCCCCATCAAACCAAGTTCGCTGTCTTGGAGTTACACTTGACTCTGCTCTTTCCTTCATCCCCCACATCCTGTCTCTTTCCTCCTCCTGCCGATACCAACTGCGTAATATTTCCAGAATTCGGCCAATTCTTACCGCTGTCACCACAAAACAACTCATACACGCCCTGGTAATCTCCCGACTCGACTATTGCAATAATCTCTTATCTGGCCTCCCTCTGTCCCGCCTCTCCCACCTACAATCCATCCTGAACGCCTCCGCCAGGCTAATTCACCTCACCCGCCGCTCTGTCTCTGCCGCTCCCCTCTGCGAGTCCCTTCACTGGCTCCCCATCCACCTCACCCGCCGCTCTGTCTCTGCCGCTCCCCTCTGCGAGTCCCTTCACTGGCTCCCCATCCACTGCAGAATTAAGTTCAAAATCCTTATCCTTACCTACAAAACCCTCACTAACTCAGCTCCCCACTACCTGTCCTCACTAATCACCAAATACACCCCAGCCCGCTCCCTAAGGTCAAACAGTGACCTGCGCCTAGCTTCTCCCCGCATCACCTCTTCCCATGATAGACTGCAGGATTTCTCACGCGCAGCCCCCACTCTCTGGAACGCTCTCCCTCGTACTGTCAGACTTTCCCCTAACTTCTCTTCCTTCAAACGCTCCCTTAAAACATTCCTATTTAGGGAAGCCGACCCCCCCCCCCAACTCACTGACACAACCATCAATCACTCTCACCTTACAGTCCTCTCCTCCTGTTTCCAACCCTCCCAGATTGTGAGTTCCTACGGGAATAGGGCCTCATCTCCTCCTGTACTGTTTGTCAAATGTTGTTCAATGTATTGTAACCCTGTCTATACTGTGCTTATTGTACAGCGCTGCGGAATATGCTGGCGCTTTATAAATAAAGAATAATAATAATGGGGTTGTGGTTATTTTTTTTACATAAAATTCCTTTTAGGTAAACAAATTTTTTTTATATTTTTTTTTTATCCAATGAATCAATTTAATGTAAATAATAACCGGCCAACTAATCGATTATGAGAATAATCGTTAGTGCTGCAACTAACTATACATTTACATGGGCAGGAGATTGGATGCTGGCCGCGCAGTCCTTGTGAAATGGAAACGCCAGAGTGTGGTGAGTGAATTATAGGGGACAGATATGGACAGTCAGGGGTTAATAAGCTACAGAAAGGGGGAATTATGGGAATCTAATAAATGCTGGGGGGGGAGGGGTGAGACCTGATCTCTAAGGGCCAATCATGGGTGATTTTTTGGGGGTAGCACAATAATATTGGATGTTTTTCTGCCGCGCACACGCGGTCACACACGTTTCCTGCTTGTTGAAGCCGTTCTGTCCTTTTGTGTTTGTGAGTATTTCCTGTATACGATAAACACCGGCGAGTGAGACTCGAGCCTGACGTGGCCTGTTTTATGAGATATGAGTTACCCGTCTGCGCGATGCTTTTGCGTGTTTTATACATAGTCAATCTCACGTGCAGCAAACAGGATTTAAAGACACAGGCACCCAATAAACGCATGCACGTGGCGCACTCTCAAGGCGATACCATGATCGGGTAAGCGGCACACGGCAGGCGAGCGGGTAACTCACACGACAGGGACACGGTTACCTTCTTAAAGAAAGGGACACGTTTGGTGGTGGACGGGGGGGTGGTTACGCTCCCCGTGCTGCTGAGGGGCGTTCGCTGAACACCCTGAGCTTCGTTTTCCTCAAACTCTAACTCAACGTGATCTACATCATAAACTAATGGGGAATCCGGGGGACCTGGAGACGGGGGGGGGAGAAAGTGAGGTACAGAGCAATGGTAACGCAAAGAAGAGCAAGAGAAATAAAGGAGCAAAAGGGGGGGGAACGCAGGGGGGGGGACACCGAAAATAAAGGGGATGTGTGAGAACACAGAAAAAGAGGAAAAACAAACATCAAGAAAAGTTAACTGCGGATCCGACGCGGCGAGGAGGGGTAGGAGAAGGAACGCGGTGGGGTAATAATGGCCATAAATAAAGGGGACGAGTGACCCAGCGTGCAAAAATATACAATAAAGAGGAGGGAAGAGGATAAACGTCACGTGACAGAGAATATAGAGCGAAAGAGAAATGTAAAGGATGGAGAAGAAACCGACAGATAATGACATGATAACACGCGTGAATATGGAATAGATACATGTGATACAATGTAACCCACGAAGTGACCCTGGTGCCACTCGATACATAAAACGCTTCTCCAGGCTGTCATGTTTAGTCCAGGTCAGATCGACGCGCGGCTGCTTCCGATTTACCAACGACCACTCGCTTACTGCCTCCGTGCCGCAGATATACACGGCACTTGGCAGAGTAATGCTGTGCCGCGTGTGATCTCATGGGGGGAAGTGACTGAAGCATCGTCACAGAGACCAGTCTTACCTGTGGCCGGCGGAGTAGGCCTTCGCGTCCCACTGACCACGTCACCTAAACTGTTTGAATTCCCAATAGATTTACTGCAAGAGAAGAGGAAGAAAAGTGAAGATAAAGGCAAGGAGGAAACACACTGACAGCGCGGAGAAACCGCACAGACGCGGAAACAAGGGACGACACAATCAGAAAAACAGAAAGGTGGGGCCACCTGGAGGTGAGTCGGCTTTGCCTCATCTTCTGCTCCTGGAGCATCCTCATGTGTTCCAGCTTGACGGGGCTAGGGATGAATCCAACCTCACAGCCCTCCCGCACAGCCCGGCCGATCCACCAGTCATTATTGTATTTCTAGGGAAGCAGAGGAAAGCCAGGTTGAGGGAGGTGGGACGCGCAGACGTTCAATGCCGAGACGGAAACAGGGACAAGCATAGGATGGAAATGGCATGTTTTATGTCCATACAGCAGTGATAACACGGCAACAGCAGATCCCGACCATCAGATAAAGACGGGAAAACTGAACCTTCAGCAAAATGTGTCCTCCATGTGAAGGAAGCCCCCCCTGCCTTTTAAAGGGACAGTAGCACTAATATAAGCTGTGACCAG
The DNA here is from genome assembly GCA_009667805.1 of Leptobrachium leishanense. Classification (NCBI taxonomy): domain Eukaryota; kingdom Metazoa; phylum Chordata; class Amphibia; order Anura; family Megophryidae; genus Leptobrachium; species Leptobrachium leishanense. Next base: position 4,087,779 of record CM019074.1, on the reverse strand, counting down.
ATTACATGTGCGTTAGAAAACAACCACACATTAAAAAAAACTCACGATAGAAGCCATAAGACACATAATAAAACTCCTGATAAAACCCATAAGACACATAATAAAACTCCTGATAAAACCCATAATAAAATAAATAAAAGACATGATAAAACATGTGACAAAAACCATATGAGTTTTATCTTTGTTTGTAATAACTGCATGTAATAAGCAAAAATAAAGTAAGATTTTTACCTCTTGTATCCATTTTGTGGATTTTTTCCCATGATGCAACATTTACCAAAATCCTATGGCAAGTCTCGCTTTACAGCTGTGGTATGGGATAAAGCAGCAGTGAAGAGGAAATGGGGTGGGGGAGGGAATAGTTAGACAAGGCTGCAGGGGATCTAATGTGCTGTCTATGCTACCCAAGATAAGAGACGGCATCTGATTGAGATCGGATAGTGGGCTAATAACACTTTAATCTACCCCCTGGTGATGTCCTTTGCATACAACCCAAACAATGCAATACTGATGAGATGGTTTTTTTGGAGATCTGACCCATTCACTCCATTCTATGACCAAAACCACACAGTGAGGAGCGAGTGATGGAAAGACACAGGTGGGGGGGGGGGCAGTTTACAACACAAAATATCACACAATGGATGCACCCAGTGACACAACACAAAATATCGCACAATGGATACACCCAGAGACACATATAGAGGAAAAGGTTTTCTTAACTAAAGATACAAGAGAAAAACAAACAGATGTACGATATCAGCAACATCAAAACAATAACGACATGTCATTTTTTTGGTGGTACTGGCCCTTTAAATGACTCATCCAGCAACCTCTGTCTCTATGGATAATGTTGGCTTCACTGCCATGATAGGTGTTTAATGTGATTGCAGTTTGTCCATCGTTCCTGTGTATGTTTGTCCTGTGTCTGGAGGAGTTGTGTATTGTGGTGTGGATGGTAAAAGCTGGTCCCTGTGTCGTCTGGGATGGGAAAAGGACCAATGAAATAATGGGCTGGTTCTGATCCTGCAGCTTTGGACAGAACAGGACCCTCTACACCTCTTGTTTCCATCATATGTCCGTTTATCTCGTTCCCTTTGGTTATTGTAAAGCGCTGCGGCAACTGTTGGCGCCATATAAATGATGACAATAATAACCCTGGTGTTCCTATTCCTCTCCTGACCAGGTTCCACCATAAAACATCCTGTTTTTTCCTTTGTGGAGGGAAGGGATTCTATTTCCACGTCGTGTCTATGTTTTACCTCTTTAATGTGAAGGAAGTCCTTAGGGTCAAAGTTGATCGACATCCCCTGCACCGGAGCATCATCTCCTGGAGACGGGTTGTAGCCCACATTTGTTCGAACTGCGAAGGCCACGGGTTTTGTCTGTCAGAGAAAATGTATCAGTTAATTCATGTTACAGACATAAACACTTTCTCTAGATCTGCTCCTTATGTTTTACTCCTCGTCTGCCAGTTTATCAAAGCAAGAGGCACTGGGTAATGCGCGCAAGGGGTTAATATCTCTGAAAAAGCTAAATAAGAAAGATTCACCAGGAGAAAGAAAGGAAAGTTCCTGTTATTAGTCTCAGAAACACAATTCTATGTAATATACACAATGCCCGGACAAAATAATGTCACGCGCTGTAATATGTGGTTGTGTCGCTTTTTGCTGTGATTGCGTCACGCATTCGCCGCGGCATCGTTTTGCTGTGATTGCGTCACGCATTCGCCGCGGCATCGTTTTGCTGTGATTGCGTCACGCATTCGCCGCGGCATCGTTTTGCTGTGATTGCGTCACGCATTCGCCGCGGCATCGTGTGGATAAGCTCATGCCATGTCACAGCATTTATTGGCGTCCAGAGCGGCATTAATTTGTGGCAAGATCTTGTATTGATGATGGGAGAGTCGCGGCGCTGCGTAAAGTCTTCTCCAGCACATTATCACAAAGATTAACCTCAATGGGGTTAAGGTCTGGACTGTGCGGTGGCCAATCCATGTGTGAAATCATGTCTCATGCTCCCTCAACCACTCTCGCACAATTTGATCCTGATGAATCCTGGCATTGCCATCTTGGAATATGCCCGCTGTGCCATCAGGGAGAAAAAACCCATTGATGGAAAAACCTGCTCATTCAGTGTATTCAGGGAGTCACATGACATCATTTTATGCTGAAACATATTAATCACTGCAGTAGTTACCCAATGGAAGGCGAGAGCTCCTATTGGCTGAGTCACATCGGGGGAGGGGCTGGTTTTTGGCCGGGCCAGGTGTTTATGACCCACTGATCTATCTCCACCAAGTAACATCTCCATTGTAGCAACGTTTCAGCATGACTTGTAAATAGACATACAGGGTTATTCAAAGAGAATCAAAAAGTCACCGCATGTTCAGTGACTTTTCGTTCTCCTCAATTCGGTTCGATTTGGCGAACCCATTTCGACGACCCTGCGGTGTATTCAGCAAGCATCACAGGGTCCCCGAATTGCAGGGAAAAGTCACCGCAAACCCGACGAAAACTCACCGCAAAACCCAGCAAAAAAATCTGGATTAACCCGCCTAACACGCCGGAGAAACCCGAATAGGAGCCGATCAGAGCGCAGAGCAGCCGCCGGAAAAAGCCGACACCACAGACGAATGGAGTGAAAAAAAAATAAATAAAACAGTTTGCTTGAAGGATTGAAAAGTGAAACGCTGTTTGCAAAGAAACTACTGAGCGAAAATGTCTGAAATTTACATATAAAATCCAATGAATGATAATAAAAAGGCTGTTACAGAAAAAAGAAGTAAAGTTAAAAAAAAAAAAGAAAATCGGACTTTTTAAAAAAGAAAAAAAAATATCCAGAAAAATGCTTAAAATTTCCGAAAAAATCTATAAATAAAGAGACTCTTTACTGCAGAATATTATAATGAACGGTTTATTAGATATTGAATTAAAACGGGAATATTTTTAACATTGAAGCCTATGGGATTCTCCTGAATAAACCTGACGAATTAAACCACCGAATGACAGAGCATTTCGGGAACCTTTCACTGCTGGTTTGTGTTCTCTGAATAGACGAAGCATTGCTTTTCATGGGGATTTCACTGCCCTCGAACAGGCACCGAACAGGCACCGTATGTGCAGGCAATTCGCCAGGATTTGGCAAATTGCCTGCTCTCTGGATAGCCGAATGGCCAAGAAAGGTAAGCAGACACTGATTTTCAGCGTTCGGTTCCCTTTCGGCAGCCATTCGGATCTCTTTGAATAACCCTGATAGTATCCACTCACTATATACTGAGCCTGTACGGACGGTGAAGCATTATTCTAATATTCACATACTTCCACCCGTCCTTTTACAGAATCTCCTTACCTTTGCTTTTTCAAGCTGTGCGAGGGCGTGACGTTCTGCCTCCTTCCTCAGAGCTTCTCTATCTTCTTCCAGAGACACGTCTGAATCCGATGGACGACTAGTATAGGACTCGGCCGACCCCTGGGGGGAGACAACAAGTGAACCAAAGGACATTAGTGAACGTCCAGGATCCCAGAGAACGTTAATACATCCGACACACAAGCAGCTGTCGTGGGGATCTATGGGCTGGAATGTGCCAGTAAAACCACCAGCAAGTCAACGGGAGGCAAGAAGCGACGACCAGAGCCTGGGAAAAGCGAGGGAAGCCACGACGAGCCCGGAGAGACGCTGTGTGAGCAGAGCCGGCGTCTGAAATAAGTGGAGTTTGTCAAATACGCAGGCGATGAGAAAACGTTAAAATAGACAAATTAAAGCAGAAAAGAAACAAAAACAAAAACAAATGGAGAAAAGAGGGAAAATTTACAAACTGAAAAAGAAGAGAAGAAAAAGAAATGGTGGAAAAAAGACCACGGGAAAACATTCACCGCGACAGACAGAAATACAGACTTAACAGCCAAGAATATAGACAGATCGATGGACGGACGAACAGACGGAGCAGCACTCCAGGGTTTTCTTGGTGAAAAACGTTATTGAAACAAAATGTCCAGGTTTCCGTCTCAGTTATATGAGAAGTTTCTTCAAGACAAAAGACAAGTTTCCTGCAGAAAGTAACATATAAAGGAAACATCGACATTTTGTTTCACTAATCCCCCCCCCCAGGGCCAGTCCGTCCGTCCGTCCGAATATTATTATTTTGTAAACAATGTTCTTTATTGAATTTCACAAATATAAAGTGATTACAATAATCCACACACATCACAGAAAAAAAGAGGCCGAAAAATGCACAGAATAAAACGTTTGTCCGTTAAGTACAATATACGATTATATTGCGCATGATAGTATACGGCACCACAACTCCGTCACAATGACTTGTGTACAAACATATAATACATTTATTGTAATAAAATTAAACGTAATGTATCGCTGCCTCATCAGGACAAAAACCAGGGATGAAATAATATCTTCTCGAGGTAAAGATCATGAGGCATTCAGGTGGATCACACACACTCACAGACACTCACACACACACACACACACAGACACACACACACACAAATAGGGAAAATGGAGAAATGAAAAATGAGGAAAAGAGGGAAAAGCCATGGAATATTGGATTATCGGGCACAGAGCGAGTTTGGTAACAGATAATAACAGATCATATATAATAGAAAAAGGTGAAGCGCCCACTAGGATAATGAAGAATCCCGTTTGCTTAACGTGGTGTATGGAGGTTCCCCATAAAACTTAACCAATGTACATAGAAAGAAAACAACGGAGCGCTAGTTATAGACCGGCACTACGTTGTTTTCTTTCTAATAACAGATCACAGAATGTTCAGACAGGACGAAAAGACGGAACGTTATAAAGTTCTGATAGAGGAATCAGGACGATAAAACACAGCATTAATGAGACGTTTATCACATAAAAGGGAAAAGAAACAAAAAAGAATAAAAACGTAACGCTGCGTATATAGGTCCCACGTGTGGAAAGATCTATTGAGCGCACACGTACCTCGTGTTCCAGGCTGTACAGGTACATTTCCATTCAAACACTCCCAGAACGCGCCTACAGTCTGAACGTGCCAAGGGTTTTTCAGTAAGTCCCTTTTCCCCGGCCGAGCACACCCTCAGCAACCACAAACCCTCTGTGCCCCCGCCGAAATTACATTAGGACGCTGCCCAAAAGTCACTCCGACGTGGGCATCTCAGCAACAAATGTACGAAAAGCCCCTCAGGCACACGCACACACACACACACGTACTGAGAGAACGAAAAAGTGCACAGTGACACAAACTCCGCTATAGATACACCATTACAAATAGAGTGCTATACACACACACACACGTTCTGCCTCTGGCCTCATACCCACCCTTTGAGATCACAGTTGCTGTGGCTGCCTGATCCATGGAGAGCCGCAAACAGGTGGTGGATAACAACGTCACCACATCCAGAGTCAGCCCAGGGAAACCAGAAGACAAGCTGACAGTGATGAATGGAGACATGTGTCTTGTGTGAAACCAATTTCCTGCAATACCAATTCCCTGCATATCCCCAATCCAGGTCCTCCTCCTCCTCCTCATCCTCCTCCTCGTCGTCTGCTTTCACAACAAAGCATTACTGACCTCAAGGAAACCTCGGCCAGGTCTACCTTCAATACACCGGCTTCTCCACGTGCAGCACCCGTCTTCCACCCACTGCCACGTCCCATGTCCACCATTAATGCCGAGTCACTTCCTCCAGTCCAACATCCAAAGTCATAAACACCCTCGCCGTGTCTGGCACCATCTCCAGCATGCGGCTACACCCCATCCTCCACCACGGGAAGAGGGTAACCATGCACAGGGGCATCTAAAACCCAATAATACTGCTCCTCAATGGAAGACCATCTCCATTCCATGAGTCTACAACACCCATCCTCACCGCAACATCCACTACTCTAAACTCAACACCCATCCACTACTCTATACTCAACACCCATTCTCACCACATCATCTACTCTAGGCTTGTGCACCGATTTTTTTTTTTCGGTTCAATTTGTTCGGATGTTTAAAATTTTCGATTCGGCTCGTTTCGACCGATTTCTGTTTCGATTCGGTTCGGCTCGTTTTTCGTGTACATTTTTTTTCCGGAATATCGACCATTTTTCGTGTTTTCGGGTCACTTTGCTCGTTTTTTGTATCGACTTTTCGTGATTTCTGAAATTTTCTTTTTTTTGGAACGTCTGTTCTCCTCGTTTCAAAGTGTCTAACTCTATTCGTTTTGACGTAAACTACTATAGTTTACTTTTTTACACTTTATATATTTTTTTATAATAAATTTTTGGTTTGTTTTTCGGATCCGATAATTCATTCTGTCGATACGATAATTCTGGCGATTCTATCGTGTTTTTTTATTAAATAAAGATCCTTTTTTTCTTATGAATAATTGAATATACATTTCACAACTTTATTTAATCATATTAAAATGCTATGAAAGCCAAGGAACAAAAAAATGAACAAAACGATTTAAAAAATGCTAAACTGACCCGAATGCCACAAGAAACAAGTGATACGCATTTACAAATACAAAATTTACAGAATCAGCGATATAACCGATAATAGTTAAATATACGATGTCCAGAATTACCGAAATGGAACCGAAATCACGAATAGAGCAAAAATAAATTTCGATTTGACACATTTCAAGTCCATTCGAAAATTCCGAAAAAATTTTAGTTTCGGCTCGGAAAACTTTTCGGATCTGTCGGTTTTCGGGTCCGATCCAATTCGGAAATTCGGCCGAATCCGAAGACACGAATCGGGAAATTTCGTGAAAATTCCGAAACCCGAAACGCACATCCCTAATCTACTCTACACACAACACCCATCCTCACCACAACATCCACTACTCTATACACAACACCCATCCTCACCACAACATCCACTACTCTACACACAACACCCATCCTCACCACAACATCATCTACTCTACACACAACACCCATCCTCACCACAACATCCACTACTCTATACACAACACCCATCCTCACCACAACATCCACTACTCTACACACAACACCCATCCTCACCACCACATCATCTACTCTACACACAACACCCATCCTCACCACAACATCCACTACTCTATACACAACACCCATCCTCACCACAACATCCACTACTCTACACACAACACCCATCCCTCACCACAACATCCACTACTCTATACACAACACCCATCCTCACGACAACATCAACTACTCTATACATAACACCAATCCTCACCACAACATGCACTACTCTATACTCACCCATCCTCACCACAACGTGCACTACTCTATACACAACACCCATCCTCAACATTTCATCCCTCAACAACAAGATTAACTTTAAACCATTAACATCAGAAAACCTTAACAACAGTAACACAAAAGTACCACATCAACAAAACACATTAACAGTAACTCATCAACAGCCCCAACCCACCAACAACACTAACACAGCACCAGTTACACATTAACAAGAACTTAAAGGAACACTAACAGTTACATAAGTTGTAACTAGAATACTTTTGCATTACAAACAAAACCACCTTATAAAACACATGGTGCTGTTTTTTTGTAATTGCATGTAGAAAGGAAATATAAAGTTAGATTTTTATCTCCTGTTTCCATTTTGTAGATTTTTCCCATAACGCAACATTGATCAAAATCGTACGGTGAGTTTTACTTTGTGTCTGTGCTACTCTTATACAGTATTTACCAGTTAATGAGGTGGAGGAGGGAATGTATAGATAAGGCAGCAGGAGGTATAATGTTCACCAGGCTACCTGAGATAAGAGCTGGCAGCTGAATGAGATAAGACAGGGAGTTTAAAAGACTTCTAATCTCCCCCTGGTGATGTCCTTTGAACACATCCCACACAACACAATTCACCGTTCATTGCAGGGTCCCTGAAGTGCAGGGAAAAGTCTCAACAAACCATTAAAAAAAGAAATGCCATGAAACAGCCGAAATTAACAGATCTGATCAAATAAGCCGCCACAAATCCACTCGGAAAAGGCTGGAGATCCGCTGAACACAGGGCCAATCACCTGCCAGAAAAAGCCGACAATCGGGTAAAAAAACAAAACAAGAAACAAAGTGTCAAATTTGAAACGCTGTTTGCAAAAAAACTAATGGACGGAAATATTTGACTTAACATATTAAGATCCCATGAATGTTAATAAAAGGGTCTGTTACAGAAGAAAAAAAAAACCTAAGAAAAAAATATTGGAAAGAAATTTTTCCGAAAAAAATGCTAAGAAATAAATAAGACTTTTTGCTGCAAATTAAAATAATAACAATTTATAAAATATTGGATTAAAACGGGAATATTTTTAACATTGAAATTTACGGGATTCTCCTGAATAAACCTGTCGAATGAAAACACCGAACATCAGGGCATTTCACTGACATTTCTCTGCTGTTCAATGTGAATAGATTAACCATTGCTTCTCTATGGGGGATTTCACTGCCGCCAAACAGCACCGTATTTCACTGCCGAAGAACAGCACTGTATTTCACTGCCGAAGAACAGCACTGTATTTCACTGCTGAAGAACAGCACTGTATTTCACTGCCACAAAACAGCACCGTATTTCACTGCTGCCGAACAGACACCATATTTCACTGCTGCCAAACAGCACCGTATTTCACTGCCACCAAACAGCATCGTATTTAACTGCCACTGAACAGCACCGTATTTCACTGCCGCCAAACAGCACCGTATTTCACTGACGCCAAACAGCACCGTATTTCACTGACGCCAAACAGCACCGTATTTCACTGGCAATTCATCAAAATTTTACAAACTGCCTGCTCTCTGAATAGCCGAATGGCCACGAAATGTCACGTACGGGAAAACTCACTGTTCAGTGAATTTTTGGGGCAAGTTTGGATCTCTGTGAATAATCCTGATAGAGTAAAATATTTTCTAAACAAGAGAAAAACAAAACACATGTAACATATCAGCAACGTAAAATAAACACAATAAGGACATCACATTTTTTTTTTACTGGCCCTTTAACAATAACCCAACTCAAAAAAAAATTCACAATTTTTAAAAAACAAATCACTTAATGTCCAAAGAAAACATGAGTCAAAGAGACCCTCTTGGTGCTCAAGCACGTCTTTTAAAGTCTTTTTATGTGATAAATGTATAAAATGTAACCTATACTTCATCATTCATTATAGATTATACAGAGCTTGTCGATACTTTGTGCAGGTTCTGATATTTTAGCACCAAATACAAATTCCTCATTCTGTGAATTGTGACAAAATATAAATGCAATAATATTCTGCAACGTTTGGCAATTGGGAGGAATCTGCAGTGTGTTTTTTTGGCGATCCAGACTCCGAGAATAACAGCTCGATGTAATCACAGCACAAATGTGCAAATGACTGGTCATTACGTGGGTTAGTCGCACATTTAGGCCGGCGTCAGACGAACGCAGTGATCACGTCCGTGTTGCCTCACAGTTTAACGTCCGTCGTAGCATGGAATCATGATCAATAGAGACCACACACTAAGGGCCCTATTACATTCTTCGCGCATTTGTTTTGCGTGTGCGCGCAAATGCGCATTTGCGCGAGTGTAAAGCCATTTGCGCAGAACATCGTATTACGACGTTCGCGCAAAAGATGCGTGTAATCGTCTACCGCAATTGACCCTGCGCGAATGAATTTTTCTGCGCTCATCCTATACTTAACATTGACAGCGCAAATGCGTTTGTGCGCTGGTACGCGGATGGTATTAAAATCTTTGCGCAACGAAAGTTTGCGCGCATTTTCGTAACGTCTTTGAAAAGCAGGTGGTAACTGTAAATGTGATCGTTCTGGGCCAAACCAAATACACCAGCACAGTTACACATTCTACACATACCCAAACAATAAAATGAATAAATTGTGTCATTGTTCATTTTTTCTTTTTTTTGGCTGGTTGTTAATTCATTTTTTTATTTTTTTAGTTTGTAAATATTTGATTGGAAATGGGTGATTAATGTGGCTGAATCCCGTGACAAAACAGTCTGCCCACCGATTCCTGCACGCAACGTTCATTTGCAAACGGCTTTGCGCGTCGGATTTGTGCACGAAAAATCTTGAAGGAAGAAAAAATGCGCTCGGATCGTAATACCACGTTAATTTTCACACGATCACATTTTTTTTCGTGCGCTAAAAAAATTGCGCTGCGCGAGTACAATTGCGCAGAGAATGTAATAGAGCCCTAAGTACGTGCGCACCGAACTGCACGCGCACCAGGCAGATGGCAACGGACACAATTTAGGGAAGAACGTAAAACCGCTAGACGGACGCACAGCGTCCGCATAGCGTTCTGTGTGAGTGATGAGGAGACGTCAGACGCAGAGCATTTGCGACCTCCAGCACCTTGACGCACACAATGACTTTTCATATCATTTTCCATATTAATTTTATTTCCCACAATTCCCTTTTTTTTTCTACGTCCGTCAACAAAAACGGACTGTGTGGTGTCTACAGTATCTTCCGTCAGTACGTCCGTCCGTTGTGCACGCAGAGTGCGCTCATCTGACATTAGCCTCAGACGCATACACAGCGCTTCCGGCATGTTCCCTTACAAGCCCATTCAGACCAATAGAGAAAGCGGGCACAGACTAACACTGTATGCCAACCACATGATGCCACCTATAGCATATCCATGGGCACGGCAGAGAATATTCTACTACAGGTACAACTGCTTTTATTTCACTCATTGTAACAATTACTACGGCTTCATACGGAGGATAAACAGGAGGATAAACAGGAGGATAAACAGGAGGATAAACAGGAGGATAAACAGGAGGATAAACAGGAGGATAAACAGGATGAGAGTGAAATGCAGAGAGTGCCGGTGACTGGGCTTAAAGGGCCGGTAACACAAAAAAAAGAAAATGTCTTTATTGAGTTTATCTGAGGTTGCTGATATGTTACACGTGTTTTGTTTTTCTCTTGTTTGTGTTTACTTAAGAAAATATTTTCCTCTATATGTGTCACTGGGTGCATCCATTGTGTGATATTTTCCTCTATATGTGTCACTGGGTGCATCCATTGTGTGATATTTTCTTCTATATGTGTCACTGGGTGCATCCATTGTGTGATATTTTCCTCTATATGTGTCACTGGGCGCATCCATTGTGTGATATTTTCCTCTATGTGTCACTGGGTGCATCCATTGTGTGATATTTTCCTCTATATGTGTCACTGGGCGCATCCATTGTGTGATATTTCCTCTATATGTGTCACTGGGTGCATCCATTGTGTGATATTTCCTCTATATGTGTCACTGGGCGCATCCATTGTGTGATATTTCCTCTATATGTGTCACTGGGCGCATCCATTGTGTGATATTTCCTCTATATGTGTCACTGGGTGCATCCATTGTGTGATATTTTCCTCTATATGTGTCACTGGGTGCATCCATTATGTGATATTTCCTCTATATGTGTCACTGGGTGCATCCATTGTGTGATAATTTGTGTTGCAAACTGCCCCCTAGTATCTTTCCATCAATGGGTGAAGTAGAGGTAACATCACTGCTCTGTATGGAGAGAGACTGTAGAGACACAGGTTCGATCCCGGCAAGAGTTCCTCTCCAGTAAGTGTCCTTGGGCAAGACACCTAACGGTACATAAATACAGAAAAAATGGCGTCGCGCCCATACTCACCGGAGCGGCAGCAACTGCCAGGAGTAACAGCCCAGTCAATGTATAAAACATAACAAGGAAAAAGAGTGTCATCTGCGCTCGTTTCTATGTGTTCCATGTACAACAAAAATGAGGTTTTTGTTTGTTTCAATGGCCATTGCAACGTAAGCCCACTCGCCACTTCAAGGCACCTAACAGTACACACTCGCCACCCAGGACATACTTGAAAACCAGAGAAATCTCAATGTATCCTGCTAAAATCCTTTCTAAAAAAAAAAAAATGTTCCTCATTGTGTGGCCTTGGGCATAGAATGGAACCTATGGGCCCAGATCTAAATGTTGCATCATGGGAAAAATCCACAAAATTTACACAAGAGATAAAAACCTAACTTTATTTTCCCTTTTTACATGGAATTACTTCAAAACAAAGAAAAAAAACCATCAGAATGTGTATTGTAATGTGTTTTATAATGTGCTTTTATTTTTAATTCACTCTAGTTACGGCTTGTGTTAGTGGTAGTGTCCCTTTAATGCTACTGTATCACTATCTTAATGGAACAAGGAAATCTAACTGGAGCATCTTCATTGATTTTGCCAAGGCCTTTGACACAGTAGACCATGGCATCCTATTACAAAAACTTAAGAACTCTGGTATTGGTGATCACACGCTAACCTGGTTTCAGTCATATGTGTCTGATCGGTCGCAATATGTGTCCATTTCTGACAGCACTTCCCTCCCCCTCCCAGTCACGTGCGGTGTACCCCAAGGCTCAATACTCGCCCCCTGCTATTCACAATATTCATAAATGATCTGCCCAATATCTGCAAAGCCTCAACTGTACACATGTACGCAGACGCCACCGTAACCTATACCAGCAAAGCCTCAACTGTACATATGTACGCAGACGACACTGTAATCTATACCAGCAAACCAAATCTCCCGCAGCTGGAGGCCGTGCTGCAAGAACAATTCACAGAGGTAGAAAAGTGGATCAAACACAACAAACTATTTCTAAATACTGACAAAACTGTAACGATGCTCTTTGGAACAAAACCTAAACTACACAAATTGCAAAATCCCCATCTATGTGTTGGGACAAAATCAAATGGCACGCTGACCACAGTCACTTCTCTCAAATATCTAGGTATGTGGTTACACCCAAATCTATCTTTTGGCCCCCACATCGAAAAACTCTCATCTAAACTTTACCCCAAACTAGGTGCCCTGTACAGAAACAAATCCTGCCTGAGCCCCGCGGTAAGAAAGGAGATTGTACAACAAATGCTTATGCCAGCTATTGAATACGGAGATGTAGTGTATGCAGCGGCCCCGCAAACACACCTCCAGAAACTTACTACATTGTAGAACTCATTCTGTCGCTTTGTGCTACAATGTAACTACATGACCCACCATTGTGACATGTTATAAGAGATAAACTGGCCATCACTGGACTCTAGATGCACCCGTCACCTTTCCAACCCGGTGTTTAAGAGCATTTCTTCGAAGCTACCTCCCTACCTGAATAGACTGCTTCCCCCAGCAGCTCCCTCATCCTATAACCTCAGATCCAGGACCAGCACCTTACTTGCAATACCACAATACAAAAAGAAAGTGGCTCGATCCTCATTTTCCTACAGAGCACCGCAAATATGGAATAACCTCCCAGACACCGTCAAATCTTCCCCCAGTCTAAAGTCCCTTAAGAGCTCCCTATTAATATACCTCAATACAGAATGCACCTGTAAACATGTAACACAGTGACTATATACAGAATGCACCTGTAAACATGTAACATAGTGACTATATACAGAATGCACCTGTAAACATGTAACACAGTGACTATATACAGAATGCACCTGTAAACATGTAACACAGTGACTATATACAGAATGCGCCTGTAAACATGTAACACAGTGACTATATACAGAATGCTCCTGTAAACCTGTAACACAGTGACTATATACAGAATGCGCCTGTAAACATGTAACATAGTGACTATATACAGAATGCACCTGTAAGCATGTAACACAGTGACTATATACAGAATGCACCTGTAAACATGTAACACAGTGACTATATACAGAATGCTCCTGTAAACCTGTAACACAGTGACTATATACAGAATGCGCCTGTAAACATGTAACACAGTGACTATATACAGAATGCACCTGTAAACATGTAACACAGTGACTATATACAGAATGCACCTGTAAACATGTAACACAGTGACTATATACAGAATGCACCTGTAAACATGTAACACAGTGACTATATACAGAATGCGCCTGTAAACATGTAACATAAGGACTTTATTTCCTCCATATTTATTTTTCTGTTAATCTGTATATTTGGTCTTGTGTTAATATCTTGCATTTTACTATTTTGTATTTCTGTAACCACTCAATGTTCTTGAACCCAGGACATACTTGAAAACGAGAGAAATCTCAATGTATCCTTCCTGGAAAAATCCTTTATAAATAAAAAAATATGTTATGGTCACTGGGCTTAATGTTACTGTATCTAAGGTAGACAAAATAACACAATAATCCAGGTCAAAGCAACAAAAAACAACAGGAAGCACTGGCCGCCCCAAATCAAACAGGAAGCACTGGCCGCCCCAAATTAAACAGGAAGCACTGGCCGCCCAAATTAAACAGGAAGCACTGGCCGCCCCCAATTAAACAGGAAGCACTGACCGCCCCAAATTAAACAGGAAGCACTGGCCGCCCCGAATTAAACATCAAGCACTGGCCGCCCCCAATTAAACATCAAGCACTGGCCGCCCCCAATTAAACAGGAAGCACTGGCCACCCCCAATTAAACAGGAAGCACTGGCCGCCCCAAATTAAACAGGAAGCACTGGCCGCCCCGAATTAAACAGGAAGCACTGGCCGCCCCAAATTAAACAGGAAGCACTGGCCGCCCCGAATTAAACAGGAAGCACTGGCCGCCCCGAATTAAACAGGAAGCACTGGCCGCCCCGAATTAAACAGGAAGCACTGGCCGCCCAAATTAAACGGGAAGCACTGGCCGCCCCGAATTAAACAGGAATCAACGAATCATTACCAAACAAAGCAAACTGCATAGAACAGGCACGGAAAACATAAAAGAGCAGGTTGGCTACTGAGGGCGTAAATCTAACCAGGTGATGACATCCTCAGTGAGAAGCCATTGGGTATTTCCTAAAGGACAGGAATGGTTCTAGATGTAGGGGGTCTTCTAGATGAGGATGTAGATGGATACAGCATGGGATAATTTTTTGGTCAGATTGAGGGTCGTGTGAGGGTGGGGTGTGAGGGGTGTGTGAGGGTGGGGTGTGAGGGTGGTGTGAGGGTGGTGTGCGGGTGAGGGTGGTGTGAGGGAGGGTGGTGTGAGGGAGGGGGATGGATGGGAGGCAGCACTGGAGGAAGGTGCTCGCAGTCCATTCCTTGACGTTTATACTATACAGTGTTTTGCACAAAACCAAATCAAAACATTCTGATTTAAATCCCAATAAACATTGTAAAAGCACAGTATAGCGTGTCAAAATGCCTGCGCTCAGTCAAACATCACATACATGATGTCACAATATGTGTCAATTTCTGGCAGCTCCTCCCTCCCGCTCCCAGTCACGTGCGGTGTACCCCAAGGCTCGATACTTGGCCCCCTGCTATTCACAATATTCATAAATGATCTGCCCAACGTCTGCAAAGCCTCAACTGTACATATGTACGCAGACGACACTGTAATCTATACCAGCAAACCAAATCTCCCGCAGCTGGAGGCCGTGCTGCAAGACCAATTCACAGAGGTAGAAAAGTGGATCAAAAACAACAAACTTTTTTTAAATACTGACAAAACTGTAACGATGCTCTTTGGAACAAAACCTAAACTACACAAATTGCAAAATCCCCATCTATGTGTTGGGACAAAATCAAATGGCATGCTGACCACAGTCACTTCTCTCAAATATCTAGGTATGTGGTTGGACCCTAATCTATCCTTTGGCCCCACATCGAAAAACTCTCATCTAAACTTTACCCCAAACTAGGTGCCCTGTACAGAAACAAATCCTGCCTGAGTCCCGCAGTAAGAAAGCAGATTGTACAGCAAATGCTTATGCCGGCTATTGATTACGGAGATGTAGTGTATGCAGCCGCCCCGCAAACACACCTTCATAAACTTACTACACTGTATAACTCATTCTGCCGCTTTGCGCTACAATGTAACTACATGACCCACCATTGTGACATGTTAACACAGCTAAACTGGCCATCGCTAGAATCCAGATGCACCCTTCACCTTTCCAGCCTGGTGTTTAAGAGCATCTCTGGGAAGCTGCCACCCTACCTGAATAGACTGCTTCCCCCAGCAGTTCCCTCATCCTATAACCTCCGATCCAGGAAATGCACCTTACTTGCAATACCACAATACAAAAAGACAGTGGCTCGATCCTCATTTTCCTACAGAGCACCACAAATATGGAATAACCTCCCAGACACCATCAAATCTTCCACCAGTCTTAAGTCACTCAAAATTTCCCTGTTAACATACCTCAATACAGAATGCACCTGTAAACATGTAACACAGTGACTATATACAGAATGCTCCTGTAAACATGTAACACAGTGACTATATACAGAATGCACCTGTAAACATGTAACCTAGTGACTATATTTCCTACATATTTATTTTCTGTTAATCTGTATATTTGTGTTGTTAATATCTTACATTGTATTACTTTGTGTTTCTGTAACTGTAACACTTCAATGTTCTTGAACCCAGGACATACTTGAAAACGAGAGAAATCTCAATGTATCCTTCCTGGTAAAATCCTTTATAAATAAATAAATAAATAAATAATAAATAAATAAATATCCATGCGTGGAGTGGAGCACACACCGGCTTCAAAGAACGGGCGCTGCTTCCTCCAGCATTACCCACGCCTGAGCGGTAACATGCAGCAGCCGGTGGCAAAGGAAATAAGCTGAATCCAGAGCAATACATGGAGTGGCCTGATAAATGTGTTCATTAAAGGGACGCTGCAACATTTTAATGAATCACATCAAGGGACACAATGACAGAAAATAAAGCTCTGCCGCAAAAGATGCCGCAGCTTCAGAGGAGCAGCCAATCAGGAACTTATGCAGCCAGGTATAAATTCCATCACCGGAACCTGGACCTGCACTAAGCCTCTTAGGCTGCGTCAGACGAGCGTATTTGAAGAGCGGAAGGAACGTCCGTGAGAGTGAACGTTCCTTCCACTTGATGCCCGTCTGGCCGCCTCGCTGAGTGTACTCACTGCCTCCTATGGAGGATCACGCTTTGCAGCTCTGTCAACGCATGACCTAACGGGGTCACACGTCCAGCAGTAACCTCATAAACCACATGATAAAAACACATGATAAAAACACACGATAAACACACGATAAACACACGATAAACACATTATAAAAACACATGATAAACACATTATAAACACACATGATGTTGCAACGGACGCCAAAACGGCATCGGCATGAAAAAGCTACAAGGACATAGAGAAACCCCTGCATACAGCCTTTTTTTTTTCTTTATCGCAACATCAGTCAAAGCTAACTGATACAACACAATCTCATCTATTGCAACATCCATTACTGTGCGCGCACGTCTGACCCCAGCCTATGTGCACCATCTAGCCTTATTTAAACAATCCAATCTCCACCTCATTAACTGGTATTGTTCTTCAGGCAACCTGAGATAAGATCTGGCAGCTGAATGAGATAAAACAGGGAGCTTTAAGCCTTAAAATAAAAGTCTTCTAATCTCCCCTGGTGATGTCCTTTAAATACATCCCACACAATCCAATGATGTGAGTCGGTGACTGAACCATTCACTCCATTCTATGAACAAAGCCACACAGTGAGGAGCAAGTGATGGAAAGATACAAAATATCACACAATGGATGCACCCAGTGACACATATAGAGGAAATATCACACAATGGATGCGCCCAGTGACACATATAGAAGACAATATCACACAATGGATGCGCCCAGTGACACATATAGAGGAAAATATCACACAATGGATGCACCCAGTGACACTTATAGAGGAAAATATCACACAATGGATGCACCCAGTGACACATATAGAGGATAATATCACACAATGGATGCGCCCAGTGACACATATAGAGGAAATATCACACAATGGATGCACCCAGTGACACATATAGAGGAAATATCACACAATGGATGCGCAATACGGACTGTTGAATTATCATACAGAAAGAATAATAATTGATATCGCATGTCCGCACTGTATACACTTTATCGAACCATAATAATTGGTCACACCTCACTGAAGCATGCACTTTATTGAACTATATTTATTTATAAAGTATTTTACCAGGAAGTATGTCCTGGGTCCTATATAATTGGTTACACTCCACTGTAATATTATAATTGCACTTTATGTAGACATATTGATTTTGCACTGATCCTAACATTGCTCCTAAGTCACCGAGTTATTCTGCGCGGATCCAGCACTTAATAGGAACTGTCATTAGTACATAAGTATTTGTTTCTCACTAACTGGAAACACATCATATAAAACACTGACGATATTTGGGAATCCTTACCCAAAACTGCGCCACTAGAACCCCCCCCCCCATATCGCATTATTTGTTGTGTATATAATCAGTAAATACGTCTTAAAGTCCGGTGTCGCTCGTAGCCTCTCATTCCTCCTGGTACAAAGCAGCACTCGCTGTATCTGGTGATTTGTGCGCCAAAGGTCCCGCTCGCCCTCTCGCCCTATGTGAGTCTATACATATATTTTATGGTCGCCGTTGCATTAAACCCTATCTGGCTTCATTCTAGCTCATTAGTCAGAGCGGCGCCCGTCTTCCTCGGCTTGCGCGCAGATTACAGCACTACGTCACACACGTTAGCATTTGTTGATGTTTAACGCGGCTCCATAAAACATATGTTCATTATATTAGTTATAAGTGCATTGATTTGTAAGCGTCGCTCCCGTCACCGCAGCTCTATGTCTGCAGCTGCTGCTTCTGCACCTCGGTATATGCATGTAGATCCCGTCACCGCAGCTCTATGTCTGCAGCTGCTGCTTCTGCACCTCGGTATATGCATGTAGATCCCGTCACCGCAGCTCTATGTCTGCAGCTGCTGCTTCTGCACCTCGGTATATGCATGTAGATCCCGTCACCGCAGCTCTATGTCTGCAGCTGCTGCTTCTGCACCTCGGTATATGCATGTAGATCCCGTCACCACCTCCCCGGCAGCTTCTGCACCAGAGCGTGCCCCTCTCGCTACACAAACGTGACAAGGATGTGGGAATATTCGCAGACATTACAGTGTGCTCAGCGTCAGGCAGCAGCTGCAAAAGCCAGTAAAATCCTGTCATGTACAAAAACAGGGATTAATTCACGTGATGAAAAAATGATTTTACCTCTTTATAAAGTAATGGTAAGACGCCATCCTGAACACGCGGCGCAGAGTGTGTGGAGACAGCTTTGTATTTTGGGGTGAGGTGCGCGCTAACTGAAGATTGTTATTATGAAGAAACGAGAGGGGCTTGAAAAAAGTATCCAAGAGATCATCTGATGGCAAATGAATACAGGGTCAATAAGACGGTCAATTATAGCAGAAAAAAAGGTTTTGCGCCCTATTCCCTAAACAGGGCGGCTGCGTAAACCAAAAGTATCCAGCCCGCTTCATGTATAAAACATAACAAATTAAAATCTTGTCATTTTAGCCCTGTAGCTCCATGAGGAACAAAACAGAGGTTTTAGTTTACTGTAACGGCCATTAAAGTGTTAAGCCCACCCACCATATCACGGCAACCTCTGGTTAGTTGGGTCCTAACCTAATTAAACCAAAACCTGCTTTCTAAGCAGCCACATATCCTGACGCTGCTTCTCAGCTAAGAGACAGGCTGGTGGGTTTATATTTATACCCGCAACAAAAACATTTCCACTTTGGGATTAAAGAAGAAAACACAGAAAGGGGCAGCAGCAAAAATGACCTGGCTGGGGATACGACGAAATATACATATATATGGCGGCTGCGTAAACCTGAAGTATCCAGCCCACTTTATGTATAAAACAAGTAATGGAGCCAGAGGGGTGAGCGCAAATGACAACCTTTTTTCTTGTTATGTTTTATACAGTTGTGTTCAAAATGATTCAACCCCCACTGAAATTGAGTGTTTTGGCCAGTTTGACATTGATTTTGATCATTCAGTCATCTTGCTTACAATTAAATCAAAGAGGCACGTGTAGGTCAGACAAATATAACATAACATTTATAATGAAATAACCACAAATGTCTTTTCTGTGCTCACATCATTATCAGTTTTATTCAACCCCCAAGTGACATTCAATCTTAGTACTTAGTACAACATCCTTTTACAGTTATAACAGCTTTTAAACGTGAAGCATAGCTTGACACAAGTGTCTTGCAGCGATCTACGGGTATCTTCGCCCATTCGTCATGGGCAAAAGCCTCCAGTTCAGTCACATTCTTAGGCTTGCGCACTGCAACTGCTTTCTTTAAGTCCCACCAGAGGTTCTCAATCGGATTTAAGTCAGGTGACTGCGATGACACTCCAAAATGTTCCAGCCTTTAATCTGCAACCATGCTCTAGTGGACTTGGAGGTATGCTTGGGATCATTGTCCTGTTGAAAGGTCCAACGTCTCCCAAGCCTCAGGTTTGTGACGGACTGCATCACATTGTCATCCAATATCTCCTGGTACTGAAGAGAATTCATGGTACCTTGCACACGCTGAAGCTTCCCTGTACCTGCAGAAGCAAAACAGCCCCAAAGCATGATTGACCCCCCGCCATGCTTCACAGTAGGCAAGGTGTTCTTTTCTTCATAGGCCTTGTTCTTCCTCCACCAAACATAGCGTTGATCCATGGGCCCAAACAGTTCTAATTTTGTTTCATCAGTCCACAGAACACTATCCCAAAACTTCTGTGGTTTGTCCACATGACTTTTGGCATACTGCAGTCGACTCTTCTTATTCTTTGGAGACAGCAAGGGGGTGCCCCTGGGAGTTCTGGCATGGAGGCCTTCATTACGCAGTGTGCGCCGTATTGTCTGAGCTGAAACTTCAGTACCCACATCTGACAAATCTTTTCTCAGTTCCTCAGCAGTCACACGGGGACTTTTCTCCACTCTACTCTTCAGGTAGCGCACAGCAGTCGAAGTCAGCATCTTCTTTCTGCCACGACCAGGTAGCGTTTCAACAGTGCCCTTTGCCTTGAATTTGCGAATGATGCTTCCTATGGTCTCTCTTGGTATGTTTAACATCTTTGCAATCTTCTTATAGCCATTGCCCTTCCTGTGAAGAGTAATCACCTCTTCTCTTGTCTTCCTGGACCATTCTCTTGACTTCACCATGTTTGTAACCACACCAGTAAATGTCTAGAAGGAGCTGAGTATCACAGTCATTTTAAAGCTGCCGAATTGGTGCTTATTATGCTTTATTGCTGCTCCGTGACATCCACAGGTGTTTTCAATACCTGATTGAAAACACTTGAATGAACCTCTGTTCTTCAGAGTGGTAGTCTTTAAGGGGTTGAATAATTGTGTCAATGAAGAATTCACAAAAGAAACATTTACTACTGTATTACAAAACCAATTGATGTCATTTTAGTTGCATATGGTTCTTTAAAAAGTCCTTGTAGGATTTCATTCTGAATACAATTACAAATGTCACTAAATTCCCTAAAACCCTTTACAGCATTGGGGGTTGAATAATTTTGAACACAACTGTACATGATGTGGGCTGGATACATCAGGTTTACGCAGCCGCCCTGGTAAGTAATAGGCGCAAAACAGTTTCTTCTTCATATATTTATATTTTGATGTAACGGTTTCGTGCCTATTACTTATCTTTAGGTTTACGAAGCCGCCCTGATATAAAAAATAAACATTTGGGGTCGGGTCAGAACACAATGTTAAAGGCAAATTTAAAACGTTTGCCTCTGCTGTTTACTGTTTGCGTCTCACCTTTAATGTCCGAGCCGCTCTGCCGGCAGCTTGAGCTCCAAAATATCCGAGCCGCTCTGCCGGCAGCTTGAGCTCCAAAACATCCGAGCCGCTCTGCCGGCAGCTTGAGCTCCAAAACATCCGAGCCGCTCTGCCGGCAGCTTGAGCTCCAAAACATCCGAGCCGCTCTGCCGGCAGCTTGAGCTCCAAAACAACCGAGCCGCTCTGCCGGCAGCTTGAGTTCAAAAACATCTGAGCCGGTCTGCCGGCAGCTTGAGCTCCAATACATCCGAGAAGCTCTGCTGGCAGCTTGAGCTCCAATACATCCGAGCCGCTCTGCTGGCAGCTTGAGCTCCAATACATCCGAGCCGCTCTGCCGGCAGCTTGAGCTCCAATACATCCGAGAAGCTCTGCCGGCAGCTTGAGCTCCAAAACATCCGAGCCGCTCTGCCGGCAGCTTGAGCTCCAATACATCCGAGAAGCTCTGCTGGCAGCTTGAGCTCCAATACATCCGAGCCGCTCTGCCGGCAGTTTGAGCTCCAATACATCCGAGAAGCTCTGCCGGCAGCTTGAGCTCCAATACATCCGAGCCGCTCTGCCGGAAGCTTGAGCTCCAATACATCCGAGCCGCTGTGCCGGCAGCTTGAGCTCCAATACATCCGAGCCGCTGTGCCGGCAGCTTGAGCTCCAATACATCCGAGCCGCTGTGCCGGCAGCTTGAGCTCCAATACATCCGAGCCGCTGTGCCGGCAGCTTGAGCTCCAATACATCCGAGCCGCTCTGCCGGCAGCTTGAGCTCCAATACATCTGAGCCGCTCTGCCGGCAGCTTGAGCTCCAATACATCCGAGCTGCTCTGCCGGAAGCTTGAGCTCCAATACATCCGAGTCGCTCTGCCGGAAGCTTGATCTCCAATACATCCGAGCCGCTGTGCCGGCAGCTTGAGCTCCAATACATCCGAGCCGCTGTGCCGGCAGCTTGAGCTCCAAAACATCCGAGCCACTCTGCCGGCAGCTTGAGCTCCAATACATCCGAGCCGCTCTGCCGGCAGCTTGAGCTCCAATACATCCGAGCCGCTCTGCCGGCAGCTTGAGCTCCAATACATCCGAGCCGCTCTGCCGGCAGCTTGAGCTCCAATACATCCGAGCCGCTCTGCCGGCAGCTTGAGCTCCAATACATCTGAGCCGCTCTGCCGGCAGCTTGAGCTCCAATACATCCGAGCCGCTCTGCCGGAAGCTTGAGCTCCAATACATCCGAGTCGCTCTGCCGGAAGCTTGATCTCCAATACATCCGAGCCGCTGTGCCGGCAGCTTGAGCTCCAAAACATCCGAGCCGCTCTGCCGGCAGCTTGAGCTCCAATACATCCGAGCCGCTCTGCCGGCAGCTTGAGCTCCAATACATCCGAGCCACTCTGCCGGCAGCTTGAGCTCCAATACATCCGAGCCGCTCTGCCGGCAGCTTGAGCTCCAATACATCCGAGCCGCAAGCCGCGCTGAAGCTCAATCACTTAACACCAGGGCCTGAAACAGGTTATTCGAACCAGAATAACGCAAGGCGCAGATGGGGGAACGAGACGGTTGGAATAGGTTGTTCTCCATCTGCTGGGGCCACATTAACTTCTCGCACACAAAGTATAGGAGACACTGTACAGTAACAAGGTGCAACATCCGTGACACAAGCGGAGTTTGCAACCTGGATGTTATAGGACGTTGTAAAAGTAAGCACAGCGCTTGCGACGTCACGATGTGTCACGATGTGTCCCTCCTGCGTGTGCGTAGCGTCCAGGTTGTGATATGGCCCTTAGTGTCACATTCTAGAACCCAGAGTAAACCAGAATAAATGGCTCCTGATTGGCCAATTCCCTACAGAAGCTGCAAACCTGGCAATCTGAAGCTGCAGAAAAGCAATGGTGATGGTCGCGGGAAGCAACGACATCAATAGGACAACCAGTGACGATATTATCTGAAAATTCACATTTAATCTATTGGTTTGCGGCGAATAACCAGGAAATAAATGATTAAATGGATACAATTAAATACACAGCTCAATCCAAAAACCAGCAAACAAATCAATGTGCGGCAACAAAGCAGGATGTGTCCCTCGATCACCGCTGCAATAAAACATTTATAGTGCGTTATCATTAAACCTGCCGCTAATTACTGTATAGAAATAGAAGGATGTACAATTAGTAAATTAGTGTATGTTTCAGTAATGACGTTTAAGTGTTTGTCCCCCACTCGCGTCTCTCTTCATTTGGGTCTGATTAGTGATAAGCCGCGTGACATCATTCTCACTGGATCTTCACAAACACATTATTATTATTATTACTTTGGTAAAAATGTGCATTTTGTGCAGAATTTCTTACGTTGCCATTTAAGAAATATTCCATGTGTTAAATGAATAATCATTACAGAATATAATTTCAGACCCCACGTCAGCCTCCATACACCCCCCAGACCCCACGTCAGCCTCCATACACCCCCCAGACCCCACCTCAGCCTCCATACACCCCCAGACCCCACATCAGCCTCCATACACCCCCCAGACCCGTCAGCCTGCATACACCCCAGACCCCACGGCTTCCTTCATATAACCCTCAGACCCCACGGCATCCTCCATACACCCCCCAGACCCCACGTCAGCCTCCATACACCCCCCAGACCCCACATCAGCCTCCATACACCCCCCAGACCCCACGTCAGCCTCCATACACCCCCCCCCAGACCCCACTCAGCCTCCATACACCCCCCAGACCCCACGTCAGCCTCCATACACCCCCCAGACCCCACCTCAGCCTCCATACACCCCCCAGACCCCCCATCAGCCTCCATACACCCCCCAGACCCCACATCAGCCTCCATACACCCCCAGACCCCACATCAGCCTCCATACACCCCCAGACCCCCCGTCAGCCTGGCATACACCCCCCAGACCCCACGGCTTCCTTCATATAAACCTCAGACCCCATGTCAGACCTTGCACAACCCTCAAACACCAGACCTCATGTCCTGCAGAAAATCCCTTCAGGCCATCATTTTGTTCATATTTTAAGATTCTTTTGGGTGACACGAGGCTTAGCGACGTTAGGGATGCACCGAAATCAAAGTTCTATCCCGAAAACCAAAAACTGAGGATGCAGTTGGCCGAAAACCCGAAACCGACTTTCCTTCAACTTATTCTAAAAGGCAACAGATTCTGCCCCTTCTCAGGATGCGAGAGCGAGCGTCAAAAGAACGAGCAGAACCTGTTGCCTAAAAATGGAGGGGAGTGTTAAGGTTACTGTTAACCCTAACCCTAAAACAAGCTCAGATATTAATCTAACCCTAGACAACCTAATTTCTAACCTTAACCCCAAGAGTGACCCTCACAAAAGACAATTCGTAAATAAACACTTGCCCCAACCACAATTTCTATCCCCAACCCTAATGTCTAAACCTAATTGTTAACCCTAACCCTAGCTCTAGAAAATGATGCTCCAATTCACATTGCAGCAGGCATCCAAAATCATCCGCAGACAAACTGAATCGTCCAAGCTTGCCTGTGTCCAAAATGGAGAGTCTTTTGCGCCTCTTTTATATTTTCGGCTATTTTTGTCTAACGAGCATCATCCTTGACTAATTCTGTTTGGCAGCTGATTGCACATTTCTCAATAAAAGGTCCAGTCTATTTGACCACCTGAATGCCCGGACACTGTGTTCTATAGCATAGACATCTAGACCGCGACATCCCCCCTTACACATATACTGGTACCCCATATACACACTGACACACACACACACACACACACACACACACACACACACTCTGGCGTCCCACCCCTCGTGTGCCATGCTTGAGTATTACTTAATGTAGTAGAGGGAGGCTTGGCTCTTGGTCCCAGTAGAAGCAGGTGGTGGGACAGCTTGTTAAGCGGTGCCCTGGCTCATTGTACTTGTGTAGGAGCTCTCGGTCCACTGCTCTCATTGAGGGGGCAGACGCACTGAGCGACATTTTGAGGTGGACTGGCTTACGGCAGTAAGGACACCCAGCGAGGAGTCCACGTTCACCATGGGGAGACCCGTTTCCATGTCTCCTTCAAAATACTGACATTGTATTGCTGGTGTCCACAGGGCTTGATGTGCCTCCAAGCGTCCACGTCTCACATCCCATGCTTTGCCACAGGTTTAAACGTGTAAGACTAGCTCTACACCCCTGTAACGATCCCTGTAGGGGGCTGAAAGAGGTACACACAGCTTTATAATCCTTGTATAGACACAAGTCTAGACATACACCCATGGGAATGAGTTTGTTTTTCAACAGCAAGTGGTTGCAGACGAGTCCAGACGGAGACCCACTGTCTTTCCTGGAGAGAGAGTGGGGTTGGAGGGAGAGGGTTAGGAATATCAAGGTAGAAAGCTGGGCTGAAAGGATAAGATTGGGTATCGTCAGGGCAAAGAGTAGGGCTGTGGGGTGGACGTGGCTGAGGCAGGTTTTGATATCGGCAGGGGACTGCGTTGGTTATGGGAACATAGTTGGGTATGGTTGGGGTGACAGCATAATTGGGGGTGAAGGGTGAGTGGTTATGGCCGGAGAATGGTTTGTTATGCTCAGAGAAGAGATTATGAGGACATGGTTGGGTACGGTCAGGGAGACCGTGCAGTTGCGAAGGGCAGGGGGGTGGCCATGTCTGGCGCTTGGTTCGTTATGGTCAGGGAAGAGAGTGCGATTATGGGGACATAGTTGGGTATAGTCAGGTCAGACAGCACAGTTGGGAAGGAAGGATGGGTGGCCATGCCCGGAGCATGGTTCCTTATGGCGGCAGAAGAAAATACAATTATGAGGACATGGTTATGTATGGTCAGGGCACTCACTGCAGTTCGAAGGGCAGGGGGTGGCCATGACTGGAGCATGGTTTGTTATGGTTAGGGAAGTGACTGGGATTGTAGGGGACATGGTTGGGGCAGCCAGAGCTGCTGGGAAGGGTGGCCATGGCTGGAGAATGGTTCTTTATGGCTAGGGAAAGAAGTGGGATTGTGGGTACAGGGTTGGGTATGGACAGGAAGGAGAGCAAAATTGGACCCATACCCTTGATACACAATACATGGTAGTGGGAAATAATGCACATACAGCAGTATTTTTTATGCATTTTGTTATACAGTGGCAGAGCTCGTGATGTTATTGGAAGCTGGAAACACGTGGGTGGATACGTTCAGAGTTGGTTGGGTTATTTTGTTGTGCCAGCGAGTGACCTCTCCTACTGGAGATACAGATGAGTCCAGAGGTGCACGAAGCCACAATGAGCTTTACAGCTCAGGTACCAGACTCAGAGAATTGAGAGCGGGTCAAGCCGGAGACGGACACGGTAAGATTGTCCTTTCAGCCTGGTTAGTGGTTCAGCGTTAAGAGAAATAGTCTTCCAGTGTAAATGGCCTGGAATGCTGAACTAAATCCGGCATTACAAGACGGCGAGTGAATCCTGCAGTGAGGGCATAATTATAATCTGCCGCCGGTAACACTATCCCTAACGTGAGCGTAATACACCAATTATTCATCTTATACAATCATGCGCGTCCCCGTAACATGTGATATCTCTGTACCAGAGCCGTATGACGAACCCCATGGCCGAGCAAGGTGTTTTCTACTGCCCCCCCCCCATACCAAAGATATTTAAAGAGGGGAAAAAAAACACAATTCGACACAAGATACACAACGAACAGCCTCACCCGAACTGAAGACGTGGATAAATGTTACAGTGATTTCCTATAAATGGTTTATTAAAATGTTTATTCTGGGTCGTGAGTTGCCTGGATTCCAAAAATGTTACCCCCCCCCCATTCATAACAAGCCCCCATGAACACAAATAGGGCAAGTATAAATAAGGCACCTAAATATAACCTCACAGACAACTGCACACACAGAACCCTGGAGAAAGAGACCCCAGAACCAAATCACGCCAAAAAAAAGGCAATGCGAAAAAGAGAAGGCTAAAGGCAGTGAGGGGAGAAAGCTCGGCAGAGACAAGAGACGCCGACAGGTTGGACGGCAAACACCTGGGCTTAACAAACCAAACACAGGGATTCAGGGAATAGGCTACAAAGAGACCTCACCAGGACCGGACGCTGGACCTTGGGTTGGGGGTCCATGATGGAGACAGCCCCGGCAGGGTCTGGGGCAGACATTGTGCTCCTCGGAGAGCTCTCTCCGGAGCCTCAGGCTCAAGTTACAGGAATCCTGCAGCCTTTGCAACCTGGGAGGGTATATTTAGCCACGTTCGGGGGACGCGAGAGACACAAACAGGAGCAAGTCGCCTACAAGGGGACACGTTAGAGCCGGGAAACTGATAGACTCTATGGAAACACATAATCCTCATCTCCAAAAAGCCTGGACACAAACTCCCCCCCAGCACACACGCCTTCTATAACACCGACACACCTGTCACCGTGAAACACCGATATACTGTGTATACCCCAAACTGATACACTGTATTTATACCCCATTATTCCAGTATATCATCTGGAGGCACAGAGGGCTGGAACAACCAATAGGGTTATTCACCAACCTCCTAATGTGCCACCGAATCGCACCGACCTGTGAATTTCACCGTGTCGGCAATTTCAGGTCAATTATTCTATTCATAAAGCTGGTAATTCACCAAATAAAGGCAAATTGACAGCGAAATACGGTGCGATTCAGCAGCACAGAAATTATTCCAGAGAAGTAACAATTCATCTCGTCACAAAACACCGAATTGACCGGATTTCAGTGTTTCAATTCATTTAATAGCTTTCAATATGATAAAGGTAATGGGCCGAATTACAAAGCTGGTGCTAACTTAACCAGAGCTGGTGTAAACTTTACAACCCCATAGACTATAATGGCTTTGGTAAGTTTACACCAGCTCTGGTTAAGTTAGCACCAGATTTGTAATACGGCCCAAGATCTTTGTTTTATAAAGACCATTTATTATTTTTAATCTTTTACAAGTAGATTTGATTTTTAAAAGATCTTTTTGCATTTTTTTAAAGTTCCTTTCTTATTATTTAGACACATTCTTTTGGTTGAAGCTCTTATTCTGAGACTTTTTTTTACAGTTCGGTGGAATTCACCGATGCCAATTAAGTGGTTTTCGCCAACATCCAATAACTGCTTTGGCAACTCCAAGTTTGGCAAAATACGATGACCATCCGCTAAATAGTGAATTCACCGAATTTCCGAAGAAATGGAATCACCGAAGTGCGCCAAAATGAAAACCACCGAAACAGAGTTACATTTTGGTGTGAATAGATAAATATATTCAAACATACCCCCACCTGCATTAACCCCGTGTCTACCTCAACACATCATATGAGGGAATTTTGTGCGGTCCAGACAAACTGGTATAGATGAAATAAATCCAGCAGAAGTTATAGATGTCCGACACATTCCCCCCCCCCCCCCCGGTCTGACAGAACCAGCCTAGATCCAGATGGGTCAGCTTGGAGCTGAACAGATAGATGATAAAATGTCCAGTTCTGTTCGCTGGGAAAGCTATCAGTGTTACCGATTGTTTGCCGGGCCAGTGTTGCTGCAGTGAAATTCAAGGTGAGTTGCCCTAGATCGGTGCCTATCAGCATTTCCACGGGTAGTTCCTGCACTTACCCAACCTGTATGGTGCGGGAGTCCACTCCCCATTCTAGATGTACTCGGGCCATGTGGACGTTGGTGAATTGCTCTGCCAGGAACTTGTATGACAATAGAGCACCTGTGTCTTGTAGCCTTTCTGCCAGTTGACCCTTCAGCGACACAATTTGTCTGCCACTGTTGCCTGCACAGGATTAACCGCGTGCAGTGTTGCGCGTGTTTGTGATCCAGTTGACCTGTCAGGTGGACCATGTTGCCCAAAGATTCCTGCTTTTTGGACACAATGGACGCATGAATCGTTACCCAGTGCGGCATGCACTGGTGTTTAAAGTCCTGGAGGTATCCATCAATATCCTCCTCGGCTTCGCCAAAGGTTTTAAAAGTGACAAAGGGTAGTTGGGGTTTGGCTGCTGGGGTGGACCGGGAAGCCAGGAAGGCCTTTCGTGACTCATTCTGTATCTGAGCATCTGGTAATCCTGTTCAGTTTGGAGCAGAGCTGACACATCCATCATCACTCTGGTAACCACCTCCTTCTGCTGGCACTGGGCAAAACATAGCCAGCCGTCCGAGAACTTTTTTTAAGGACGTCAGACATGTCTGCGGAATGAATATTGCCGCTGTCATTCTCCAGGAGTTCAGCAATAAGGGATGGTTTAGATTCGATGCTTGCCACAGCCCTTGGGTCTCTGCCAAGTCCTTTAAGGTGAAACACTTAAGCTTTGCATAGCGCCACTCCATTCGCTGGTTGAAGTATATCCAGCTAGACGTCTCTGCTTGTAGGAAGCATATCCCACCGCTGCCACCAATGTAACAGAGCTCGGTATTCAGTATATCTCTGTAACCGTCTCCCTCAGCTGCAACAGATGTCTTGCAATGTGGTTATAACTATGATAGCAGAACTTTTCCCCGTTCACGAGACAAGACTCGTTGTAAAGGTGAAACAGAACACAAATACAGCTTTTACCATTTCCAAAAACCAGCCGCCACCAGAGCAGAGAGTTATGAACAATTGAATGTCCCCTCCCCTGGTACCTGTGTGACTGTGGAGGTGTCAGGATTTAAGGTTAGCCCAGCATTCAGACAAACCCCAAACACACAATAAAAATCCCTGAAAAGATAGACCGGTCCTTAGATTGGCTGGAATCTAAGCTATTAAAGAAGGCAGTCAGTGTACATGCAGGTACCAGGAGAGGAGAGCAACATATAAAAGGGTCAAACTAGCAAAGGTTGATACAAGGAGAGAGGCAAGGGTCTAGGAGTTGAGATAACAGAGATAAGGCACTTAGCTGGAGGTCAAACTGGGAAAACACAAATACCAGGACACAGAACGCTCTGAGGGGTAAACAGAAATCATGAGAGGGCACAGAGCTCTGCCCTATGGAGCTATTTAAACTAGGGATGCTCCGATACCGGCGTTTGCAGAGCAGAGATAGGTGCTATAGGCAGTGATAGGCGTTATAGGTCGTTACAGGTGTTATAGGCCGTTATTAGCATTACAGGTGTTATAGGCCATTACAAGTGTTATATGCAGTGATAGGCGTTATAGGCCATTACAGGTGTTATAGGCAGTGATAGGCGTTATAGGCCGGTACAAGTGTTATAGGCCGGTACAAGTGTTATAGGCCGGTACAAGTGTTATAGGCCGGTACAAGTGTTATAGGCCGGTACAAGTGTTATAGGCCGTTACAAGTGTTATAGGCCGTTACTGGTGTTATAGGCAGTGATAGTTGTTATAGGTCGTTACAGGTGTTATAGCCAGTGATAGGCGTTATAGGCCGTTACAGGTGTTATAGGCAGTGATAGGCCGTTACAGGTGTTATAGGCAGTGATAGGCGTTATAGGCCGTTACAGGTGTTATAGGCCGTTACAGGTGTTATAGGTGTTATAGGCAGTGATAGTTGTTATAGGCCGTTACAGGTGTTATAGGCCGTTACAGGTGTTATAGGCCGTTACAGGTGTTATAGGCAGTGATAGGCGTTATAGGCCGTTACAGGTGTTATAGGCAGTGATAGGCCGTTACAGGTGTTATAGGCAGTGATAGGTGTTATAGGCCGTTACAGGTGTTATAGGCAGTGATAGTTGTTATAGGCCGTTACAGGTGTTATAGGTCGTTACAGGTGTTATAGGTCTAAGCCGTTACAGGTGTTATAGGCCGTTATAGGTCGTTACAATTGTTATAGGTCTAAGCCGCTACAGGTGTTATAGGCCGTTACAGGCAGTGATAGGAGTTATAGGCCGTTACAGGTGTTATAGGTCGTTACAGGTGTTATAGGTCGTTACAGGTGTTATAGGTCGTTACAGGTGTTATAGGTCGTTACAGGTGTTATAGGTCGTTACAGGTGTTATAGGCCGTTACAGGTGTTATAGGCCGTTACAGGTGTTATAGGCCGTTACAGGTGTTATAGGCCGTTACAGGTGTTATAGGCCGTTACAGGTGTTATAGGCCGTTACAGGTGTTATAGGCAGTGATAGTTGTAATAGGCCGTTACAGGTGTTATAGGCAGTGATAGGCGTTATAAGCCGTTACAGGTGTTATAGGCCGTTACAGGCAGTGATAGGAGTTATAGGCCATTACAAGTGTTATAGGTCGTTACAGGTGTTATAGGCAGTGATAGGTGTTATAGGCCGTTACAGGTGTTATAGGTCGTTACAGGTGTTATAGGTCGTAACAGGTGTTAATAGTCGTTACAGGTGTTATAGTCGTTACAGGTGTTATAGGCCGTTACAGGCAGTGATAGGGTTATAGGCCGTTACAGGTGTTATAGGTCGTTACAGGTGTTATAGGTCGTTCGGTGTTATAGGTCGTTACAGGTGTTATAGGCCGTTACAGGTTGTTTAGGTCTAAGCGTTACAGGTGTTATAGTCGTTACAAGTGCTATAGGTCGTTACAAGTGTTATAGCTTTACAAGTGTTATAGTCGTCGTCGTGTTATAGGTCGTTGACAGGTGTTTAGGGCCGTTACAGGTGTTATAGGCCGTTACAGGTGTTATAGGCCGTTACAGGTGTTATAGGTCGTTACAGGTGTTATAGGTCGTTACAGGTGTTATAGGCCGTTACAGGCAGTGATAGGTGTTATAGGCCGTTACAGGTGTTATAGGTCGTTACAGGTGTTATAGGTCGTTACAGGTGTTATAGGTCGTTACAGGTGTTATAGGCCGTTACAGGTGTTATAGGTCTAAGCCGTTACAGGTGTTATAGGTCGTTACAAGTGCTATAGGTCGTTACAAGTGTTATAGGTCGTTACAAGTGTTATAGGTCGTTACAAGTGTTATAGGTCGTTACAGGTGTTATAGGCCGTTACAGGTGTTATAGGCCGTTACAGGTGTTATAGGCCGTTACAGGTGTTATAGGCCGTTACAGGTGTTATAGGCCGTTACAGGTGTTATAGGCCGTTACAGGTGTTATAGGCCGTTACAGGTGTTATAGGCTGTTACAGGTGTTATAGGCCGTTACAGGTGTTATAGGCCGTTACAGGTGTTATAGGTCGTTACAGGTGTTATAGGTCGTTATTGGTGTTATAGGCCGCTATTGGTGTTATAGGCCGTTCCAAGTGTTATAGGCCGTTCCAAGTGTTATAGGCCGTTACAGGTGTTATAGGCCGTTACAGGTGTTATAGATCGTTATTGGTGTTATAGGCCGTTACAGGTGTTATAGGCCGTTACAGGTGTTATAGGTCGTTATTGGTGTTATAGGCCGTTACAGGTGTTATAGGTCGTTATTGGTACCAGTCATAACCCACAACGTAAATGTGCAATAACAAAAACCTGGACCTGAATAACCATTAGGTTCAAATCTGCCAAATTCAGTTTCACCGCATCATTTACACCAAAGTATCTTTAGCATCACATCAATCATCATCCCAACCCCAATGTGATCCGCAACGATCATGATCTCAATTTAAGAACAGGCACAAAGACATATACAGTAAATTATATATATATATACAACACAAATAAATTTATATAGATTGGTACATGCACACACACAAGTTTAGATATATATACACTGTGGTAAGTACAGATATATAGTCAGGTCCAGAAATATTGGGACATGGACACAATTGCAGAAGGTATTAATGGAAAAGTATGTCTTTCTGCTGATGACACAAAAATTTGCAACAGGGTTGACGTTCCTGGAGGGATCAGCCAAATGACAAATGATTTAGGTAAACTAAAAAAATGGTGGGAGCTGTGGCAATTGAGTTTTAATGTGGATAAGTGCAAGATAATGCACTGGGGCGTAAAAACCCAAGGCTGAATATAGAATATATTGATACAGTCCTAACTCAACATCTGAGGGTTGGGATTTAGGGGTCATTATTTCAGAGCTAAGGGTAAGTAGTCAATGTAATAGAGCAGCAGGAAATGCTGGCAGAATGCTTGGAAATGCTGGCAGAATGCTGGTTGTGTAGGGAGAGGTATTAGCAGTAGGAAAGGGAAGTGCTCATGCCACTGTACAGAGCACTGGTGAGACCTCACTTGAGTACTGTGTGCAGTACTGGAGACCGTATCTCCAGAAGGATATAGACATCTTAGAGAGAGTTCAGAGAAGGGCTACTAAAATGGTGTACGGCTCTGAAAGAAAAGTTACCAGGAAAGGCTTAATTCTTAACATGTACCAGCTTGAAAAAAGACGAGACAGAGGAGATATGATAGAAACATTTAAATACGTAAAGGGAATCCACAAGGTAGAGGAAGGGAGTATATTTAAAAGGAAACAAAGTAGCAAAACAAGAGGACATAGTCATAGATTAGATAAGGGCAAAGGTTTAAAAAAACATCAGGAAGTTATTTTTACTGAGAGGGTGGTGATACAGGGAACAGTCTTCCAGTAGAAGTGGTAGAGGCCAAAACAGTGATTGAATTTAAGCAGGCATGGGATAGGCATAAGGCTATCTAACAAAAGATAAATCAGGTAAAGTACCATGTAATTGGCGACTAGATGGGCCGAAAGGTTCTTATCTGCCGACATTTTTCTATGTTTCTATTATAACATCTTTGGCTCTATACACCACACAATGGAGTTGAATGAAACAACACAATGTGCTTTAACTGCAGAACTGTCAGCTTTAATTTGAGAGGTATGTACATCTTCAACTCAGGTGACGTGTAGGACTTACAGCAGTTTGCAGATGTGCCCCCACTTGTTAAGGGACCAAGGTAATGGGTCAGAATAATAATCATAAATCAAACTCCCTTCTTAATACTTGGTTACACAATCCTTTGCCGTCAATCACAGCCTGAAGTCTGGAACGCATAGACAATCACAGACGCTGGGTTTCATCCCTGGTGATGCTCTGCCAGGCCTCTACTGCAACTGTCTTCAGTTCCTGCTTGTTCTTGGGGCATTTTCCTTCAGTTTTGTCTTCAGCAAATGAAATGCTGCTCAATGGGATTCAGGTCAGGTGATTGGATTGGCCATTGCATAATTATCCACTTCTGTCCCTTCAAAAACTCTTTGCTTGCTTTTGCAGTATGCTTTGGGTCATTGTCCATCTGCACTGTGAAGCGCCGTCCAATGAGTTCTGCAGCATTTGGCTGAATGTGAGCAGATAATATTGCCCCAAACACTTCAGAATTCATCATCTGCTGCTTTTGTCAGCGTCACATCATCAATAAATACAAGAGAACCGTTTCCATTGGCAGCCATACATGCCCACGCCATGACACTACCACCACCATGCTTCACTGATGAGGTGGTATGCTTAGGATCATGAGCAGTTCCTTTCCTTCTCCATACTCTTCTCTTCCCATCACTCTGGTACAAGTTGATCTTGGTCTCATCTGTCCATAGGATCTTGTTCCAGAACTGTGAAGGCTTTGTTAGGTGTTGTTTGGCAAACTCTAATCTGGCCTTCCTGTTTTTGAGGCTCACCAATGGTTTACATCTTGTGGTGAACCCTCTGTATTCACTCTGGTGAAGTCTTCTCTTGATTGTTGACTTTGACACACATACACCTTCCTCCTGGAGAGTGTTCTTGATCTGGCCAACTGTTGCGAATGGTGTTTTCTTCACCAGGGAAAGAATTCTTTATTCATCTAGCACAGTTGTTTTCCGTGGTCTCCCGGGTCTTTTGGTGTTGCTGAGCTCACCGGTGCGTTCCTTCTTTTTGAGAATGTTCCAAACAGTTGTTTTGGCCACACCTAATGTTCTTGCTATCTCACTGATGGGTTTGTTTTGTTTCTTCAGCCTAATGATGGCTTGCGTCACTGATAATGACAGCTCTTTGGATCTCATCTTGAGAGTTAACAGCAACAGATTCCAAATGCAAATAGCAGACTTGAAATGAACTCTGGGCCTTTTATCTGCACATTGTAATTGGGGTAATGAGGGAATATCACACACTTGGCCATGGAAGAGCTGAGAAGCCAATTGTCCCATTACCTTTGGTCCCTTAACAAGTGGGGGCACATCTGCAAACTGCTGTAAGTCCTACACCGTTCACCTGAGTTGGATGTACATAGCCTCAATTAAAGCTGACAGTCTGCAGTTAAAGCACATTGTGTTTGTTTCATTCCAACTCCATTGTGGTGGTGTATAGAGCCAAAGATGTTACAATTGTGTCCATGTCCATATTTCTGGACCGACTGTTCTGTCTCTGTGTGTTTGGGCCAGAATGGCATATAGACGATTTAGTGTGGGCAGAGGATGCGCACAGGATGTAGTGTGTTTTTAGAGAAGGCGCACAGGATGTAGTGTGGGCAGAGGATGCAGACAGGATGCAGTGTGTTTTTAGAGAAGGCGCACAGGATGCAGTGTG
Organism: Leptobrachium leishanense; assembly: GCA_009667805.1. Classification (NCBI taxonomy): domain Eukaryota; kingdom Metazoa; phylum Chordata; class Amphibia; order Anura; family Megophryidae; genus Leptobrachium; species Leptobrachium leishanense. The sequence continues at coordinate 4,051,820 of CM019074.1, read as the reverse complement.
TGGGCAGAGGATGCAGTGTGTAGCAGAGGATGCACACAGGATGCAGTGTGGGCAGAGGATGCACACAGGATGCAGTGTAGGCAGAGGATGCGCACAGGATGCAGTGTGGGCAGAGGATGCGCACAGGATGTAGTGTGGGCAGAGGATGCGCACAGGATGTAGTGTGGGCAGAGGATGTGCACAGGATGTAGTGTGGGCAGAGGATGTGCACAGGATGTAGTGTGGGCAGAGGATGTGCACAGGATGTAGTGTGTGGCAGAGGATGCACACAGGATGCAGTGTGTGGGCAGAGGATGCAGACAGGATGCAGTGTGTTTTTAGAGAAGGCACACAGGATTCAGTGTGGGCAGAGGATGCGCACAGGATGTAGTGTGGGCAGAGGATGCGCACAGGATGTAGTGTGGGCAGAGGATGCACAGGATGTAGTGTGGGCAGAGGATGCGCACAGGATGTAGTGTGTGGCAGAGGATGCACACAGGATGCAGTGTGTTTTTAGAGAAGGCGACAGGATGCAGTGTGTGACATCATATTATGCCCCTTTACCCAACCCACAGCCTGGCACAGCATCATATATAACGCCCCATCAGCTAGCATGGAAGGGTCACACTGAGTTGCACACTCCCACACAGGATATACCAGGAGGGACCTCGTGCCCAACTGAAACATCATAGAATGAACCTAACCAACACACTACAACACTGCAATGTATACACACAATGATACAGAGAAGACAGGTGCACTACACAGCACCTCCGGCATCACGTGAACCCCTGCAGAGCATCACACAGTGTCAAGTGAACCCCTGCAGAGCATTACAGTGTCTCGTGAACCCCTGCAGAGCATTAGAGCGTCACGTGAACCCCTGCAGCGCATTACAGTGTCACGTGAATACCTGCAGAGCATTACAGTGTCACGTGAACCCCTGCAGAGCATTACAGTGTCACGTGAACCCCTGCAGAGCATCACTGTCACGTGAACCCCTGCAGAGCATCAGTGTCACATGAACCCCTGCAGAGCATCACACAGTGTCATGTGAACCCCTGCAGCGCATCACACAGCATCACTTGAAGCCATGCAACACGCAGCACAGACATACAGCATAAACAGGGTGTACTGACACGCAGCACAAGAAGTGTACAGATGCCGTTAACCTGCCTTGAGCACAATGCAGACAATCCGTATGAATTCAGCGTTGGCGTTTGTAACGGAGCGACTGTACCCTGAGTACCTCCGTCCGCAGGCTCTCTCCCATGTAACAGTCGCTGGAGCAATCTTCCCTAACAGCTCCCTCAAAGCTTTGACCGCAGCCGAAAGAAAGAGGCTCACCATTCGAAGTCAAACAGCAGAATGTCAGTTTATTCACACAGACACAGATACACTCACCCCCCAACCTCATTTACATACAATCAAGCAGAGAACTGTACAGGACCTTCAAACAATGGACAATGGAATTTCCTAGGAGAAGGGGGGAGGGAGAAGGAAAGGGAGTAAACAAGAGGAATTTCTTATAGAGAGGACATACACAATAGAGAGAGCAGGTACTATACAGAGGTCACACTATAAAGAGAGAGGTTAGATAATTGAGGGAATGTGCGCAAAATACACAACAAGAGAGTATACAATAACTACACAAGGGAATAACACACAGACATCAGTAATCTTTAGTTTGCCGGGGAATGTTTAAACCAGTGAAAAAACTAATATATTTAAAAGGTCCACCAGTTCCCCAATAGTCTCTTTCACAGGCCATAGTCTCTGGGCAGGAGGCTAGCGCACATCCCCCTCCAGATGCCCCAGTGACGGTAGGTTCCGTCACAGCATTAATGTAAACATGCTGCGCTTCTGCCTGTGTGCTATACGCAATGCTCTTATTTTCTCTCCTGATAGAGGACATTTTCCTCCTTCCCCCGGCGCTCTCGCTCTCCCTGTTTCCTGGCGTCTCTGGCTCTTGCAGTCAGTTAATTAGCGTTTGTCATTTCCATCTCCTGACGTAGGAGCATCTCTTCCCTGGTGCTCGTTGTCATGGAAACCAGGGCTGGGGCCTACTGATGCCTCCTCTGCTTCACGCACCAGGCCACAGCATACAGCACTGTCGAGTATCACCTACCTGTCTCACAAAGCTGTTGGAGGTGGTATCTGAGCTGGTGCTGCCGTCCGAGCGCTTGAAACGGCTCTTCCTTTTGGCATATTTGGCCTGAAAAAACAACCGAGAAAAAAGATTACAAACAATCATAACTTCATCAGTAAATAAAGGGCCGGCGCGACGTATTACTGTTTATAAACACCCCCTACAATACTCTTACTTCCCATAAACCTCCTGGATAATGTGCTGTATGGCGGAAAACGGCTGCTTTTACTCTTTATGATATCAGTGATGGTGAACCTTGGCAGCCCAGATGGTACCGGCTGGGAGGAGTAGAGGTAACATCACTGCTCTGCATGGAGAGAGACTGTGGAGACATGGGTTCGATCCCAGCAAGAGCACCTCTTCAGTAAGTGTCCTTGAGTGAGACACCTGACGGTACATACTCGCCACCCAGGACATACTGAAAACCAGAGAAATCTCAATGTATCCTTCCTGCTAAAATCCTTCCTCAAAAAAAACCCCAAAACTACATGTCCCATGATGCTCAGCCATTCAGAAGAGTCACCAAGCATCTAGGGAAATGTAGTTCTGAAACACATGGGCACCAAGGTTTGCCATAACGATCTTATACCCTTGCATGGCATGTGGAGGTCTCGCACATCACACTGTGCCCAACCCTTGCACTGGCGCCCGGAGGTCTTGCATTGTACGTCACATTGTACCCAACCAAGTGATATTACAAATGGCGTCCCGGACAGAGTCAGCCTTGATATAGTGATTTGCACTGACCCTGTATTAGTTGCCTGAGCCCGCCGGGTCACCCCGAGGTCTGAATGTATGCGATGCGTTTTATTTTACAAATCATTTCATGCAGATTTTATTCGTTATTCGGCGGCGGGGGGGGGACCATCGCAGGATTTCACTTCAGACAAATGGAGTCTGGATTTTGGTATTTCACGGTTTATTACCAGCCTGCTGTCACGTCCTCGTATCCAGTTCCGAAATGCGCCCCTCGCTCCACCTTATTCCCCCACCTGCTGACAGACGACGGCCCCTGCAGGTCCGGGTGTCATGAGCAGAACTTATGCACCAGCTAGACGAGCCGGGGGGCCAAGCGTGGACCAAATGCGGCCTATCGTGGTGCCTGACACCCCCCCCCCCTTCCAAATGGCTTCTGCTCACCGCGGGGGCTGTGCCTGAGGATTGGTGCAGAGCCAAACTTTGGAAAGTGGAGCAATCGTCATGGTAACCATGCGACTAGATGTGCTGATGAATCCTTGTTTAGACGTCGGAACCAAAATGAATCCCCTGTATATAAAATAAGCAGAGTATGGCAGGAATCGTGGACTCGGTATCACTGCGCACGGCTATACTCTGGTGATTTAATATATATATATATAGTGAGTTTCACGCCTGTGCGCCGGCAGATCGCTCGATGTCGCCGGGCCTGTCCGTGTTCCTCCGCCATTCCGCTCTCCAGTTGTTATAGATTATATTTCCGATAATTAACGTGTTGTCTGAGAATCCGGAGAAAATTTAACCCGTCCCAGCAGCATCGCGGGCGCTGATATATATATATATATATATACACACACCACAAAATTCAACGCACTCCCCCAAAACAAAGATTTAAATTGGTGGGGTGATCATATATCGCACAAACCTGCTGCAGCGCGCGCACACACACACACACACACACACACAAACTCTCTTCCCCTATAAATCTCCCAGTTGCTCCATACATTCTTACCGATCTCCCCTCCTGTGCGATATAAATCCCTCCCATAATGCCTCATGTTATTCTATGTAAATGACCCCCTTGCCGCTCCATGAAACCCCCATAAAGCTCAGCATTCTCCAAATAACCAGATACAATTCATCACATTTATCACAAGCAATTACTGCTGCATCTGTTTATTTGGGCACACAGATCCCCCTCCCCCATAGCACCCCCTAAATTAACCCCCCACCCTGTGTTTACCTGTCACTTCTAGCAGCTGTCTCTCCAGCCTGCATCTCCTTCCTCTAACTCCATGCTCCTAACTCTGCCATTTATATCCACCCACCCAACCACCCAACCACCCAACCCAACCAACCAACCAACCCACCCAACCCATCCACCCAACCAACCCATCCACCCATGACATGGCCTGGCCTGCATTTCCTGCACATACCTATATGTGGTTTGCACAGAAGCCCCAGCCTGTTTCCCCATCTCACTATACAGAGATCCCATATAACACACATATGCTGCTGTATACACAGTCTCTCACCTGCAGGCTGTGTCCCTCCAAAACATCCATCTGTATCTCCTGTGTGGAGCTGGATGGGGTCCTGGCCATTCTGTTCTGCTGAACCATTGATGTGATCCCCTCACCAAATTGAGATCCCCCCAGTCACCCTGCACTCATCCCTCAGACATCTCCAGCACTGAGTGTGCATGGGGAGGAGGGGGAGGAGGGAGGGAGGGGGGACAGAGACAGGGAGGGGAATTCAGCACAGAGGCAGGGCTGGGGAGGGGAGGGGGTGCAGAGGGGGTGTGGGGAGGTGAGAAATAGGGGGGGGAGCAGGAAGACACAAGGGGAAGAGCAGAAGAAATGGGAGACCGAGATTTGGAGGATGGGGAGAAACAGAGGACCTGCTGGTACATGAGGAGCTGGACAGGATAAAGGGCAGACAGGAGGAGGGCAGGAGAGGAGCAGCCAAATGTCTTCCTAGCAACACTAGGACCACAGCATCTCCCCATTCAACACTGACACCATGCACAAACCTGATCATTACTACTGCACACACACATCATTACATCCCATGTACACACACAACATTACATCCCATGTACACACACATCATTACATCCCATGTACACAAACATCATTACATCCCATGTACACACACATCATTACATCCCATGTACACACACATCATTACATCCCATGTACACACACATCATTACATCCCATGTACACACACAACATTACATATCATGTACACACACATCATTACATCCCATGTACACACACATCATTACATCCCATGTACACACACATCATTACATCCCATGTACACACACATCATTACATCTCATGTACACACACATCATTACATCCCATGTACACACACATCATTACATCTCATGTACACACACATCATTACATCTCATGTACACACACATTACATCTCATGTACACACACATCATTACATTCCATGTACACACACAACATTACATCCCATGTACACACACATCATTACATCCCATGTACACACACATCACTACATCCCATGTACACACACAACATTACATCCCATGTACACACACATCACTACATGTCATGTACACGAAATGTTACCGGAATCCACTTGGTTCACTCGGGACTAGGCCGGACCGGACACGAGTAAGGATTGTCTGAACACGAGTCTCTTCAGGAAAGGCAAACTTTATTGTGACGTCACAGAATGCTCAGACAGGATTGAATCGCAAAGACTGAGCATCGATTATACAGTGTCCTGAGGTTTTATACCTCAAATACATAATTAGGTACATCCCAATTAGTCCACCTCCCGGTGACACTATCCCACCCCACGTGGGTTAGTACCTCCCTTAGTCTAATACAAAAGACATTTCATTAATTGGCCGTAAATTGGCAAACTTTGTGTTAGTAACAAATAATCATAATTAGTTACTCTTACTGTTCCGGGCTGTGCTTGGTTCCCTAGCTTCCTCAATTATTTGTTACAGATGGCACCTGGTCTGATCTCTATACCCCTTTGTATTTCTGTGGGCCCCAGCGACCTTGATGTATCTTTCCTCTGTGCCTGGAACAGCAGAGATCTTTCTCAGCGCTTTAATTGTTTTTCTGCTAATCTCAGCACATTCCTAAATTTCTATGTATGCCTGATTCTGGTTTCAACTAAAAACTACCTAATTATTTTCAAGTGAACCAATATTCTGAACAAGATGGTCGCCTGGCCCACAATGGCGGCCATCTTCCAGCCTATTTCCACTACATTCCCCCCTTGGCTCAAGCCTCAGGCTCTTCTCTTGAGACTTGTAGCCATTACACCTCACTGCTTCTATTCTCAAGTTCCTCATATTTGGGGGAGCCTGTTTTTGTCGGGAACATACCTTGTGGGATAATCAGTGGTATATTTTGTGTCTGTGTAGGTGTCAGTGCCTTCTTGCATAGCGGCCATAGGCAAAGCCCTATACGATACAGTAGTGCCCCTACAACCAAGATCACCACTACCATCAGAATCATAGATCCAATCTGTGAAATAAATCTCTGAATAGATCCAAACCAATCACCGATTGCTCCGAACCCACGAAGTGGATTCCAGCCTTCAGCAGCGATCCTCCTTGCTGTGTCCTGCAACTGTGCTACCTTTTCTTGGTGATCTTGAATTACCTGATAATAGTCAGGGTCATCATGTGTAGCATTCTTGATGAATGTGCAACATTCATAGTGCATCGTCATCTCACACAACCCATTCAAAGCTGCACTAATCTGTTCCAGTGCCATGTTATGTATCATTTGCACCTTTCATATCTCTCGTACTTCCAGATTCAACAACTGAATATCCCAACTAGTCTTATTCAAAATCTCATCCATCAAACTGGCATAACTGTTCATTGTTGCCATCAACTCTCTTCCCCATCCAGTCCAGGCCGGAAGCCAAGCCCATACTCGATCCGCTTTCATAAAAACAACTCTCTCTTCTGTCTCTCAAACACCAGTGGGTACCTAGGGTGAAGTATTGTATCTGAATTAGTGTCCTCTCCCCCTTACCTTCTGGATCGGGATCAATTTAGCCAAATAACACATTCCCGTCACTGTATGTGGTACCCATGTGTAGCACACTCCTTTACAACACACCTGATATCCTCCTTTCACTATAAATGGTGATGAATATAGTGTTCCCTTTGTTATCGCTATTGCAAACTGTCTCAACCGTCTCATCATGTCCCCTATATCCTGCCTTCCACTGGTTGCGTTCGCAATCTCTTCCTCTTGTTCTCTAGTGAACTGCCTGCATCGTATGTATATATAATGTGCCTTCAGTCCTGTTCTGAATATGTAAATGTACGATGTCCAATTGAACTGACTTGAGTTGCACGCCCCACCCTCGTCACTTATCTCTCTATCTGGGCCTAGTTGAAAACACCACTCTGGTTGGTACACTGGTCCTATTATAGGATGCCCAGGACTGAATGGTTCTGGTTTCTCTCTTGACATATCAACTGTCTGTACTGTAACATTTTCTGATGCAAACATACTCAAATTCATTGGGACAGATGCGAATGGTATATGAATTGTCTCTGGGTGCAGTCTACTACACACCCAACATGTGGTCTGTCCAGACTTTTTAGCATAATCATATTTAAATTGCACAAGTAGGTGTCCTTTTAGCTTAGTTCCAGATGACGCCTCTCGCTTTTGTCTCCACATAGTACAGTTCTCCATCACCGGGTGTGTGCCATTCCGATTTTTGGTGATACTTGGACACTTGGGACATACTTCACGCGATAGTCCATAAATCAGATGTGCAAGAAACAAAATCAATACCAAAATTGCCCCCACTTTCAAAAACCCTTGGGCAATTCTCTTTGCAGTCACATAAACCCAATCCCTCCCCGCCGGAATTTCAAAAACAAAAGACATTTCCGGTTGATCACGGGTCGGGGCCGGGCCCCTAAAAATAACCCTCTCAGCATTTTCCATCACTGGATAATTAGATCTCGCTGTATCCATCAGAACACCCAAGGGTTGAGTATCTTGGATGCTTTCAATCGACTCTCTCATGGGCTCATGACTGTGGTCTTTGATAGCTTTAGCCTTAGCGGATTGGTCTCGTTGGGGACGACCTTCCATACTGGTTCAGGATTGGCTGCAGCTACCTTCAATCTGGAGTGATGTATCCACGGGACCACCTCGGCAACTTTTACTGCTGTAGGGGTTGATAACAGGACAAAGTAAGGACCTCTCCATTTTGGGCCTAATGGATCATTTTTCCACTCTTTTACCCATACTGAATCACCTGGACAATATTTATGCAGTGGAGGGTACAAAAAGTGAGGTACATTATCTCCCACCCAAGTATTCAATTTCTGCATTGCTTTACCCAACAGTACAACCTGATCATTCAATTTAATTTCCCCTAATGCCCGAAGGTCCCCCCTTAGTCCATTAATCAGAGGGGTAGGCCGCCCGAACATAAGTTCGTACGGACTTAGCTTCAATTGGGGGGTGGGCCTGCACCTAATGTGTAATAAGACTATCGGGAGCACATCCAACCAGCCTAGTGACGTTTCTTGGCACAATTTGGACATCAGAGTCTTTAGGGTGCGGTTCATTCTCTCGACTTTTCCTGAACTTTGGGGCCTGTAGGCAGTGTGTAGCTTCCAGGTAATACCCAAAAGACGGGCAAGTTGCTGTAAACAGTTCTGTATAAATGCAGGGCCATTGTCCGACCCTATTTCAAGAGGCAGTACGTAGCGCGGTATTATTTCTTTCATCAGACTTTTCACCACCTCCGCTGTCTTTTCTGTTCTTGTTGGGAAAGCTTCCACCCATCCTGTTAGGGTGCACACCATTACCAGTAGATATTTGTATCCTTTGCAGGGTGGCAACACTGTGAAATCTATCTGTAATGACGCCATTGGAGACAGCCCGATTGGCTGTTTCCCTGGAGGTTGAGACGGGCCCGTTCTTGGATTATTCTTGGCGCATGTCACGCACTGCTGGGCTATTGCTTTGCAGATTACTGACAGTCCTGGTACGTAGAAATGTGGCTCCAATTGCTGTTCCATCATTTCTCTTCCTCCATGGGTACTTGCGTGGAGCGTTCTTACAATCTCAGGCACCAGTGTTGCTGGTAGAACTATTTGTCCATTCTCTAACTGGAACCATCCGTCTTCTCCATATCCGCCTTGTTCTTCTGACAGCCATTTCTTTTCTTTCTCTGAATATACAGGTGTCCATTCACTCAGTGGCGCCGGTAGGAGTGCAGCCACCACTGGTTTTACTTTGAATCATGCCAATTCTCCACGGTTTCCCCAGACAAATTCTTCTTTCGGGAAATAGTATCGCCATGCGAAGAACAGCAGATCTTGTCTGTCTTGTGAATCTCGCACTGCTGGTATGAAAAAGTCCATTGCACTTTTCTTCATTTTTGGCAGCTTATTTCTGATAAGGATCTCCTTGAGGAAGAACCTTACCAACGGGGCTTGGTATTCTTCTGCTCCCAGTTCTCCCAGACTCAGCAGTATTCGTGTGATTCTTAGATTATTGTGAGGGTTGGTTGTTAGATTTTCAAAACGTGAGGCGAAATTTTCTGCTCGTTCAACTTCAGTTACTTCTGTATCTTCTTCTCCATACTCCCCCATTAATTTTACGCCGAAGAATTTCAGCATCATTTTGTATGCTCTGCGTAGTCTTTGCTGAACTTCTGAGGTGTTAATCATTAGGCGTGTCTCTTGAGGATTCAGAGGAGTAGAGTAAAAATTTCGACCTTGAAACTGGGTTGGAAAAAGCCATTGGATATAGTCATGATTTAGTTCTAACAGTTCATACTCATCTTGCCATTTGTGCAGTATACTTTCAATGAACTCGCCTTTGGGTTCAAATTTTCTCCAATTCATATAAAATTCATAATTTGGCATGAGAGGTTGAGGCTCTTGCTTGCAGAGCAGGACTTTGGCTTGATCAATTGTCAACAATGGTTTTGCAGCAGCCTTTGCGGCCTGGTCAGCACGCCTGTTGCCTTTTGGGATTTCATCATGACCTTTCTGGTGGCCACGACAATGCATAATACTGACAGCACTTGGTTTCCATACAGCCTCTAGAAGGGCTGCGATTTCAGCCGCATACTTGATTTGTTGTCCTGAAGAAGTAAGTAGGCCTCTTTCTTTGTAAAGTGCACCATGTGCATGGACTGTCATGAAGGCGTACTTGGAATCAGTGTAGATATTCACCCTTTTGCCTTCGGAGATTTCTAGAGCTCTGGTTAGGGCTGTTATTTCAGCCAGTTGTGCGGATGTGTGGCCTGGTAGTGGATTTGCTTCGATAATCTCTTCTGCTGAAACTACTGCATAGCCGGAGACTTTCTTCCCATCATTCATGTAGCTGCTACCATCAGTGAATAGCTGTAGATCGTATTTGTCTAGGGGTACGTCTTTCAAATCTGGCCTGCTACTGAACACTTCTTCCATGACTTGGAGGCATTCATGATTTGGATCCTCTTCACAGTCAGGCAGTAAAGTAGCAGGGTTCAAGGTAGCGATGAGGTCCAAATGAACCCGTGGATTCTCACACATCATAGCTTGGTACTTCGTCATCCGGCTGTTGCTGAACCAGTAGCTTCCTTTCACGTCAAGCAGGGCTATGACAGCATGGGGCACCTTGACATGAAGAACTTGTCCAAGGGGCAGCTTGTCTGCTTCTGCTATCAACATTGCTGTGGCTGCCACAGCTTTCAGACATGGGGGTAGACCGCAGGCCACAGGATCAAGTTGTTTGGAGAGGTAGGCCACAGGCCTTAGCCAAGAGCCGAAACTTTGAATCAGCACTGTTTGATTGTGTTCATGCACGTACAGCTGGAAGGGCTTGCTGTGATCTGGCAATCCCAATGCAGGGGCTTCCATTAACAGAGTCTTTAATTTCAGAAAGGCTGCTGTTTGTTCTTCTTCCCAGAGGAAGGGGTCATGCTCCCCCCCTTGGTGGCTTGATGGAGGGGTTTAACAATGTCTGCGAAGTTGGGGATCCACAGGCGGCAGAAGCCCGCAGCTCCCAGGAATTCACGAACTTGTCTCCTTGTCTTTGGTTGGGGTATTCGGCATACTGCTTCCTTTCTCTCAGCCCCAGTGCACGCTTGGTACCTGTTAATTGAAAACCGAGATATTTCACAGTCTGTTTACATATTGTGCTTTTCTTTTGGACACTCTGTAACCTGCAAGGCATAGCAGATGTAACAGGGCTTTAGTGGCAGAGAGACAGTCTTTTTCTGTGGGAGAGGCCAGTAATAAATCATCGACATACTGCAACAAAACAACTTTGTCTGGCTGAGCGTTGAAGGACAGGAGGTCCTGGCTGAGCGCGCACCCAAAAATCGTGGGCGAGTTCTTGAAACCTTGGGGGAGGCGTGTCCAGGTCATTTGATGACGCGCTCCCGTGGTGGAGTCCTCCCATTGAAACGCAAAAAGGGCTGGCTTGCTGGAGCCAGGCGGATGCAAAAGAAAGCGTCTTTTAAATCAAGCAACGTGTAATATTTTGTATCTCCAGGAATTAATGCCAGCAGATTGTATGGATTAGGGACTACAGGGTGTAAAGTTACTGTGGCCTCGTTAACCGCTCGTAAATCTTGGACCGGGCGGTACTCTTGTGTGCCCTCTTTCAGTACTGGCAACAGAGGTGTGTTCCACGGTGACACGCAGAATTTCAATATGCCGTGATCTTTAAGTCTCTGCAAATGCGTTTGGATATTCTGCTTGGCTTTTTGTGGGATATGATATTGTCTTAGAGCCCTGCACTGCCCCTGGTTTTAAATCAACGTATACCGGAGGGATATTTACAGCTAGCCCGGGCGGGTTTTCCTTGGCCCACACACCAGGGATTCCCAGGAGTAGTGTGTATGGGTCCGGGTCGACCAGCGGCGTTGGTGCTGTACGCCATTCTTCGTCTCTGGGCATAATTACTGCAATTTTTGCGGGTTGGATGCACTGGCTGGCGGGGCTGTGCTGCCGTGCAGAGCTGCCACTCCCAGGCAGGTCTAATCTAGCGTGACCCCCGGGAAGAAATGTAATTTGGGCTTGCAATTTGCAAAGGATATCCCGCCCCAGGAGCTGGATGGGACATTCGGGCATATACAAAAATTCATGTTCAACATTATGCCCACCCACACTACATTTTCGTGAAGCAAGAAAGGGGTACTTTGCGGATACACCCATTGCTCCCACGATATCAACCTCAGTTCCCATCGGGGGAGCAATTTGCTGTGTTACAACAGAATATTCGGCACCGGTGTCAACCATAAAAATTTCATCTTTATTTCCCACTCTCATAGTGACCGTGGGCTCGTGATTACCGAGCGGGATGGGCCCAGGTCCGTGTCAATATGTACCTTGCCCTTCAAATGACGTCCCCGCCAACCCAACAAATCCTGCACCGGCACCATCATTTCTCTCATATCTGCCGTTTGTTACTTGACCATTAGGGGCCTGACCTCCCGATTCCCCAGCTTCCCCCGGCACACCAAATTTAGCCAGAAATGCCGGGCAATCATTTTTCCAGTGACCTTCGCCCCGGCACCAGGCGCACTGATTGGGCCCCAGGGGTTCCCTAGGGGCTCCCCTACCTCTACCTCCACGTCCCCTCGCTCTCCCTCTGTCTGGGGCACCTCTCCCTCCATTTCCCATATATCCGACCACCCCTGTATGTCCTCTTTGCTTCCTCATCTCCTCCCGTTTTTCTTCTATATCCCGGTTATGGTACACTTTATTAGCAATTTCTACCAATTCGCTAATACCTTTACCCAAAAACCCATCTTGTCTCTGTATTTTATTCCGTATATCTCTCTGTGACTGACCCACAAAGGAAGAATTAATTAACCTGTGATTTTCCGCTGCTTCAGGGTCAATAGGACTATACATCCTATATGCATCTAGTAACCTTTCTAGAAATGCACTTGGGGATTCTTTAGAATCTTGCACAATATCTGCTATTTTCCCCATATTTGTGGGCTTTTTCCCTCCCGCTTTAACACCCATTATTACCGCTGTGCGGTACGTCTGCAGGTGAGCAATGCCTGCAGCGGTATTGTACGGCCACTTGGGATCTGTTTTGGGGTAGTGCTCCTCTGCCCACGCTTCTGGCTGGGCTCTAACATCTTCTACGGCTTGGGCAAGTAAAATTTTTCGCGCGCTACTATTTATTCGGGCTCTTTCCTCAGTAGTGAACATTGTCAGCATTAATTGCTGACAATCTGCCCATGTGGGGTTATGTGTAAGCATAATTGACTCTATCATACTGGCCACTGCTGCGGGATTAGTGGAATACAGTGGTGTGTGTGTTTTCCAATTGAACAAATCTGTTGTTGTAAATGGAACATATGTGTAATGCACCGGCCCAGGTGCTCCGTTTTCCAATAAGGGACCTGGCACTTCCCGTAGGGGCATCTGCATTTTACTCTTACCGGGGTTGTGTTGATATAAATCTCGGGGTTTATATACATTGTTCGCTGCGCGAGTGGTAGCACCTTGCTTTATTCCTTCACTCTCATCACCATCATCACTGTCCTCTTGGTCTACCAATTTATACATACTCCCATCGGGCATTTCGATCTTTCCTGGTGGGACCTCTCTATCTCCTCCACCCACTGCCCCCTCTTCCGCAACTCTGCCCGCCGGAGTGGAGGGAGCCGGCGGAGCAGTAGCCGCCACCCGCCTCCCCCCCTCCGCCTCCGCAGCCGCGGCACGCAAAGCTTCTCTAGCTGCCCCATAATGTGATGGATAGGGCGGGGACAGGGGATCAATCTCCTCCGGCTGTTCTACCAACACCGGTCTTTTCTTTTTATTATTTTCTTTATTGGGGGTACCTGCTTCTTGTTACGTCCCGCCATCATTATAAAATGACTTTTATCCCTTACACAATACTTCCATATATCTATATACGGGTACTGCTCAAGCTGTCCTCATTTCCCGGTGACCTGGGAATGCACTTTCTGTATTAGCTCCGGGTCCATTGACCCCTGCTCTGGCCACTCTGGAACCAGCAGTGGCCACACCATTGTACACATTCCTGTTAATTTCTCTTTAGTTAATTTTACACCATAATCATGTGTTGTATATAGTGCTTCAAAATTCCGCACCATATACCCTAGGGGCATCTCACCCTTCTTTACCTTTCTTGGCTTGGATGATCCATTACCCATTGTTACTTTTAAAAGCAACAACCTTTTTACAATACAGATATTACTCTTTAGCAAGAACACTTAGAATTTACAGTCTGGTACTTCAGTCAACAATTCATATGTGTCTGACTCGCTTCCTCCGTCAGTAGCCGGACTGCAGTCGCCTGAGCCGGAAACGTACCTTGGGAGTCCACTCTCAAGTTTGCTTTCTCGCAATGCGAGTAGGCGCTCGTTCACTCACAGCAGTCTCAGCAATCAATCACAACCCATACCGTACCAGATACTTTCAACACAAAACAATACATAAACAATTCAACTCTTTCTACTAGCCGAGGGCACACCGTCCCTCCTTTTGGCTCCTTATACCCCGTTAATTGAGCTCTAACTCTTGACTGCTTGTGACTATGTGCACCCCGTTCTATAACTACACTCCCGTCTGCAATTCCAATTTGCCTATGAGTAATTCTACCCACCCGGCACCACTATCTCTGCAGCCACCGCTGGCCCAATGAGCCCTCTTCACTACACGACGTACACACTAGCACTGACACAGGGCTCTAAGCCCGGTCACAGAAATCTCTCCGCCTTTCCTTTGTCCACGTGGTGAAGCTCTATTTACAAACACTGACTATGACTATGCAACTCCACGCGGCTCCCTTCTCCCTCACATACAGACTCTACCCTTTGGTCAACATCCGATCCCCCGGGTCCAGACACGCGCTAGCCACTTTCTGGCTCCCGTGCTTTCGGCGGCGGGTTCGGTATGTCAATGGGACCGTGGCCACGGGTCCCCTTATCCAACTGCGGCCGGACGTTTCCCTTTATACCGGTATTTCCATTAGACATACAAACATAGAAGACACTTTACCTATCGCCGCGCTGTTCGCTGTTTCCTCGGACTCAGGGGTGTCCCAGCTTCCCGGGCCGGCGGTCCGTTTGGGACGAGACGAGGTCCACTGTACAGGAAATCCTGCTTGGCGCCTGCAGATGTCAGCTCACCTTCAACGGACGCCCAACCAGCGGGATCACTCTCACCTGCAGTCAACCGCTACAGTGTCCAGCAATCGTTACCGCGCCGGCAAGGGCCCGTATCCCGGCTATTGAGCCCCCAGAAATGTTACCGGAATCCACTTAGTTCACTCGGGACGAGGCCGGACCGGACACGAGTAAGGATTGTCTGAACACGAGTCTCTTCAGGAAAGGCAAACTTTATTGTGACGTCACAGAATGCTCAGACAGGATTGAATCGCAAAGACTGAGCATCGATTATACAGTGTCCTGAGGTTTTATACCTCAAATACATAATTAGGTACATCCCAATTAGTCCACCTCCCGGTGACACTATCCCACCCCACGTGGGTTAGTACCTCCCTTAGTCTAATACAAAAGACATTTCATTAATTGGCCGTAAATTGGCAAACTTTGTTAGTAACAATAAATCATGATTAGTTACTCTTACTGTTCCGGGCTGCGCCTGGTTCCCTAGCTTCCTCAATTATTTGTTACAGATGGCACCTGGTCTGATCTCTATACCCCTTTGTATTTCTGTGGGCCCCAACGACCTTGATGTATCTTTCCTCTGTGCCTGGAACAGCAGAGATCTTTCTCAGCGCTTTAATTGTTTTTCTGCTAATCTCAGCACATTCCTAAATTTCTATGTGTGCCTGATTCTGGTTTCAACTAAAAACTACCTAATTATTTTCAAGTGAACCAATATTCTGAACAAGATGGTCGCCTGGCCCACAATGGCGGCCATCTTCCAGCCTATTTCCACTACAACACATCATTACATCTCATGTACACACACATCATTACATCCCATGTACACGCACATCATTACATCCCATGTACACACACAACATTACATCCCATGTACACACACATCATTACATCTCATGTACACACACAACATTACATTCCATGTACACACACACAACATTACATCCCATGTACACACACAACATTACATCCCATGTACACACACACATCATTACATCTCATGTACACACACACATCATTACATCTCATGTACACACACAACATTACATCCCATGTACACACACATCATTACATCTCATGTACACACACACATCATTACATCTCATGTACACACACAACATTACATCCCATGTACACACACAACATTACATATCATGTACACACACAACATTACATCCTATGTACACACACATCATTACATCCCATGTACACACACATCATTACATCCCATGTACACACACATCATTACATCCCATGCACACACACAACATTACATCTCATGTACACACACAATATTACATCCCATGTACACACACATCATTACATCCCATGTACACACACAACATTACATCCCATGTACACACACATCATTACATCTCATGTACACACACATCATTACATCTCATGTACACACACAACATTACATCCCTAGTACACACACAACATTACATCCCATGTACACACATCATTACATCTCATGTCATTACATCTCATGTACACACACACATCATTACACATGATCATTACACATCATTACATCTCATGTACACACACAACATTACATATCATGTACACACACAACATTACATCCCATGTACACACACATCATTACATCCCATGTACACACACATCATTACATCCCATGCACACACACAACATTACATCCCATGTACACACACCTCATTACATCTCATGTACACACACCTCTTTACATCTCATGTACACACACAACATTACATCCCATGTGTGACGGGACGGCCGCCACTACGCTGTAGCACAGTACAACAGTTCAAGTGTTTATTTATTTGTGTGTTATTAAAAGTTCGTTAGCCCTTATTTTTATATGTACCTCAATATGATTTTCCCTGTTGTTCCCCTGTTCCCCGCTCATTCAAAGCCACGGAAAGTTCACCAGACGAGCTGGCACCGAGCCTCAAGATAAGGGCTGCACCCACCAGGGGGGCCCAAGGTGAACAAAGGGAAATTGGGCCATGGCTAGGCAGCGGCAGAAATCACCCCGGGAGGGCTGAGGGCGGACCATGGGAGAACAATGTCTTTTTTCCCCATAAATAAGCTGTGTTCTCCATGAAAAATAAATCACTCGTTTGAACCTTTACTCCTGCCTCGGCTAGTAATTGGGGATAACAGGACTTTGGGAACTGGGACGCTTCAAGGAACTCTCTACAGCGCTGCAACCTCGGGGTATTCTACGAGCACCAGCGGCACCTCGCTACCACACTACCGACCTCCAGGTGTACTCGGCGCTGATGGCGGATCTACTCACCCCGCGTACCGGGATCCGTCACATTGGCTGGCAGCCTGGTGGGATCGGCTGAGACCAGACAAGCAGGGGGAATACAGCCACTGGCTTGACCCCGGTCTCAGCCACCGCAACACGCCGAGCATCCGGAGCGGCCGCAATCCGGGGGGAGATTCTGAGACCAGCCCAGCAGGGGGAAAAACAGCCGCTGGCTTGACCCCGGTCTCAGACACCCCTGGGTCCGAGAGGCGGACACCCCAAGTAACGGCCGTAACCCCGTATGGCCCAGCACTACGAGGGTCTGAAGCGCACGGTCCTTAAAGAATTGCTGAAACCCAGAGGCAAGATCCCCGGGGGCAAACCGAAGGCGGTCATCATCAGCGAATTGATGGAGGACGACCGTGCTTGTATGGCTCCCTCCGAGAGCTCCGAGACCTCAGAATGGCGACGAGAGTTACAGTGGCGGCTGGCCCGGTACGGAACAGACCCCTCTGCCGACATCATCGGGAGGGTCTTGGCAGATACGGACAGACTCCGCCAAGCAGAAATGCAGCAATGGTCCTGTGGGTCTCTGACTCCCCAGGGCAGCACCGGACCCCCAAGCAAAAGATTCCCTTTGCCG
This sequence comes from Leptobrachium leishanense, assembly GCA_009667805.1. Taxonomy (NCBI): domain Eukaryota; kingdom Metazoa; phylum Chordata; class Amphibia; order Anura; family Megophryidae; genus Leptobrachium; species Leptobrachium leishanense. The sequence goes on along the minus strand of CM019074.1, from coordinate 4,033,951 downwards.
CCTTCAAACTCTTCCCAGAGGGAAGCGAGGATATTGACAGCTTCCTGCAAGATTTTGAAAGACAATGTGCCCTGCAAGAGGTGGTGGCCCGAGATTGGGTACCTCTACTGGCGAGTAAGTTGACGGGCAGAGCGGCTGAAGCCTACCGGGCTGTGGCGGATGAGGACTGCATGGTGTACGAGCGGGTCAAGGAACACCTGCTGGCCTGCTATGCGCTCACCCCTGAGGCGTATCGAGTCCGGTTCCGAGCTCTAAAGAAAGGGACCCATGACTCTTACGCGGAATGGGGGCACCGCATGCAACAGGCTGTCCACAGCTGGATCCAGGGATGCCAAGCTACCCACCCGGACCAGATCATCCAACTGCTCTTGCTGGAGCAGTTCTATAACTCTTCACCTCCAGAGGTCCGGGATTGGGTGCGAGACCGACGTCCCCTCACCCTGCCCGAAGCTACGTGCCTCGCTGATGAATACCAGGACGCCAGGCGAGTATCTCCTCCTGACATCCGGCCCCTACCTCCCCGGTTCCATCCTGCACCCCAGCCTCGTACCGCACCCACCGAGAGAGCACCCCGGCCACCGACAATCCACACCCCGGTTCCTCGGACCGGTCCCCGGTGCTATGGGTGCAACCAAATCGGACATATCCGGGACCGCTGTCCACTGACTGCCAACCGTCCTGCCCCGCAACGCCCAGCACACCCTCCGGGCAGAGCTACGGCATATTGTTGCCAACATGAGCCGGAGCCAGAACCCACAGCGATTCCGGACGAAGACTGGGGCATCCTACATGAAGCAGACCCGATTCAAGCAGCTGCCCAAGATAACCGGCAGCACCATCGCCAAAAGGTCCGGGTGAATGGACGAAGTGCCAACGGCCTGCGGGACACCGGCGCAACCCTTAACCTGGCACAGCCCCACCTTATTACCCCGGCTGCCTCCACAGGCTACTCGGTGGCCGTCCGAGTCGCCGGCGGCCATGTTTATCGGATCCCTACGGCCCGCGTCCATCTCGATTGGGGCACGGATGCCCGGAACGTGAAAGTAGGGATCATGAAAGACCTACCAACTGAAGTACTACTCGGCAACGACCTTGGTCTGCTGACCTCTACTTTTGAGGACACCCACCCTGGCGGGGTATGCCCCGTCACCACCCGCCATCAAGCAAGGAAGGCTCCGCACACAGACTCCGAGGGGACCGCGGTAAGTGAGACCAGCCCAACCCTTGGCCCCGACAATACCCCCTCCCTGACCTGGGATTCCCCGACAGACTTTGCCCAAGCCACCAGGGAAGACGTCACCCTTGCCCCTTACTGACAACAGGCTGAGCGGGAGCCGGGAGGGGTAGGGGAAGTGAGATTTGCCTGGGACCATGGGAAGTAGTATAGGACCTCCGGGGGAGCGAGGAGGGGAGTGGACCAGGTACCCCATAGGCAACTGGTAGTGCCGGGGAAATATCGGCGCGATCTGTTGAAGATCGGGCATGATATTCCCCTTGCAGGCCATCTGGGGCACAGGCGGACGCTGCACCACCTGACTCAGAGCTTCTTCCGGCCCGGGTTATCCGGGGATGTTAGGGACTATTGCCGGTCCTGTGAGGTATGCCAGCGGGTAGGGAAGAGGGGGGACACCCGGAAAGCAACCCTGAGACCCCTACCCATAGTGGGAGAACCCTTTAGACGGGTGGCAGTGGATCTGATAGGACCCCTGGCGGTGCCTAGTACTACAGGCAAGAAGTATATCTTGACCGTAGTAGACTACGCCACCAGGTACCCCGAGGCCGTGGCCCTCCGAGATATCCACGCAGAGACCGTTGCTGGAGCTCTGCTACAGATATTCTCCAGGGTCGGATTTCCCCAGGAAATCTTGTCTGACCAGGTCACGCAATTTACGGCCGAGGTGACCCAGCAGCTCTGGAGACTGTGCGGGATTAAACCCCTGTACAGTTCCCCTTACCACCCGCAAACCAACGGGCTTTGCGAGCGGTTTAACGGGACCCTCAAGCAACTCCTTCGCACCTTTACCATGTCCCATAAGGACTGGGAACGCCACTTGCCTCATCTGTTGTTCGCGTACAGGGAGGTACCCCAGGAAGCCACTGGCTTCTCTCCCTTTGAGCTGTTGTACGGCCGGAGAGTCCGAGGCCCCTTGGACTTGCTCCGGGAGCACTGGGAAGGTGCTCTGGCCGAGGAGGGGACCTCGGCCATAGATTATGTGCTTGAGTTTAGGGACCGGCTGCAGGAATTGACCGCCCTGGTACGGGACAATCTCAAAGCGGCCCAAACCAAGCAGAAGAGGTGGTATGACCGGTCGGCTAGGGACCGCACCTTCCAGCTAGCGCAGAAAGTGTTAGCGCTCTGGCCGGTCAAACAGAATAAGTTGCAGGCAGCCTGGGAGGGACCCTACAAAATTATAGAGAAGATCTGCGATACCACCTTCATCGCAGCCAGATGTTCGGATGAAAGGATCCAAAGAACCTTTCATGTGAACATGCTGAAACCATTTCATGAAAGAGAAGAGGCAGTAGCCGCCATCTGCGCACCGGACGCGGGGGATCTCCCCCTGCCGGTACTGCCTGGGGATCCGAGCGCCCAGGGGATAGCTAATGTCCGGCTGGGTGAGGGACGCAGTCCACGCCACAGGGAACAGGCTCAGCAGGTGCTACGGGAGCACCGAGACCTGTTCTCGTCCCGTCCCGGCTACACCTCTGTAGCTCTGCAACGGGTCGATACCCAAAGTCAAACCCCCTTGCGGCAGACGGCATACCGAATCCCTGATGCAGTGAGAGACGGGATGCAGAAGGAGATCCGCGAGATGCTGGATCTAGGGGTAATAGAACCATCCGAGAGCCCATGGGCCTTCCGGTGGTTCTAGTACCCAAGAAGGATGGCACTACCAGGTTCTGTGTAGATTACAGAAGGCTCAATGAGCACACCGTTACGACACCTACCCCATGCCCCGGGTAGACGAGCTCCTGGACCGCATTGCCCAGGGTCACTTCCTCACCACCATTGACTTGTGTAAGGGGTACTGGCAGATTCCCCTTGCCGAGGAAGGTGTGCCGAAATCGGCATTCATCACTCCGTTTGGCCTGTACCAATTTCGGGTCATGCCATTCGGGATGAAGAATGCCCCGGCCACGTTCCAACGCATGGTCGATCGTCTGCTAGAGGGGATGCAGGACTTTACCAGCGCCTACCTAGATGACATAGCCATCTTTAGTAACACCTGGGAGGACCACTTACAGCACTTACGGGCAGTACTGGACCGCCTTGGCACCGCAGGTCTGACAGTCAAACCAGACAAGTGCCACGTTGGCATGTCCGAGGTCCAGTACTTGGGCCACCGGGTGGGCTGCGTAAGGCAGCGCCCGGAACCCGCCAAGGTTGAAGCTGTTGCCCAGTGGCCCACACCCCGCACCAAGACCCAGGTGTTAGCATTTCTAGGTACGGCGGGGTACTACCGCCGCTTCGTCCCCAACTACAGCGCCATTGCCAAACCCCTGACTGACTTGACCCGCAAGAGCCTTCCCCGACATGGTACTGTGGTCCCCTGAGTGTGAGGAAGCCTTCCAGCAGCTCAAGCGGGCCTTGGTGGAGGCCCCCGTGTTGACCGCTCCTGATTCAACTAAACGTTTCGTCATCCACACAGACGCTTCTATGTTCGGACTGGGAGCGGTGCTGAGCCAGGTCGGTGAAGATGGGCATGACCACACGGTTGCCTACATCAGTCGGAAACTTCTACCCAGGGAGGTTGCCTATGCGGCAATCGAGAAGGAGTGCCTAGCCCTGGTATGGGCACTGAAGAAACTCCAACCCTATTTGTATGGGCGCTCCTTCACGGTCCTCACAGACCACAACCCCCTAGTATGGCTGAACCGGGTGGCCGGAGACAACGGCAGGCTCCTGCGGTGGAGCCTGGCCCTACAGCCCTTCAACTTTACTATCCAATACCATCCTGGTAAACAAAATGCCAATGCGGATGGGCTATCCCGTCAGACTGAACTTGAGATCTAAGGTGGGGTGCGTGGACATCCCCAAGTGGACACGCAGAGGGTCTCACCGGGTCTGCCAACTGGTAACTTGGGGGAGATATGTGACGGAACGGCCGCCACTACGCTGTAGCGCAGTACAACAGTTCAAGTGTTTATTTATTTGTGTGTTATTAAAAGTTCGTTAGCCCTTATTTTTATAAGTACCTCAATATGATTTTCCCTGTTGTTCCCCTGTTCCCCGCTCAGAGCCACGGAAAGTTCACCAGACGAGCTGGCACCGAGCCTCAAGATAAGGGCTGCAACCACCAGGGGGGCCCAAGGTGAACAAAGGGAAATTGGGCCATGGCTAGGCAGTGGCAGAAATCACCCCGGGAGGGCTGAGGGCGGACCAGGGGAGAACAATGTCTTTTTTCCCCATAAATAAGCTGTGTTCTCCATGAAAAATAAATCATTCGTTTGAACCTTTACTCCTGCCTCGGCTAGTAATTGGGGATAACAGGGCTTTGGGAACTGGGACGCTTCAAGGACCTCTCTACAGCGCTGCAACCTCGAGGTATTCTAGCACCTAGCACCAGCGGCACCTCGCTACCACACTACCGACCTCCAGGTGTACTCGGCGCTGACGGCAGATCTACTCACCCCGAGTACCGGGATCCGTCACACCATGTACACACACATCATTACATCCCATGTACACACACATCTTTACATCTCATGTACACACACAACATTACATCCCATGTACACACACATCATTACATCTCATGTATACACACAACATTACATCCCATGTACAAACACAACATTACATCTCATGTACACACACAACATTACATCTCATGTACACACACATTACATCCCATGTACACACACATCATTACATCTCATGTGCACACACAACATTACATCTCATGTACACACACAACTTTATATCCCATGTACACACACAACATTACATCCCATGTACACACACAACATTACATCCCATGTACACACACATCATTACATCCCATGTACACACACATCATTACATCCCATGTACACACACATCATTACATCCCATGCACACACACATCATTACATCCCATGTACACACACATCATTACATCCCATGCACACACACACATCATTACATCCCATGTACACACATATTATTACATCCAATGTACACACACAACATTACATCCCATGTACACCGACATCATTACATCCCATGTACACACACAACATTACATCCCATGTACACACACAACATTACATCCCATGTACGCACACATCATTACTTGCATCCCATGTACACACACAACATTACATCCCGTGTACACACACACACATCATTACATCCCATGTACACATATTATTGCATCCCATGTACACACACACACATCATTACATCTTATGTACACACATATCATTACATCCCACGTACACACATATCATTACATCCCATGTACACACACATCATTACATCCCATGTACACACACATCATTACATCCCATGTACACACACATCATTACATCCCATGTACACACACACACACATCATTACATCTTATGTACACACATATCATTACATCCCACGTACACACATCATTACATCCCATGTACACACACATCATTACATCCCATGTACACACACATCATTATATCCCATGTACACACACATCATTACATCTCATGTACACACACATCATTACATCTCATGTACACACACAACATTACATCCCATGTACACACATATCATTACATCCCATGTACACACATATCATTACATCTCATGTACACACACATATCACATTCCATGTAAACACATATCATTACATCCCATGTACACACATCTTACTTACATCCCATGTACAAACACACATCATTACTTACATCTCATGTACACACATATCATTACATCCCATGTACACACATACAGTTGCAAGAAAAAGTATTTGAACCCTTTGGGATTACGTGGAGTTTTGCATGAATTGGTCATAAAATGTCTCTGATCTTCATCTAAGTCACAATTTGAAAAACACAGTCTGCTTAAAATAATACAACACAAACATCAGGGTTATTCAAAGAGCGTGAAAAGCAGGAGAATGACTGGAGAATGAAAAATTCTAGGTCAAAATAGCCAAACCAGAAAAATTCTCCCTTTCATCTCACTTTCCAAATCGGCTATTTTGACCTAGAATTTTTCATTCTCCAGTCATTCTCCTGCTTTTCACGCTCTCTGAATAACCCTGTATATGTTTTCAGGTTTTTATTGAACAGAACATGTAAACATTCACAGTGCAGGGTGGAAAAAGTATGTGAACCTTTGGACTTAATAACTGGTTGACCCTCCTTTGGCAGCAATAACCTCAACCAAACGTTTCCTGTAGTTACAGATCAGACCTGCACAACGATCTGGAGTAATTTTGGACCACTCCTCTTCACAAAACTGTTTCCGTGTAGCAATATTCTTGGGATGTCTGGTGTGAATCGCTCTCTTAAGGTCATGCCACAGCATTTCAATCAGGTTGAGGTCAGGACTCTGACTGGGCCACTCCAGAAGGTGTATTTTGTTTTGTTGAAGCCATTCTTTTGTTGAATTACTTGTATGCTTTGGGTTATTGTCCTGTTGCATCACCCATCCTCTGCGGAGCTTCAGTTGGCGGACAGATGGTCTTACGTTTTCCTGCAAAATGTCTTGATAAACTCTGGAATTCATTTTTCCATCAATGACAGCAATCTGTCCAGGCCCTGAGGCAGCAAAGCAGCCCCAAACCATGATGCTCCCTCCGCCATGTTTTACAGTGGGGATGAGGTTTTGATGTTGGTGTGCTGTGCTTTTTTTTCTCCACACATAGTGTTGTGTGTTTTTTCCAAACAACTCAATTTTAGTTTCATCTGTCCACAGAATATTTTGCCAGTAGTGCTGTGGAACATCCAGGTGCTCTTTTGCAAACTTCAAACGTGCTGCAATATTCTTTTTGGACAGCAATGGCTTCCTCCGTGGTGTCCTCCCATGTACTCCATTCTTGTTTAATGTTTTCCTTATTGTAGATGTGTCAACAAAAATATTAGCATGTGCCAGAGATTTCTGTAAGTCTTTAGCTGACACTCAAGGATTCTTCTTTACCTCATTAAGCATTCTGTGCTGTGCTCTTGCAGTCCTCTTTACAGGACGACCACGCCTAGGGAGAGTAGCAACAGTGCTGAACTTTCTCCATTTGTAGACAGTCTGTCTTACCGAGGACACATGAACATCAAGGCTTTTGGAGATACTTTTGTAACCCTTTCCAGCTTCATGCAAGTCAACAATTCTTGATCGTATGTCTTCTGAGAGCTCTTTTCTGCGAGGCATGGTTCACATCAGGCAGTGCTTCTTGACACCAGTAAACCCAAAACTGGTGTGTGTTTTTAAAGGGCAGGACAGCTTTCAGCAACACATCCAATAATATCACACTGATTGGACTCAAGGTTGGCTCACTCCTGGCTCCAATTAGCTCTTGGAGAAGTCATTAGGCTAGGGGTTCACATACTTTTTCCACCCTGCACTGTCAATGTTTACATGTTCTGTTCAATAAAAACATGAAACATATAATGTTTGTGTTGTATTATTTTAAGCCGACTGTGTTTTTCAAATTGTTGTGATTTAGATGAAGATCAGAGACATTTTATGACCAATTCATGCAAAACTCCACGTAATCCCAAAGGGTTCACATACTTTTTCTTGCAACTGTATCATTACATCCCATGTACACACACATATCATTACATTCCATGTACACACATATCATTACATCTTATGTACACACTAGATATGTACATTTCGGTTCGTTCCAAAGCACAATTCGGGTGAAATTATACCGATTCATATTTCAGCAGCACTTCTGAAATAACAAATCGATTTAGTCCAAAACAGAACAAAAACGAGACGGTATATAACATATTGATTTCAATTTCACAAATCAATTTGTTATACCATTTCACTTACACTCAGCACCGCGTCCCTGTCCATTGGCCGTGGTGCTGAATCTGTTGTACTCTGTATGATGCTGAAACCTATTTCATCACCAAGGACAGGGGGATATTTTGCTCCGGGGCCTCGCGGGGCTACTGTCCTTGGTGCTGAAACATATTTTAGCATCAAGGACAGGGGGATTACATATCCTTTTTTTTTAACCCTAATCTAAGAAATTAATCTGTTTCACCATTCTGAAATAATGAATAAAAACAAAATAATGAATCGATCCCGAAATATGAATCACGATAACATAGCGAACGCACCGAAACAAATTTAAAAAAACGAAACAAATCGAATCGAAACTTATTTTTTCATTGTTCACATGGAAAGGATTCCAGTCTGGATCTGGTTATAACAAACAATGCGGATCTTTTCTCAAATATTCATGTAAGGGAGCAGTTGGGAAATCGTGACTACAATATGTTGTCTTTAGAAATAAACTCAAAAAAGCACATTCATAGGGGGCAGCTAAAACATATAATTTTAAAAAGGCCAACTTCATTAAAATAAAGGAAGCTCTCAATGTCATTGACTGGAAGAAACTCTTTCATGGGAAAAACACTGAGGATAAGTGGAATATCTTTAAACTAACGCTAGAAAAGTACACGTCACAATATATTCCACTGGGTAATAAATATAAAAGAAACAGACTGAAACCAATGCGGCTCAGTAGGAAGAAACCCAGGAAATGAAAAATAAAAAAGAAGGCATTTAAAGCTTTTAAATCTGATAAATCTGAGGCCTCCTATAAAGCAGCCAATAAAGCATGTAAAAAAGCGATTAGATGGGCTAAACTAGAAAATGAAAAAGAGTGCAAGACCTACCCTAAAAGATTCTTTAGGTATGTTAATTCTAAAAAAAAACATGAGTGAAGGTTCACTGAAATCAGAGTCAGGAGTTTTTATTAACTGAAGATCGAGATAAGGCAGAAATTTTGAATGGTTATTTTTATTCAGTATTTATCAAAGAGAAAGTTATAACGAGACATGCAATTCATTGATAAAAACATACTAATAAAAGGTGATTGGTTGACTCAAGAAAAGGTGTTGCAGCAACTGAACAAAGTGAATGTGAACAAAGCCCCAGGGCCAGATGGAATTCACCCGCGAGTACTGAGGGAGCTATGTGTTGAAATATGTAAACCTTTGTTTTTAATCTTTCAAGATTCTTTTCTTTCAGGAACCGTACCAGAGGATTGGAGAAAAGCTGACGTGGTCCCTATATTCAAGAAAGGTTTAATGTCTGCCTGGGAATTATAGACCTGTGAGCTTAACATCTGTAGCTGGGAAAGTATTTGAGGGGTTGCTAAGGGAGGATATTCAGGAATTTATTGGGAGGTATAATGTAATTAGCAAAAATCAGCATGTTTTATAAAACACAGATCATGTCAGACTAACCTCATGGCATTCTACCCTGCAGGATATTCCATAAATCCAGTGAAGTCTGCGGCCAGGACTCAATAACATCAGATGAAGGCCAGCAGCATAACAAGATACCCAACACCGCATCGCTCGCTGGGAAATGACCCAGCCACCAGGGTTGCGGTCAGGAACCAGGCAGAGCTCTTACACGAGTATAGAGCGAGTCACGACCAGGAGCCAGGCAGAGCTCTTACACGACACGGCCAGGAGCCAGGCAGAGCTCTTACACGAGCACAGAGCGAGTCACGGCCAGGAGCCAGGCAGAGCTCTTACAAGACACAGCCAGGAGCTGGGCAGAGCTCTTACACGACATGGCCAGGAGCCGGGCAGAGCTCTTACACGACATGGCCAGGAGCCGGGCAGAGCTCTTACATGACACGGCCAGGAGCCGGGCAGAGCTCTTACACGACACGGCCAGGAGCCGGGCAGAGCTCTTACATGACATGGCCAGGAGCCGGGCAGAGCTCTTACAAGACACAGCCAGGAGCCGGGCAGAGCTCTTACACGACACGGCCAAGAGCCGGGCAGAGCTCTTACACGACACGGCCAGGAGCCGGGCAGAGCTCTTACATGACATGGCCAGGAGCCGGGCAGAGCTCTTACACGACACAGCCAGGAGCCGGGCAGAGCCCTTACACGACACGGCAAGGAGCCGGGCAGAGCTCTTACAAGACACGGTCAGGAGCCGGGCAGAGCTCTTACACGACACGGCCAGGAGCCGGGCAGAGCTCTTACACGACACGGCCAAGAGCCGGGCAGAGCTCTTACACGACACGGTCAGGAGCCGGGCAGAGCTCTTACACGACACGGCCAACAGCCGGGCAGAGCTCTTACACGACACGGCCAGGAGCCGGGCAGAGCTCTTACACGACACGGCCAGGAGCCGGGCAGAGCTCTTACACCACACGGCCAGGAGCCGGGCAGAGCTCTTACACGACACGGCCAGGAGCCGGGCAGAGCTCTTACACGACACGGCCAGGAGCCGGGCAGAGCTCTTATACGACACGGCCAGGAGCCGGGCAGAGCTCTTACACGACAACGGCCAGGAAGCCGGGCAGAGCTCTTACATGACACGGCCAGGAGCCGGGCAGAGCTCTTACATGACACGGCCAGGAGCCGGGCAGAGCTCTTACACGACACGGCCAGGAGCCGGGCAGAGCTCTTACACGACACGGACAGGAGCCGGGCAGAGCTCTTACACGACACGGACAGGAGCGGGCAGAGCTCTTACACGACACGGCCAGGAGCCGGGCAGAATTTGTCTCAAAGCTAGAACAGGAATGAACCGTTAATCCAGCTCTCTCCTTATATACAAATGTTTTGGTGGGAAAAACCAGCCACGCCCACAGGAAACGCCCCCAAACCATCCTTGACTCGTCCCTACAGTGCCTGCCAGATTCTGCCACATATCAGCAACCAATCACATAGCATTGCCAAAAATTATAAGTACACTTACAGGTCTATTCACTAAACGGTGAAACTCAGGAGAAGTGAAAATTCTAGGACAAAATAACCAAACCAGAAAAATTCCCCCATTTATCTCACTTTCCAAATTGCCTATTTGTTCTAGATTGTTCTCTTCTCCTGAGTTTCATCTTTTAGTGAATAGACCTGATAGTATAAAAAAGGGGAATATTAACTAAGTGGTTACTTTGAGATTCAAATACATACATAAACACAGGAATGCCAGTAAGTTCAAAGTGTCCATAAAGGGCAGCTACCGTCACAATGATGAACATTAATGCCCCTCAATAAGATATTACTGGCAGGATTCAGCACCAGGAGTCGCATCTTCCCTCTCTGTGGGCGTGGCTATAAGAGGGCTGTCACTCAGGACTGAGTGTAAACAGTGCAAGAGTTAAAGCAATATGTTGGTGCTCTCAAACTAAAAATACCCAGACCACGTGACAAGTTGTCTCCTCCCATGGGGCCAGCTTACAAAATGCATAACTTACAAACCAAAATGAACTATATTCAGCATTAGTTAGTGTGTCAGAGCTCCACAGGAATAAACCTCACAGTAATGTGCAGTGTGTATGAGCGTATCACAGAATGCCACAGCAATAAACCTCACAGTAATGTGCAGTGTGTATGAGCATAACACAAAGCTCCACAGCAATAAACTCACAGTAATGTGCAGTGTGTATGCGCATAACACAAAGCTCCACAGCAATAAACCTCACAGTAATGTGCAGTGTGTATGACTGTGTCACAGAGCTCCACAGCAGTAAACCTCACAGTAATGTGCCGTATGTATGAGCGTGTCACAGAGCTTCACAGCAATAAACCTCACAGTAATGTGCAGTTTGTATGAGCGTGTCACAGAGCTCCACAGAAATAAAGCTCACAGTAATGTGCATGCGCTACACTGCTACACACTGCACATTACTGTGAGTTTCATTGTTGTGAAGCTCTGTGATACACTCATACACAGTGCTCATTGCTGTGAGGTTTATTGCTGTGGAGTTCTGATATGCTCATACACAGCGCACATTGCTGTGAGTTTTATTGCTGTGGAGCTCTGTGATACGGTCATACACACTGCACATTACTGAGTTTTATTGCTGTGGAGTTTTGTGATACGCTCATACACACTGCACATTACTGAGTTTTATTGCTGTGGAGTTTTGTGATACGCTCATACACACTGCACATTGCTGTGAGTTTTATTGCTGTTGAGCTCTGTAATACGCTCATACACACTGCACATTACTGTTAGTTTTATTGCTGTGATACGCTCATACACGGTGCTCACCGCTGTGAGGTTTATTGCTGTGGAGTTCTGCTACGCCTACACACAGCACACATTGCTGTGAGTTTTATTGCTGTGGAGCTCTGTGATACGGTCATACACACTGCACATTACTGAGTTTTATTGCTGTGGAGTTTTGTGATACGCTCATACACACTGCACATTACTGAGTTTTATTGCTGTGGAGTTTTGTGATACGCTCATACACACTGCACATTGCTGTGAGTTTTATTGCTGTTGAGCTCTGTAATACGCTCATACACACTGCACATTACTGCTAGTTTTATTGCTGTGATACGCTCATACACGGTGCTCACCGCTGTGTGGTTTATTGCTGTGGAGTTCTGCTACGCCCACACACAGCACACATTGCTGTGAGTTTTATTGCTGTGGAGCTCTGTGATACGGTCATACACACTGCACATTACTGAGTTTTATTGCTGTAGAGTTTTGTGATACGCTCATACACACTGCACATTGCTGTGAGTTTTATTGCTGTTGAGCTCTGTAATACGCTCATACACACTGCACATTACTGTTAGTTTTATTGCTGTGATACGCTCATACACGGTGCTCACCGCTGTGAGGTTTATTGCTGTGGAATTCTGCTACGCCCACACACAGCACACATTGCTGTGAGTTTTATTGCTGTGGAGCTCTGTGATACGGTCATACACACTGCACATTACTGAGTTTTATTGCTGTGGAGTTTTGTGATACGCTCATACACACTGCACATTACTGAGTTTTATTGCTGTGGAGTTTTGTGATACGCTCATACACACTGCACATTGCTGTAAGTTTTATTGCTGTTGAGCTCTGTAATACGCTCATACACACTGCATATTACAGTATCACAGAGCTCCACAGCAATAAAAAACACTTATATGTGAATTAACCTCCTAAAATGTATATACAATTAATGCTGCCCTGTATGTAATCCCGCACTCACACCGCTAGGTGTCACTGTTCCCCTCTGTAAAGGCTAGTCACACTGAGGATTTATTGTTTGTTTCTGTGTTTTGTTTGTATTTGCTCTTTTGCTAAACAAACAAACGGGATCATCGCTGTGACATTCAGTGATTGTGTCTAACAAAAAACAATGGGAAGGTTGAAGATTTGAGAGAGAGAAAACTGAATTTTCTGGGATATATTAGTTAATGATAAGTTTGTTGATCCATGAAACACCCAATGGTCAGGAAGACGGGTACGATGTATATTCTCTGGGAGCTGCACCAGAACGAGGGGTTTTACTTTCTCTTTTAATGGGAACAGGGGTCCGGCCCCGCGTTATGTCTCATATTAATGGGAACAGGGGTCCGGCCCCACGTTATGTCTTATATTAATGGGAACAGGGGTCCGGCCCCGCGTTATGTCTCATATTAATGGGAACAGGGGTCTGGCCCCGCGTTATGTCTTATATTAATGGGAACAGGGGTCCGGCCCCGCGTTATGTCTCATATTAATGGGAACAGGGGTCCGGCCCCGCGTTATGTCTCATATTAATGGGAACAGGGGTCCGGCCAGGCGTTATGTCTCATAATAATGGGGACAGGGGTCCGGCCCCGCGTTATGTCTCATATTAATGGGAACAGGGGTCCGGCCCCGCGTTATGTCTCATAATAATGGGAACAGGGGTCCGGCACCGCGTTATGTCTCATATTAATGGGAACAGGGGTCCGGCCCCGCGTTATGTCTCATATTAATGGAAACAGGGGTCCGGCCCCGCGTTATGTCTCATATTAATGGGAACAGGGGTCCGGCCCCACGGTATGTCTCATATTAATGGAAACAGGGGTCCGGCCCCGCGTTATGTCTCATATTAATGGGAACAGGGGTCCGGCCCCGCGTTATGTCTCATATTAATGGGAACAGGGGTCCGGCCCCACGGTATGTCTCATATTAATGGAAACAGTGGTCCGGCCCCGCGTTATGTCTCATATTAATGGGAACAGGGGTCCGGCCTCGCGTTATGTCTCATATTAATGGAAACAGTGGTCCGGCCCCGCGTTATGTCTCATATTAATGGGAACAGGGGTCCGGCCTCGCGTTATGTCTCATATTAATGGGAACAGGGGTCCGGCCCCGCGTTATGTCTCATATTAATGGGAACAGGGGTCCGGCCCCACGGTATGTCTCATATTAATGGAAACAGTGGTCCGGCCCCACGTTATGTCTCATATTAATGGAAACAGTGGTCCGGCCCCGCGTTATGTCTCATATTAATGGGAACAGGGGTCCGGCCTCGCGTTATGTCTCATATTAATGGGAACAGGGGTCCGGCTCGCGTTATGTCTCATATTAATGGGAACAGGGGTCCGGCCCCACGTTATGTCTCATATTAATGGAACAGGGGTCCGCCCCGCGTTATGTCTCATATTAATGGGAACAGGGGTCCGGCCCCGCGTTATGTCTCATATTAATGGAACAGGGGTCCGGCCCCCGTTATGTCTCATATTAATGGGAACAGGGGTCCGCCCCGCGTTATGTCTCATATTAATGGGAACAGGGGGGGTCCGCCTCGCGTTATGTCTCATATTAATGGGAACAGGGGTCCGCCCCGCGTTATGTCTCATATTAATGGGAAGAGGGGTCCGGCCCCGCGTTATGTCTCATATTAATGGGAACAGGGGTCCGCCCCGCGTTATGTCTCATATTAATGGGAACAGGGGTCCGGCCCCCGTTATGTCTCATATTAATGGGAACAGGGGTCCGCCCCACGTTATGTCTCATATTAATGGGAACAGGGGTCCGCCCCGCGTTATGTCTCATATTAATGGGAACAGGGGTCCGGCCCCACGGTATGTCTCATATTAATGGGAACAGGGGTCTGGCCCCACGTTATGTCTCATATTAATGGGAACAGGGGTCCGGCCCCACGGTATGTCTCATATTAATGGGAACAGGGGTCCGGCCCCGCGTTATGTCTCATATTAATGGGAACAGGGGTCCGGCCCCGCGTTATGTCTCATATTAATGGGAACAGGGGTCTGGCCCCACGTTATGTCTCATATTAATGGGAACAGGGGTCCGCCCCGCGTTATGTCTCATATTAATGGGAACAGGGGGGGTCCAGCACCTCGTTATGTCTCATATTAATGGGAACAGGGGTCCGCCCCGCGTTATGTCTCATATTAATGGGAACAGGGGTCCGGCCCCGCGTTATGTCTCATATTAATGGGAACAGGGGTCCGGCCCCGCGTTATGTCTCATATTAATGGGAACAGGGGTCCGGCCCCACGGTATGTCTCATATTAATGGGAACAGGGGTCTGGCCCCACGTTATGTCTCATATTAATGGGAACAGGGGTCCGCCCCGCGTTATGTCTCATATTAATGGGAACAGGGGGGGTCCGCCTCGCGTTATGTCTCATATTAATGGGAACAGGGGTCCGCCCCGCGTTATGTCTCATATTAATGGGAACAGGGGTCCGCCCCACGTTATGTCTCATATTAATGGGAACAGGGGTCCGCCCCGCGTTATGTCTCATATTAATGGGAACAGGGGTCCGGCCCCACGTTATGTCTCATATTAATGGGAACAGGGGTCCGGCACCTCGTTATGTCTCATATTAATGGGAACAGGGGTCCGCCCCGCGTTATGTCTCATATTAATGGGAACAGGGGTCCGGCCCACGTTATGTCTCATATTAATGGGAACAGGGGTCCGGCCCCGCGTTATAGAAACATAGAAATATAGAAACATAGAAAAATGTGGCAGATAAGAACCTTTCGGCCCATCTAGTCGCCCAATTACATGGATACTTTACCTGGATTTATCTTTTGTTTAGGATAGCCTTATGCCTATCCCATGCTTGCTTAAATTCAATTACTGTTTTGGCATCTACCACTTCTACTGGAAGACTGTTCCATGTATCCACCACCCTCTCAGTAAAATAATGCTTCCTGATGTTACTTTTAAACCTTTGCCCCTCTAATCTAAGACTATGTCCTCTTGTTTTGCTACTTTGTTTCCTTTTAAATATACTCCCTTCCTCTACCTTGTGGATTCCCTTTACGTATTTAAATGTTTCTATCATATCTCCTCTGTCTCGTCTTTTTTCCAAGCTGTACATGTTAAGATCATTAAGCCTTTCCTGGTAACTTTTCTCCTTCAAGCCGTACACCATTTTAGTAGCCCTTCTCTGAACTCTCTCTAAGATGTCTATATCCTTCTGGAGATACGGTCTCCAGTACTGCACACAGTACTCCAAGTGAGGTCTCACCAGTGCTCTGTACAGTGGCATGAGCGCTTCCCTTTTCCTACTGCTAATACAGGCTCTCCCTACACAACCAAGCATTCTGCCAGCATTTCCAAGCATTCTGCCAGCATTTCCTGCTGCTCTATTACATTGACTACTTACCCTTAGATCCTCTGAAATAATAACCCCTAAATCCCAACCCTCAGATGTATCAAATATTCTATATTCAGCCCTTGGGTTTTTACGTCCCAGGTGCATTATCTTGCACTTATCCACATTAAAACTCAATTGCCACAGCTCCCACCATTTTTTTAGTTTACCTTTGTCATTTGGCTGATCCCTCCAGGAACGTCAACCCTGTTGCAAATCTTTGTGTCATCAGCAAAAAGACATACTTTTCCATTAATACCTTCTGCAATATCACTAATAAAAATATTAAAGAGAATGGGTCCAAGTACTGACCCCTGAGGTACCCCACTGGTAACAAGACCTTGCGCCGAATAAACTCCATTTACCACAACCCTCTGTTATGTCTCATATTAATGGGAACAGGGGTCCGGCCCCGCGTTATGTCTCATATTAATGGGAACAGGGGTCTGGCCCCGCGTTATGTCTCATATTAATGGGAACAGGGGTCTGGCCCCACGTTATGTCTCATATTAATGGGAACAGGGGTCCGGCCCCGCGTTATGTCTCATATTAATGGAACAGGGGTCCGGCCCGCGTTATGTCTCATATTAATGGGAACAGGGGTCCGGCCCCGCGTTATGTCTCATATTAATGGAAACAGGGGTCCGGCCCCGCGTTATGTCTCATATTAATGGAAACAGGGGGGGTCCGCCTCGCGTTATGTCTCATATTAATGGGAACAGGGGTCCGGCCCCGCGTTATGTCTCAAATGGGAACAGGGGTCTGGCCCCGCGTTATGTCTCATATTAATGGGAACAGGGGTCCGGCCCCGCGTTATGTCTCATATTAATGGGAACATGGGTCCGGCCCCACGTTATGTCTTATATTAATGGGAACAGGGGTCCGGCCCCACGTTATGTCTCATATTAATGGGAACAGGGGTCCGGCCCAGCGTTATGTCTCATATTAATGGGAACAGGGGTCCGCCCCGCGTTTTGTCTTATATTAATGGGAACAGGGGGGCCCAGCGTTATGTCTTATATTAATGGGAACAGGGGTCCGGCCCCACGTTATGTCTCATATTAATGGGAACAGGGGTCCGGCCCAGCGTTATGTCTCATATTAATGGGAACAGGGGTCCGGCCCCGCGTTTTGTCTTATATTAATGGGAACAGGGGTCCGGCCCAGCGTTATGTCTCATATTAATGGGAACAGGGGTCCGGCCCCACGTTATGTCTTATATTAATGGGAACAGGGGTCCGGCCCCGCGTTATGTCTCATATTAATGGGAACAGGGGTCCGGCCCCGCGTTATGTCTTATATTAATGGGAACAGGGGTCCGGCCCCGCGTTATGTCTCATATTAATGGGAACAGGGGTCCGACCCCGCGTTATGTCTTATATTAATGGGAACAGGGGTCCGGCCCCGCGTTATGTCTTATATTAATGGGAACAGGGGTCCGGCCCCGCGTTATGTCTCATATTAATGGGAAGAGGGGTCCGGCCCCGCGTTATGTCTCATATTAATGGGAAGAGGGGTCCGGCCCCGCGTTATGTCTCATATTAATGGGAACAGGGGTCCGACCCCGCGTTATGTCTTATATTAATGGGAACAGGGGTCCGGCCCCGCGTTATGTCTTATATTAATGGGAACAGGGTCCGGCCCCGCGTTATGTCTCATATTAATGGGAACAGGGGTCCGCCCCGCGTTTTGTCTTATATTAATGGGAACAGGGTCCGGCCCCGCGTTATGTCTCATATTAATGGGAACAGGGGTCCGGCCCCGCGTTTTGTCTTATATTAATGGGAACAGGGGTCCGGCCCCACGTTATGTCTCATATTAATGGGAAGAGGGGTCCGGCCCGCGTTATGTCTCATAATAATGGGAACAGGGGTCCGGCCCCGCGTTATGTCTCATATTAATGGGAAGAGGGGTCCGGCCCGCGTTATGTCTCATAATAATGGAAACAGGGGTCCGGCCCAGTGTTATGTCTCATATTAATGGAAACAGGGGTCCGGCCCCGCGTTATGTCTCATATTAACGGGAACAGGGGTCCGGCCCCACGTTATGTCTCATATTAATGGGAAGAGGGGTCCGGCCCCACGTTATGTCTCATATTAATGGAAACAGGGGTCCGGCCCAGTGTTATGTCTCATATTAATGGGAAGAGGGGTCCGGCCCCGCGTTATGTCTCATATTAATGGAAACAGGGGTCCGGCCCCGCGTTATGTCTCATATTAATGGGAACAGGGGTCCGGCCCCGCGTTATGTCTCATATTAATGGGAACAGGGGTCCGGCTCCGCGTTATGTCTCATATTAACGGGAACAGGGGTCCGGCCCAGCGTTATGTCTCATTGTCACGGGATGGCCCAGCACCCTCAGCCAGGGGCGGTGCACAGTGACAGTGGTGGCTATGGACACTTGGGTGCGGTGGCACGCACCTAGTTTTACAAGTACTTTTATTTAGATGTGATTATTGTGTGGTGTAATAAAGTGTCCCTGTTGGTATTGTGAAATGTAATTCCCTTTGTCTGCCACGCCCGCCGCCATTTTCTGATCACCTCGTGGTTCAGATCAGAATACTCGGATCGTAAAATGGCCGAATCGGCAACTCCCCGATTCGTAACAGCCAATACGAATCGGGCCCGGGTGCCTCCTGCCAGCGAGGGCCAATGGGACTTGTGTGGGCGGGCAGGGATCCCCATTGTATTCATAAGTGTGTAAAGTGATAAATGCGTGTGTGTGAAAAATAAAGGCAGATTTTCCAGTGCATCCAGCCTCGCCTGACGTCCTTTACTCTCCGCCGCATATACTGTCTGAGCATCCCGCGCGGTCTCAGGGTGCGGTGTCCAGACTTAAGATCAGAACGGACTTAAGATCAGAACGGACTTAAGATCAGAACGGACTTAAGATCCGAATATTCCTCCGCGAATCAGATCCGAATATTCCTCCGCGGCAGATCCGATCCCCAGATTCGCACGGCCGCCGCAGACGCACTCCACACCCACAAGGTCAGTGAACCAGCTGCTCGGGACGCTGAGTGCCGTATGGCTCAGTGGTCGGGCTGGTTCTAGGCAGGGGTCCCCTCCACCGCCCGCTAACCCTTCCCCAGGGTCACGCCAGGCCGCACGAGACGCCGAGTGCGCGTCACTCGGTAGTCGGGCCAGCGGTAAGCGACGGGGTCACGCAGATAGAGCACACCCGCAGGCGGAACAACATCTCCATTCCGTCATACTGGTGGCAGCGGTGGGATCGCTCTCTGCAGGCCCCTAGGAGACCTACGCCATGGTGGTGTACACTCACTATGACCGGGACACCCTGTGTGGGATGTTGGAGAACCGGGGAGGAACGCCGGGAACAAGAAAAGGAAGACCCTGATCAAGGAGCTGACTAGGATGGATCAGGACGAGGCGATGACGCCCGTCCCCAGCCCTGTCCACGCGGAGGTGGAGGAAGATGCTGGCCTTCGAGAGGTGCGGCGTCGGATTGCCCTGCTAGGAGATGCCCCAGCGACGGCGGACAGATGCCGGGTAATCCGGGAGTTTCTACCGGGAGGTTGAACAGGAAAAGGACCGGCAGCACGAGCTGCGGTTGGCAGAGCTCCGCGGAGCAGAGCCAGAAGATTTGGACCCCGAACCCTACCCCGTGGACCCTGGGTCGAGGCTCACAGCTCGACTGGAGCTTCACCTGGGGAATCTGCAAACCCAGTGACTACGCTTGCGGGACTCTCAGCTCGCCTGGAGCCTGTACTGAGGACGTCACTTATCCCAGCGACCCTCGGATGAAGACTCACAGCCCGCCTGGAGCTGCATCTGAGGACGCCACATTCCCCACTGAGGAGCGGTGTGCTCCTGCGCTGGCACCTACGCCGACATGAAGGTCGTGTTGGCAAGAGAGCTGCAGGAGGGCCTGGAGCAGGACCAGAGGTCCACAGAGGAGCTGTGGTACGAGGCCCTGGACCATGAGCGGGACTGCCATGGGTGTACATTCCCTCCGACGCTGTCGTCCATCGAGTGCAGTACGATGTGCGAGCAGCGTTCCTGCAGGGGCGGGCCCCAGAGGAGTGGGAGGACGAGCTCCGGAGTCTGGTGCAGCAGGAGATCGCACTGGACGCCGCGTACCGCGCGCTCCGGTGGCTAACCGCCTGTCCGACAGCGCGCCCTAGTGAAGGCAGTTCCACTGCAGGGCCTCGCTACGGAGGTACGGGGCTGCTCTACGAGGGCATGGCCGCCGACCCCGAGTTTGGAGAGGAGACAGAGGAACGGATGGAAGACATCCTGGAGCGACGGGAACTGGAGATCCCGTCAGACAGCAGGGACTCGGTGTTTGAGGAGCTGGAGTCCCTAGCCGAGCGAGAGTGGGGAGCTCGAGGTGGCTTATCGGAGACTGTTGGACGGCGTTCCGCAGTCGAGCCTGAGCTCCCCGTGGTGGGACGGGTCGGCGGAGGAAGCCGACAGTCCCCAGGTTTGGGACCTATGGGAGGCCGAGGCGGACCCATGGGTGCCCGTGGGGGTTTCGACTGAGGAAGTTACCCCCTTCACCCCGCAAGAGGACAGGGTGGCCGAGGCCACGGGTCCAGCGGGGGAGGAGACGGGTGGTTCCCCCGGGATGGGTTGTGCGCAACCGTGGTTTGCCCCGGGGGGTGAAGTGACCATCCTTCCCCAAGGGATCTCCCACCAGCGGAAGAGCTGGCTACGGGGCAGAGTGCCGCTGGCCTCTGCCCACTGCTTACAGTCTGCCAGGAGGAGCAGACCGATGGTTCCCCCGGGATGGGTTGTGCGCAACCATTGATTGCCCCGGGGGAGGAAGAAACCATCCTCCCACAAGGAGATCCTCACCCAGCTGAAGAGCTGGCCACGGGGCAGAGCGCCGCTGGCCTCTGCCCACTACCCCCAGTCTGCCAGGTGGAGCAGACGGATGGTCTCCCCGGGATGGGTTGTGCGCAATCATGGTTTGCCCCGGGGGTGAAGTGACCATCTCTCCACAAGGAGATTTCCACCCAGCGGAAGAGCTGACACCAGGGCAGAGCGCCGCTGGCCTCTGCCCGTCTCCCCACCTGCCCCGCGGGGCAGAGTGAGGTTGACCCCGTGCAACTGCTGTGGCATCCATTTGTTCCCTTCGTCGGCTGCAGGGAAGAGCAGCCAGGTTTGGCCCTACTTGCTTCTTCGGTTGCCGGGCCCGTACCTGGCCATCCAGCGGAAGAGCTGGCAACGGGGCAGAGCGCCGCGGGCCTCTGCCCATTTTGGCAACCCTTGGGCTCGGGGCCCCACGCAGCCACGGTGCTTTCCCACCGTTGACCTGGGCACCCGGGGCGTGTGCATTTAGCACCCGGGTTCCCCGGGTGAGCAGTAACCTGGAGGGGACACAGGAGGCACGCCGGCCCAGATGTATGTCCTCTCGCCCAGCGGGGAAACTCTAAGGACATGGGGTCCCGACCAAGCTGGCACGGCCGCAAGGCCAAATGGAGAGGCCTGGTGACTCGGCCTCCCCAGACTGACTATGGGCCTGGGAGCACCGACTTCCCGGTATGACCCGGTGGGGTCAGACCAGGTGCGTCGAACTGGGGGAGGGGGAGGAGTGTCACGGGATGGCCCAGCACCCTCAGCCAGGGGCGGTGCACAGTGACAGTGGTGGCTATGGACACTTGGGTGTGGTGGCACGCACCTAGTTTTACAAGTACTTTTATTTAGATGTGATTATTGTGTGGTGTAATAAAGTGTCCTCTGTTGGTATTGTGAAATGTAATTCCCTTTGTCTGCCACGCCCGCCGCCATTTTCTGATCACCTCGTGGTTCAGATCAGAATACTCGGATCGTAAAATGGCCGAATCGGCAACTCCCCGATTCGTAACGGCCAATACGAATCGGGGCCGGGTGCCTCCTGCCAGCGAGGGCCAATGGGACTTGTGTGGGCGGGCAGGGATCCCCATTGTATTCATAAGTGTGTAAAGTGATAAATGCGTGTGTTGTGAAAAATAAAGGCAGATTTTCCAGTGCATCCAGCCTCGCCTGACGTCCTTTACTCTCCGCCGCATATACTGTCTGAGCATCCCGCGCGCGGTCCAGGGGCGGTGTCCAGACTTAAGATCAGAACGGATTTAAGATCAGAACGGACTTAAGATCAGAACGGACTTAAGATCAGAACGGACTTAAGATCAGAACGGACTTAAGATCCGAATATTCCTCCGCAATCAGATCCGAATATTCCTCCGCGGCAGATCCGATCCCCAGATTCGCACGGCCGCCCGCAGACGCACTCCACACCCACAAGGTCAGTGAACCAGCTGCTCGGGACGCTGAGTGCCGTATGGCTCAGTGGTCGGGCTGGTTCTAGGCAGGGGTCCCCTCCACCGCCCGCTAACCCTTCCCCAGGGTCACGCCAGGCCGCACGAGACGCCGAGTGCGCGTCACTCGGTAGTCGGGCCAGCGGTAAGCGACGGGGTCACGCAGATAGAGCACACCCGCAGGCGGAACAACATCCCATTCCGTCATACTCATATTAATGGGAACAGGGGTCCGGCCCAGCGTTATGTCTCATATTAATGGGAACAGGGGTCCGGCCCAGCGTTATGTCTCATATTAATGGGAACAGGGGTCCGGCCCCGCGTTATGTCTCATATTAATGGGAACAGGGTCCGGCCCCGCGTTATGTCTCATATTAATGGGAACAGGGGTCCGGCCCAGCGTTATGTCTCATATTAATGGGAACAGGGGTCCGGCCAGCGTTATGTCTCATATTAATGGGAACAGGGGTCCGGCCCCGCGTTATGTCTCATATTAATGGGAACAGGGGTTCGGCCCCGCGTTATTGTCTCATATTAATGGAAACAGGGGTCCGGCCAGCGTTATGTCTCATATTAATGGGAACAGGGGTCCGGCCCCGCGTTATGTCTCATATTAATGGGAACAGGGGTCCGGCCCCGCGTTATGTCTCATATTAATGAAACAGGGTCCGGCCCCGCGTTATGTCTCATATTAATGGAAACAGGGGTCCGGCCCGCGTTATGTCTCATATTAATGGGAACAGGGTCCGGCCCCGCGTTATGTCTCATATTAATGGGAACAGGGGTCCGGCCAGCGTTATGTCTCATATTAATGGAACAGGGGTCCGCCCCACGTTATGTCTCATATTAATGGAACAGGGGTCCGGCCCAGCGTTATGTCTCATATTAATGGGAACAGGGGTCCGGCCCCGCGTTATGTTCTCCATATTAATGGAACAGGGGTCCGGCCCCGCGTATGTCTCATATTAATGGGAACAGGGGTCCGCCCGCGTTATGTCTCATATTAATGGGAACAGGGGTCCGGCCCGCGTTATGTCTCATATTAATGGAAACAGGGGTCCGGCCCCGCGTTATGTCTCATATTAATGGGAACAGGGGTCCGCCCCGCGTTATGTCTCATATTAATGGAACAGGGGTCCGGCCCGCGTTATGTCTCATATTAATGGGAACAGGGGTCCGGCCCAGCGTTATGTCTCATATTAATGGAAACAGGGGTCGGCCCCGCGTTATGTCTCATATTAATGGGAACAGGGGTCCGGCCCGCGTTATGTCTCATATTAATGGGAACAGGGGTCCGGCCCAGCGTTATGTCTCATATTAATGGAAAGGGGTCCGGCCCCACGTTATGTCTCATATTAATGGAACAGGGGTCCGCCCCGCGTTATGTCTCATATTAATGGGAACAGGGGTCCGGCCCGCGTTATGTCTCATATTAATGGAACAGGGGTTCGGCCCCACGTTATGTCTCATATTAATGGGAACAGGGGTCCGGCCCCACGTTATGTCTCATATTAATGGGAACAGGGGTCCGGCCCAGCGTTATGTCTCATATTAATGGGAACAGGGGTCCGGCCCCGCGTTATGTCTCATATTAATGGGAACAGGGGTCCGGCCCCGCGTTATGTCTCATATTAATGGGAACAGGGGTTCGGCCCCACGTTATGTCTCATATTAATGGGAAGGGGTCCGCCCCACGGTATGTCTTATATTAATGGGAACAGGGGTCCGGCCCAGCGTTATGTCTCATATTAATGGGAACAGGGGTCCGGCCCGCGTTATGTCTCATATTAATGGGAACAGGGGTTCGGCCCCACGTTATGTCTCATATTAATGGGAACAGGGGTCCGGCCCCACGGTATGTCTTATATTAATGGGAACAGGGGTCCGGCCCCGCGTTATGTCTCATATTAATGGGAACAGGGGTCCGGCCCCGCGTTATGTCTCATATTAATGGGAACAGGGGTCCGGCCCGCGTTATGTCTCATATTAATGGGAACAGGGGTCCGGCCCCACGGTATGTCTCATATTAATGGGAACAGGGGTCCGGCCCCACGTTATGTCTCATATTAATGGGAACAGGGGTCCGGCCCCACGGTATGTCATATTAATGGAACAGGGGTCCGGCCCCGCGTTATGTCTCATATTAATGGGAACAGGGGTCCGGCCCCGCGTTATGTCTCATATTAATGGGAACAGGGGTCCGGCCCCGCGTTATGTCTCATATTAATGGGAACAGGGGTTCGGCCCCACGTTATGTCTCATATTAATGGGAACAGGGGTCCGGCCCCACGGTATGTCTTATATTAATGGGAACAGGGGTCCGGCCCCGCGTTATGTCTCATATTAATGGGAACAGGGGTCCGGCCCCGCGTTATGTCTCATATTAATGGGAACAGGGGTTCGGCCCCGCGTTATGTCTCATATTAATGGGAACAGGGGTCCGGCCCCGCGTTATGTCTCATATTAATGGGAACAGGGGTCCGGCCCGCGTTATGTCTCATATTAATGGGAACAGGGTCCGGCCCAGCGTTATGTCTCATATTAATGGGAACAGGGGTCCGGCCCAGCGTTATGTCTCATATTAATGGGAACAGGGGTCTGGCCCCACGTTATGTCTCATATTAATGGGAACAGGGGTCCGGCCCCGCGTTATGTCTCATATTAATGGGAACAGGGGTCCGGCCCCGCGTTATGTCTCATATTAATGGGAACAGGGGTCCGGCACCGCGTTATGTCTCATATTAATGGGAACAGGGGTCCGGCACCGCGTGATGTCTCATATTAATGGGAACAGGGGTCCGGCACCGCGTGATGTCTCATATTAATGGGAACAGGGGTCGGCCCCGCGTTATGTCTCATATTAATGGGAACAGGGGTCCGGCCCCGCGTTATGTCTCATATTAATGGGAACAGGGGTCCGGCCCGCGTTATGTCTCATATTAATGGGAACAGGGGTCCGGCCCCACGTTATGTCTCATATTAATGGGAACAGGGGTCCGGCCCCACGTTATGTCTCATATTAATGGGAACAGGGGTCCGGCCCAGCGTTATGTCTCATATTAATGGGAACAGGGGTCCGGCCCCACGTTATGTCTCATATTAATGGGAACAGGGGTCCGGCCCCGCGTTATGTCTCATATTAATGGGAACAGGGGTCCGGCCCCACGTTATGTCTCATATTAATGGGAACAGGGGTCCGGTCCCACGTTATGTCTCATATTAATGGAAACAGGGGTCCGGCCCCGCGTTATGTCTCATATTGATGGGAACAGGGGTCCAGCCCTGCGTTATATCTCATTAATTGGAACAGGGGTTATGTCTAATTTTACTACTGCACACGATGGACGGACAAATATTGTATAGCACAGGACACAAACAATAAGGGAAAATATAATCCAGCCATAACACAAACTATGTGTCCATTTCTGACAGCTCCTCCCTCCCAGTCACGTGCGGTTTACCCCAAGGCTCGATACTCGGCCCCTCCCTGCTATTCACAATATTCATAAATGATCTGTCCAATGTCTGCAAAGCCTCAACTGTACACATGTACGCAGACGACACTGTAACCTATACCGGTAAACCAAATCTCCCGCAGCTGGAGGCCGCGCTGCAAGAACAATTCACAGGGGTAGAAAAGTGGATCAAACACAACAAACTTTTTTTAAATAATGACAAAACTGTAACGATGTGTCAGGACAAAATCAAATGGCACGCTGACCACAGTCACTTCTCTCAAATATCTAGGTATGTGGTTACACCCAAATCTATCCTTTGGCCCCACATCGAAAAACTCTCATCTAAACTTTACCCCAAACTAGGTGCCCTGTACAGAAACAAATCCTGCCTGAGCCCTGCGGTAAGAAAGCAGATTGTACAATAAATGCTTATCCCGGCTATTGAATACAGAGATGTAGTGTATGCAGCCGCCCCGCAAACACACCTCCAGAAACCTACTACATTGTATAACTCATTCTGCCGCTTTGTGCTACAATGTAACTACATGACCCACCATTGTGACATGTTAAAAGACCTAAACTGGCCGTCGCTGGAATCTAGACGCACCCTTCACTTTTCCAGCCTGGTGTTTAAGAGCATTTCTGGGAAGCTACCACCCTATCTGAATATGCTGCTTCCCCCAGCAGCTCCCTCATCCTATAACCTCCGATCCAGGACCAGCATCTTACTTACAATACCGCAATACAAAAAGAAAATGGCTCGATCCTCATTTTCCTACAGAGCACCGCAAATATGGAATAACCTCCCAGACGCCATCAAATCTTCCCCCAGTCTAAAGTCACTTAAGACTTCCCTATTAATCCCCCCCATGTTCGGTTCGCATTCGAACACGAACATTTAAAAAAGTTTGGATTCGAAAGCGAACACGATTCGAACTCAATGCAAGTCAATGGGACTCGAACGTGTGATTTTTTCCATGAAATAAAGGTTAAGAATAAAAATGAAAGATTCCTTCAAATATCGTGCCTAGGAGGTCCCCATAACCTGCCCGTGAAGTGGCTGATATGTAGGAGGTATAGAAACATTTAAAAAGAAAAAAGTTACATTTCAAATGACGGTAAATGGTTTTCCTTTAATCTATTCATAAACAACTGCTTGGGGCGGCAGTCTGTATGAAAGAGGAGACGTTTTAGGACACGCAGAACAAGTTTAGTGATTTTTGGCTAAATTATGGTGAAACTTATGCAGGCTTTGGATGAAAGTAACAACAGGTGCATTAAAATTGGGCCTTTGGTGCCAGCTAGTGCCTTCACACCGTAACCCCTCTGAGGTATTGTGGAAGAGTGCAGGGGTGGACTCTGCATTCAAATATTAAAATGTTTGGAATAGCCGCACACCACGTGCCGGTGTATGCAGCGTCTAACAGCGTGGGAGACGGGAGGCTGCGCTTGTTGGTGGATCCAGGAATCAGGTGAGTAATAAAAAGAAAAAAAAAAAGTTTTATTTTATGTTCCTTGGGACATTTAAAAATGTACTCAGATTTTATATTTTTTTAGAAATGTGTCGCCTTACCTTAGCCTGGTCGTCAGTCAGTGGAGGCTCCCTGGATCCTGGTTGTGTCTGCCGTGGCTGCAGGTGCAGTGGCTCCCTCCTTGCGCCGCCTCTCTACCACATGCCCCGGCCGGCTAGCTCGCACAGTCACAGCTCTGTCATCCGGCGGCCGCATGCTCCTCAAGGGATGCTTGGGAGGCCCCGGCAAGCTGCCCTCTACAGTGCCTGATTAGAGGGCCTCGTCTGCAGCTGTGTGACGTTGGCACCCCATGTTTGTAAAACCTGAATAAAAAAAAAACATTCGTTTGTGCTACGTTTGTGCTGCAAAAATTAACGTTTGTGCCAGTTTGGTTTCAGGGATATTGAGCATTAAAGTTGATGAAACCCCGCCCACTTTGCACCCCATGTTATTAACTATTATATTCCTAACGCAAACGTTAATGCTCACTTGCGTGAGCATTAACGTTTGCTGCGGTATTTACCGCATATTACAATCCAAACGCAAACAGGTTAAAAAAAAACGTTTGCGTTTGGTACCTTGCGCTTCTCAGCGTGAGGTTATTGCACTTTGCGCTCCCTATACTTAACATGGGGAGCGCAAAGTGTTAATCAGCGCTGGATTACAATGTTCCATGGACTCCATTGAGAGGATGCGCGCGGCATAGAGGGCACAAACAATGCAGGCAGCCTTTTTTGCGCCTGCATTGTAATCCCCCGTTAAAACGGGGATGGGTAGGGGGAAAACTGCAGGCACAGTTTTTTCTCCCTACCGCCCCCGTTTTAGTGCGGGGATTCTAATAGAGCCCTATGTTTTTAAATATTTTTTTTGTAAGTCACATTTGTTCTTATGTGTACCCCAAGATTTATAATTATTTTGGTACTTATGAAAATATTTGTTATGCTAATATCGGGTCGTAAGTATTATAATATATTAGGGCATTTATTTGGTGACAAAAGCCCTGGATCATGATTTACATTATACCAGCAATATATAGAGAGATAGTGGTAATGTCACACCTTGAATACACGAGATGGAACAATGTAATAGTATCACAAGATGCTAAAGGTATTGAAACCCATTAATTACAGAGAAAAAGCTGATCCACTGAACAAGTCAGTGGGAACACAATGCATCAGGGAAAGTGTGTAAAAAAAAAATCTAAATTTTATTGTGGCCATAAGCCAAATTCTAAAACCAAAACATGGTGATCACCAAACACAAATACACCGATAAAACTAACAGGTATTCTAATTGGTACACTAATCAACGTGTGTGCTCAATATTCAAGATATTAGAGGCTACAATTGCATCCAAATAAGTTGGAGATTGGTACATGTATAGAAGCGAAGCTCAGTCGCAGACGGAGATAATAGAATACGTGATAAAAATAACGATGTGAGCAGCGGCAAACTTGGACGCAGAAAACCCTCAATTTATCATATATATTGAGAACGGGTGCCCCAAAGAAATCCACCAAAATCTTCCTTCACTCCTGACGAGCCTGTGCAAGGCGAAACGCGCGTCGGGTGCGTTTTCGGCTGTGAGCAATTTACCCTAACCCCAAATCTCCTCCTTTTTGTATATTATGCCAGTGTATGGCTTATTACTATAGTATATTTGGCTGCTGCTGTTGGTCATTCTGAACCGAATTGTGGGCATCTCGTTACACAGCTTCACCATTTATTAGCTCACTGCGTGGCAGTATTGAAGGAAGATTTTGGTGGATTTCTTTGGGGCACCCGTTCTCAATATATATGATAAATTGAGGGTTTTCTGCGTCCAAGTTTGCCGCTGCTCACATCGTTATTTTTATCAAGTATTCTATTATCTCCGTCTGCGACTGAGCTTCGCTTCTATACATGTACCAATCTCCAACTTATTTGGATGCAATTGTAGCCTTTAATATCTTGAATATTGAGCACACACGTTGATTAGTGTACCAATTAGAATACCTGTTGGTTTTATCGGTGTATTTGTGTTTGGTGATCACCATGTTTTGGTTTTAGAATTTGGCTTATGGCCACAATAAAATTTAGGTTTTTTTAAACACACTTTCACTGATGCATTGTGTTCCCACTGACTTGTTCAAGGGATCAGCTTTTTCCCCACATTATACCAGCATGTTCATTTTTGCAGCACAAACCAGCACAAACAAATGGTATATATATATATTTTTTAATTCTTTATTTATGATTAAACAAATCACAAGTAAATGCAATAAAGCCAGAGAAACAAGAACAAAGGCCGCGCAGGGCCATGCCATAGACAAAAAATTAAATTGCGAAGGAGGCAAACCATTAATGAGATATGACAAAATACAACGAGGAAGGTAGGCAGGTATAAATCGACATAATGCAGGGCATCTAATATTGTAGTCGGTCACAGGATTTAGGAAGGGGGGGAGGAGGGAGGTAGGGAGGAGTAGGAGAAGAAAGGTGACGGGAGAAGAAGAAGAAGGGGAGGGGAAAAAAATTACTATTCCCTGAAATAACATACCTCAATGCAGAATGCTCCTGTAAACATGTAACACAGTGACTATATACAGAAAGCACCTGTAAACATGTAACACAGTGACTATATACAGAATGCGCCTGTAAACATGTAACACAGTGACTATATACAGAGTGCGCCTGTAAACATGTAACACAGTGACTATATACAGAGTGCGCCTGTAAACATGTAACACAGTGACTATATACAGAATGCGCCTGTAAACATTAACACAGTGACTATATACAGAAAGCACCTGTTAAACATGTGACACAGTGGTAATACAGAATGCGCCTGTAAACATGTAACACAGTGACTATATACAGAGTGCGCCTGTAAACATGTAACACAGTGACTATATACAGAATGCACCTGTAAACATGTAACACAGTGACTATATACAGAGTGCGCCTGTAAACATGTAACACAGTGACTATATACAGAGTGCGCCTGTAAACATGTAACACAGTGACTATATACAGAAAGCACCTGTAAACATGTAACACAGTGACTATATACAGAATGCGCCTGTAAACATGTAACACAGTGACTATATACAGAATGCACCTGTAAACATGTAACACAGTGACTATATACAGAATGCACCTGTAAACATGTAACCGTGACTATATACAGAATGCGCCTGTAAACATGTAACACAGTGACTATATACAGAATGCACCTGTAAACATGTAACACAGTGACTATATACAGAATGCGCCTGTAAACATGTAACACAGTGACTATATACAGAATGCACCTGTAAACACGTAACACAGTGACTATATACAGAATGCGCCTGTAAACATGTAACACAGTGACTATATACAGAATGCACCTGTAAACATGTAACACAGTGACTATATACAGAATGCACCTGTAAACACGTAACACAGTGACTATATACAGACAGGGCCGGATTAAGGGTATCATGGGCCTGGTGCTGAGGATGTCGGTGGGCCTATTTTTAGATACTTAGGCAACCATCGATCCGCGTTGCTTTGCTTATCTGATAGGATATTTACACCTTTTTTAAAAATTTACTTATAGCACTACAACGGAACATGACTTAGGCTGACCGTCCACTGGGTCCATATTCTGACGTCCAACGTGGTCGTCAGACTACGGACAACCTAGGTCGTACGATGGCAGACTTCCTGGGTTGTCTACTGCAAGTGACTATGGACAACCCAGGGTCCCAGCCAAATGCTGCCGGACTGACAGCCGAACGCCACTGAAGCCCGCTGGACTGCGCAGACAAAAACAATAAATGGAACTACACTATTCTTGTATTTAAACCAATAAAAATGCATTAAAATGTGTTTAAATGATAAAAAAGGTCCCATAAATAATAAAAATATCTGCTGCAGAAAAAAAAAAAATCATTCATAGGAGTGAAAGTGACCGAATGTGATGTGAATGGGGACTATGCGTCATAGAGATTGATGAATGTGTGTGGCTGGAGTGAACTAGGAGTGGATTTGTGGCTGGGCGACTGACGTAGGAGTGCGTTAACAGAAGGGTTATTCACTAAGCCCCGACGAACTTGCCACCGAACTGCACCGAACGGTGAATTTTCACCCTATGGTGCAATTTCGTGTCAGTTCGTCTATTTACTAAACTGTCAGTTCGCCAAATACTGGCTCATTGACAGCGAAATACGGTGCAATTCGTCAAAATTCAACAATCTTCAGTGGCAGTGAATTGTCTATAGAGAAGTCATGAATAATATATTCACAGATGAGCGTATCGGAGCTCCACAGCAATAAAACTCACAGTAATGTGCAGTGTATGAGCGTATCACAGAGCTCCACAGCAATAAAACTCACAGTAATGTGCAGTGTGTATGACCGTATCACAGAGCTCCACAGCAATAAAACTCACAGTAATGTGCAGTGTATGAGCGTATCACAGAGCTCCACAGCAATAAAACTCACAGTAATGTGTGCTGTATGTATAAGTAGTATCTCTCTCATTTCTGTGTACTCTTTCCCACCCCTGTCACACATCTTTGAGTCCTTTCCTCCGTCCGTCTCTCTCTCTGACTCCTCTCAGTGACTCATCTCTCATTCATCCCTCTATGTGACTCCTCTCACCCCTCTTTCTGTACTCCTCTCTCATCCCTCACTCTCTCTGTACTCCTCTCTCATCCCTCGCTCTCTCTGTACTCCTCTCTCATCCCTCGCTCTCTCTCTGTACTCCTCTCCTCATCCCTCGCTCTCTCTCTGTACTCTCTCATCATCCCTCGCTCTCTCTGTACTCCTCTCTCATCCCTCGCTCTCTCTGTACTCCTCTCTCATCCCTCGCTCTCTCTGTACTCCTCTCTTCATCCCTCGCTCTCTCTGTACTCCTCTCATCCCTCGCTCTCTCTGTACTCCTCTCTCATCCTCGCTCGCTCTGTACTCCTCTCATCCCTCGCTCTCTCTGTACTCCACTCATCCCTCACTCTCTTGTACTCCACTCATCCCTCTCTCTGTACTCCTCTCATCCTTCGCTCTCTGTACTCCTCCCTAATCCCTTGCTCTCTGTACGCATCCCATCCCTCACTCTTTCTGTACTCCTCTCTCATCCCTCACTCTCTCTGTACTCCTCTCATCCCTCGCTCTCTCTGTACTCCTCTCTCATCCTCGCTCTCTCTGTACTCCTCTCTCATTCCTCTCACTCTCTCTGTACTCCTCTCTCATCCCTCACTCTCTCTGTACTCCTCTCATCCTCGCTCTCTCTGTACTCCTCTCTCATCCCTCGCTCTCTCTGTACTCCTCTCTCATCCTCACTCTCTCTGTACTCCTCTCATCCCTCGCTCTCTCTGTACTCCTCTCTCATCCCTCGCTCTCTCTGTACTCCTCTCTCATCCCTCGCTCTCTCTGTACTCCTCTCATCCCTCGCTCTCTCTGTACTCCTCTCTCATCCCGTCTCTCTGTACTCCTCTCATCCCTCGCTCTCTCTTGTACTCCTCACTCATCCTCACTCTCTTTGTACTCCACTCATCCCTCTCTCTGTACTCCTCTCATCCTTCCGCTCTCTGTACTCCTCCCTAATCCCTTGCTCTCTGTACGCATCCCATCCTCTCACTCTTTCTGTACTCCTCTCTCATCCCTCACTCTCTCTGTACGCCTCTCTCATCTCTTGCTCTGTACTCCTCAATCATACCTCGCTCTCTCTCTGTACGCCTCTCATCCCCCGCTCTTTTTGTACGCCTCTCTCATCCTCTCTCTGTACTCCTCTCATCCCTTCTGTACTCCTCTCATCCCTCTCTGTACTCCTCATCCCTCACCTCTTTTACTCCTCTCATCCCTGTGACTCCTGTCTCTCTGTGACTCCTCTTCCATTCCCCCTCTTTCACCCCCTTTCATCCCCTCTTTCATTCCACCCCTCTCTTTCATCCCCCTCTCCCTCTCTTTCATTCCTTCTCTCTTTCATTCCCCTCTCTCATCCCCCCTCTCTCATTCATCCCCTCTCTCATTCATCCTCTCTCTCATTCATCCCCTCTCTCTCTTTCATCCCCTCTCTCTCTTTCATCCCCTCTCTCTTCATCCCCCCTCTTTCATCCCCTCTCTCTCTTCATTCCCTCTCATTCATCCCCTCTCTCATTCATCCCCCTCTCTCATTCATCCCTCTCTCTCATTCACCCCCCTCTTTCATCCCCCTCTCTTTCATCCCCCTCTCTTTCTTTCATCACCTCCTCTCTCTTTCTTCATCACCTCCTCTCTTTCTTTCATCACCTCCTCTCTCTTTCTTTCATCACCTCCTCTCTCTTTCTTTCATCACCTCCTCTCTTTCTTTCATCACCTCACTCCTCCTCTCTTCTTTCATCACCTCCTCTCTCTCTCTTTCATCACCTCCTCTCTCTCCTTTCATCACCTCCTCTCTCTTCTTTCATCACCTCCTCTCTCTTTCATCACCTCCTTCTCTCCTCTTCATCCCCCCTCTCTCTCTGTGTCTGTGATCCCTCTTCCTGTCTGTGTCTTTATTGTCCCCCCTGCATGCTGCCCCCCCCTCCTTCCGAATGAGTTCAGAGGGAGAGCTGCGGGGTGGGGATAAGGGGTGAAGGTAAATTACAAAAAAAAGATGCCCGGGTGAATCATCAGCTGGGGAAGCTTACCTTTCCCCCTGGCTGCTGCTCAGCTGCTCTCCTTACCAGTCGCCTTCCTTCCACATGGCTGGAAACAGGAAGAGGTGCTGGAGGATGGGGAGGAGCAGCCGTGTCTCACTGAGCAGCTGATGAGTGACACCTAGTGGCTGCTCTGCCCAAAATACTCCTGCACATTTTACAACACGGTGGGGCCGCTTGAGAGGATCGGCTTCATCACGGTGTGTGTGTGTGCTGTGTGTGTGCGCGCGTGGCAGATCTGTCAGACGGCCGGCGGCTCCTCTATTCTTGGGGCAGCTGTGGGGCCTATTTAATGGAAGGGGCCTGGAGCGGCCACTCCATCCGCCCCTACGTTAATCCGGCCCTGTATACAGAATGCATCTGTAAACATGTAACACAGTGACTATATACAGAATGCACCTGTAAACACGTAACACAGTATGCACCTGTAAACATGTAACACAGTGACTATATACAGAATGCGCCTGTAAACATGTAACATAATGACTATATACAGAATGCATCTGTAAACATGTAACATAGTGACTATATACAGAATGCGCCTGTAAACATGTAACAGTGACTATATACAGAATGCACCTGTAAACATGTAACATAATGACTATATACAGAATGCATCTGTAAACATGTAACACAGTGACCTATATACAGAATGTGCCTGTAAACATGTAACACAGTGACTATATACAGAATGCACCTGTAAACATGTAACACAGTGACTATATACAGAATGCACCTGTAAACATGTAACACAGTGACTATATACAGAATGCACCTGTAAACATGTAACAGTGACTATATACAGAATGCGCCTGTAAACATGTAACACAGTGACTATATACAGAATGCACCTGTAAACATGTAACACAGTGACTATATACAGAATGCTCCTGTAAACATGTAACACAGTGACTATATACAGAATGCGCCTGTGAACATGTAACAGTGACTACATACAGAATGCACCTGTAAACATGTAACACAGTGACTATATACAGAATGCGCCTGTAAACAAGTAAGACAGTGACTATACAGAATGCACCTGTAAACATGTAACATAGTGACTATATACAGAATGCGCCTGTAAACATGTAACACAGTGACTATATACAGATTGCACCTGTAAACATGTAACATAGTGACTATATACAGAATGCGCCTGTAAACAAGTAAGACAGTGACTATACAGAATGCACCTGTAAACATGTAACTGTCACGGTTCCCAGATCCCACCACGCAGTACTTAACGCCCCACACTCCACAGAGCCCAGACGCTACCAACAGAGTAGCCGTGAATGATCTCCAACTGTCTGGTCCTTAGAATAGGCCAGGTAAACTAGCTAGACAGAAAGGGTTAACAACACGGGGAGTAGTCAGGCGAGCCAGAATCAGGAATACAGAGTTCAGAATGGTCAAATGGAATAGCCGGGTCGATATCAGAGCAGTAGCGTAGTACAAGAAAATGGTCTAGGGCAACAGAAGGCAGAATAGTCAGAAAACAAGCAGAGGTCAATAACGGGTTAATTCAATATAGCAGTCAGGTACAAGGAGCTCAGGTATGGATAACCACGATCTGGCAACTGCTGAGAATACACTGAGGGTTTTTAAAAATCTTCACCAGACCACGCCCCCCACTCAAGCCGCGCCTCATGCAACCACCTCCCTGCCTGTCTCCATTTAAACCGGGCATTGGTCAGCGAGCAGCATCAGACATGCTGCCCTCAAGCACACAGGTAGGGCTGAAAGCCCCCAACGTTACAGTAACATAGTGACTATATACAGAATGTGCCTGTAAACATGTAACACAGTGACTATGTACAGAATGCACCTGTAAACATGTAACATAGTGACTATATACAGAATTTGCCTGTAAACATGTAACACAGTGACTATATACAGAATGCACCTGTAAACATGTAACAGTGACTATATACAGAATGCACCTGTAAACATGTAACAGTGACTATATACAGAATGCACCTGTAAACATGTAACAGTGACTATATACAGAATGCACCTGTAAACATGTAACACAGTGAATGCACCTGTAAACATGTAACATAGTGACTATATACAGAATGCGCCTGTAAACATGTAACACAGTGACTATTACAGAATGCACCTGTAAACATGTAACACGATATATGAATGCGCCTGTAAACATGTAACAGTGACTATATACAGAATGCACCTGTAAACATGTAACACAGTGACTATATACAGAATGCACCTGTAAACATGTAACACAGTGACTATATACAGAATGCGCCTGTAAACATGTAACACAGTGACTATTTACAGAATGCACCTGTAAACATGTAA
This sequence comes from Leptobrachium leishanense, assembly GCA_009667805.1. Taxonomy (NCBI): domain Eukaryota; kingdom Metazoa; phylum Chordata; class Amphibia; order Anura; family Megophryidae; genus Leptobrachium; species Leptobrachium leishanense. Next base: position 3,997,233 of record CM019074.1, on the reverse strand, counting down.
CACAGTGACTATATACAGAATGCGCCTGTTAACATGTAACACAGTGACTATCAGTGGCGTAGCGTGGGGGGGGCTGGGGGGGCCGTGGCCCGGGCGCAGTTTTCTTAGGGGCGCATAATTTCAAAAGAAATTTGCGCCTCTAAAACTTGAGGCCCGGACTGACCCGCCGGGCCCTCGGCCGCCGCCCAAGGGCCCGCGGGTTGAGGGGACCCAGATGCCGGGCAGCAGGAGTGCCTGCCGGTCCTGAACAGTGAGTCCGTCCGTGTTGAAGGGGAGGCGGCTGCGTGCAGGTGCAGCCGGTCACGTGGTCCGGCTAATGAGGTTTTACGGAGTCTCTGTACCACCTGACTGGCTGGACCGCGTGACCTGCACACGCACGCAGCCGCCTCCCCTTCAACACGGATGGACTCACTGTTCAGGACCGGGCAGGCACTCCCGCTGCCCGGCATCTGGGCCCCCTCAACCCCTGCTGGATCCGGAGCTGGGGCAATATCCAGGTGAGAGCTGGGGCAAATCCATGAGCTGGGAGTATATCCATGAGCTGGGGGTATATCCATGAGCTGGGGCAATATCCATGAGCTGGGGGTATATCCATGAGCTGGGGGTATATCCATGAGCTGGGGCAAATCCATGAGCTGGGGCAAATCCATGAGCTGGGGCAATATCCATGAGCTGGGGGTATATCCATGAGCTGGGGCAAATCCATGAGCTGGGGTATATCCATGTGTGAGCTGGGGCATATCCATGAGCTGGGGCAAATCCATGAGCTGGGGGTATATCCATGAGCTGGGGCAAATCCATGAGCTGGGGGTATATCCATGAGCTGGGGCAAATCCATGAGCTGGGGCATATCCATGAGCTGGGGCATATCCATGAGCTGGGGCAATATCCATGTGTGAGTTGGGGCAAATCCATGAGCTGGGGCAAATCCATGTGTGAGCTGGGGCAAATCCATGTGAGAGCTGGGGCAAATCCATGTGAGAGCTGGGGCAAATCCAAGAGCTGGGGCAAATCCATGAGCTGGGGCAAATCCATGTGTGAGCTGTGGCAAATCCCATGAGCTGGGGCAATATCCATGTGTGAGCTGGGGCAAATCCATGAGCTGGGGGTATATCCATGAGCTGGGGCAATATCCATGAGCTGGGGCAAATCCATGAGCTGGGGCAATATCCATGTGAGAGCTGGGGCAATATCCATGTGTGAGCTGGGGCAATATTCATGTGTGAGCTGGGGCAATATCCATGTGAGAGCTGGGGCAATATCCATGTGTGAGCTGGGGCAATATCCATTGTGAGCTGGGGCAATATCCATGTGAGAGCTGGGGCAATATCCATGTGTGAGCTGGGGCATATTCATGTGTGAGCTGGGGCAATATCCATGTGAGAGCTGGGGCAATATCCATGTGTGAGCTGGGGCAATATCCATGTGTGAGCTGGGGCAATATCCATGTGAGAGCTGGGGCAATATCCATGTGTGAGCTGGGGCAATATCCATGTGTGAGCTGGGGCAATATTCATGTGTGAGCTGGGGCAATATTCATGTGTGAGCTGGGGCAATATCCATGTGTGAGCTGGGGCAATATCGATAACGTGTCCACAGGTTGGGGGGGGGGGCGCACAATTCTTGGCTGGCCCCGGGCGCTGACAACCCATGCTACGCCACTGGTAACTATATACAGAATGCACCTGTAAACATGTACAGTAACATAATGACTATTTCCTACATATTTATTTTCTGTTAATCTGTATATTTGTGTTAATATCTTGCATTTTACTACTTTGTATTTCTGTAACATTTCAATGTTCTTGAACCCAGGACAACTTGAAAATGAGAGAAATCTCAATGTATCCTTCCTGGTAAAATCCTTTATAAATAAATAAATAATATAGACACTAAAAACACAAAAATAATCAAGAAATAATCCACACATAAAATGTATTATACACACAATAACATAACACCAAAAAAAATCAAGATATAAAAGTATTCCAAAGTAACACAAAAATGATCCAAACACAAAAAAGATACTATACATAAGAACACAAAAAATAATCGAAACACAAAATGAATCCACGAATAAAAAACAAAAAACTAATCCACACAGAATAAATAAAATATAACACATAACCCCATAATTTACTCAGAATAACACAAATTAATCCAGACATGAAAAAATAACTGGCACACAACACAATAAGTCACACTGCCGCCCAACTTAAATAACTCGCACTCTTACAGTTACAAGTATTTATAAAGCGCTAACAAGTTCCGTAGCGCTGTACAATGGGAGGCAGAACAACAAACATACATACAGGATAAACACACAGAACAGTAGGAGAGAGGACTCTGCTCAAAAGCTTACAATCTAAGAGAGGGGTGACATACTAGGTGAGGGCGAAGTATCGGGGGGAATGTGGGCTGGGTGGGAAGATAGAGTTATGAAATGTACAGGGGGGAATCATGGAGTGAGCTGATAGGCTTCTCTAAAGTAATGCATTTTCATAGACTTCCTGAAGGACTGGAGAAGCGGGGAGAGTCTGATGTTGCCGGGGAGGGAGTTCCATAGAAAGGGGGCAGCTGGAGGAGAGGTCCTGAAGGCGGGAGTTGGGGGTGCGGGTACGAGGAGCTAATCACATCAGATCATTGGCCGAGCGAAGTGGTCGAGACGGGATGTACCTGCTAATAAGGGAGGAGATGTAGGCAGCGGCGCAGTTATGGAGGAGATGTAGGCAGTGGCGCGGTTACGGAGGAGATGTAGGCAGCGGTGCGGTTATAGAGGAGATGTAGGCAGCGGCGCGGTTATGGAGATGTAGGCAGCGGTGTGGTTATGGAGGAGCTGTAGGCAGCGGCGTGGTTATGGAGGAGATGTAGGCATCGGCGCGGTTATGGAGGAGATGTAGGCAGCGGTGCGGTTATGGAGATGTAGGCAGCCGCGCAGTTATGGAGAAGATGTAGGCAGTGGCGCGGTTATGGAGATGTAGGCAGCGGCGCGGTTATGGAGATGTAGGCAGCGGCGCGGTTATGGAGAAGTAGGCAGCGGCGTGGTTATGGAGGAGATGTAGGCAGCGGCGCGGTTATGGAGGAGATGTAGGCAGCGGCGCAGTTATGGAGGAGATGTAGGCAGCCGCGCAGTTATGGAGGAGATGTAGGCAGCGGCGCAGTTATGGAGGAGATGTAGGCAGCCGCGCAGTTATGGAGAAGATGTAGGCAGCCGCGCAGTTATGGAGATGTAGGCAGCCGCGCAGTTATGGAGGAGATGTAGGCAGCGGCGCAATTATGGAGGAGATGTAGGCAGCTGCGCAGTAATGGAGGAGATGCAGGCAGTGGCGCAGTTATGGAGGAGATGTAGGCAGCGGCGCAGTTATGGAGATGTAGGCAGCGGCGCAGTTATGGAGGAGATGTAGGCAGCGGCACAGTTATGGAGATGTAGGCAGCGGCGCAGTTATGGAGGAGATGTAGGCAGCGGCGCAGTTATGGAGGAGATGTAGGCAGCGGCGCAGTTATGGAGGAGATGTAGGCAGCCGTGCAGTTATGGAGGAGATGTAGGCAGCCGCGCAGTTATGGAGGAGATGTAGGCAGTGGCGCAGTTATGGAGGAGATGTAGGCAGTGGCGCAGTTATGGAGATGTAGGCAGTGGCGCAGTTATGGAGATGTAGTGTCGGGTATATTACAGAAAGGAAAAATTAAAATGGATGCCTGTAGCCATTTTGTTTTTAAAGACAGTTTTTTTTCCTTTCAATTTTCTCTAGGTTTAGAAATGAACGAGATTTTTTTTTACAGAGTTCATTCCTGGGTGAAGTCTTTTATATTTTAAAGAAGTGCCAGACATGAAGGAATCTAGAATGTTTTGTGTGATAATGCTAGAGTTAAGTGCTAAGACGTGTCATAATTAAATTTATTGGTCTGTCTTAAGTTTTTAAAACAAAAGATATTTTGTCTTTTGGGTATAGGAATAAGAGTTAATATCTCTGTAATATAGATTTATATTCACAAAATATATGTTTATAATCAAGGTATATTTTATTATATTTACAGTAGGAAATATACACTCCAATAAATATTGTAGAAAGTATATAATTGGTAAATAATAAAAATGACTAAAGAATAGATTCTGTTGAGTTAACCAGAAAAGAATTTAGCTGATAGGACTCTGAGTAACCAAAAGGGAGTGAGGATATAAATTAGGTATGACAGATAGAGACACAGTGTCTATAGTGACTGATAGAGAGTCTTTGTTAAGTCAGATTGAACTTTGACCCAAGATAAGAATATTAAAAAGAAATGGTGGAATTAATTAAGAAGTGCAATACTGCCCTCTAGAGGATAGTAAATATTATAATTGATATACCAATAATATTGCCAGTGACGTCAAATTGGCTATAATAAGCGGCAATGTTGGTTGCAAATCAGTCCGAGATTCCAGCATTCAGACTCACACTGCAATGCATTACACATGACCCTCTGAGAGTCCGAGATTGCAGCATTCAGACTCACACTGCAATGCATTACACATGACCCTCTGAGAGTCCGAGATTCCAGCATTCAGACTCACACCGCAATGCATTCAGATGTCCAGTACACATAGCAGATCCCAGGACATGAGGCAATCAAGATTCTCACCAAATCTCTAACTCACATGCATTGATTATCTGATATCGATAATCTTCACACATTCCAAATTATTACATCAGGAATTCCAAGGCAGACTTATCAAAATCCAAATTGGACAGGTAATGTATGAAATTAAGGAATTAATGTAATTATATATATTTGTAGATATTCTTGCAACGTAGACTGAGATTTCTCAGATACTGTTAGATCCAGAATCTAAATATCTTTATTCTGCAGATAAAGATGTGAAGAAGTGGATATAAGGATTTATTCTAAAGAAATGTTGTAAGATCGATACCAATATATATATATTGAATTTGGAAATTACTGTGATTAAAATTAATAAGCAAAGAATTATATAACTACAAAATAAAAAGCAAAAGATTAGAAGTTTGATTCTCGAGATTAGGGGAGGATTCACTAAATAAGTTTTTATTACTTATCATTAAATTAGCTCATCTTTTGTTGATCCATGTAGCATAGAGATATATATATATATCTATAAGAGCTGGCTGGTTAAACATTGTTTGCTGGGAAATGTATATTGTAATAAGCAGAAATGTTTATTAACCATTTGTGTATTAGTTACTAACTGATAAGGTAAATGATATTAATCAATATGCAGTTACTAACCGGAGATACATATATTGTGAAGCTAGTTTTTATATGCTGATGGATTGTGGTTTATAATTTTTGTTTATGATATGAGATTTGAAACTTTTTTGTATACGTAATAATATATATATTTTTTATCCGATTATTGATTATTGTATTTTTCAAAGCAAAACACAGACAATTAAAAGAATTCAGGAGAATTTCTAAGAAATATAAACGATTGATATTTGTGTCTCATATGGTTTTCTTATGAAATAATAATCCCTGATATATTGGAGGCAACTGCCGAGATAGGTCCAGTAATCCAACATAGACATATTGGAGGCTTGGCTGAAAAGTCCAATATATAACGTGTTGTATTCACGTGCAGAGATTATATCTGACAAATTGGAGGCACTGCTGAGATAGGTCCAGTAAATCCAATATACAAATTGAGGCACTGTTCGAGATTGTAGTTTTTGTTTGGAATATAATTGTCAGTATTGTCTGATTAGACAGAGATAAGTATATATATATATATATATATTATATATATATATATATATATATAATTTTGACTCCTTGTTGTATTTTGACTTGTGGTTTTACGGTTGTCTACTAAACAGTGTAAAAAATGTCAGAGTCAGAATCTGAGACTCAGGAAGATGTAGAGATACATGCAGATCAAATAGTATTGATAGATGTTATGTCTTATCTAAAGGACAAGTTACACGTCACAGACGATTTATTTGATTGGATAAAAGAATTGCAAGCAAATGTATCTAATTATGTTGTTCAATCTGGTCAGATCAATCAAATTTTCTGGAGTGTTTGCGAAAGATAAGTGCAGCCACAAATAAAAAAGACAAAGAGATTTTTGTTTTAAAAATTGTGCCTGAATGCATATACTTGATCGCAGAAATGAACAAGAGATTGAATGATGACAAAGAAACCAGAGACAGCTTAGAAAATAAAAATTGTGACTTGCATGATACCGTAAATAAATTAAAAGATGAGTCAGAACGAATGATAATGGAGTTGAAAGTGTGTGCAAAAGAAAAAGATCAATTGCAAGATGAGATTGCTCAATTATCCAAATTAAATAAGGAGCTGAATAAAAAATTGGCGAGAATGAAACGCGAACATGAGAAATTCGCTGATGAGTTACGTCAGATTGAAACTGATGTTCGAAGGGTTAAAAATCCTTGGTTAGAGAAGTTCCATTTGAAAGCTTTGAGCTATAACTCACTGATTAGGCCTGACAGCTCTGTTTATCTGAAGAGCCAGAGTGAGCAGAGCGAATGTGAAAGTGAAACTAAATCTCATGATGAAAAAAGAGCGAAGCCTCTTACACAGGAGTATTTCAAATCACATCACTCTAGCCAGCCACAGCCTATAAAGAAATCTCATAAAGTTCAGGATTTAACGAAAATTTTTAATTTCTTAACAAACTCAGTAGGTATTTTTGACCTTAAGGGATTGCCAAAAATAATAAATCATTTAAATATGTTTGAAGAAGCTTTGGCAATATTAGGAATTAATTCAGATGCTCAGAAAATTGAGTTGATCCCATGGGTCTTTGAAGGCAAACATAGGTATTTTTTTCAGTCTTTGAAAGAATCTGGTATACGTAACTGGAGTAAAATAGTCTCCGAGGTCAAATCTGAATTTGGGCCTCACCGTACCAGTCTAGCTGCGAAAAGAGCAATTTTAACTCTAAAATGCAGACCTAATCAAAGCCCCCGTGAATTTCTTTCAGTCCTTAAAAATGCGTACAGCTTGCTGAAAGAAACCCAGATTTTGAAAATCCTGAATTTATCCAATTATTTTATGACGCATTGCCAAATAAAATAAAGGTTATTTTGGCAAGAGATTATGACCCGAGAAATGGTTTGGATTGGGTACTAAAAGAAAGTATGACCCTATTTACTGTATTTGAATATAGTGAAGAAACTCAGGGGAAAAGAGTGAAAAACTCACCTGAGGAAATAGCGGAAACTCACGTAAAAAGGGTGATATTAAATTTGAGTCCCACAAAAAGAGTTATGCGGAAATATTGCGTGACTCCATACCTCAAAGGGAAAAATCCAAGCCAGATCAGGAAAGAGGGTTGCCAGAGAAAATTCAGGAAGTAAATTTCAATCTAGGAAGCAATGGGTACCTAGAAGTCAGTGGGTTAAATCAAGGGAAATTGTACCTAGACAGGAAGCAACCAGAGGTAAGACTGAATCTGAGGAGTCTGATAATGCACAAGCTTCGTCCCCAAGACGAATAGAAAGCGGAGATATAATGTACACCAGCGTATTGGTCAAATGCAGGAAAATTTCCGTGTGCTGACAGAAAAACTGGATCAGATCACTCAGTTAATGACTGGAAATAACCCTGGTCAGGTTGTAAGCGATGCAACACCTGCAGCCCCACCCAACCAGTGACTAGATGATGTTTCTGATGAAGTAACCAGTATCCATGACAATTTACCAGAAAGTGATGATGAAATGATTAATACAAATGTTTGTATGTTTGATGATTTAAACCCTTCCCTGCAAAGAGAAGGAAAATGTATTTTATCTCCCCCAGACTAAGTGCGAGCAAGCTGAGAAGACTGGATCCGAAATGGAAAGCACAGCTGCCAAAGCACGTTTGAGAGAGCAAAATCAGTCAGTAAAATCTGTACAAAACCTAATTTCATATCTCACTCCAAATTTCTCTATAAATTGCGTAGCATTGAAGACCGATATTATGTGAATGTAGAATTACAAGATAATTTACCACATATTCCGTCCTTGCTAGACAGTGGAAGCCAAGTTATGTTAATATCAGCCCATTATTTTGAACAGGTCCAAGAACTATCCTCCAGGAAGCCTAGATTAGATAAATCTAATGCTAATCTAGTGAGTGTGAGTGGCACATCTCTGAAAGTTCTGGGCACGGCTAAATTGGATTTTAAATTGGGGAATAAAGTAATTCGGCATCCAACGCTTGTTGTGGATCTGCCCCAAAATCGCCTAATTATTGGAATGGACCTTCTCAAAAGGTTAAATCCAATCATTGATTTTATCAATGAGGTTATTTGGTCCCAAGTAAATGTTCCAATCAGCTACGATAGATCCCAATCCCATCACACTCAGCGTAACTGCCACGTGATTGAGGAAAGGCCGGATTCTATTGAAGTCCACTTCAGAAATAGCCAGACACCTGATATCTCTTTCTTAAGGCCAAAGCCCCTGACTCCAGGAGAGCAGGAGGATAACACCATATGTGTCCCCCGAGAGAATTCGAGATATATGTCTGGAAAATGACGTGCTAATTATTCACCTCCACAAAAGGGAAACAGAACCAAATGGGCAAAGTGACCATTCTCAGTTCTTAACTGAAATAGAGAAGATAAATGAAGAGGTATTTTTCCCTATACATGTAAATAGTTTAGCTGGAGAAAACATGGCTAAGTTAGATTTGTGCCAGGAATATAGCTATATTAGCAAGAAGATTTTTTATTTATTTATAAAAGGATTTTACCAGGAAGGATACTTTGAGATTTCTCTCGTTTTCAAGTATGTCCTGGGTTCGAGAACATTGATTGGTTACAGAAATACAAAATAGTAAAATGCAAGAAATTAACACAAGACCAAATATACAGATTAACAGAAAAATAAATATGGAGGAAATAAAGTCATTATGTTACATGTTTACAGGTGCATTCCGTATTGAGGTATGTTAATAGGGAAGTCTTAAGGGACTTTAGACTGGGGGAAGATTTGACGGTGTCTGGGAGGTTATTCCATATTTGCGGTGCTCTGTAGGAAAATGAGGATCGAGCCATTTTCTTTTTGTATTGCGGTATTGCAAGTAAGGTGCTGGTCCTGGATCTGAGGTTATAGGATGAGGGAACTGCCGGGGGAAGCAGCATATTCAGGTAGGGTGGTAGCTTCCCACCAGGTTGGAAAGGTGAAGGGTGCGTCTAGAGTCCAGTGATGGCCAGTTTAGTTCTTTTAACATGTCACAATGGTGTGTCATGTAGTTACATTGTAGCACAAAGCGACAGAATGAGTTATACAATGTAGTAAGTTTCTGAAGGTGTGTTTGCGGGGCGGCTGCATACACTACATCTCCGTATTCAATGGCTGGCATAAGCATTTGTTGTACAATCTGCTTTCTTACCGCGGGCTCAGGCAGGATTTGTTTCTGTACAGGGCACCTAGTTTGGGGTAGAGTTTAGATGAGAGTTTTTCGATGTGGGGGCCAAAAGATAGATTTGGGTCTAACCACATACCTAGGTATTGAGAGAAGTGACTGTGGTCAGCGTGCTATTTGATTTTGTCCCAACACATAGATGGGGTGTTTGCAATTTGTGTAGTTTAGGTGCAGTTCCAAAGAGCATTGTAAAGTTTTGTCAGTATTTAGAAAAAGTTTGTTATTTGCGATCCACTTTTCTACCCCTGTGAATTGTTCTTGCAGCACAGCCTCCAGCTGTGGGAGATTTGGTTTGCTGGTATAGATTACAGTGTCGTCTGCATACATGTGTACAGTTGAAGCTTTGCATACATTGGGCAGATCGTTTATGAATATTGTGAATAGCAGGGGGCCAAGTATCGAGCCTTGTGGTACACCGCACGTGACTGGGAGGGGAGGGAAGTGCTGTCAGAAGTGGACACAAATTGAGACCTATCAGACACATATGATTGGAACCAGGTTAACGTACTATCACCAATACCAGAGTTCTTAAGTTTTTGTAATAGGATGCCATGGTCTACTGTGTCAAAAGCCTTGGCAAAATCAAGGAAGATGGCTCCAGTTAGATTTCCTTGTTCCATGCCAGCTTGGATATCATTACAAACTTTTAAAAGGGCAGTTGTAGTTGAATGGTTTGGACGAAAGCCTGATTGATCTGGGTTAAATAGTTCTGATACTGATAATAATCACGTAATTGAGTGTAGACACATTTTTTCCAGAATTTTTGACATTACAGGGAGCAGTGATATTGGGCGGTAGTTGGATACCAAAGTATTGTCTCCACTTTTATGGATAGGTACCACCCTTGCAGTCTTCCAGAGTTGGGTATGTATCCAGTCGCCAGTGATTCATTAATCAGGGTTGCGACAGGTTTTGCAATTGCTGGTGCACTGATTTTCAGCAGCATTGCTGGGATTTGATCAGGTCCAGACTGGTATTTCATTTTTTGGTTACGGAGAAGTTTAGTAATGGCACTGACAGGCACTGGCCTAAAACTGAATTTCTCTGGTTACGGGGTCTTTGCACTGTTGGTGGGTCCTGACCTGCGTGCGGCCTTTCTGATTGCGTGTCATTTCCTAGCTTAGCAATCAGGGTGGTGGCGCATCCAACAAAATAATTATTAAAAGCATTTGCTACATCTAGGGGGTGTTGTACAGTTTGGTTGTTTACTTTTAAAGCAGCTGTTTGGGAGTGGCTGGGGGGTGCTTGTATGTTACTTATGATTTTCCAAAAATTTCTGGGGTTTGATATGTTATTGTTTAAATTTTCATTGAAGTATTGGGCTTTAGCCATTTTTGTTTCTTTTGTGCATTCATCCGGCATTTTCGGTATTCACAGTGATCGTTCATGGATCCAGTACTCTTGAACTTTGACCACAGGGAGTCTCTAAGCTGGAACATATGCGTGAGGTCAGCTGTAACCCAGGGGAGATGGGCCCCTTTTACTCGCACTTTGCGCAGTGGGGTATGGGTGTTCCAGACTTTCAGGAGCTCGGCTTGAAAGTATTCAATTGCACAGTCCAGGTCTGGGATTAGGTTTAGTCTGTACCATGGGAGCTGTTTGAGATCATTTAGGAAGGATTCAAGATTAAATTTCTTGAAAGACCTGGTGATTATTACCTTTGGTGGACATTTTATGGCCCTTATTTTGCGCACACAGTACACTAGGCAGTGATCACTGAAACTGCTAGCGAGAACGCCTGCCTCCTGTATTCGATCAGGACATGAGGAGAGAATCCAGTCCAGCAAGGTGTGGTTAGGGCTTTTCATATTAATGCGAGTGGGGGAGGAGATTAATTGTGTTAGCTGCAAAGCCTTAAACAGTGAGCAGTGTTTATTGTTTTTAGGATTCAGCCAATCAACATTAAAGTCGCCGAGGACCAGCAGTTCGCTTTTTTGATGCTAAATAAAATAGCTGACCTTAAAGTGATCAGATACCCAAATCCTCAAGATGAGTGGATAACAGATCTAGATAATGATGGAGACAGTCCTAATGTTATTGGTAAAAGTTATGTTATGTATTTCTAGAAGAAATAAAACTGCCAAGCTCAATTGCATGATTGTCATCCTAGATCATCTCAAGATATGTGAAAATGGACCAGCAGAAGACACTTAACTGGTATCGTGTGAAGTGATGTTTTAATTAACATGTGATTCTTCTTCCCAGCATTCAGATGTTTAACTCAAGCTAGTAGATAGACTAGATCCATACGGTTAATTAAATTTAATCAGAGATCAGAGTATCTATAGGGAATGTGAGTGAAATCGCTAGTCTATGAATGGTTATTTATACTCTTTCTTTTAACAGAAATTGAGATAAGTGGTTAATCCAAACTGCGACGCTAATTCGCAAAGATGAATCGGACCACCAAAGACTGCGACTATCTGGAAATTCTACGGTTTTCCGCACAATTCCAAGGAGAATGCTAAAGTCCCATGCGAATCAAGCTCATGCAAGCCTGAAAGACATGCTGGATAAAGCCAAGATACTGTAACGTTGGGGGCTTCCAGCCCTACCTGTGTGCTTGAGGACAGCAAGTCTGATGCTGCTCGCTGACCACTGCTCGGTTTAAATGGAGACAGGCAGGGAGGTGATTGCATGAGGTGTGGCTTGAGTGGGGGGCGTGGTCTGGTGAAGGTCTTTAAAAACCCTCAGTTAGTTCCAGAAGTTGCCAGATCGTGGTTATCCATCCTGAGCTCCTTGTACCTGACTGCTATATTGATTTAACCTGTTACTGACCTCTGCTTGTGTTCTGACCATTCTGCCTTCTGTTGCCCTAGACTATTTGCTTGTACTACGCTACTGCTCTGATACCAACCCGGCTATTCCATTTGACCATTCTGAACTCTGTATTCCTGATTCTGGCTCGGCTGACTCCTCTCCGTATTGTTAACCCTTTTCTGTCTAGCTAGTTTACCTGGCCAATTCTAAGGACCAGACAGATAGGGATCATTCACAGCTACACTGTTGGTAGCTTCTGGTTTTGTGGAGTGTTGGGGTTAAGTACTGTGTGGTGGGATCCGGGAACCGTGACATTACGATCTGGCCAATATGGATCCCGCAGATTTAACACAGCACTTGGCTACCTTTGTATCCAGACAGGATGAGCAGGATCATAGGATGGATCAGTTTGCCATTGCCTTACAAACTATCCTGAATCGTACTGCACACCTGGAACCAGTTGGGGTTGCACCCCCGCCTGCTATACCTGTGCCCCCTGTCGTTCAGACATCCCAGGTACACATAATGAGGCAGCCAGTACATAGTGAGCAAGCAGTAATTCTAGAGGTGCTGGAGATCCTGAGAGGGGCTAACAAGCTCATTACTCAGCACCTGGATATCCTGTATGCAAGGTTGCTGCAACCTCCTAGGGACGTCTTCCCAAAGGAGCCTGTTCCAGTTCCAGTTAAAGGTTCCAGAGGACCCCTGACCCTGGAGGAAAGGGTATGGAGGAAGACTCAGGGCTTATGCTTTTATTGCGGTTCTTTCCTGCATAAAAGAATGGACTGTCAATTGCGCCCCCAGAAGTTACCCTCCATGTTCCAGCCTTACAGGCTCCAAAATCCACTGCCCAACAGGGAGAGACCAGGTGTAATGCCCAGCAGTGGGAAGTCAAGAGTGCTGCCCTGCAGCATGAACAATCTAAGGTGGCTGCTCAGCAGCACAAAGAATCTGAGTCTGCTGTTTGTCAGCTTCAAGTCCTGTCCATGTCTACTGTGCCTAAGCTAGCAGTTCTAGTCAAGAGTGCTGCCTGCAGCACGAACAAATCAAGTCCACTGCCTCGCAGTGCGAGATCTGGTCCACCGTTAACCAGTTTGAGAGCCAGTCCACTGCACAGCAGTTCAAGAGACAGTGCCAAGCCAAGGTGGTTGCAAAGCACTGTGAGATCAAGATTGTTGCCGAGCCGGTAGCTGCCAAGCCACGCTCACCCGAGCCGGTAGCTGCCAAGCCACGCTCACCCGAGCCGGTAGCTTCCAAGCCACGCTCACCCGAGCTGGTAGCTGCCAAGCCACGCTCACCCGAGCCGGTAGCTGCCAAGCCACGCTCACCCGAGCCGGTAGCTGCCAAGCCACGCTCACCCGAGCCGGTAGCTGCCAAGCCACGCTCACCCGAGCCGGTAGCTGCCAAGCCACGCTCACCCGAGCCAGTAGCTGCCAAGCCACGCTCACCCGAGCCGGTGGCTGTTGCCAAGCCACGCTCACCCGAGCTGGCTGTTGCCAAGCCATGCTCACCCGAGCTGGCTGTTGCCAAGCCACGCTCACCCGAGCTGGCTGCTGCCGCCATGTCCGAGTCGCCGCAGAGCCGTGCTGTTGCTGCCATGTCCAAGTCACCACAGAGTCGTGCTAAAGGCGCTGCTCCTCCTGTCCTTGCCAAGGGTGCTACCCAACCGGTCCACACCAAGGGCGCTGCCCCACCAAGCCCAGCTGTCCCGGCGTCTTCGAGCCCAGCTGTCCCAGTGTCTTCGAGCCCAGTGGTTCCAGTCCAGTCGCCGCAGAGCCGTGCCAAGGTCCCTGACCCACAGATCCGTACCACTGGTGCCGTGTTCGTGTTGCTGCAGTGCAGAGAGGACACTGTTGCTGTCCATTCCGCGTCCTGTACCAGGGGTAGGAGACGCAAAAGGACTGGTGCCAGTGCCTTCCAACCTGGACCCAGCTTTGGCTCCCAAGAGGTCTGTACCTCAGGCCCGCAAGCCCGAGAGTCGAGTCCTGTCCCTGCTGGATGTTTCCGAGCCTCTAACGGTGCTATTATATGCCTTGAGGACCGAGAGGTGTATGAGAGGGCTCTACGTATCTACAAGACCCATTGACTTTTTTCTTGTCATTTTTCTTGTTGTCCTCTTTTGAGCATCCGGCGTCTGCTCGTGGAGAGGGGGTACTGTAACGTTGGGGGCTTCCAGCCCTACCTGTGTGCTTGAGGACAGCAAGTCTGATGCTGCTCGCTGACCACTGCCCGGTTTAAATGGAGACAGGCAGGGAGGTGATTGCATGAGGTGTGGCTTGAGTGGGGGGCGTGGTCTGGTGAAGGTCTTTAAAAACCCTCAGTTAGTTCCAGAAGTTGCTAGATCGTGGTTATCCATCCTGAGCTCCTTGTACCTGACTGCTATATTGATTTAACCTGTTACTGACCTCTGCTTGTGTTCTGACCATTCTGCCTTCTGTTGCCCTAGACTATTTGCTTGTACTACGCTACTGCTCTGATACCGACCCGGCTATTCCATTTGACCATTCTGAACTCTGTATTCCTGATTCTGGCTCGGCTGACTCCTCTCCGTATTGTTAACCCTTTTCTGTCTAGCTAGTTTACCTGGCCAATTCTAAGGACCAGACAGATAGGGATCATTCACAGCTACACTGTTGGTAGCTTCTGGGTTTTGTGGAGTGTTGGGGGTTAAGTACTGCGTGGTGGGATCCGGGAACCGTGACAGATACCGTTGATTGCTATGTACAAGGACCACCGAAGGAAAAGATTTGCCGCATATTTTATTGCAACTGCTGTTTGATACAGAGAGAGAAGCAAATGTTTACCGGAAGGATCTGGTACAAAACAAGAGAGTGTTCATACCCACACCAGTGATTCTCGTGAAAGTTCCTAAAGAATCAAGAGTTGTTATCGAGAAGTTACTTTTTATAAATGAAGTCTGATATGAAGAGATACAAATCGTTGTCGTATTCCAAGGGCAAGAGATCCCTATGAATCCAGATTTGAAATCTTTGCTAAGAACTAGCATGACCATACTATTGAACTTCTAATAAAAAGATAATATAACAATTTATGCTCCAATGTATTCACAGATTGATCATGAATTGCTATCTGCTTATAACGGGCCAAGATTACAGAGATTGTGATTTGTAAGTAATATGTTTCTAACTGTCTGGATGATTGTACTACACAAAGAAAGTAAGTACATTGAGTTTAAAAAACACTGTAACTTCACACGCCCACGAGACTCAGACACGAGAGGCTGCGTTTTCCCAGAGCTCCGCTTTAGAGACTACTGATTTCAGTTTATTTGGCACTTATTTTTAGTTTTTGGCTATCTGTCTGGTGTCGCCTGCCTTGCTGAGCCAGCGGACGCACGGAGAAACCCTGCGCAGAACCGAGAGGTGGTCTTGGGAGTTCGGGAGACCCCTGGAACGAAGACCGAGGCCTAGTGCGGGCGGCCATTTTGGGAGCCTGTGGAGGTGCCTAGAGTTACCGCACCGGCGGCAGAGTGTCCTGTCCCGATCCTGCCTGGGGCCCAGATGGGTAAGAAGACGGCGAAGCGGACAGACCCGGTATCCGACCCTGGCCAACGTGACATTCGCGACTCTCTGAGTAGCGGGCGGCTGTTTCCCGCGGGTCTCCCATCCCCCACCCTGCCTCCGGGATACGGTTCCTCTGATGAGGATGGCCTCACCTGGTCGAGGGGAAGTGGTGAGGAAGCTGATCTCCTCTCCTCGGAGCCTCCGTTGCAGGATCAGAAGACCAGGAAAGCCTCTGCGAAAAGGGCTGCTAAGGCGGCTCGTCGAAGGGCTGCGCTTTCTGCCCCTTCCAACACTGCTGCTGTGCAGACCGCCTCGTCGGCCTTCCTGGCGGCGACCCCGGGGGAGGATGTCCAACTTGCCACAAAGGGCGACATTAAAAGAATGATGAACGACATGCGAGCAATGTGGAGTGCTGATGTGGCGGGGGTTAAGGCGGAGGTGACCCTGGTGCAGGAGCAAGTAGTAGAACTTCGAGACCGTACAACAACAGTGGAAACATCGCAGACTCACCTGGCTTGTAGAGTGGACTCTCTTCAGATGCAAATAGAGACTCTGTCGCGTACGGTGGAACTGTTGGATGCCCGACACCGCCGACGTAACGTACGCATCCGAGGGGTGCCGGAATCTGTGCAGCCTGGGGAGACTGTGGCTTACGCCAATCGCCTGGCGGGCCACCTGCTGAAGCTCTCTCCCAGCGCACCAGAGACTTTTGGTTTGGCGATTCGCGTCCGGAAATCGGCGGCGGCCCCAGAGACGGCACCGCGGGATATAATTGCGGTAACGCGAGAGATGCCTACGAAACAAAAACTGATGTCGTTGCCTTCGGCGAGAGGTGTTGTTGCCTTTGAGTCGTCTGCAATAACCTTGTACAACGATTTGCCTTTTTTGACCTTGGCGGCGCGCCGGAGGTTTCGGGAGGTGGCGACCTGTCTTCGGGCTAGGGGAGTTCGGTACAGATGGGGGGTGGCGGGCACCATACTCTTTACACTCGACAATGTGCCGTATGTTTTTGGCACCCCGGATGAAGTGTGGTCGGTTCTTGCCCCCCTGGGGATTACCAGAGGCCCTGAGGCCATGGTAGCTGGCTCCTCAGCTTCGCCCTCTTTGGATCCAGGTTGAGGGTCTGCCACCCTCTCCCTCATCGCTGTAGAGTTCGAGACAGGATACCCGTGGTTTCTTAGATTACCCCCGGTGTTTATTATCGAGCCCCCCCCCCCCTCGCATGGTGTCCCGGCTTCTGGTTATTGCATCCCCCTTTTGACCCCCCCCTTTATTATTTGTTCCCCTCTCTTGCCGTACCTTATTTTGATGTCTTACCTATGACCCATCATTTTTTATTTTTTCTTTCCCTCACCCCCCCATGTCTTCACGATTATTTTATCTCCCCCTTGGGCATTTCTGGGCTATCTCGAGGTATACCCTCGAGTGCCCTGGCCTCGTGACTTCTTCCCTCCTTGGCCTCCCATGGCCCCTTCGGCTACAGGGGTAGCGCCAGGACTGTCACATTTTTGGCCTTTGCCACGTTGTTTCTATACCCCCCCCCCCCTTTTTTTTTTTTTTTTTTTTTTTTTCCCCCCCTTCACCCCCCCCCCGACCGGCATCCATCTCCCCCCCCTCACAGACTGAGCTTTTCCTTTTCTGATGAGACCCCCCAACTGGGGATGTTCTCTCCCTGATTTTTTCTATGCTGAAGAATTGCTGTTCATGTTTTAGCAGAGTATATGCTGGAGTTTCCCAGCCTGAGACATTTCTTTCACTTTCAGATGACACTTTTTACTGTACTTTTTACACTTGATGTGCTACTGCTGATGTGATATGTGACGTTTTGCTTTTGTTATACCTTCTATGTATGATATGTTGCTGACAATATCTCAAAATAAACAAAAAATTTTGAATTCAAAAAAAAAAAAAAAAAACAAAAAAAAACACTGTAACTTCAATTATTAAATGGATGAAAGAAGAAAAACGTGTTGTGAAAGGTGGAAACCTAGCCTAATTGGTAAAGGGGGGAGATATTGTATGTTTTCCTCAAATTTATTTGATCAATAAACAGATGAAACCAAAGGGGGGTTATGTCGGGTATATTACAGAAAGGAAAAATTAAAATGGATGCCTGTAGCCATTTTGTTTTTAAAGACAGTTTTTTTTCCTTTCAATTTTCTCTAGGTTTAGAAATGAACGAGATTTTTTTTACAGAGTTCATTCCTGGGTGAAGTCTTTTATATTTTTTAAAGAAGTGCCAGACATGAAGGAATCTAGAATGTTTTTGTGTGATAATGCTAGAGTTAAGTGCTAAGACGTGTCATAATTAAATTTATTGGTCTGTCTTAAGTTTTTAAAACAAAAGATATTTTGTCTTTTGGGTATAGGAATAAGAGTTAATATCTCTGTAATATAGATTTATATTCACAAAATATATGTTTATAATCAAGGTATATTTTTATTATTTACAGTAGGAAATATACACTCCAATAAATATTGTAGAAAGTATATAATTGGTAAATAATAAAAATGACTAAAGAATAGATTCTGTTGAGTTAACCAGAAAAGAATTTAGCTGATAGGACTCTGAGTAACCAAAAGGGAGTGAGGATATAAATTAGGTATGACAGATAGAGACACAGTGTCTATAGTGACTGATAGAGAGTCTTTGTTAAGTCAGATTGAACTTTGACCCAAGATAAGAATATTAAAAAGAAATGGTGGAATTAATTAAGAAGTGCAATACTGCCCTCTAGAGGATAGTAAATATTATAATTGATATACCAATAATATTGCCAGTGACGTCAAATTGGCTATAATAAGCGGCAATGTTGGTTGCAAATCAGTCCGAGATTCCAGCATTCAGACTCACACTGCAATGCATTAACACATGACCCTCTGAGAGTCCGAGATTGCAGCATTCAGACTCACACTGCAATGCATTACACATGACCCTCTGAGAGTCCGAGATCCAGCATTCAGACTCACACCGCAATGCATTCAGATGTCCAGTACACATAGCAGATCCCAGGACATGAGGCAATCAAGATTCTCACCAAATCTCTAACTCACATGCATTGATTATCTGATATCGATAATCTTCACACATTCCAAATTATTACATCAGGAATTCCAAGGCAGACTTATCAAAATCCAAATTGGACAGGTAATGTATGAAATTAAGGAATTAATGTAATTATATATATTTGTAGATATTCTTGCAACGTAGACTGAGATTTCTCAGATACTGTTAGATCCAGAATCTAAATATCTTTATTCTGCAGATAAAGATGTGAAGAAGTGGATATAAGGATTTATTCTAAAGAAATGTTGTAAGATCGATACTAATATATATATATATTGAATTTGGAAATTACTGTGATTAAAATTAATAAGCAAAGAATTATATAACTACAAAATAAAAAGCAAAAGATTAGAAGTTTGATTCTCGAGATTAGGGGAGGATTCACTAAATAAGTTTTTATTACTTATCATTAAATTAGCTCATCTTTTGTTGATCCATGTAGCATAGAGATATATATATATATCTATAAGAGCTGGCTGGTTAAACATTGTTTGCTGGGAAATGTATGTTGTAATAAGCAGAAATGTTTATTAACCATTTGTGTATTAGTTACTAACTGATAAGGTAAATGATATTAATCATATATGCAGTTACTAACCGGAGATACAAATATTGTGAAGCTAGTTTTTATATGCTGATGGATTGTGGTTTGTAAATTTTTGTTTATGATATGAGATTTGAAACTTTTTTGTATACGTAATAAATATATACAGTTGTGTTCAAAATTATTCAACCCCCACTAAAATTGAGTGTTTTGGCCAGTTTGACATTGATTTTGATCATTCAGTCATCTTGCTTACAATTAAATCAAAGAGGCACGTGTAGGTCAGACAAATATAACATAACATTTATAATGCAATAACCACAAATGTCTTTTCTGTGCTCACATCATTATCAGTTTTATTCAACCCCAAGTGACATTCAATCTTAGTACTTAGTACAACATCCTTTTACAGTTATAACAGCTTTTAAACGTGAAGCATAGCTTGACACAAGTGTCTTGCAGCGATGTACGGGTATCTTCGCCCATTCGTCATGGGCAAAAGCCTCCAGTTCAGTCGCATTCTTAGGCTTGCGCACTGCAACTGCTTTCTTTAAGTCCCACCAGAGGTTCTCAATCGGATTTAAGTCTGGTGTCTGCGATGGCCACTCCAAAATGTTCCAGCCTTTAATCTGCAACCATGCTCTAGTGGACTTGGAGGTATGCTTGGGATCATTGTCCTGTTGAAAGGTCCAACGTCTCCCAAGCCTCAGGTTTGTGACGGACTGCATCACATTGTCATCCAATATCTCCTGGTACTGAAGAGAATTCATGGTACCTTGCACACGCTGAAGCTTCCCTGTACCTGCAGAAGCAAAACAGCCCCAAAGCATGATTGACCCCCCGCCATGCTTCACAGTAGGCAAGGTGTTCTTTTCTTCATAGGCCTTGTTCTTCCTCCTCCAAACATAGCGTTGATCCATGAGCCCAAACAGTTCTAATTTTGTTTCATCAGTCCACAGAACACTATCCCAAAACTTCTGTGGTTTGTCCACATGACTTTTGGCATACTGCCGTCGACTCTTCTTATTCTTTGGAGACAGCAAGGGGGTGCGCCTGGGAGTTCTGGCATGGAGGCCTTCATTACGCAGTGTGCGCCGTATTGTCTGAGCTGAAACTTCAGTACCCACATCTGACAAATCTTTTCTCAGTTCCTCAGCAGTCACACGGGGACTTTTCTCCACTCAACGCTTCAGGTAGCGCACAGCAGTCGAAGTCAGCATCTTCTTTCTGCCACGACCAGGTAGCGTTTCAACAGTACTCTTTGCCTTGAATTTGCGAATGATGCTTCCTATGGTCTCTCTTAGTATGTTTAACATCTTTGCAATCTTCTTATAGCCATTGCCCTTCCTGTGAAGAGTAATCACCTCTTCTCTTGTCTTCCTGGACCATTCTCTTGACTTCACCATGTTTGTAACCACACCAGTAAATGTCTAGAAGGAGCTGAGTATCACAGTCATTTTAAAGCTGCCTAATTGGTGCTTATTATGCTTTATTGCTGCTCCGTGACATCCACAGGTGTTTTCAATACCTGATTGAAAACACTTGAATGAACCTCTGTTCTTCAGAGTGGTAGTCTTTAAGGGGTTGAATAATTGTGTCAATGAAGAATTCACAAAAGAAACATTTACTACTGTATTACAAAACCAATTGATGTCATTTTAGTTGCATATGGTTCTTTAAAAAGTCCTTGTAGGATTTCATTCTGAATACAATTACAAATGTACACTAAATTCCCTAAAACCCTTTACAGCATTGGGGGTTGAATAATTTTGAACACAACTGTATATATTTTTATCCGATTATTGATTATTGTATTTTTCAAAGCAAAACACAGAGAATTAAAAGAATTCAGGAGAATTTCTAAGAAATATAAACGATTGATATTTGTGTCTCGTATAAATTTCTTATGAAATAATAATCCCTGATATATGGAAGGTAGGCTTGTGCACCGATTTTTTTCTCGGTTCGATTCGATTTTTCGGATTTTTAAACTTTTCGATTCGGCTCGTTTCAACCGATTTCTGCTTCGATTCGGTTCGGCTCGACTCGTTTTTCGTGTACATTTTTTTTTCGGAATTTCGACCATTTTTCGTATTTTCGTGTCACTTAGCTCGCTTTTTGTATCGACTTTTCGTATTTTCGGAAATTTTCGTTTTTCGGAATTGTAAATGGTTTCGGAATATCGACCATTTTTAGTATTTTCGTGTCACTTAGCTCGTTGTTTGTATCGACTTTTCGTATTTTCGGAAATTTTCGTCTTTTCGGAACGTCTGTTCTCCTCGTTTCAAAGCAATAAATTTCGATTTGACACATTTCAAGTACATTCGAAAATTCCGAAAATATTTTGTTTCGGCTCGGAAAACTTTTCGGAAATGCCATTTTCGGATCTAAAAATTTTCGGAAAATCGGCCGCATCCGAAAACACGAATCGGGAAATTTCGTGAAAATTCCGAAACCCGAAACGCACATCCCTAATGGAAGGCAACTGCCGAGATAGGTCCAGTAAGTCCAATATAGACATATTGGAGGCTTGGCTGATAAGTCCAATATATAACGTGTTGTATTCACGTGCAGAGATTATATCCGACAGTAGGCAGCGGCGCAGTTATGGAGATGTAGGCAGCGGCGCAGTTATGGAGATGTAGGCAGCGGCGCAGTTATGGAGGAGATGTAGGCAGCAGCGCAGTTATGGAGATGTAGGCAGCGGCGCAGTTATGGAGATGTAGGCAGCGGCGCAGTTATGGAGGAGATGTAGGCAGCGGCGCAGTTATGGAGGAGATGTAGGCAGCCGCGCAGTTATGGAGATGTAGGCAGTGGCGCAGTTATGGAGATGTAGGCAGCGGCGCAGTTATGGAGATGTAGGCAGCGACGCAGTTATGGAGATGTAGGCAGCCGCGCAGTTATGGAGGAGATGTAGGCAGCCGCGCAGTTATGGAGGAGATGTAGGCAGCCGCGCAGTTATGGAGGAGATGTAGGCAGCCGCGCAGTTATGGAGGAGATGTAGGCAGCGGCGCGGTTATGGAGGAGATGTAGGCAGCGGCGCAGTTATGGAGGAGATGTAGGCAGTGGCGCAGTTATGGAGGAGCTGTAGGCAGCCGCGCAGTTATGAAGGAGATGTAGGCAGCCGCGCAGTTATGGAGATGTAGGCAGCGGCGCAGTTATGGAGATGTAGGCAGCGGCGCAGTTATGGAGATGTAGGCAGCCGCGCAGTTATGGAGGAGATGTAGGCAGCCACGCAGTTATGGAGAGCTTTGTATGTGACCAATATAATGAATTGGATTTGAAAGGAAACAGGACACTCCTCTCACACACACTGGGTATCTTTCTCACACACAGTGCAGGAGGGGTGGGGTCGCGCCTATTCCCTGAAGGGTTGGCTGCAACCACCAAATGCATCCAGCCCAACAACATGTGTAGAACATAACAAAGAAAAAAACGTCATCTGCGCTTACTCCAATTATACTGTGTGAAACTAAACACAATTAGAGGTTTGGTTTCTTATTAATGGCCAATATAAGACTAGCTCGCCCGCCAACGTCACGGCACCTCTAAAAGGGCGAGTCCTAACCATCTTTCTCACACACACACACTGGGTGTCTCACACACACACACACACTGGGTGTCACACACACACACACACTGGGTGTCACACACACACACACTGGGTGTCTCACACACACACACACACTGGGTCTCAACACACACACACACTGGGACACTGGGGTGTCACACACACACTGGGGCTGGGTGTCACACACACACACAGGTGTCACACACACACACACTGGGTGTCACCACACACACTGGGTGTCACACACACACACACACTGGGTGTCACACACACACACACACTGGGTGTCACACACACACACTGGGTGCACACACACACTGGGTACACACACACACACTGGGTGTCACACACACACACACTGGGTGTCACACACACACACACACACACATCACACACACACACACTGAGGTGTCACACACACACACACACAACACTGGGGTGTCACACACACACACACACTGGGTCACACCACACACACTGGGTGTCACACACACACACACACTGGGTGGTCACACACACACACACACACACTGGGTGTCACACACACACACACACACACACACTGGGTTGTCACACACACACTGGGTGTCTCTCACACACACACACTGGGTGTCACACACACACTGGGTGTTCTCACACACACACACACTGGGTGTCACACACCACACACTGGGTTGTCACACACACACACACACACTGACTGGGTGTCACACACACACACATCACACTGGGTGTCACACACACACACACACTGTGGTGTCATCACACACACACACACACTGGTGTCACACACACACACTGGGTGTCTCTCACACACACACACTGGTGTCACACACACACATCACTGGGTTGTCTCTCACACACACACACTGGGTGTCACACACACACACTGGGTGTCTCTCACACACACACACTGGGTGTCACACACACACTACAGGTGTCACACACACACACACACACACACACTGGGTTGTCACACACCACACACACACACACTGGGTGTCACACACTCACACACACACTGGGTGTCACACACACACTGGGTGTCACACACACACACACTGGGTGTCACACACACACACTGGTGTCACACACACACACACTGGGTGTCACACACACACACACACTGGGTGTCACACACACACACACACTGGGTGTCACACACACACACACACTGTGTCACACACACACTGGGTGTCTCTCACACACACACACTGGGTGTCACACACACACTGGGTGTCTCTCACACACACACACTGGGTGTCACACACACACTGGGTGTCACACACACACACACACTGGGTGTCACACACACACACACACACTGGGTGTCACACACACACACACTGGGTGTCACACACACACACACACACTGGGTGTCACACACACACACTGGGTGTCTCTCACACACACACACTGGGTGTCACACACACACACACTGGGTGTCTCTCACACACACACACTGGGTGTCACACACACACTGGGTGTCTCTCACACACACACACTGGGTGTCACACACACACTGGGTGTCACACACACACACACACACTGGGTGTCACACACACACACACACACTGGGTGTCACACACACACACACTGGGTGTCACACACACACTGGGTGTCACACACACACACACACACTGGGTGTCACACACACACTGGGTGTCACACACACACACACACACTGGGTGTCACACACACACACACAGGGTATCACACACACTGGACGGACACAGAGTTTGTCAGGTAGTTTGTGATGACAGGAAGGAGATGCGTCTGTCAGGTCACGTGGGCGACTCGCCCCGCCCCTCTCTTTAGAGTAACGGCACATGGAAATGACTACAGGGTCGCGGCGTCCAATTAGCGCTCCTCTTGCTGATCTCCACAGAGCCGTCACGAGGGCCAATCACATCGCGCGTTGCATGAGGTATAAGGTGGTGCTGCTGCTGCTTGTTATCCATCCTGAGGAGACGGTCACGGCAAGAGCAACAGATCGAGCAGCAACTTCCGCCAGGTGTGTCACGGGCTGTGTGTGTGCGGGGGGGAGGGGGTGCACAGGTGTGTCACCCGCAGTGTGTGTCACAGGGACCCAGGCTGGTCCACATGCAGGGGGTGGGAGGTGCAGGTGTCATGGGGACCCTGGCTGTGCACATGCAGCTGTGTGTGTGTGTGTACTGCAGGGCTGCCTGTGTGCGCATCATATAAAGGCCGCTAAATCCCTTTTGGGCTGAATGTCTAAGTCCTGGCTGGGCCCCTGTGCAGAGGCACCTTGTGATGGGCGCTTTGCATTCTGCTACTCGCGGGTTACACCTGCACTAGGGATGGGCTTTATTTATTCCTGATAATGGCCTTTTATTTGCAACTAATCGGACAAGTTGGTTCAATGCAGCCTCAGAATGGTGCCCGCCCGGTGCCTCAGAATGGTGCCCGCCCGGTGCCTCAGAATGGTGCCCGCCCGGTGCCTCAGAATGGTGCCCGCCCGGTGCCTCAGAATGGTGCCCGCCCGGTGCCTCAGAATGGTGCCCGCCCGGTGCCTCAGAATGGTGCCCGCCCGGTGGCTGAGAATGGTGCCCGCCCGGTGGCTGAGAATGGTGCCCGCCCGGTGGCTGAGAATGGTGCCCGCCCGGTGCCTCAGAATGGTGCCCGCCCGGTGCCTCAGAATGGTGCCCGCCCGGTGGCTGAGAATGGTGCTTCTTGCACACCCCGTGCTGTGCGGCTTCCCCTGCTCTCTGGTGTTGCACATGAGTGACAGAAATCTGGGACTTTGTCCTCATCTGGCAGGGAATCCCCCCCCCCCCATACAGGAGATGCAGGGTCTGTTGGTCCCTTGTATTTCCGGTTCTCATTTCCTGCCGCATGGGTCAGCAACCTGGACCTCCCAGATGCTTTTGGGACTACATTTCCCTTGAGGCTTTAAGTGGCTAAACATGGGAGATGTAGTTCCAAAACCTGAAGGGCTAAGGCTGGTGACCCCTTGTGTACAGGGTCATGAGTGATCCATGAAAAAGCCAGAGTCTGGACACTGTTAGGGCTTCAGCTAATGATTACTAGAATAATCGCTTAGTTGGCAGATTTTACTGAATCTCTTCATCGGCTAAAAAGAAAATAGAGAAATTTACTTAAGGATTTTTCTGAAACAAGTAACCAACTTTTTTTTTTTTTTCTTTTTTTATAAGCAACTTTCGTACGTACATATGCAAACTGCATAGCTTGTGTACTTCTCACACAAGGTATGCGAGCGCTTGGTCAGAGGGATGGGTTGATGCTGCGAGTGCTTGGTCAGAGGGATGGGTTGGTGCTGCGAGCGCTTGGTCAGAGGGATGGGTTGGTGCTGCGAGCGCTTGGTCAGAGGGATGGGTTGGTGCTGCGAGCGCTTGGTCAGAGGGATGGGTTGGTGCTGCGAGCGCTTGGTCAGAGGGATGGGTTGGTGCTGCGAGCGCTTGGTCAGAGGGATGGGTTGGTGCTGCGAGCGCTTGGTCAGAGGGATGGGTTGATGCTGCGAGCGCTTGGTCAGAGGGATGGGTTGATGCTGCGAGCGCTTGGTCAGAGGGATGGGTTGATGCTGCGAGCGCTTGGTCAGAGGGATGGGTTGATGCTGCGAGCGCTTGGTCAGAGGGATGGGTTGATGCTGCGAGCGCTTGGTCAGAGGGATGGGTTGATGCTGCGAGCGCTTGGTCAGAGGGATGGGTTGATGCTGCGAGCGCTTGGTCAGAGGGATGGGTTGATGCTGCGAGCGCTTGGTCAGAGGGATGGGTTGATGCTGCGAGCGCTTGGTCAGAGGGATGGGTTGATGCTGCGAGCGCTTGGTCAGAGGGATGGGTTGATGCTGCGAGCGCTTGGTCAGAGGGATGGGTTGATGCTGCGAGCGCTTGGTCAGAGGGATGGGTTGATGCTGCGAGCGCTTGGTCAGAGGGATGGGTTGATGCTGCGAGCGCTTGTCAGAGGGATGGGTTGATGCTGCGAGCGCTTGGTCAGAGGGATGGGTTGATGCTGCGAGCGCTTGGTCAGAGGGATGGGTTGGTGCTGTATGCGCAGCGTAAGCCCATGTTTGCTTTCTCAAATGAACGTGGCTACAAGCACTTGGTCATAGATGATGTCAGCATGAAATCGGGGGTTAATAAGCTAAAGTTGTCAGGGTGCGCAGTGTCCCTTTAAATCATTTTGTGACCAAACTGCGTGGGAGGGACTAGAGGTGGGAGTGACTTTTGCTCAAGTGACTTGACCTGAGTGAGTTTGGGGAAAGGGACCAGACCAAAGGGAGGGAATGGCAGTTCCCACCCAAAGAGGGTGTGGCAGGGAGGATGGAGTGGTGGCACAGGACTCCAGCTTCAAGGATAAATCACAAGTGTACAGCTCCTTCACCCAGTGGCAGTATCCAATTTGTGTTCGTGTTCTGCTACTGGTGTAAACGGAATAAAAACTGTCTGACATAACCCTAGAACTAAATCCTAGTAAAGCAGTGGCGTGTCTTCTCCAAAGCTGAAGTTATTTACTTTTAACTCAGTCTGACACTAAACGGTGTGTCCTGCACACCGGACCATTAACCCCTTAAGGACGGGAGTAATTTTACAACTTCGGCGCTGTTTCGGAAGTAGAAGTTTGCTGAGCTCATTTTGACCATTTTTAAGTCACGTATTCTTATACCACCCAGACAAATTATATCGTTCTTTCCGTCAGACTCGGCAGATTAATAATATATCATTATTATATGTATATGTCATACCCTGCCAAAATGCTAGAACAAAAAATGTAAAAAAATTTTTAATTTTCAATAAAATTTCAATCTTCCAGTGTGTAAAGTGTTTTTTTAATTTTATTATCCGAGGCTCTGCGGTCATATTCTATTGGGTAGATTTGTTAAAAAAATTAGAACGGTGAACCCATTTTTTTTTTTTTTTCTGGGAGAAATTGCGTGATTTTAGCTAAACCCCCCCCCCCCAAAAAAAAATCATTAGTGAAGCATCATTGTTCACATTATAATTGAAATGTGAACAATAGTGCTGCATTAAAAAAAACTTTATTTTTATTTTTACTTTTTTACACTTATTTCACTTTTACCATGGTCATGTTTGATATCATTGGAAAGGCCATGCTCTGGCCTTTCCAGCAATATCAGCCATGACCCCCTAGCTGCCACCGATCAGGAGATAAAGGGGTTCAAAGAACCCCCCCTATCTCCTGCAAGGGATTTCCATGGGAAATCCCTTTGCAGCTAGGGGGTTCCCGGTTAACTGACATCATCGCGCATGGCGCGATGAGTCAGTTGACCGGGGGGTGACCCAGAGGTGGGGGCTGCCATCCAAGATGGCGGCCCCCACCGGAAATAGGCTGCGATCGGGCACAAATTAGTGCCCGGTCGTGACCTGGCAACTAAGGGGTTAACCCCCCCATACATCGCTGGAAAGGTCAGGCTGTGACCCTTCCAGCGATGCTGGCCACAGCTGCCGGGGACCAGGCGATCGGGAGATAGAGGGATCCGAAGGCGCTTCCCCCTGCTCCGGCGGGGGGGGGGGGGGGGGACACACCTGAAACTGACGTCATCGCGCCACCGGCGCAATGACGTCACAACGCCGGAGGAGGGATCACACTGAACAGCGTGAGTCAGAACAGCGTGGGAGCGACCGGAGAAGGTGAGTATCTCCCGGGGGGGGCTCTAAACACCGAGGACGTACATTTACATCCTGCGGCGGCAAAGCCCACCTAATGCAGGACGTAAATGTACGTCCTGCGGCGTTAAGGGGTTAATCCATAATTGAAATTGTTAACTATTTTAATCATTGATTAGTTGTTTCAGTCCTAGACACTGTCATATTGTCTTGTAAAAATATATTAAATGGCGAATGTTAAATTGTAAACTTTGTCTTATTGTGCTGTAAATTGACAGCTTTAGATTTACAGAATATCAGCCTTTCTGGCTTCTTTTTTTTTTTTTTTTTTTTATATTCATTGTGGGGAATATTGGATTATTATATTCCGCAGCGCTGTACAATAAGCACAGTATAGACAGGGTTACAATACATTGAACATTTGACAAACAGTACAGGAGGAGATGAGGCCCTATTCCCGTAGGAACTCACAATCTAGGAGGGTTGGGGTTGGAAACAGGAGGAGAGGACTGTAAGGTGAGAGTGATTGATGGTTGTGTCAGTGAGTTGGGGGGTCGGCTTCCCTAAATAGGAATGTTTTAAGGGAGCGTTTGAAGGAAGAGAAGTTAGGGGAAAGTCTGACAGTACGAGGGAGAGCGTTCCAGAGAGTGGGGGCTGCGCGTGAGAAATCCTGCAGTCTATCATGGGAAGAGGTGATGCGGGGAGAAGTTAGGCGCAGGTCACTGTTTGACCTTGGAGTGGGCTGGGGTGTGAGTAGTGGGGGTTTTGTAGGTAAGGACCAGTAGGTATCCCTACTGGGTGTGCCCCATTCTGGTGCTTTTTGGGGATTGACGGGTGCCTTTCTTCAAGGTGCAGCATATTGTAACCCAATTGCCTTCGGCTGTGCTGATTGGCTGAGCTATAGGAAGGGTAGTCCCTTGTACACTCTGCAACATAAGTCAGGGTTAACGCGTGACTTCTCCTTGGAGCCGGGCGAGGTCCTGTGCAGATTTGTGTAAATCTACAGCCCGGGTCATCGATCTCATTGATTACACGGGCATTGTTTTGCTGCTTAGTATTCACGGAGTGAAGGTGACACTCTGCGTGTTACATGTAACGAGCTCAACACGGGATGGAGCAAGCGCTCATTCCATCAGGACTCTTGCACACGCTGCTCCGTTCACACCATCTTTAATGGCATCGTGCCTGCATCACGTTCTTTAATCTAGGTCGGGGGCATTGCTGAGACGTTGGGAGTCGCAAGCAAACCTTCTTTTCTGTGAGCAGCAGCAGTGGGGGGAAATGCAGGGACTTAACACGGCAGATCCTTAAATCCTTTTGCCGGTGTTCGTCATGGAGTTTGCCTGCACTCATTAACAAATGCTGCAAACACCGGCAGGGGAGCTGCAAGTTACTAATGTTAAACTTCCTTTCTGTGAGTTTGAGATCGTAATAGTGGATAATTGTATTTTTAATGTACAGCAGACAGGCCTCAATTTCCACTTGCCTACTATAGCATTTGGCGAGTGGAGATGCAGATGCAAGTAGCATGATAATTTATTTCATGTTGCCTGAGCTGCATATTCTGGCAGCAGTCTTTTTTTTTTTTTTTTTGGAACCCTCCTGCTGTACAGGTGAATCCAAGATTGCAGCCGGACCCCTATAATGACCTCAGGTGTGCCGGACATCTGCTGCCTATGCCTTCCCTGTCCTGGCGCTTCTCATCTGGTCGCTCGCTCTGCTCACACTGGGGTCTGTGTCTGGGTATACCTGCATCTGGGGTCTGTGTCTGGGTATGCTTGCATCTGGATTGATTGTGAAGAGGAGAGAAAAATAAGTTCTTTACATCAATGGGGATGCAAGCAAAATATTAAGTTTACATTTGGTTTATTAATCTTTAAATGCCAGCATATTCCGCAGCGCTGTACAATACATTGAACAACCTTTAAGCAGTACAGGAAACGAGGGCCCTATTCCTGTGGGAATTTACAATCTAGTAGGGTTGGGGGTGGAAATGTGAGGAGAGGTTTGTCTTTTGTAAGTTTATTCAGAATAAAACTTAACAGTGTAATTTCATAAGGTAATTTGAGGGTGTGTTTTAGGGGCAGAGTTAAGGGCTGGGTAGGGGTTAGGTGGGTCAACTGGTGGCGAGTAACTCTTAAGGCCTGGCTAGTAGCTTGACTTGACAATTTTGAGCTGTGAACACTATCTTTTATGGATGATTGCTGTCAGTGTAGGCCAGGGGGGTCGGCAGCTTCGGCCCCCAATGTTCTGAAATGACATCTCCCAGGTACTTGCTGGACTCGCGCCTCATGGGAAACTAAGTTAAATACCTGGAGGGTCAAGGATGCTGATGCCTGGACTAGGGCATAGATTTTAAAGTAGTTGTTGCGTTTTTGTTAATTTTCTCTACTTTCTAGTTATATAGGGGTATTTTTTTTTTGTTTTTGGGCACCTACATACAGGGTGTGGGTGAACAGAAAGTCTGTGAAACTAAATGTTACAGATTTGATCTTTGTGTGATTTGTATTTTAATGACCTACCAAGATCAATATTTGTAAGTGTACATGAAATCTAAGGGGGGCCGCAGGGAACCAAAGCTTTAAAATAATGGACCCAATTTCTTTTTGTCATAGGCCCAGGGCTATTAGTCTGCATGACTGACCCCTGTGATTGACAGGGGTAGCAAGACTGTTGTTTTTTAAAGGGAACGTTCAGTTCTTGCTGCCAGCTATGCTCCTTCTGGACAAACTGCTCCAAACAAGACAAAACCAGCTTATTCCACACCTAACTGGCGCTGCTGTTTGGTCACACGTTACATTGTAATGACATAAGAGCAGTGTAACCTGTGCTGTGGGATAAGAGGGCTTGTGTTAGTTACTGGATGCCCTAATGCTGCGGTATGTGCTCCCGGCCTTCCTTAAATCAGTGTTATGGCAGGGATTCCATGACACCCCCCCCCCCCCCTTCTCATGTGTTGCTTGCTGTATCTGCAATGCCTGGCTCGTCCCCGCACTCCTATCATTGCTTTATATTTAGCATTTGTCCTGCTTTTGCCTCGCTCCTGTGCCCCAGTCGTCCGTGTCTGTGGAACATGCTGATACTATGTAAAATACCAAACAGCATATGACAAGTAACAGTCACGCAGAGGTTTAATGCTCTGCCATAACATGTTTTTTCCTGAGCTTTAGTAACTAAAGTGTTTGTTACTCTGGGCCCTCAATTTGTTTGCTTTAGGGAGCCAGTCACACGTCTTTGGTGCCAGGCCAGGGGGTTTAATCCTTCGTGTTAGAATCCATACATGTAGAACTTTTGGGATTTCTCTCCCTGGATTTTTTTTTTTTTTTTTTTGGAGGTCTTGCTGCAGTGAATGGGTGGGAGTCACTGGATCTGGCTCTTCCAGAGGCTCCTTTCCCTTTGCTAATCCTGATAATGGATGTTCCTTTCCCAGTGTTTGTAAATGCCCGCACTGTTTATAAACCAACCATTAATGGGTCAAGAGGAATACAGAGAACACTAAATGTAAACTCCAGCTGTGGCAAATGACATTAAATGGCTCGAAGTAGATTTGAGTTTTGCTTCTTGATACAGGTGAAGGCCTCTCCTGGAGTTTGGCTTCTGACCGCTTAACACAAAGTTGCACTACACAATACTATGAGGGTCAGAGGTCGCAAAACTTTGACTATGGGCAGAACCATACCATGGTATAAGGATGTGCTATGGTTTGAGGAACATGTGAGTTTAATACTCTTCCCTCAATCCTGATGTCTGGTCACGTCTACAAATTCTGTTCCTTTGCACTGCGCCTCCCACCATCCTGTGTCAGAGCTGAAATGTGAGGGGATGGTTCCTGCTGTGTGATCCAACGTCGGTTACATGTATCAACATTTCTGTTCAGAGTTTTAGTGCGTGTTTTTTAAATCTGACACTTTGGGATCATGTCTTTGTGGGGTTCTTTCACGTTTGCACGACCTTGACCTCGTGTTGCAGGTGACCCTGTTTTCCCATCACCTTTTTATAGATGAATCACAGGTTTAATGGTGCTGAGATGACGCCGGAGTCTTACTATGTATCTAACACATTAAAATGGAACCTGAGCTGCCAGAAACTCATTAAAATGTCCCAGCAGCGCAGGTTTCTGTCGGCTTCTGAAATGCAGTATGTTTGGATATCCACACAAACTAACCTCCATGCCATTTACTAACCAGAAATTCTGTTTAAGGACAGTTAAGCAGGTTTTTCTACCGGCTTGATGTGGACTTCACGTCTGACACGTTTTTATGTGATGCTATAACACACGTGAGATGAGGAATTGTCACAAAGTAAACCCTGTTAGTGATTGTGACCATTACGGAGGTAAAATACAGAAAACTCGACTTGTCTGAGCTATAATCTGTTCCATGTGTAGATGTAGGGGCAGCTAAGGGCCGTATTCCTGCTCAGCTGGTAATGGGGAGCTGCTAGAGCAGTGATGGCTAATCTTGTCACCCCAGATGTTTCTAAACTACATGTCCCTTTTTTAAAGATTGTAATTTGACTGTAGCATTTCCTCTTGTGTTACAGACTTACAGCCGTCTCTTTCACCATAAAATATGGATGAGCTGCAGGACGTCCAGCTTACAGAAATCAAGCCTCTGCTTACTGAAAAGGTAACATGAAAAATGTCATGTCTTCTCGGGCTGTGGCTTGATACGATGTAAACTAATCCAGGTAGAGTCTTGGCTCAGACCACGTGGCTTCATCTATCATTTAGAATAACACTATCCTGACTTCCCACCTGCTCCCTTTTAACCCTGCACTGGCTGCACCTGGATGAGGTTAGAAAGGAGGACACCAAAAGTATTCTCATCCTCTGCTCGTCCTCTCAAACCATTTTACCAGACTGGGCAGGAGTGAGACGCTGGCTGTGTTCATATAGACCTAAAACTCCTCGGGGCCAGTTCCAGACTCCTCAGGGGTGCACGTGGTGCAAAAACAAGTCTGATCTGATTCCTCTACTCACTCGTTCCAGTGAGTAACATAAGAGCCAGGACCACGAGCCACTGGGAGCTCATGTTGTCGGCATTACTTCCATGGTGTCCACTTCACAAGACTGTTACAGTGCCTGATTTTAAATGCTGATGTAACAGTCTGCTTTAGTTTGCCGATTGCAGGTAGCTGCGCTCATAAAGGAATCGGTTATACAAGCTGCAGAGGGGGCTCATGGAGCTATCCACAAAAAATGCCTTCACCAAAAACTGCACCCGGCACACCAGAGGAAATGTGTTTATTGAAGGACATGCAGCTTTCTGGTCACATGGACCTTTCAAGCTTGACCCGACATGTGTGTCCTCCAATGAATCCCATCCACTTCAGTGACATTTTTGTGCTTTATTTGCTGCACTGAATTAAATTAAACCAGTTCCCTGGTCAGATCTGGAGATCTGCTGGACTCTTCAGACTTTGCTGTTATTGGGTTAACTGTTGTCTTCGCTCAACTATGTTCCATCAGCAAGGCTCCTCCTGGCGCTCTGACATAATCAGGTTTTTGTTCGTTCACATAATATTTTTCAAAAGCCACTGGGTTCCAATGTTTCTGGAACTTCCCATGGTAGTGGAGGGGTTAATACTGTGTTTATTTTAATCCTGCCTCTTAAGGTGCCTCAATGCTGTTTCATGTTTGCGTCGAGGCACACATTGAGCCTCTGGCTTTGGGGCTCAGGAAAAAAATCCTAGCTGACTAGGGGCCTGATGAGATTTTAGGGCCTTGCAAAGACACTTGGTCAGGAGAGAGCGGAGGTCTCGTGGCTTCCTAGCAATGTGATCCGGGTGCAGGAGATTTGCCCAGCTTGTAGTTTGCAAGCACCCTAATCGCCTGTTGGTTCACAGGGGATGGGGTGAAACCTCTTTTTTGTTTAGAAGAGTGCTGGATTTTGTCTGAAATCCTTCCTCTATAACCAGACCTGTGATATTTGGTCTCGTTATCTGAATTCATTAGTTCCTCACACCTAGCACAGCTGGCGTAAAGCCGTCTCTGCAGTGAGAATATCTTCATATAAGGTGTTTTGGCTTAACATTTAAAGCCCTGTGCGCAGACCTGCCTGTCAGTATCCTGTATTTTAATTATTCAGAGTGATTCTGATGTGAAGTCTCTGCGTTACGTAACTAATTTTAAATCTCTAAACCCTGAACTTGTTTTATATATTCTAAAACTTTTTCATTCTCACCCCCCCCCCCCCCCCCCCCCACCAGAACGGAGGCCGGAGCTTTGAAGACTTTGACGGACAGGTGAGGTGTAGACTTAAACAAATGATTTTATATAAGTGAATACTGAAATGTGACTAGATTGCTGTGACTGGGGGGGGGGGTCTTCGGTTCAAACAAAGGGCTGTATTCGAATCCTGGTGTAAACTTGGCAGCTCCATAGACTGTAATGTCTGTGGGAAGATTACACCAGGTTGGAAAATGGCTTAATCTCAATTTGTAGAAAACCGGTATGAACTCAAGCCCTACTTCACTCTTGGTGTAATGCTTCATGTTAGACAGTATCTGCTTAATGTTGTCACGTTCTATTCCAGCCTTGCTGTTAAAGGTGTTCCAGTCTTGGCATCTCGTGTTCCTTACTGTGCTCTTGCGCATCCTGTGTTTCGGTACAGGAGACCGAGTCGTTACGTTTATTCAGCACCTTGGTATAGGTCACTATTCTTGCATTACACAGCGTCTTTAGGTGAACCCAGGAAATTCTTTGCTCACAAAGTAAACGTGTAGGGAGGCGTCCCTTTCTTACAATCTGTCACGTGTTTAAATCCAATTATCGGCATCCTAATCCCGCTTTACCTCCTTCCTGCGGCCCAGCTGTCTGCGCTTTAATTTTCTCATGGAGCAGTTGGATTTGGAAGAAATAACATTTTATTTGCCTCTGGTAAGTCATTCCCAAAGCTTTCCCTGGTGGCTGTGTCATTTCCCAGCAAGCAATGCAGCGTTGGGTAACTTGTTATGCTGCCGGCCTTCATCTGATGTTAATGATTTCCGGCCAGACGTCACTGGGTTTATGGAATATCCTGCAGGGTTTAAGGTCTGGCAAGAGGTTTCATATCTGCAGTCCTAGTGTTTTGAACTTTGTATTTAAGTAGACAGTACAGAAATGACATGTTACCGCGTATAAAAAGGGCAATATCACCTTTCAAAGGTGACTTGTACGTGTACCTCGCTGCGTCCAACCTGGAGCACTGTCTAAAATCACCAACCTGCGCCCCCAGACCTTCCTCTTAAAGCGACTGATTAAAAAAAAAAAAATTGCTTATTTCAGATCATGGTAGATTCAGATTTATTAACCATCAATATTGACATTTAGGATTTTTGTCTTAGTCTTAATAAAACACCTGGGGTCCATTTTGATTTTTAGGTTTAATGCATATCTGGCTTAATTTAAATGCTCCCTTAAATACACTTAGTCAAGACTAACTCCGTAACAAAACATCCGTCCTCCCCTCTCCCTGCATTAACTCATCACTGCAGCCACCCCCCCCCCCATCTAGATTGTATGTTGGCAGGAATACTGACCTGCCTAATTTTTTGTATTGTAGAATTGTCCTGTCCTTACTCATTGCACCTTGTACAGCTCTGCAGAATGTTTCAAAATAACTTTACTTGAATCATACTCGTCATCCACTAGATTGTAAGCTCTTGAGCAGGATCCTTATTCTATACTAACTTGTATAGTTTGGACAGCGCTTTGGCACTTTAAAACTAAATGTAATACATGGAGCACAATACATAAAAACAAAAGTGAATACATGGTGTAGCACTGGATGACATAAAAACACAGCCCTGTATTAAAATGACTGTCAATACTCTCACTTGGCGTCCACTGGACATCTCCTCCAGGCCAACAACCTATACTTGTGGACATCAACTGATAGCCGGGTGTGGGTGGCGCTTCTCTCGTGTACACTGAGTTCTTGGTCTGATATTACAGGGTCATCCTCCAAGATACTTGGTCCTTCAAGTCTCACTGTGCAGAGGATGGCACAATCCACTAGTTGTTGGCCTGAGATGTCCAATGGATCTTGAACCACAAAAGGAGCAGAATATTGTGGTGGACATGTGTTTATTCAAACTGGAATCTAGGACCAGTTCACATACTAGGCAGAGGTTGAAAGTGGCAAAAAGCAACCAATGCCATGAGCTGCTGCTGACCTCTGGGAAAGCTGCAGGCACTGATCTTTCAATGTATTTCTTGCCATGTTATCTCCTTGGACAGCCTGATGTACCGTCTCCCTTAGCATTTTTATTGCATCTTTGCACAATTCCTGATCAGATTTTACTGATTTTTATATATTATATATAATTTTTGAATCGCCTTCATGTTCTGTTCTCTCATGCTGTGTATACGCAGTAACTGTGCTTTTTAATGGAATTTTAGGAACATGATATTGAAACAGCACATGGGGTGCTACATGTTACCATTCGTGGCAGCCATAAAGCAAAGAGACCGGTTATCATAACCTACCATGACATTGGCCTGAACCGTAAGTATTCTCTTTAATGTGCAATTTTTACAGGAACAAAATCCCTTTCTATAAATTTGTATGATCTAATTAAACACACGGCCGAGCAAATAAAGGATTCACCACAATGCCTGAGCAGAGACTGCCACGAATGCTGTGGAGCTGGTGCTTAGCCATAAAATGTGTAAACTAACAGGGCTCATTCGCAATAAACTGACTTTTTTTCTTGACAACTTTTAAAAGCCCTCAAATGCAGAACAACATTGAACATGCCTGACATACATGGGATCATGACTTTTGCATTACACTCAGAATGCAAAATCACACGCAATTTAGATAAATGGCTTTTAATGTATAAATGTCTATGGCATAGTAGCCCAAAGTCTGTACAATGTTGGTGTAAACCTAACCAGAGCTGTTAACCTAAATCAGACTTATTTCTAAATCTGCAGCAAAAAGCCTTTTTACTCTTATTTTTAGCATGTATTAGGTAAGCTGGCTGTTTTGCTGTCGCTGACATATATTTCTGCATCGCAGTCAGGTTATTTCTTCACCCCCCCCCCCCAACCTGGCAAGTTGTTCAGGGTTTTTTGTCCTTCCAGTGGACAACCCTGATTGACTTGACACCCAACTACAGACAATACCAGTCTCTTGACTATTGTGCCAGCGGATTTCTAGCCTAATGGATCTGGTAAGCTTGTAAACCTAACCAGAGCCAGTGTAAATGTAGCTCATTGGACTGTATAACAGACCTGGTAAAATTACACCAGCTCAAGTTACCTTTTAAACACAGGTTAGAATAGGTCTGTTTTTATACATAAGATGGTGATTTTTTTTTTTTTTTTATGTGTAAAATTATATATAATTTTATTTTCCTTCCCATACAGACAAATCCTGCTTCAACTCCTTCTTTAACTTTGAGGATATGCACGAGATCTCGCAGCATTTTGCCGTGTGTCACATTGATGCCCCTGGACAGCAGGAAGGGGCCCCAGCCTATCCAACTGGGTGAGCGCTTCACCTCACTTGGCCGGCAGGGGTTAACCCTCTTTACAGGGTTGAATTGTCCTCTTGGCAGGACATGTTAAATGTTATCACTACGGATCAGGTGAATTTCTAACCTGCTCATACATGCCAGTGTTTGTAGAGCTTCAAACTTTGAAATAAACTTGGGGCCCAATTCTGACAACTTGCCAAAGCCATTAAAGTCTAGAGTTTACACCACGGTCGGCATAGGACCCTTGGTGTCATAACATCATGTAAGGTGTAAACCACATTCTGATCTAAAATGATGCATTAACAATACTTGTTTCGTTCAGGTACCAGTATCCCACGATGGATGAATTGGCTGAGATGGTATCGGCTGTGTTGACGCATTTGCAGTAAGTTCAGCATTTTGTGGCAACATATTGGAATAAGAATTAAAATGTTTCATGTTACAATACAAAGCCTAATCTGTGCAGTGCTGATCAAGGCCTTTATTACAAAACGTCCAAAAGAAGTTTCCATAACACAGTGCAGAAAAGTGACGCTTTCATATTTATTATCTGGCAGACTGGACCCCCCCCCCCCCCCCCAGGCATTCTGGATATCAGAATCCAGGAGAATCTGTTGCTGGAAGTCACTCTGCAGTTACTTCAGTCATGCCACCCAGACTTGGTGTGACTGTCATGTGCTAGGGTTACCAAGAGGCTCCCAGCTTGTGCCACGGTCTGTTCTCAGGAGCAGAGTTCACAAGCAACAGCAGCTGTACAATGTACCTTTCATCCAGAATCCCTGAAGTTTTCCAAGATGGCCCAGTATGACTGGGCAGAAGCCATGTGGCCAACACTGCACATTCAGGATGCTCAGAGTATCCAAGAGAAATTAAACCTTGGTGATCTAGAAGCCAGATGTAAAATCTTTTAGCAGCATCTCCAGTGATTGGTTCATAAAGTTTCATGATGGGATAGAGTACTTCTCCAATGGATGTTTATTGTCTACAGGGGTTAAACAGGACAGCTTGGGGTGGGGGTTGTTGAATATAATACACTGGGGTGATATCTTGTCATTACTGTCTGCATATGACAGCAGTGGCCCCATCTTTCGGTCCAGATAACAATGTAAAACTGTGCAGAGCTATTACCTCCCAATACTATGGGGTACAGGGCTGCATCAATTGTAAAAGCAGTATAAACTGAACGCTGAGTTAAATCAATTCTTCTCCCCCCCCCCCGACCCGATGAAGTACACGGGCAGATGCTTTACTTAGAGGTGTTTGGCCATAAATTTAGAATTTATGGTTACAATATTTTGAACGTGGACATCTTGGCGATTGTCTTCTGTCCAGGTACGGCATTGGTGCTGTGTTTTGGACAATCAGGCCTGAATTTGAGAGCTGCCCAGTGATTAGTTCTGCATGCAATTATGTTAGGCTTGCCAGGTCGGCCACGTTTTCCTGGACACATTACGGTTTCATGCAGAGTGTTGTGCAAAGTGCTGCCCTGCAACATGTATAATTCGCTGCAGGAAATCAAGGCCAGGGTTTCCTGGTATCTTGTATGCAGGGTGGGATTTTTCATGCACTGAATGAATACATTATCTGGCAGCCATTGTCCTTTACTGTTATATATTCTAATACTTTGGATGCAGAAAGATTAAACCACATCAAATATTTTTCTAAATCTGTGGCACTTTGCTTCTGTTTAGGTTTAAAAGTATTATTGGGATTGGTGTCGGAGCCGGGGCCTACGTACTGGCCAGATTTGCTGTAAGTAAAAGATAATCTTTGTAAATTGCCAGTTTTCACCTCCATATGTACACTTACATGATGCAACAGTGGTGTTACAATGAGGAGCTAGTATGTATTTGTGCAAGAAATGGGTGGTTAAAGAACCCCCCCCCCCCCCATTCTAGCTTTGGCATTTTGCCTGAGACAGATCAGTTAGATAAATGCCAACTGATCTATGGCTGCAAATCCCACCCATGAGTGTCTCCCTCATACAAACATCTGAATTTAAAATGGGAGACCACCATAGAGCAGAGACTAAGCTGTGTTTCTCCAAAAAGGTTCACTAGCTTCACCTGTGTTTTAACACCTATTATGAGCATCAAATGTTTCCCGGACAGAACCCTTCAGTGTAATGTCCACAAATCTACACTGGTGCAACGTGTTCCAAAACCTGCTGTAAAGGGATTTCTTTTTACTTTCTAGCTGAAACGCCATGATAGTGTGTGTCAGCTAATCATTTTCTCTGCTCCTATCCAGTGTCAGTTTAACGTGCTGACATAAATGACTTTGAAACATTCATTTTCTGTTAAATGGCAGTCGCACGCTCGACTGATTTCACATACTATGCTCTATTTTTTTTTTTTTTTTTTTTTATATTTAGCTGAATTTTCCCAACTTGGTGGAGGGTCTTGTCCTAGTTAACATCGATCCATGTGCGAAGGGCTGGATTGACTGGGCTGCGTCCAAGGTGAGTATGATGGCATGCAGACCCATGGGCTTTAAACTCAGGTGTTAACAAGCTGATAAATTTGCTTATTTCCCACTTTAAAATAAGCTCCAGATTCTTATGGGACAAAAGACCTTGCTTTTATCGCCACCTTAGTCATACCAAGCATGGAAGGGGCTCTTGTAGCTCAACCCTAATCGCTTATTCTGAGTGTCTGTTAGTGGCATGACGCAATGCACGATGGGAAATGCTATGTGTGCTGTTAGACTGACCGGGGCCACATTTCTGCCCCTCGCCTTATTCTCCAGGTAATGGTGTGGGGCTCAATATTCCATTGGTTCCCTACTGGCTGCACACTAGGTTTGCATGGCATGCAGACCTTCCCATGGCATACTGTGTATTGTGCGAGTCTTCGGCTGTGGTGGCATGGAATGGGTATAAACGTGTGATGCTAATGGTCACAATAGCTTCTAAAAGTCTGCAAAGAGAACCTGCTGCATTGCAACCAACCTCAAACTGGGGACGTGATGGGTCTTTAACTGTACTTTTATTTTTTTTTTCCCAGCTCTCCGGATGGACTTCAAATGTAGTAGATATTGTCCTCTCTCACCTCTTCGGGTCAGTAAGTGTCTTTTTCTTATGTGGTCCATAGACCTGTGTATAAAGCTACTCTAGCCTCCCCTTAATACATGAAACCACTGGCTACTCTCACAGCTATTTGCCAGGACTGTGTTCAGAGCAGTTTCAAGCTCGCATCTGCCAGACTTTAATGTCTCTGGTTTAGTTCACTCCCAGCTTGGAATCCAGATTTTTTTTTTTTTTTTTTTTTTTGCTGCTTATTCATCAGTTCTTAAACTGATCCTGGCTGGTCGTATCATACTCTTTATCTCCTAGGATGAACTTCAGTCCAACCTGGATTTAATCCAAACGTACCGGCTGCATATTGCTCAAGACATCAACCAAGAGAACCTACAACTCTTCGTGAATTCCTACAACAGGTAATTAACACCGTCTGCGCTCATGCTGTGGCATCCCATACTTTGTATACGGCGGCCTCTCATCTAACGCATATTGGGGGGGGGGTGTTTACAGCTGCTGGTTCAACAAATGCTCCTGTAGATTTCCTCTGTCTTGCTCCTGAATGGGTATAGGCGGCTTCTGCATCTGCTTAATGGTGTTTGTTGGCCAGGGTGACATTTACATAATGCAATAACCCTTGTAATGGGATATATCTTGGTTCAGTTTAAAAAGCATAAAGATCTCGGACATTGTAATTTTGTTGGTGTTAAATTTGACAGTCGTAACTCTGCACTTGTAGTAACACAAGCATATGCTGACACGATGCCTACAGCCTTTTTTTTTTTTTTTTTTAAACCTGTTAATCCCGTTCTCTCCGCAGCCGGAAAGACCTGGAGATCGAGAGACCGGCTTTTGGTACAACTGATGCTGAAGGAACTCTTGAGTAAGTGGGTGAATGTTTGCTATGTTTTGTGCTGGAAGGCATCCAGACACTGCTCATATCATCAAAAGCTTTCGAACATCGCATCATTTTGTTCTTGCCTGTTCATTCTGTAAAGTAAACCTTTTGCTCTATGCCATGAACTTAATCTAAACATGAATCAAGTTTAAGTCTCGCCTGGGTTTACTCTAATATGAGCTGATCAAACTTTAATGGGGTGCACTAATGAAGATTTAACCCCCCCCCCCCCCCCCCCCCCCCCCCCTGTCAAATAATTTGGCAGATTCTGCTCATGGCATTCGTTCTTCTTTTGGGTGAAAAATGCTTTCTGCCAGGTGCATTACTCAGTACTAAAGCATTTTAAGCAACTTGGTTACAAATTGTGCATCACGCAAGTCATTCATACTTTTGTGCAGAAACTCCATTGCATCTTGACAGAACTATGGATTAATGCTGTGTGCAGAACTAATCCATAGACAGCCTTCTCTCTGGACGCTCACTTTTGCAAGCAGGTCAGGTTGCTCAACTTGGTGACCAGTATCCAAACGGCACCATGAAAGGGGCTGCTCCAGTCTGACCTTTGTTTAAAGCCGCTCTACACACCTTGACCACTGACAAAGTCTCCTGAAATCCTTCATGTTATGTGACACTGCTCATATTTGTGACGCTTCTAACTTGCTGCTTTGCTTTTAGATGTCCTACGCTTTTGGTGGTTGGTGATAACAGTCCAGCAGTTGATCCAGTGGTGAGTGTGCGCTCAGATAACCCTGTGTATATCATAGGAAGTCACATGCAACTGGCAACACTCAATCATTTTTGATTGTGTTAAAGTACACGACCAATTGCCAAGCAACCACATAAACAGATCTGTCCCTCCAAACCATGTTTTTAAAAAAAAAAAAAAGCTTTAGCATGAAGCCTATTCTAATGCCGCAGCAAAATGGATATGATCAAACAGGCTAAGTGGGATCGCAGGTTCATTCCAAACTTTGCATGGAGTACCATAGAGGAAGGGTGGCGCTCGTTCTAGTGTCATCCAGGGGGACGAATCTGAAACTGGTTAATTTCTTTCCCTCCTGTTCTAGGGAGGCCTCTAGCCAGTTATTCAGAAATGTGGGGTAAATCTCATTGGGGGGGGGGGGCAGCGGCAGCTACGGGCAAGAAGGCTATATTGTAGGGCTGTGCAATATTGACAAAATAATCATATTGCGATTTTTGCCAATTGTTTTTGCTCTTTCAAACATGCTACATACATTCTAAATGTATTCAGCACATGGATATACTGCCCCAGCGCACCTCTGTGCACCTCTGTTTTCGGCTCCCTGTTAACTTCCAGCGGCACATGGAGCTTGGGTGCTTGCCTGGGGAACCATGTGCTGAGCTGCAGGAACGCGGCTCATCACGTGGTTCCCCCTGCAAGCGCCCAAAGCACCATGCCGCCGCCAGAAGTTAACAGCCAAAAATCGCAGCCTTATGCGATTTAGAAATCGCAATGCGTTTGCAATTAATTGCACAGCCCTACTATAGTGTCACAGTGGATCTCCCACTCCAAGATTTTTCTAAAGTCTCCCCATGGAGTGGGGGTAGTGGACTCTGTAACCAGTGTGCAGATCTTCAAGGATTTTTATTTTTTCGTGATCACTCCATACTCAGTGTTGCATTGTGCCAGTTATATTACTGTCAGTTTAAATTTTGAGGTGTCCCATCTCTTCCCGATGTTTGTAGGTTGAATGTAATGCCAGGTTGGACCCCACGAGGACAACACTTCTTAAGGTAACTCAAGCATTTAGGCCTTCAAATCCCTTAAACGTGACTTATTTGTGCGTGGAAGATGTTATCTTTACAGTATTACACACACCTGACTCAGGTCCTGCAGCACCTGTGTGAGGATGTCCATCTCCCTCTCCACAAAGGCATCTTTCTGGTTTGTCAAATTTCTTCCAAAACATACAGGGTGTGCTCTCAAGCACAATCCCAGCATGTCTTGCCTTACAAATAAACGCACAACTCTGTCAGGTTGTGATTTGCTTTTCTTGCCGGCGCCGTCCTGTTCACATCAAAGTCTTTACCATGGATTTTTGATTCAGGACTTGCTGGTTACTCATTGCCACAGAGGGATTTTTTTTTAATTAATTGGAAACTTTCCTTTTTATCCAATGCTCCTCAAACCAAACCACACCACTCTGGCCGTGCATGATTGTATTTATATTGTTTCGCTCTGTTTTCAGTAAATTAGTTGTCATTAAATGTTTTAATTTCTTTCCAGATGGCAGACTGCGGTGGATTGCCACAAGCCGTGCAGGTATACCTAATTAATGTATAAAGTGTAATGATGGAACGCTATGCAGAACTTGAATAGTTTTATTGTATCAGTCTGCATGCGACTGCAATACACACTCACAGCTTTGATCTGCTCGTTACCCAAAAATCCAAAGCTAAAAATATGGAATGAACTTTACAATTATACAGTGAGCCCCCCCCCCCCTTCCAGATATGCATAATGGACCCAATAAATCTGACTATGCAGAAACTTGTGTATAATCCTATTGTTCCTAGTGCAGAATACATTACAATGAACAGCATAAAGTGTTAGATTTGTCTGTCCTGGTAAAGTCGTCTTTTTTCCTTAGCCTGGAAAGCTGGCAGAAGCTCTCAAGTACTTCATACAAGGCCTGGGGTACAGTAAGTATCTAACACCTCAAACATTGAAGTAATTTTCCCAGAAGAGAAATTAAGCCAAAGGTCTTTCTGAAATCTGCTTCCAGGTGGTATTTACACTTTAAACTGCCTTGGTACAAATTCCATGTAATCCATCCAGTCGTGACTCTCGACTGACGTGCCTGGAGCAGGACTGTATTTTTACATGCGGTGTGTCACAACAAAAAGCTGTCCCTTGGTGCTCTCGCTTGTTCTAGGTTTTTGTAACACGTGCTGTGCTAAGACCCTTGTGTCACATCGGAGCAAACTTAGAGCACCGCAGAATGATTGCTCACCTCCCTGACCAATTATGTCTGGAATTCCATGGTTTATGCCACATAATTTCCAGATATCCTGATTAATTTCTAACAGACTTA
The DNA here is from genome assembly GCA_009667805.1 of Leptobrachium leishanense. Classification (NCBI taxonomy): domain Eukaryota; kingdom Metazoa; phylum Chordata; class Amphibia; order Anura; family Megophryidae; genus Leptobrachium; species Leptobrachium leishanense. The sequence continues at coordinate 3,952,327 of CM019074.1, read as the reverse complement.
AACACAATCCTAGGTTCTTCTCATTTGCCATAATGGCCTTTAAGAAGCCGGGACCCCAATCCTAGCTGAGCTGGTAATGGGAGACTAGAGGTAACATCGCTGCTCTATAACTGGGGACACAGGTTCATTCCCAGCCAGAGCACCTCTCCAGTAAGTGTCCTTGGGCAAGACCCCCCCCCCCCCCCCAAACGGTACATACTCGCCACCCAGGACATACTGAAAACGTGAAATCTCAATGTATGCTTTCTCAAAAGACAGCAGCTGTCTCGCTAATATAGGGACAGAGGTGTGTAAATATACTCAACACCAAAACCCTGGAAGCAAATGGAAAATAAAAAATCTACTGGTTATCCCAGGTGTTTAGTGTATTCCTACACCAGCGGCCCCTATAGGAAGCTATAGAATATCTGGGAGTGTGAAACGCTGATACAAATAATGGAACTTCAAGATCAGCATCACAATTCCTCAGTCACAAGGCTTAATCCATATAAATTCTGAAACCCTGAACTCAAATCACAAAGCCAGAGTAGCGACTGTGCTAATTGTATGAATAAAGCTCCGTGTGGATCCACTGCAGAATCTCTTAACATCGACATTTAAATGTGTAGTAAATATCAATTCTCTTTAAAAGGACACTACACACAAACTACAGCTTATTTAAGTTTATTTTTAAATCGATGTGTCCTAGAGCAGGGGTCAGCCACCTTGGCCCTCCAGATGTTTTGGAACTACATCTCCCATGATGCTCAGCCACTCACTAGGTTGTCAAAGCCTCATGGGAAAATGTAGTTCTGAAGGGCCAAGGTTGCTGACTCACAGCCTCGTATCTTCTCTGCATAATGGGTTCCAGCTTCCCTCTGATTTATTCTCATTGCTTTAAATGTTTGACCTTTAACAATTGTGAGTTCAAGTGTGACAACCCGAGCCTCGCAAAACGTGCAGCCCCATTCTGTTCACTGATCTGTAGGCACAATGTAAATCTTTAACTAGGTTAAGTTGAGGGCAAAGTCAAGGTGCCAGATAACGTTTGGACTGGGCTCAGGTTTCCTCTTGAATCTTTGGATTTTGGGAAACCTCTAAATCGGATTAATTGGGAAAGATCTGTCAGGACGTGCTACAGGTCCATGTCAAATCTCATGGTCATAACTTGAAAGCTCTTGGAGTTACACGGCAAAGGTTAGGTCTCAAAGCATAAGTCTAATAATCTTAAAAGGGATAACTGTTTATTGGTCTATTCAAGCCAACATAATGAACATCATTCCAGGCATGTGTATGTGCAGTCCCTTCCCTCAATGCCCTTCGTTGTGTAATGGGGTTTGTAGCTCTCGTAAAGGTGAGGGAATAATCTTGAAAAGGGAGAGGAGCTGATGTGTATCCAGACCTTTATACATCAGGTATCTGGGAGTAGTTTGACCAGAGATTTCCTAAACGGCAACTTCCCAAGAAATCCAGACGTGTAAAGAGCAGAGAATGAAATGTTCCAAGGATTGATTTCTGTAACGAGCTGCCAGACGTGGATACCATCTGCATAAACGTGAAACCTGTTCTTTCACTTGCTTTACTGTAACTGTAACCCCCCCCCCCTGTTTCTGAACTGCAACTCCCATGATCCCCCTAGCCATATGTTACATTCAAAGAATTGTGGACATCAACATCCTGGGGGCTGTGAGTGACAACCCGGCTGCAGACCTTTTGATTTGATCCTACACCTAAATACAAAGTCCAGCCTATAGTTGAGCTCTTCATCACACGATTGGTTGCTTTGCCAGAAAACCAGCCGCGTAAAGAGTGGGCAGATGCGGAGCTTGGGAAACTTGTAGGAGAGCAGGAAACTGAAACGTGACCCTTTAAACCCATCCCTATCTGGACTCCTCTTATCTGGAGCGCTCTGGATATGGGAATGCTGGGATTCAGATGTCGCAGGGGAGCCTTAACCTACCATGATCTGGATCAGAACGTCTCATCCCGGCAAGATTTCTGTAAAGGATAAACAAATGCATTTAATGTTTTTTTGCACAACTGATCCATTATCCTGTCTTTATACAGGGATGCTCTACTCCTCTGACCAGTTTGAGGTTGACTGCTTCACCCCAAGATGCCACCAAATTGGAGGGGCAGAGTTTCCTCCTCCCCACCCAGTGTTGCCAGCTGCAGGGATTTAGAATTTCCCAGCTGCCGACCACCATATTTCAGTGGCCAAACTCATCCAGAGTCACAATGGATCAGATCTGTGCATGCGCGTGCAGCTTCGATCCATCGCTCTGCACAGGCGCTACCAAACTTGTATACATAAAGTGAGCGCTATTTCTGTAGCGTTGTACAATTCACGTCATACACTTGTGTAAAAACAAATTGTCAATTTTTTTTTTTTTTTTTTAGTTAGGGACTTCTGGTTTTGAATCCCTGAGCGGAAGATGAGGAGCAGCGGGGGAAGGAGTAAAATCGCCTAGAAATGGAAAGCTTTAAGGGCAAAAAACTGTTAAACGCATGAAATAAGGGACGCTTCAATAACAAAGTGGCAACAAAAAGGTTAAGCCGCGAGCATTAAACATCTATAAATCCTGTTAGCTGAGCTTTAGCTATTATGACTTTTAATCTGTTGTAGAATATTGAACACTTGGGTTATGTAGTCACATGGATACAGAGGGGCTAAACACTAGAGAAGCTCCATAATGTGTATTGAGGAGGATCTGATCCTGTCTTCACGCACTAACCTGTGTTTTATGTATGTGTCCTTCTCCCCTCTGTGCTCGCAGTCCCGCATGTTCAGCTCAGCCACCTTAGCGCTGAATCAGGTACCTGTAGTGGCCAGTGTTAAGCAGTGCTTTGTTTCCTTGTGTAAAGCGTTTGTGGGTCGCAGAAGCTTGTCGGGTGTGTGGTTCTACTCGTTAGTTAACGGGGACTGATGTAGTGATCGCCTCGCATGGGTTTTGGCATGAATTGTCCTATTTAATGAAATGCTGGAATAGGCCGTAACAGACGCGTCAGATTCCTCGTATCTGCTTGGAGCTTGTACCTCACTTTAGGTTTACTGGTTCTCTTTTGGGGATATGATGGAGCCAACAAACCTGATAATCAGCTTAAAACGCTCTAACCTGGAAACCAGGGCATCAATATTTTACTAAAATCTGGTTAAAGGATCCACCATTAACTTGTAACGGAGGGATCGCAGGTGACTCCCATCTGTAAAGGTCAGCATGCATCTACCTGTAGCGATCGGTGTATAGTGTTGTGTAGCTCCAGCTTGTACGTGCTGGCATTTCTGCATGTTTAAATGCCGGCAGCACGTCAGTCTTGCCATTTATTTTTCTAGCGCTTGTGCCCTCGTTTGCTTCCTGATACGTTCAGCTTGTGATCTAACAGACCTTTAACTTGTTCTTTCAGTGCCCACGGCTGGACTGTCCAGACTTGTGCGCTCCCGCACGCATTCCAACGCGAGCTGTGGTTCCACAGATGTCCCACGTAGCCGCTCACAAACCAGCAATTCCCAGCTGGAGACCACCCCTGGCAGCGCCCTGGACACGGAGGCTCCCCAGACCGTGGAGCTGTCCTGCTGAGCTGCAGAATCTCTAATCAATGGACCCATGGTGTTGCTAAACTTCACCGTTTTTTGGAAGATCTTGTCATTCCATGACCTTTACATGTAACATATGCATGAACATGCTGTATATTTATCGGTTGGTCTAGACGTTTTTTCACTCTTCTGGTTTTTGCTTGTTTTGTAACGCACTGTTGTACAGTAGATTCCCAGGGCTGTTGGATTAAAATCCCTTGCGGGTTTTTTCTTCCCTCCCTTTATCCTTCCTAAACTTTTGCTTCCTCTGTAAACCTATTAACGAGCCCTTTCTGGAAGTTATGGGTTGCAAACAGTCCGGCCCAAATTCTGCTTTAATGGACACTGCCAGCACTGACTAGGACGGCCATCACGAGCCATTACCATTTCAAAGGGATCTCTCCAAGTCACACATATAAACTATATAATAAAGTGACTCCTGATAATATTATTCTTCGTAGCTTGATGTAATTTTAACACTAAACAGATGCTTCGCTTTACACCCCCCCCCCCCCCCCGTGATACCGGTGGAGGGACATGGAGACGTTATATATTTATGAGCAATACATGTATTTAGGCCCTAAATGCATAGAAGGCAGCATCTGGTGTTTTTAACCCTTTAGGGCTCTGCTCATTACCTGCATGAACCGTACACACGTGCCTCTAGATTACCCTTAACCCTTCCTCACCCATTTTGACTGGTTTCTGTTCATATAACCGTTATTTACTGATAGCAATGTAAGGTTTAGGTTTGTTTTTGGGTTTTCTGTATTGTGCTCAGACTTCATTTTGAAGTTGCTAGAATTAACCCCATCAGCGCTGCTCACAGGTCACCACATAAAGCAATGTAGGAGTTTGCGGAGGGAGATGTGTTTAATCTAAAGCCTTGTGAACTGAATGTAAATATCCACAAGAGCAAACACGGGTCTTCTATTTATTTTTCTGTAGTTTCGGAATTCTATTGACTCTGTAACCTGGTTCCGCTGTCACTTTATACCTAATAAAGGCTTATACTTGTTGGCTAGTATTTGCATGTTTTGTGTTTTCTGGCGACTTGTGCCAAGACTGTGTAAAATGTCTCACATCCCTTTTTAAAAAATCTTACTTTCTAATCTCCGTGAGCCGGATAATGCACTTCACCAAAGCGGTGTTTGATACTTCCTAAACCTGCTTTGCTTTTCTTGGGATTAGATTAAATGGTTATTAGTGGCTGCAGTTTAATTCGTATGGTCCAATGTGATCAGATTCTGTCTCCACTAGAACCATAACCGGTTCCGGTAAGGATGCGATTTTAACCCGAGCAGAAATACTTTATAAAATAAAGCAATACTTGGCGGCATCTTCTGACTAAACTATCCATACTTTTCTATTGGATCTAGCGCTGCTTTTTTTTTTTTTTTTAACACCAGAGGTTAGTGATGGGTCCAGGAACCTCACCCCCTGACGTTTCGCCTATTAGGGATGTCAGGAATCCCAGGTGACCTGCCTTGATTTCCTTCCAGCAGCATTTTTCCTGTGCTCCCTCGGCATTAAATGGTTATGTCCAGGAAACCATGGCTGATCTGGCGACTGTGCTGCCAGTCCAAAAAGTCCTATAGACACACTTTGGTCATGTGTGTTGCTTCTTGTTCAGATCACATGGGCCAGAGAATGGAGACTTTAGATTTAAATCGGGAGCCTAGACTGCATTGCAGTGTCTGGATCTGTATTTAAATGAGATTACCCGCTCATGCACAGGGAAGTGCTGCCCTGCAACATGTATAATTCATATGCTTGGGATTCCTTGCCTGCAGTATGTGGATTATGCACTGCCAATCAGCATGAATACATTGTGTGTCTAGCAAACATGGCCGACCTGGCAGCCCCAGTTAATAGTTACATTAATTTGGGATTTAGTACAGGAGGGGTCGTGCCTATTTCTCCCCCCCCCCCCCCCCCCCCATATGGGGCAGCTGCAACCATCAAATGCATCCAGCCCAACATGTGGAAAACATAACGCAGATGACACTTTTCTTAACACAATTGGAGGTTTGGTTTCTCCTCAATGGCCATTATAAGACTAAGCTTGCCAAACGTCAAGGCTCCTGAGGGAGAATCCTATCCAAAAATTGAAACCACAGGCTGCTGCATAGCAAACCATACCTGCTGGTCTAACAAGCACCATGAGCAGGTATGGTTTGCTATGCGGCAGCCTGTAGTTTCAATTTTGGATAGGACTCGCCTTCCTTAGAGGTGCCTTGACGTTTGGCGGGCTTAGTCTTGTGGCCATTGAGGAGAAACCAAACCTCTAATGGGAATTAGTGCAGATGACTTTTTTTTGTAAATACCAAATTTAATATAACCAGTGAATTTTTGCAGCTGTGGAATTCCAAGTTCAAAACAAAGGAGCGTCCTAGGATCTTTGTGGTAAATGCACAAAGCATTACTTTCCTTATAGAACAGGTCAAGAAATTGCCATTCCGGCTCTCTGCACACTGCGTTTTAAAAAGCTAAAGGGGCCATCAGGACCTTCTGTATCATTTCTCTAGTGTTTGCTTCTGTCAGCGCTGTGGAATCTGCTATACCCCCCCCCCCCCCCCCATGTTTATCCTTCAGGTGCAGCTGTGGTGGGCACAGTCCTTTCTTGACACATTTTTAATCTGACACTTCTGCATAAATATTCCATGATGTGAGAGCAGTCGTTCACTTTTCTAATCTAACGAAGTCTGCGGCACAAGATTCTCACTCAGGATTGACATCCATTTAGATTGTAAGCTCTTGTCTCCTGCTTGTAAAGGTTTTTTTTTTTTTCCTGTAATTCCCCATATAAAGCGGCAGACACTGTAAAAATAAGAATTTGACACATGGTGGAATAGGGTGACTACTCATAACATGACAGCATTCAGTAACTGCATTATGTGTCATTATAAGGGGCTTATTCACTAACCACCTTTTTTTTCAAACTTTCTTTTTGCATTTTTTTATCTCTGAATTGCATGAAGGGTCTCGACGTTGGCTGCGGTTTCCCAAATGCCTAGTATTCATGCTGATGAGCAGTGCATGAAAAATGTCACCCCACAGCATGTTTAAGCCATACACTGCAGGTAAGGAATCCCAAGTGACTGGCCTTGATTTCCTTCCTGCAGCATGAGTTATACAGGGGAAGTGCTGCCCTGCAACATGTGTTCCCCCTCTGCATAAAATCGTGTCCAGGGAAACCTGGCCAGCCTAGTCAGTGCAGAGTTTGCAGCTTGCTGAAGGCGGTTGGGTAGATGGGATTAACTTTGTATACAGAGAATCAGTTTCATTGCTGAAACACTTATTTTACCAGATCTGCTAAAGTTGCCCTTAAAACCACTGGAATGAGTTTCTGCAATATAATGGTTGAGACTATATGCCGGGAAACCTGGCAGACACCAACCGCTGCTGTCAGTGTTTGAGGTTCTACCCTCATCCTGTTTTAACTTACTGTAAACGCAGTTGACGGGAGGGATCGTTCCTGCCATAAAGCTCTTTGCTTCGCAGAAGGACACACTGTTAAGCTCATGGTGCAGCTCAGTCTTCCAGCAGCTGCCTTGTACGCCATGAGTTAGGGCTCTCGCCCTCTTTGGACGGGATCTAGTAACATGCAGGTTCCCCACTTTGATCAGGCAAAGTCACTGGCATTGAAGGCCCTGCAGTGTGCACGCGAGCTGTCCCAGATGGCACTGGGGGACCTTCCTCAAGGAATTTATTTTCTCAGAGCATTAAGTTAGTGGTCCCCCCCCCCCAAACACCTCTTCCAGCACACACTGTATTGTCAAACAGCTGAACGAGCTGTGGTTTCTGAGCTGGTGGGGCGGCTCGTCAGATAAACCGATGCGAGCCTCGATGGTCAGGAAAACCACTTTACTGCAAACATCTGTCTTAATGTGCTGGCAGTGACATACAGCACGAATGGCCTGGGTACACCCAGCAGCAGACGCACAAGTGCGGTGACTTTAAAGCCAAACTGTACGTGATGTACTTAAGGCCAAAAATTGCATCAGTTAAAAAAAAAAACTGCCGAGCGTCTTCCAGCGCAGACATCACACTTTAAACATGTAACTTGTATCTTACAGCAGGCACATCGAGTTACGTGGATCGGAGCTGCACGCGTAGAGTGACGGATCATAGCTACCTCTAGCAACGCTCAATACAGCAATTGGTCTCACAGGGTGACACCACTAGTGACCAGCAGCCGGGAAATTCTAAATCCTGACTGTTGGTGGGCAGGGGACTCCTACACTTAACCCAGCAATTTCATCCAATCGAGGCAGGAGGGAGAGAAGGGTGCAATCCTGACCATGTTAAAACTATAAAGCGGTCAAGATAAATAGTGGTCAAGGCCTTCTGAGCCCCCCCCCCCCACATAATGAAGCATTCCGCCTCCCATAGATTGAGGTTTCACTAGTATTTCCTTGTGATGTTTATAATTGAGGATCTCCTAAGCCCTCGCACGTTATATTTCCCGCACCTCAGCTCGTGTGTTTTATTTTATTTATCAGAAGATAAAGCAGTAAATCCGCTTCCTGTTTTGCATAAACTGACATTGAATTTCCGCCAAAGCGTCATTCCCTTTTCTTCTTGGGGGAACCCCAGGCACCCCCTGCTCACCCACATCTGGTGCTGAAAAGGTCATCCGCTGGAAACACTGAAATCATCCTCTGATCTCTCAAATACGTCACAAATACACATTGATACCAATACAAAAACTAAGAGCTTAGATGCTGCAGAATTCTGCTGAACGTACAAATGTCAGGTTAAGATTAGCTCCGCCCACTGCGATGTGACTGTTCATAAATTTTCAATACAGACACTGGGTACACTGGCTTTTTGGAACACTTACATGTGGTTAGGAAAAACATGCCTTTATATCGGTGTCTGCCCCCGTTTTATTTCCTGTTCAGACGTTTCACCGAGCATTTACAAACATTTTAAAGGGACAATTCCAAGTAATTACTTTACACCCAAGCCGGTTCACACCGTACGATTGGGTTCACGATTTTGTTGCCTGAGACAGATTTCTGGGATCCTGATGATTTTCTGTAGTCTTTAAGCTAAATCGTGACTCTCTGATCTCATAGTGTGACATGTCACCGACTTGCTCAGACACCAAATATTTGGTCTTTGCGCCTCTGATCTTCTGGCAGGGTCAGATATTTTGGATCACTGTCTGTCACTGTGGTTTCATCACACATTGGATCCTCCACCTGATTAACTGGTGTTGATCTCCAGGCTACCTGAGATAAGAGCTGGCAGCTGAATGAGATAAGACCGGGAGCGTAAAAGACTTCTACCCCCCCTGGTGATGTCCTTTGAAAACATCCCACACAATACAATGATTTGAGTTGGTGACTGACCCTTTCACTCCATTCTATGACCAAAGCCATACAGTGAGGAGCAAGTGATGGAAAGATACAAATGCGCTTTTCGTCCATGATTTTGTACGGATAATCAATAAAACACTTTTTGCGTCTGGACGTTAGTTATGTTGGCCGGACATTAACAGCGTCTGACGTCTCCTAATCCCGCACACACGCCGCTAGCAGACGCAGCGCACTCTGTCGCCAGAAAGTATACATTGCCCGTCATTTGCTGCTACTACGGCCGTGATTAAGTGCGGCTGCACACGCGTTCGCACTGCGTTCGTCTGACCCCAGCCTAAGTGAACTTCTCTCCTTTTTATCTGCTTTCAGGTGTGATTTTTATATTGCCCACACCTGTTACTTGCCCCAGGTGACTTTACAGGAGCATCACATGCTTGAAACAATCTTATTTATCCACAATTTTGAAAGGGTGCCAAGAATTGTGTCCAGCCCATTTTTGGAGTTTTGTGACATTATGTCCAATTTGCTTTTTTTTCCTCCCTTTTTTTGTTTTGTTCCAATACACACAAAGGGAATAAACGTGTGTATAGCAAAACATGTGTTACTGCAATACTTTTCTGTGAGAAATACTTGATTTTCTGGAAAAATTTCTGGGGTGCCAACAAATTCAGCCATGACTGTATAGAGGAAAATATCACACAATGGATGCACCCAGTGACACATATAGAGGAAAATATCACACAATGGATGCACCCAGTGACACATATAGAGGGAAATATCACACAATGGATGGGCCCAGTGACACATATAGAGGAAAATATTTTCTTAACATACAAGAGAAAAACAAACACGTAACATATCGGCAACATAAATAAACACAATAAGGACATGTCATTTTTTGGTGGTACTGGCCCTTTAAAGACTTTCTGTGCGGAAAAATGCTGATTTGTGTCTGGTTGTCTTGGCTAAGATTGTGTGACGTGTAGTCTGTAGGACTTCAATCTGCCTTGTCTATCTTATACATTTACACCTTAACATCTGGAAGGACCTCATCTTATCCCTAGAGTTTGACTAAACTCTGTCTCCAAGGCTTCTCCTGGTGCCCCGTTATGGAGTACGGTCAATATGGTTTTCCACAGAAGAGATGCCAAGGAATTTTGTTTATTTGCATTTGGACTCTAGAACATGCCCCTAAGGTTTTAACACGGTGGGCGTGATGCCCGAGGCCCCAACACCTTTTAAAACCAGCTGGGACTGTGTCTCCCCGCTGATCCCGCACCGAGCCAAGAATTGCAGTAACTCCTTTTTTCCAGCAGATGGCGACATCCGCCTGCCAGGTAGAGAATATTCCCAAATATTTCATGAGACAGAATACCAAATATACATACACATTACACACACAGAACAGTAGGAGGAGGGACCCTGCTCAAGAGCTTACAATCTAAGCGTGCGCTTGGATTGTTTCAGACTTTTATGTTTCTAGTTTCCATGAAATAACTGCTCTGTGCTTTGTAGCAACAGAATCACCGAAAATAGCATAAAGGTGTGTAACTATTTAAACGATGCAACAATATTATGTAGTCCACGCCCCATATTGCCTCATAGATTGTCAGTTCCTTGGGGACAAATTTCTTCAGTCCTAGAGTATATTTGTAATGTGTTGTACACAATTAATCTCCCTTGTCCACCTGCGTTGTACAGCGCTGCAGAATCTGCTGGTGCTACACAAAATGTAGTAAGAAATAATACTCTAGTATTAGTAAAGTTACTTTGCTCTAATTGCAGTTATGAGAAACATTGTAGTTTTTTTCCTTTTTGTCTTCTGACGTGAAACAACCAGTAGATCGGGTCCCTTTATGACTCAGTGGGAGAGTCTGTGTGTTGTTAATGAGGAGGAGTGGGTTTTATGAGACCCTATATATGATGTGTTGGGAGCGTCAGTGAAGCCCCTTATATGTATTTTCTATTCTAATAAGTGCAACGTTTTGAAAACTCCATGTTCTTTATCGCAATGTTACCAGATCCATTAGTCTGTGCAGGTGCCAGGTTTACAGCAGCGCTGGTTACATTTACACCAAGGATGGAATACGGCCGCATAGCGTTTATTTATCCTGCATGTGACATGAAAAGTGATCATTTGCAGATGGAATCATTCAGCGGCAGCTTTACCCGGAGTAAGAAAGTCCGATCTTTTCCCTGAACGCCAAGCGCTGGATTATAATATTGATTTCAGAAGCATCTTTCATAATCCAGGACAAAATCTTAAAAAACTAAAATGTATTTATTGTTTAATAAACAAAATTCAGAACAAAGTAAAATAAATTAAATACGTTTGATTTTGTGTTTTGGTTGTTTTTTCCCTGTTTTACTGTATATTTGCAGTTTAATTTCTCATCTTTTGATGTTTATTGTATTTTGCCCATATGTGTTACTTTTTCATATGCTTCTTACAACGTGCGCATTTGTATTCTGCCATCGCCATTCTGTCACCGAACCTTACATTTCTGTTTTGTGCAAATCTTGAAAAAATTGAATTGTGGGGAAAAAAAATTAAATACATTCTGCGACAGCAAAGATTCATTTGTCAACTGAGAACTGGAGAGGTTTTCCCACCAGAAAAATGCGTTTTGGTGAACAACAAACATGGTTTTATTACTCTTTTTTTTTTTTTTTTTTTTTTTTTTTTTTTTTTTTTTTTTTTTTTGCAGAATATTTTTTGAAGTTCTTGCTGTCACTAGTATCTCCAGGTAAGTGGGAGGAGGTGAGAGGTGCCCCCGAAATTTGCACATCAGGCATAATAACAGAGCCTGTTAAATCATTGGCTTTATACAATGTAAGTGTATTTGCACACTATAGGGGTTATTCAGAAAGCACCGAGATATAGGGATATTGTTTAAATCCAGGTGTCATATGGGGGGGGGGGGCATGAAAAGCAGTACCTCTGCTACTATTTTTGCAGAGGGAACGGAGTTCCCATTGGTCCCATAGACCAGTGGTCCCCAACCATGGTCCTCAGGGCCCACTAACAGGCCAGGTTTGCCAGATATCTGAAGCACAGCACAGGTGTTATGATTTGCTGCTCAGTGATTGCAGGATTCAGTCTGCTTTTCCCCATGGTGATCTGCAAAATCTGGCCTGTTAGTGGGCCCTGAGGACCAGGGTTGGGGACCACTGCCATAGACCATCGGTCCCCAACTCTGGTCCTCAGGGCCCAATAACAGGCCAAGTTTTAAGGATTACCTTGGGGAAATGCAGACGGAATCCTGCAATCACTGAGCCGCAAATCATATCTCCTGCTGTGCTTCAAATATCCTGCAAACCTGGCCTGTTTGGGGGAGCTGAGGACCAGGGTTGGGAAACACTGCCATAGAGTATAAAGCTGTTATTCAGGTGTGTAATCATATGGTTAAACCATATATTTATATTAACTTATTCAATATTTTTGCTAAAATCCACATGTGTATATATTTATTTATAAAGTATTTTACCGGGACGGATACATTGAGATTCCTCTCGTTTTCAGTATTTCAGGTTTGAGCGTACGTTTATGTCCCGGGTGATATAATTTCTTTTTGGGGGACAGACGTCTTGGCGAGTTCCCACACACATTTATAGGACTTGACCCCTGTTTAAATCAAACATCGGACGTCTTGCTGTGTTTTGCATTATACATACTCCGGGGTTTAAGGTTTTTGCTCGGTACAGCTAAAGGTTTCTTTCCTGTGACAATTATTCACTGTATAACAGACGGCTCTGATCACCGCGCACGGCAGCATTTATTTTAGAGGTGCATTAATCAGTGTAAACACCTGCAGTTGTTGTAAACACTTTCCGTGTTGTTTGCCTCATTCAACATGTGACGGCGCGAAGGCTCCATGACATAAATACACAGCTTCACTCCGACGCTCCTTCATGCAAACCTGCCCCATGGAGCGTCGACTGTGCCATGCGTCACGGCAACACAACATGAACAGAGCAGACTGTCAGACGCACGCCCTGAGCCTTCCCCCTCCTCACTCGGTCCCTGTGCGTCTCTGCAGTCACTTCATTCTGTAGACGGCTCTGACAGCGCAGACTTCCTCTTCCTAAATCATTAGCTTCAAGCTGCAAGCTGAGTTTTTACCTGATGCAAACATGTCGCAAAGGTAAGCGCTTCTTATTTCTCGGAATAAATCAGCCGTGAATGCAGTGTCAGAGGGCGGTTGTGACATTGTGTCAATCTGTAGCAATTGCTGTGGAACCAGTCGGTATGTCTGGAGCAGTTACCATGGATACATGTCATGTCTTCAGTGATCTCCATAGGATAAGTCGACCCATGTTTATTGTTTAAATAAATAATAATCACACACAAACATATCATTTGTAGGAAACAGAAAAGATGCAAAGCGTTTTAATGGTCTGATTTTTTTTTTTTTTCATCTTAATGTTGTAGATGTTAATCGCCGCTTGTAATGATTATTATTTCTGGGGTTGGATTATTTGTGAAGCTCAGAGAGTCCTATCAATGATCCCACATTCAATACGAATGGAGGCTGTATCGATCGGCTCCAGAACGTGTGAGTCACTAGTTGTCACATTCTATCCCCTAATTCCGCTCACGTACATTTGATATTGATGCTCCCCCCTTACTTTTGAAGGTTGTTTGTTCTTCATGAGTAGCCGCGCTCCTGTAAGGGCTCTGCAACATGTGAGTGTATCACTGTATCATGCGCTTTCCTTCACCGACTCTTTGCTAATTTTTTTTTTATCTGTTCTGCTGCTTAATGAATATAATAGAAACCATTGAAAGAGGTTTTCTAAGATTATCCATTTATGTTCAATATTCCTGTTGTGTAATGGTCCAGACTGTGCTATAGTTTGTTTTATTTTCTCGCACACAGTGCACGCAGTCATTACGGAGTATATGGTATATGGTCCTGCTTTGCATTTGATACTAATGTTACTTTATACTTTGTGCTGGTTTAAGTCATAAACCAGACTTTGCTTTCTGTGTTTTCACTGTTTGTGCATTTTGTTGTATTAGAGTTCTAGTTTCAAGGTGTGTGTGTTTGTGTGTTATATCCAGGAGTGACGTCTCCCTGACATAATGTCTCTATATAACACTGCATCGAGGCCAGTGCTTACAGGTTTCCCTCTGGTCTTGGTTTTGTCCATATTCTCCTGGTTTGTGATGCATTCGTTCCGTCCCAGGTTTTGCCGTTTACTTTTCTGAAATCTCTAGGAAACAAATATAAATCTGCAGCAAAACGGATGGAGACGTTTAATGAACCTTTTCTCAAAACATTGTGAGCTCTATCAGCTGGCGTGAAGCTAAAACGCCAACGCTACACGAGAAATCTAGCGTGAGTCGCTAAAAGGTAGCGCCTGCCTGACGACCCACCAACAGATCACTTTGTCCACGGTAGTCTGTCTACAAGATAAGGCTAGGGTCAGACTAACGCATTTTTCGCGTTGTCCGTGAAAAAGTGCGTTCGAACGAATGGACGTATTTTTTCACGGAATACGCGATAGCGGTCATATGATGCGCATTTTCTTCCGTGATTTTGTACGGATCATCAATAAAACCCTTTTGTGTCTGGACGTTATGTTGGCCGGACGTGTGCAGCGTCTGACGTCTCCCAATCACGCACACACGCCGCTATGCGGACGCAGCGCACTCTGTACGTCAGTAGTAGCGGTTTGACGTTCTAGAAAAAATGCGTTTGTTTGCCACTTGCGTTGCACGGACGAACTTTCGTGCGGCCGTTCTTCATATGTTACCCGGCCTTGGACGTCATTTGCTGCTAGCACAGCTGTTATTTTATGTGGTTAAACGCATGTTAAAAATGCTTTCGTCTGACCTTAGCCTTAATTTGCGCGCGCTAGGGAAACGTTAAGACCCGGGCTGAGACCCAGCGCTAATGCATTGTATGGTTAAAAATAAAAAGTGTTCCAGTGCAAAAAATACTTTTTTTTTTTTTTTTTTCTATCGGAAACCCCAAATTCCACCTGGAAAAATCCAGAAAAATACCTAATAAATTGTAAAAATTCAATAAAAAAATGCTTTTTGCTGCAGATTAAAAAAAGAAACGGTTGAATAAATACGATAATATTTTTTATATTGAATCCTATGGGCTTCGCACACGTAGGGTTTCCTGTACAATGCGTCTTCTCACGTTTACCCGGTGCACGCCGGTTTAACCATACAATGCATCTTTTACACGTAAACTACATCCAGCGAGCCGAGAGACACCTGCGCTGCATTCCTTTACATTGCCTGTTAATTACCTGGTAATTTTGGGTGAGGACTTTTGACTTTTTTTTTTCCTTTTTTCTTCCTTTTCCGTCAGTTAACGCCAGGGTTGAGCAGTTGGTGATTTTTTTTTGATTAGTGCACGTTGGTTAGAATAGAGAAAGTGCTCTGTAGCGCTGCCTGTGTTAAGTATAGGACAGGGGTCAGCAACCTTGGCTCCCTGATGTTTTGGGAACTACATCTCCCAAGATGCTCAGTCACCCATTAGGCTGACTGAACCACATGGGAAATGTAGTTCCCAAAACATCAGGGAGCCAAGGTTGCTGACCCCTGGTATAGGACGCTGTAAGTACAGGAAGCTCGCGATACGAATCGTTAATTACCGCGCGCTAAGTGGTTTTCGCCGTTTGTAGCGAGAGGCAAACTATCTGTTGGTCCGGCGCTAGACTGAATTAACCTGGTGCTAACGCGAAAACAGGCTGACGCCAGGGTTAGGTCACACCAGCTGATAGAGCCCTGTGTTTACGTAAATATGATGTGGAAAAATATATTTATAAACACACACACAACATACCGAGGGAAGAGCTCGCTGTATTATGACTAAGATTTAAGGATTGTTAGGTATTTGGACACATTATACAGACATCATTATGTGACCAAATCCACATTTTATGTCTAATGTTAAGTGGTTTAAAATCATTAAAAAAAAAAATAATCATACCGGGGGGGGGGCATCCCATTTCTATAATTTTATTTATTATTATTTGTCTTAAAGCGGTTTCTGTTCAGTGTAGGATGAGCACAATATATACCAGCACTGCAGGGTCGTCTTAGTAGAAATTGCAGGTTATTTATTCATGTCAATATCAAATGCAGAAATGAATTCTCTCCAATGTTTGTTAAAGACCCTGCAGTGCTGGTCTATCCATTTAAATGCTACATTGTTGCCACAAAGCGCCAGGCAGTTCTTTGTGGAACCCGTAGAAGTGGCAGCTCTTTCATAGATTTAAATTGCTCAGTGTTGTTGCCTCCAATCAGAATGCATAAAAATAACCATCCTACGACGCTGCAAAACTATCAGGGTTATTCAAAGAGATCCGAATTGCTTGAGAAAGGTAACCGAACGCTGAAAATCAGCGTTCGGTTACCTTTCCTGGCCATTCGGCTATTCAGAGAGCAGGCAATACGTCAAATCCTGGCGAATTGCCTGCACATACGGTGCCTGTTCGGTTCCTGTTCGAGGGCAGTGAAATCCCCATGAAAATGCACTGCTTCGGCTATTCAGAGAACACAAACCAGCAGTGAAAGGTTCCCCTAATGCCCTGCCATTCGGTGGTGTAATTCGGCAAATTTATTCAGGAGAATCCCATAGACTTCAATGTTAAAAATATTCCCGTTTTAATTCAATATCTAATAAACCGTTCATTATAAAATTCTGCAGCAAAAAGTCTCTCAGGGTTATCCAAAGAGATTCGAATTGCTTGAGAAAGGTAACCGAACGCTGAAAATCAGCGTTCGGTTACCTTTCCTGGCCATTCGGCTATCCAGAGAGCAGGCAATTCTCCAAATCCTGGCGAATTGCCTGCACATACGGTGCCTGTTCGGTGCCTGTTCGAGGGCAGTGAAATCCCCATCAAAAAGCACTGCTTCGGCTATTCAGAGAACACAAACCAGCAGTGAAAGGTTCCCCTAATGTCCTGCCATTCGGTGGTTTAATTCGGCAAATTTATTCAGGAGAATCCCATAGGCTTCAATGTTAAAAATATTCCCGTTTTAATTCAATATCTAATAAACCGTTCATTATAAAATTCTGCAGCAAAAAGTCTCTTTATTTATAGATTTTTTAGGATACTTTAAGCATTTTTCTGAATTTTTTAAAAAAAAATTAAAAGTCCGATTTTTTTTTTTTTTTTTTTTCAGTTTGCTTATTTTTTTTGTAACAGCCCTCTTTATTATCATTCCCTGGACCTCCTGTGAAAATTTCAGACATTTTCGCTCAGTAGTTTCTTTGCAAACAGCGTTTCATTTTCCCAGATTCATACAAATGGTTTTTCTAATTTATTCACTGCCTCCTCTACGTCACAGCTGCTTCGGCTCTGTGTGATTCGGCTCCTTTTCGGCTCCTGTTCGGCTCCTCTTCGAAGGTTAATCCAGATGTTTTTGCTTGTTTTCAGCGTGCATTCGGTTAGTTTTCGGTGAGTTTACGGCAGCTTTTCCCTGCAATTCGGGGACCCTGTGCTCTTTGCTGAATACACCGCAGGGTCACCGAAATGCAATCGGCAAAAGGAACCGAATTGAAGAGAACGAAAAGTCACCGAACGTGTGGTGACTTTTCGAATCTCTTTGGATAACCCTGTCTGTATTTATAGATTTTTTAGGATACTTTAACAGGGTTATCCAAAGAGATTCGAAAAGTCACCGCACGTTCGGTGACTTTTCGTTCTCTTCAATTCGGTTCCTTTTGCGATTGCATTTCGGTGACCCTGCGGTGTATTCAGCAAACACCACAGGGTCCCCGAATTGCAGGGAAAAGCTGCCGAAAACCTGACGAAAACTAACCGAATGCACGCTGAAAACAAGCAAAAACATCTGGATTAACCTTCGAAAAAGCCGAACAGGAGCCGAAAAGGAGCCGAATCACACAGAGCCGAAGCAGCTGTGACGTAGAGGAGGCAGTGAATAAATTAGAAAAACCATTTGTATGAATCTGGAAAAAGAAACGCTGTTTGCAAAGAAACTACTGAGCGAAAATGTCTGAAATTTTCACAGGAGGTCCAGGGAATGATAATAAAGAGGGCTGTTACAAAAAAAATAAGCAAACTGAAAAAAAAAAAAAAAAAAATCGGACTTTTAATTTTTTTTTAAAAATTCTGAAAAATGCTTAAAGTATCCTAAAAATCTATAAATAAAGAGACTTTTTGCTGCAGAATTTTATAATGAACGGTTTATTAGATATTGAATTAAAACGGGAATATTTTTAACATTGAAGTCTATGGGATTCTCCTGAATAAACTTGCCGAATTAAACCACCGAATGACAGGGCATTAGGGGAACCTTTCACTGCTGGTTTGTGTTCTCTGAATAGCCGAAGCAGTGCTTTTTCATGGGGTTTTCACTGCCCTCGAACAGGGACCGAACAGGCACCGTATGTGCAGGCAATTCGACAGGATTTGGCGAATTGCCTGCTCTCTGGATAGCCGAATGGCCAGGAAAGGTAACCGAACGCTAATCAGCGTTCGGTTACCTTTCTCAAGCAATTCGAATCTCTTTGGATAACCCTGTAAGCATTTTTCAGATTTTTTTTTTTTTTTTAAAAAGTCCGATTTTTTTTTTTTTTTTTCAGTTTACTTATTTTTTTTGTAACAGCCCTCTTTATTATCATTCCCTGGACCTCCTGTGAAAATTTCAGACATTTTCGCTCAGTAGTTTCTTTGCAAACAGCGTTTCTTTTTCCCAGATTCATACAAATGGTTTTTCTAATTTATTCACTGCCTCCTCTACGTCACAGCTGCTTCGGCTCTGTGTGATTCGGCTCCTGTTCGGCTCCTGTTCGGCTCCTGTTCGGCTTTTTCGAAGGTTAATCCAGATGTTTTTGCTTGTTTTCAGCGTGCATTCGGTTAGTTTTCGGTGAGTTTACGGCAGCTTTTCCCTGCAATTCGGGGACCCTGTGCTGTTTGCTGAATACACCGCAGGGTCACCGAAATGCAATCGGCAAAAGGAACCGAATTGAAGAGAACGAAAAGTCACCGAACGTGCGGTGACTTTTCGAATCTCTATGGATAACCCTGTCTGTATTTATAGATTTTTTAGGATACTTTAAGCATTTTTCAGATTTTTTTTTTTTTTTTTAAAAAGTCCGATTTTTTTTTTTTTTTTTTTTTCAGTTTACTTATTTTTTTTGTAACAGCCCTCTTTATTATCATTCCCTGGACCTCCTGTGAAAATTTCAGACATTTTCGCTCAGTAGTTTCTTTGCAAACAGCGTTTCTTTTTCCCAGATTCATACAAATGGTTTTTCTAATTTATTCACTGCCTCCTCTACGTCACAGCTGCTTCGGCTCTGTGTGATTCGGCTCCTGTTCGGCTCCTGTTCGGCTCCTCTTCGAAGGTTAATCCAGATGTTTTTGCTTGTTTTCAGCGTGCATTCGGTTAGTTTTCGTCGGGTTTTCGGCAGCTTTTCCCTGCAATTCGGGGACCCTGTGCTCTTTGCTGAATACACCGCAGGGTCACCGAAATGCAATCGGCAAAAGGAACCGAATTGAAGAGAACGAAAAGTCACCGAACGTGCGGTGACTTTTCGAATCTCTTTGGATAACCCTGATAGTGACACGTTTGACTTGCATTTTCTTTTATAAAACATGACTTTCCTTGTTCGATCAGATTTTCTATTCACTTCCATCATCTGTAATAATGATAATAATAATAAATAGGAATTGTTGCTGCTGCCGAACAGATTTATCCGTTAATGGCTTAATTAATTTTAACACAAATTTAAAATCTGTTTTATCTTATTATAAATACCAAAAAAAAAAGAGAAATACCTAAATATTCTCCCTTAATAAATAATAATAAAGTGTAAAATCGCGTGTATACAGTATATGAGCGGGTCAGGCCTGTCTTTTTACAGGGTTTTCTTGGTTCAATATATAAACATTTGTACATGCAAAATAAATGTCCATCGCAGCCACGCGGCTTCTTCCACAGCTTTCTGTTCCCGGCTGGGATTGTTCTCACGCCTTTCTTCTCTTTATCTTTTGGATGTGTCGCTGATACGACTGATTTTCAGTGTCTATAGTTCTGGCTTAATGTTATATTTCCCCCATGTCTGTGATTGTTCCTATTGTACAATATATTATCCGTCCCATCTAAAACGTGTGATTTGACTGGCTGACAAACCCCGAAAATAAAGATTTAAAATAACGGCTCAGAAAAAAATCCCACAACAGTAAAATTAAATTAAGGCTTTAATTTTTGTCAATATTTTGATTTCCGTTCTCATTTTTATATTTTAAATTTACAGCAATTTGTCTCAACGCAAACATTTTCTGTTTGTTTATTTTTTTAATATTTTAAGTGGAACATAATGACTTTATTTCCTACATATTTATTTTTCTGTTAATCTGTATATTTGTTTTTGTGTTAATATCTTGCATTTTACTATTTTGTATTTCTGTAACACTTCAATGTTCTTGAACCCAGGACATACTTGAAAACGAGAGAAATCTCAATGTATCCTTCCTGGTAAAATCCTTTATAAATAAATATTTATTTATTATCGGTTTTTAAATGGACGGTTTTACTTTTTGTTTACAGAGTAACCCAATTTTGTTTTCTTAGAATTATGGAAATAGTTATTTTTTAACCTCGCCAGGCGAGAGCTCGGCCGCATCACACAGTGTGTTTAATTACTCATAGGGTCAACATGAATTTCTACATTTGTTACTTTTTCGTAAATCGTTTTGCTGATTTCTGCCGGCGGCACAGATTATGGTTTTTGAGCAGAACAGTTTTTTTCTATTAAAATCAGCTTTAACCAATTGGGTGAATGATGAAACATTGAATCAGGTGGATTCCGCGAGCATTGAGTGTCAGGATGCTCAGAGAGCGCGCGCACATCCAGCCAGTCTGTCGCATCATTTACGCATCATTTAATGATCTCCATCGCATTCAGATCTCAGTTCTCCTCTAACCATTGGTTAGAAATAAGGGGTTATTCACGAATATTCAAATTGCACCAAACTGTGAATTTTGCGTCAATTTGACTATTCACCAAATGAAGCGATAAACAGCGAAATATGGTGCGTATTCGGCAGCACCAAAATTGTCCCATAGAAAACTATCATGTCCTCTATTCACAGAGCGACGAAATGCACCGAAATCCCGGCAAAATTTTCAGTTTGACAGGTTTATAACAGGGAATCCCACAGGTTGCAATGTAACAAAATCTTTATTTTTTTAAAGACTTTTTATTTTTAGCAAAAAACACCTTTTATTTTTTAAAACCATTTTTTTTTAAATTGTGTAAAAAAATTCAAAAAGACGAAAAAAAAAACAATAGTAAAATAATAATTAAGGACCTTTTAATATTTATTCCCACTTTTATTGATTGCATTTCTTAATAAGAGAAGAGACCCCTCCCCCGCAGTTCTGATGCCAATTCATTGGTTTTCGCCGACCATTCGCCACATTGTGAATTCACCCTATTTTGTTCAGCAAAATGGAATCACCCAAATAAGCCGAAACGCAAAACACTAAAATTGGGCTCAGTTTTCGATGCTTTGTGAACAGACTCTTACGTTTTATGAAGACACAGATTTAGAAACTGAAGAAAGACTGAGCGACGATAATAACGAGAGGAGGAAATGATGGTGAGAGGAACGTCCGACACTTCCACTGCACGAGACGCAACGTCTCAAGTCACTCGATGCATCTACTCGCCCACTCAGCTTTAACTCTTTGACATGTGAGGGGGGGGCGTCTGCTCTCATTTACATAAACACAGCATTTCTTCAGATAAATACACACAACTCACATGGTCCACACCTGTGTAATAAACACAATATGTACAATAAAATACAAAAACATACTAGCTACAATAAACTTACAGTTGTGTCACGGCTCACCTCCTTGCGGGGTTCCCCTGTCACCGGCTGCGCTGGGCCACCACGTGGCTGTCGCCCAACGGCACGCCCAGCAGGTGTTCGTATGGCAGGAGGTCCTCCTCGCGTCCCAGGCGAACCCTTCCCTGCAGGGCCCGGGGGTGCCTGGCTCCTCTCCTCCGGCTTGTGCGGGTGGTTCTCGGCCTGCTCAGCCGGTGTGTGGGGCGGCGGCCTCTCGCCCAGCATGGGGTGGAAGGCGTGCCCTTCTGCTGGGGAAGGCTGAGCCCTTGTGTCTCCTTGTGGGGGTGTGGCCTCCACACAGTGTAGGAGGGGAGTGACGCTGGGGAAAGCCTCTCGGCCTCAAGGGGCGGGCCCGGCATTCAGGTGCTTCCCCTGGGGGTGTGGCTGGGAGGAACTCCCTATATAAACCTGGCTCACCGGGTGCTCCGTTGTCTTCTTGACTTGATCCTGCGCTCACATACCTTTCTCCAAACCACTAACCAATTGCACTCGTCCATCCTAAGATTTCTGCCCGCCCTGACCTATTGCCAAGTATATGGACCACCGATTCGGATTCTCCGCTGGACCCGCTCCCCGTCCTCTGTGTATTATCTGATATTACATTAGCTTTTAGTCCTATGAAGAGAATTATTATTTGCAGCCCGGTTACATTTTGTCGTCATCCTCCTCATCGGATCTAATCTATGGAATTTTGTTTGATTTGGCACAAAATGACAGAAAACGCTCATTTGTTGCATTTATTGTTTTATAGAGACGTGACGCGTTAAGAGTCACTTTAACCGAAACGTGGGCAGGAGGGGTCGTGGAATCGGTGAGGCCGGGCCCTTATAATGCAGATTAAACAATGTTCCTGAAGAGAATAGATCCGCGTCAGGTGCTTCATGGAGGATTTTAAACACACGTCTTAAGCATCGCCTTTTGGTGATTTAAAGGGTTAAATTTTAACTCATGGAGGAGTTTTTTTTATCATAGATTAAAGGCCAAACCTGGCGCTGAATGATAGACCCGGCTTTTCCCAGGTCGCCGCGGCCTTATTTCCATTTCCTGAACTTTACAAACACATAAATGTTAATGCAGTTACAAAAGCGCAGGAGAATCAGACAGAAAAGGCGTCTGCTATAAGAACTGGGGGTTCAGAGAGTCCCCGGGTGCCACGAAAAGCCGTAGAAGCCAATCCAGACACCAAGTCATGATTTTAACAATAAGACAATTTCTCAGTGTTTTACAGTAAAATCAGGGGGAAAAAAATAAGGGAAATAATCAGAGCCCCCCATTAATATACAGTTGTGTTCAAAATTATTCAACCCCCAATGCTGTAAAGGGTTTTAGGGAATTTAGTGTACATTTGTAATTGTATTCAGAATGAAATCCTACAAGGACTTTTTAAAGAACCATATGCAACTAAAATGACATCAATTGGTTTTGTAATACAGTAGTAAATGTTTCTTTTGTGAATTCTTCATTGACACAATTATTCAACCCCTTAAAGACTACCACTCTGAAGAACAGAGGTTCATTCAAGTGTTTTCAGTCAGGTATTGAAAACACCTGTGGATGTCACGGAGCAGCAATAAAGCATAATAAGCACCAATTAGGCAGCTTTAAAATGACTGTGATACTCAGCTCCTTCTAGACATTTACTGGTGTGGTTACAAACATGGTGAAGTCAAGAGAATGGTCCAGGAAGACAAGAGAAGAGGTGATTACTCTTCACAGGAAGGGCAATGGCTATAACAAGATTGCAAAGATGTTAAACATACCAAGAGAGACCATAGGAAGCATCATTCGCAAATTCAAGGCAAAGGGCACTGTTGAAACGCTACCTGGTCGTGGCAGAAAGAAGATGCTGACTTCGACTGCTGTGCGCTACCTGAAGCGTAGAGTGGAGAAAAGTCCCCGTGTGACTGTTGAGGAACTGAGAAAAGATTTGTCAGATGTGGGTACTGAAGTTTCAGCTCAGACAATACGGCGCACACTGCGTAATGAAGGCCTCCATGCCAGAACTCCCAGGCGCACCCCCTTGCTGTCTCCAAAGAATAAGAAGAGTCGACTGCAGTATGCCAAAAGTCATGTGGACAAACCACAGAAGTTTTGGGATAGTGTTCTGTGGACTGATGAAACAAAATTAGAACTGTTTGGGCCCATGGATCAACGCTATGTTTGGAGGAGGAAGAACAAGGCCTATGAAGAAAAGAACACCTTGCCTACTGTGAAGCATGGCGGGGGGTCAATCATGCTTTGGGGCTGTTTTGCTTCTGCAGGTACAGGGAAGCTTCAGCGTGTGCAAGGTACCATGAATTCTCTTCAGTACCAGGAGATATTGGATGACAATGTGATGCAGTCCGTCACAAACCTGAGGCTTGGGAGACGTTGGACCTTTCAACAGGACAATGATCCCAAGCATACCTCCAAGTCCACTAGAGCATGGTTGCAGATTAAAGGCTGGAACATTTTGGAGTGGCCATCGCAGTCACCTGACTTAAATCCGATTGAGAACCTCTGGTGGGACTTAAAGAAAGCAGTTGCAGTGCGCAAGCCTAAGAATGTGACTGAACTGGAGGCTTTTGCCCATGACGGATGGGCGAAGATACCCGTAGATCGCTGCAAGACACTTGTGTCAAGCTATGCTTCACGTTTAAAAGCTGTTATAACTGTAAAAGGATGTTGTACTAAGTACTAAGATTGAATGTCACTTGGGGGTTGAATAAAACTGATAATGATGTGAGCACAGAAAAGACATTTGTGCTTATTTCATTATAAATGTTATGTTATATTTGTCTGACCTACACGTGCCTCTTTGATTTAATTGTAAGCAAGATGACTGAATGATCAAAATCAATGTCAAACTGGCCAAAACACTCAATTTCAGTGGGGGTTGAATAATTTTGAACACAACTGTACTTTATTCATTCCATCCCCAGGATATTATAACTTTACTCATTAAACATTGTATTCCCTCACTATTGGAAAACAGGTATGTGAGGGTCCGGAGGACGGGCATCGGCGCTAGTGTCCTGCTTTACGGTGGGGCCTGCTTTAAGGTGGGTCCTGCTTTAAGGTGGGTCCTGCTTTACGGTGGGTCCTGCTTTACGGTGGGGCCTGCTTTACGGTGGGGGCCTGCTTTACGGTGGGGGCCTGCTTTACGGTGGGGCCTGCTTTACGGTGGGGCCTGCTTTACGGTGGGGCCTGCTCTAAGGTGGGGCCTGCTTTACGGTGGGGGCCTGCTTTACGGTGGGGCCTGCTTTACGGTGGGGCCTGCTTTATGGTGGGGCCTGCTCTAAGGTGGGGCCTGCTCTAAGGTGGGGCCTGCTTTACGGTGGGGGCCTGCTTTACGGTGGGGCCTGCTTTACGGTGGGGGCCTGCTTTACAGTGGGTCCTGCTTTACGGTGGGGCCTGCTTTACGGTGGGGCCTGCTTTACAGTGGGGGCGCTCAGGTCTCACAGGGCTTTAGCTCGATTGTGCTATTACAGGAACAACTGCTCCATATGCAAATCAGACGCCGTCACCCAGAAAGGGCGGCCAGGACTGAAGCGCCAAGGACGTCACTCTGCACGAGAGGTGCAGCAACCCACCCCAACGATAATTTCATTGTAGTTAGGCCCTGTCGGGAGGTACAGCTCACACCCCTCTAGGCACATCGAGCAAGGGGTTTTCTAATAAAACTAATCCCTATAGAAAAGTTTAAGCTTTTTCATAAAGATATTTATTTGAGTTTTTCTAGTTTTCTCTCGCCTGACGTCTGCTCTGCACCGTCTGCTCTGCACCGTCTGCTCTGCACCATCTTCTCTGCGCCGTCTGCTCTGCGCCGTCTGCTCTGCGCCGTCTGCTCTGCGCTGTCTGCTCTGCACCGTCTGCTCTGCGCTGTCTGCTCTGCGCCGTCTGCTCTGCGCAGTCTGCTCTGCGCCGTCTGCTCTCGAGTCTGGAACCTTTTGTCACAGCAGTATTTATGTGATGGGTGAAATTAACCTACCTCACCCGTTTTAAAGGAACAATGTATTGAAAAATAGAGTTTCCCGTTTTGCTCTTAAATATACGGACAGATCCTGCTGACACAAATATTTATTTATATATGTTTTCTCTTTTTTTGGGTGATTTTACTCACCTTTTCCCCCTCACCGCGCTGCTCCTCCTCGTCGGCTCGGGGACTCCCAAACCCAGGATTTTCTGTGCGGTTTGCGCTGGGTTCCCTTCCCCCAGAAAGGACGGGATCTCTTCAGGTTTTCCCTTTGTCTCGCGGCTGTGAGTGCTGGGTGTAGGGATCATCACACGGATTCTGTAACAAACGCCCTGGTTATGTCTCTGTTTTCTCCCAGGTTCCTGGCTGGATTCTGAGACGCACCGCGACGCCTCCAGCACTATGGGGAGCCTGCCCAGCAAAAGGGGCTTCACGACCATCAACGCTAACCTGTCCAGTATCCCGATAAATCACATCGGTAAGAACTTTAATCCTCCGTGTACAATCAGCGCCAGATCAGACGTGCGCATCTATTAAAACACACTATGTAACGCGTTACAAAGTGTCAAACTTCAGCCTCGTCATCACGAAACACCCCAAAAAATTAATATTGCTACCCAAAAAAAAAAGCACAGGCCAGACCAATCCCCCCGTGTGCTCCTCTGTATCACGGTATAAGGGGTTATTCACTAAGCTCCGAATTTGCCATCAAATTGCACCAAACAGTGAGTTTATTTCACCATATCTGCAATTTCAGGTCAATTCTATTTTCCAAATACCGGCAAATTGACAGCAAAAAAACGGTGCAATTCAGTGGCACCAAAATCACCTATTCAGAGAACGCCGAAGCGTCAGAGATTCAGTTCTACAGGTTTAAAACAGGCGAATCCCATCGAATTCAATGTATATACGGAATATTAATTCATTTATTATTTTAGAATGTTTATTCTTTTCATTTTCAGCAAAAAGCCTAATTTTATTTATGTCATTTTATTGAAACACCTTTTTGCATTTTTTTATTGATGAAATTTTTGTTTTACCAATTTTTTTTTTAAAAAAGCTTTTTTTAAAATTCTATAACAGAACTTTTTATTATTTAAACAAATAAAAATATGTCTTAAAATGTTTCTAAACATCTATTAGGAGAATCGGAGAGTTCAGTTGTTTTTTTTCCCCCAAGTTTGGAATTCGTCGATGCCAATTCAACGCAGTTCAGCAGTTTTCAGCGATGTCTGATCATTGCTTTGGCGACTCAGATTTAGGCAAAATACGGTGACCACTCGCTAAATAGTGAATTCCCTGTATTTTTGGTGGAAATCGAAGCATCGAAATTGCCTTGTGAATAGACCCAACTGTCTTGATTGGAAATGAACGGACGCTCATATTCATAACCTCCAGATTAAAGCGTTATGTCACAGATTAAAGCGTTATGTCACAGATTAAAGCGTTATGTCACAGAACAAAGCGTTATGTCACACAGATTAAAGCGTGAGGTCACAGATTAATCTGTGTGACATAACGCTTTAGGCTAGGGTCAGACTGAGGCAGTGCGAACGCGCGTGCAGCCGCACTTAATCACGGTCGCACTAGCAGCAGATGCCGGGCAATGACGGCCAATATACGAAGTACGGTCGCACAAAAGTCCGGCTGCGCAACGCAAGTGGAAAATGAACGCATTTTTTCGAGAACGTGAAACCGCAGGTACTGACGTACAGAGTGCGCTGCGTCTGCTAGCGGCGTGTGTGTGTGATTAGGAGACGTCAGACGCTGCTAATGTCCGGCCAACATAACGTCCAGACACAAAAAGTGTTTTATTGATGATCCGTACAAAATCACGGACGAAAATGCGCATCGTATGACCGCTATCACGTATTCTGTGAAAAAATGCGTCCATTCGTTCGAACGCACTTTTTCACAGACAACATAAAAATGCGTTCGTCTGACCCTAGCCTTAATCTGTGACATAACGCTTTAATCTGTGACATAATGCTTTAATCGGTGTGACATAACGCTTTAATCTGTGTGACATACTGCTTTAAAGCGTTATGTCACAGATTAAAGCGTTATGTCACAGATTAAAGCGTTATGTCACAGATTAAAGCGTTAGCGTTATGTCACAGAATAAAGCGTTAGCGTTATGTCACAGAATAAAGCGTTAGCGTTATGTCACAGAATAAAGCGTTAGGTCACAGATTAAAGCGTGAAGTCACACAAATTAAAGCATTATGTCACACAGATTAAAGCGTTAGGTCACAGATTAAAGCATTTTGTCACAGATTAAAGCGTTGGGTCACAGATTAAAGCGTTGGGTCACAGATTAAAGCGTTAGGTCACAGATTAAAGCGTTAGGTCACACAGATTAAAGCGTTAGGTCACAGATTAAAGCGTTAGGTCACAGATTAAAGCGTTAGGTCACACAGATTAAAGCGTTATGTCACAGATTAAAGCGTTTTGTCACAGATTAAAGCGTTGGGTCACAGATTAACGCGTTGTCACAGATTAAAGCATTAGGTCACACAGACTAAAGCATTATGTCACACAGATTAAAGCGTTAGGTCACAGATTAAAGCGTTAGGTCACAGATTAAAGCGTTAGGTCACAGATTAAAGCGTGAAGTCACACAAATTAAAGCATTATGTCACACAGATTAAAGCGTTAGGTCACAGATTAAAGCATTTTGTCACAGATTAAAGCGTTGGGTCAAAGATTAAAGCGTTGGGTCAAAGATTAAAGCGTTGGGTCAAAGATTAAAGCGTTAGGTCACAGATTAAAGCGTTAGGTCACACAGATTAAAGCGTTAGGTCACAGATTAAAGCGTTAGGTCACAGATTAAAGCGTTAGGTCACACAGATTAAAGCGTTATGTCACAGATTAAAGCGTTTTGTCACAGATTAAAGCGTTGGGTCACAGATTAACGCGTTGTCACAGATTAAAGCATTAGGTCACACAGACTAAAGCATTATGTCACACAGATTAAAGCGTTAGGTCACAGATTAAAGCGTTAGGTCACAGATTAAAGCGTTGGGTCACAGATTAAAGCGTTAGGTCACACAGAGTAAAGCGTTAGGTCACAAACTAAAGCGTTATGTCACACAGATTAAAGCGTTAGGTCACACGGATTAAAGCGTGAGGTCACAGATTAAAGCGTTATGTCACACAGGGATGTTGTTTTTTTTTTTTTTAACCTTGGTGTAAACTGTTATTTATAAAAGCTTTGAGAACTAATGTATCTGTCTCGGTTTATTATATTCTCGCGCGACACATACTTTCCAAAGCCTGAGACACAGCAGTGACATGCAAATCCCAGCAAAGCGCGCGAGGGAATACACAGCGAGGTACTGCTCTGAGTAATGGTGGTTTAACTCCTTGTGATCATAAGCGTTTCCTTTTGAAACATTTATTAGAAATGATTTGCTATATGTGTCAATAGAAAGTGTTTCTAACTCATTGGGCAATTCCTGAGCTT
Source organism: Leptobrachium leishanense (assembly GCA_009667805.1). Classification (NCBI taxonomy): domain Eukaryota; kingdom Metazoa; phylum Chordata; class Amphibia; order Anura; family Megophryidae; genus Leptobrachium; species Leptobrachium leishanense. Next base: position 3,923,174 of record CM019074.1, on the reverse strand, counting down.
CAAAGAGTTACCCCTACTCGCGGCAGCCATTTTTATTACTCATACACTGTATCATCTAACTTTATATGTGGGTTTGGTGTAACGGGGAGTGAGGGGACCCGACACAACCTGCTGCCACATATATTTATATATAAATGGGTGAAAACCTTTCATTTCACTTAAAATCCCTTTCACTACCAAGTGCTTTTTTTGAAAACGAACATTCGTGTGAAAAAATGGGACGTGTAGTTAAATGCAAATATAGGGTAGAAGAATTTATCATTATTTTTCTGAGATCGTTAAATTGGTAAAAGAAAACTTGCATTATTTTAAATTTTTCAACTATTTATACTTTACATAAATCTCACTGGGATGAAAGGTTGTAAACACTAGATGGAGTCCCTTATCTAGCATAATGTCACACAGGGTGTGTATTATCAGCATACAGGCAGAAATGGCCTTTGTGTCAGTAAATATGCAGTAGACACATAATATAAATGGTGAGATCTCCTGCTTAGGGTCTGCATTATCATCATACAGGCAGATGCAGTAAATGTGCCGCAGACAGATAATAAACTGCTGAGATCTCCTGCTTATGGGGGTTTGTAGTGATCAGAATGAGATTATTAGCAATGCAATATTTGTATGTGCTGCATAATGCCTGTGTATGGCAATTACAGCAACACCTTGTATCTGTATGTGCCGTATAATGTCTGTGTGTGGCTATTACAGCAACACCTTATATCTGTATGTGCCGCATAATGCCTGTGTATGGCAATTACAGCAACACCTTGTATCTGTATGTGCCGCATAATGCCTATGTATGGCAATTACAGCAACACCTTGTATCTGTATGTGCCGCATAATGCCTGTGTATGGCAATTACAGCAACACCTTGTATCTGTATGTGCCGCATAATGCCTGTGTGTGGCAATTACAGCAACACCTTGTATCTGTATGTGCCGTATAATGTCTGTGTGTGGCTATTACAGCAACACCTTGTATCTGTATGTGCCGCATAATGCCTGTGTGTGGCAATTACAGCAACACCTTGTATCTGTATGTGCCGCATAATGCCTGTGTGTGGCATTACAGCAACACCTTGTATCTGTATGTGCCGTATAATGCCTGTGTGTGGCATTACAGCAACACCTTGTATCTGTATGTGCCGCATAATGCCTGTGATGGCAATTACAGCAACACCTTGTATCTGTATGTGCCGCATAATGCCTGTGTATGGCAATTACAGCAACACCTTGTATCTGTATGTGCCGCATAATGCCTGTGTATGGCAATTACAGCAACACCTTGTATCTGTATGTGCGCATAATGCCTGTGATGGCAATTACAGCAACACCTTGTATCTGTATGTGCCGCATAATGCCTGTGTATGGCAATTACAGCAACACCTTGTATCTGTATGTGCCGCATAATGCCTGTGTGGCAATTACAGCAACACCTGTATCTGTATGTGCCGTATAATGTCTGTGTGTGGCTATTACAGCAACACCTTGTTCTGTATGTGCGCATAATGCCTGTGTATGGCAATTACAGCAACACCTGTATCTGTATGTGCCGCATAATGCCTGTGTGTGCAATTACAGCAACACCTTGTATCTGTATGTGCCGCATAATGCCTGTGTGTGGCCAATTACAGCAACACCTTGTATCTATGTGCTGCATAATGCCTGTGTGTGTGGCAATTACAGCAACACCTTGTATCTGTATGTGCTGCATAATGCCTGTGTAGCAATTACAGCGACACCTTGTATCTGTATGTGCTGCATAATGCCTGTGTGTGGCAATTACAGCAACACCTTGTATCTGTATGTGCTGCATAATGCCTGTGTATGGCAATTACAGCAACACCTTGTATCTGTATGTGCTGCATAATGCCTGTGTATGGTAATTACAGCAACACCTTGTATCTGTATGTGCCGCATAATGCCTGTGTATGGCAATTACAGCAACACCTTGTATCTGTATGTGCTGGATAATGCCTGTGTGTGGCAATTACAGCAACACCTTGTATCTGTATGTGCTGCATAATGCCTGTGTGTGGCAATTACAGCAACACCTTGTATCTGTATGTGCCGTATAATGTCTGTGTGTGGCAATTACAGCAACACCATAAACACAATAAGGACATGTTGTGTCGATACTGGACCACTGACCTTTACTCTAGAAACCACATATATTGTGGCACAGCTTTTAATATATCATATTGTTTTTGCTTTTCTCAGGAGCCACAGAAGTCTTTGCACCTGCACCGGTGATGGACAAATACATCTTTGTGGCTTTGTACAATTTTCCACTTGGCGGTCAAACGGACGTAGCAATACGAGTCGGAGAACAAGTGAACGTCCTTTCAGAGTGAGCGACACCAAACAGCTTCCTGTGTTTATTTTTCATGATTGCGAAACGAAAAGGAGATTAAACGACTCCAGAAAAAGTGTTTATTTGTATTAGAATCTGAGAAATATATATAAACGTTACCCAGAGAAATCCTCTGTATATAAACGTTACCCAGAGAAATCCTCTATATATAAACGTTACCCAGAGAAATCCTCTGTATATAAACGTTACCCAGACACATCCTCTATATATAAACGTTACCCAGAGAAAACCTCTATATATAAACATTACCCAGAGAAAACCTCTATATATAAACATTACCCAGAGAAATCCTCTATATATAAACATTACCCAGAGAAAACCTCTATATATAAACATTACCCAGAGAAATCCTCTATATATAAACATTACCCAGACAAATCCTCTATATATAAACATTACCCAGAGAAATCCTCTATATATAAACATTACCCAGACAAATCCTCTATATATAAACATTACCCAGAGAAATCCTCTATATATAAACGTTACCCAGAGAAATCCTCTATATATAAACATTACCCAGAGAAATCCTCTATATATAGAGGTTTTCTCTGGGTAACGTTTATATACAAACATTACCCAGAGAAATCCTCTATATATAAACATTACCCAGAGAAATCCTCTATATATAAACGTTACCCAGAGAAATCCTCTATATATAAACGTTACCCAGACAAATCCTCTATATATAAACATTACCCAGAGAAATCCTCTATATATAAACGTTACCCAGAGAAATCCTCTATATATAAACGTTACCCAGACAAATCCTCTATATATAAACATTACCCAGAGAAATCCTCTATATATAAACGTTACCCAGACAAATCCTCTATATATAAACATTACCCAGAGAAATCCTCTATATATAAACGTTACCCAGAGAAATCCTCTATATATAAACATTACCCAGAGAAATCCTCTATATATAAACGTTACCCAGAGAAATCCTCTGTATATAAACGTTACCCAGACAAATCCTCTATATATAAACATTACCCAGAGAAATCCTCTATATATAAACATTACCCAGAGAAATCCTCTATATATAAACGTTACCCAGAGAAATCCTCTATATATAAACGTTACCCAGAGAAATCCTCTATATATAAACGTTACCCAGAGAAATCCTCTATATATAAACGTTACCCAGAGAAATCCTCTATATATAAACATTACCCAGAGAAATCCTCTGTATATAAATGTTATATTTGAGTTTCTAAACAATGTCTTTTACAGGGAAGGCGACTGGTGTAAAGTGGCCTCGTTTTCCAACAGCCAAGAGTGTTACCTGCCCAAAACATACATCGCCAAAGTCTACAACCGGTAAGAGAGACACAAACTGTCCAAAGCCAAAAACGCACAATGTGAATCATCAAAATGAAGGAAATGGGAAGCCGGGGCCGAGCTTTGTGAGCAGCGACACAAGAGAAAGTGGGGTGTGTTTCCCACAACTCAACAGAAACAAACAAGCCACACAGTCACATGATACAAGTATTGTGCGTTCATTGTCGTCTGAAAGATCAGCATTTCAGGATTATCTGAAAATGATAAAATTTTATCCAATCTGAAGATTTTTGTATCAATTTGAAATCACTTCCCGAACCGAAAGTGAACTACAGCCTGTGCAACACTAACCCCAACCCCAAACCAACAGTAACCCTAAACCTAACCCTGAAGAACATCAGGGAGGTGTAGAGAGGGTAACGGTATAGAGGGAGTATAAGGGTAAAATTTCAGACATTTCCAAAGATTCCGATTTTTTTTTAATATCAGATCGATCCAAGTCAGAATCAGAATTCCAAAAATCTCAGATTCTAAAATCTGCCAAACCAAAATATTTTACTGTGCCCATTATCTAGAGCAGGGCTCAAAATTTCAAGTTCCAAGCTACTAACCAGGCCATAAGAGTTACTCGCCACCATTTGCTCCACTTAACCCCTACCCGGCCCTTAACTCTGCCCCTAAACACACCCCCTTATTATCTTATGAAATTACACTGTTAAAGGTTTTATTTAGAATAAAGTTACAAAAATAACAAGACCAGACATCAGACCCCAGATACATGTATAACCAGTCATCAGACTCCAGATACATGTATAACCAGTCATCAGACCCCAGATACATGTATAACCAGTCATCAGACCCCAGATACATGTATATCCAGTCATCAGACCCCAGATACATGTATATCCAGTCATCAGACCCCAGATACATGTATAACCAGTCATCAGACCCCAGATACATGTATATCCAGTCATCAGACCCCAGATACATGTATATCCAGTCATCAGACCCCAAATACATGTATAACCAGTCATCAGACCCCAAATACATGTATAACCAGTCATCAGACCCCAGATACATGTATAACCAGTCATCAGACCCCAGATACATGTATATCCAGTCATCAGACCCCAGATACATGTATAACCAGTCATCAGACCCCAGATACATGTATAACCAGTCATCAGACCCCAGATACATGTATATACAGTCATCAGACTCCAGATACATGTATAACCAGTCATCAGACCCCAGATACATGTATAACCAGTCATCAGACCCCAGATACATGTATATCCAGTCATCAGACCCCAGATACATGTATAACCAGTCATCAGAGCCCAGTGTGAGCAGAGCGAGAAGGCAGGGAAGCTCCTCTCCACCCCCTGCCAGTGACAGAGACGAGCTGGGTCAGGTTAGGCAGCTGATCCCTGCCACCATGAAGCCTGGGGAAGCGTGGCTGCACGGCAGCACTGCTGGAATACACAACACTAAATAATTTATTGTGCTGCCTGTGTGTGCATTTGTACTCGCCCTCACTTAATTTCCACTCGCCAAATGCGAGTGGAAATTTTGAGCCCTGATCTAGAGGATACAATGAGATGAGCTTCGTGAGACTCATGAGCAGCCATGACTTTCATCCTGATAAAAGGGGGCCGGGGGTGGAATCGGGGGCTCACAGGAGGCAAATCATGAGATTTTACCCCGAGAAGGCAAACGCTGCCGGGGGAAATGAAGGAGCTGGATGGTGAAGGGGCAGAAGATGGTGCAAGGTGCACTGGGAGGAGAGGGGGTGCTGCGAGGGAAGGGGGGGCAAAAGACAAACACTGGAAGGGGCTGCATGTGGACAATCTCATCCACAAACCTGGCGACTACTGGAATGCAGGAAGGGGGTGAAGGGGCAAAGCGGAGACGTCTCATTAATGACACATTGCAGTGAATCGATACACATAATAAAACAAACCGTACGCAGGAGAGTGTTAATTTTAAGCACATACAATGTTTTGAATCTTTTCACCACGGAATTCAAAGCCAGACTTTTTTACGGAAATGAAAATCACCTTAAAGATCCCTTCGCACAGGACGGGGAAGCAGAGGTTTCATTTCCCCTGGTTTAAGGTTTATTCTGCAGCAAAAAGAGGATCAGGAATAAAAACCAGAAGCAGATGCTGTAAATTCATATTATTAGACAATTCATTTGAAGAAATGAGCCTTTACGGCTGACGCGCGATGCTCCCTGTGTGTCAGTGTACTCTGTACAGCGCGAGGGATCGCACCGACCCATAGGCCTGCGCACACGGTACATTTACCACTTCCAAATCGTAAATAATCACAAGCTGTCAGTGATCAGGTTTCTTATTACAAACCGAAGAAAAACCCCAAAAGTGTAGACGTGGACCTAAAAGGTCAAAGAGCAGGAGCCGCCCCCAAACAGGCTCGACTGTCTATACATGAAGCCATTCTCCAGTCCTGGGGTGCTGGGTCTCGTGGCCTGGGGCGGCCCTGGAGAGGAATACTCATAATGTGACGTCTCCGTCACACAGACCCTGCAGTCCCGGCGCATCGTTTATTGGCTTTATACTCATTTCCAGTCGGTGGATTTTAGAAATCTTTAGTAAATTAACCCCTTAAAAGGGTTAAAATGGGGAGAGAGGGGGGAATGGAGGGGTTAAAAAAAGCTCTTCTGACCCACTACGCACTTTCCTGCCCATGTTTTAGGCTGGTGTCAGACGAGCGCATTATGTGCGCCTGTACTGACCTGCCTCCCGGCGTCTGTCGCAGCGTTGTGATGTTTCCACGGGGCCAACCACACACTGCAGCGCGAGCGCAAATTGCGACGAGCCGCAAGCCTCTCCGTCGAAAAGCTACGACGCACGTTCGACAGGGCTGCAAAGCGCGATCCTCCATAAGAGGCAATAACTGCGCTCAGCGAGGCGGCCAGACTCTCACGGACGTTCCTTCCACTCTGCAAAACGCTCGTCTGACCCCGGCCTTAACCCTTAAGATAGTTTTAAAACCCCTTCCCTGCTCGGTGCTGCCTCTCCGGTCCTCCTGCCATATCAGGCGCCAGTTTCCTGCAAGCTGGCAGCATGTCGTGTGGCTGGGTGGGCGTCTGATCTATTCAATGGTTGGTAGAGGGTGAGGTCAGCTGAGCTCTCGCTAATCCACTGCACTTAGAGGACTGAATCAGCCCCCTGGAGGGAGAGAGAGCTGGGGGTGCTCAGGTAACTGTGGCCTCTGACCTTAAAGTGGTCCCTTTAATCTGCAACTCGTACGTGAAAATATCGTGTGACGTTTACGCGGCGTTTCATTGTAACGGTGAAACCATAGAGGCGGCACAGGGTGACCAGGACTTCCCTTTTTTCTTCAGGTGGCTTTACAGAGGAATAAATCGGGAAAAAGCGGAAGAATTGCTCTCGGTGACGGGAAACCGCTGCGGCTCCTTTCTGATACGAGAAAGCGAAACGAGAAAAGGTACATTTCTAAAAGGTTTCGTGTTACCCGGGGCAGGAGGTCGGCACGTTCAGGTGACAATAGACGGAGCAGAAAAGTTATCAAAGGTGTCACATTAAAGAGGCCGGATACAATGTTTACATTATGATCAAATTTCCCAAGAACAAAGAGGCTGACAGTCCGACAGTCCGAGAGCCCTAGAGCCTGACAGCCCGAGAGCCCCAGAGCTTGAGAGCCCGGTTGCACGAGAGCCCAGGTGCCCTAGAGCCTGACAGTCCGAGAGCCCCAGAGCTTGAGAGCCCGGGTGCCCTAGAGCCTGACAGTCCGAGAGCCCCAGAGCTTGAGAGCCCGGGTGCCCTAGAGCCTGACAGTCCGAGAGCCCCAGAGCTTGAGAGCCCGAGAGCCTGGGTGCCCTAGAGCCTGACAGTCCAGAGCCCCAGAGCTTGAGAGCCCCAGAGCCCGGGATCCCCAGAGTCCGGGTGCCCGAGAGCCCCAGAGTCCGGGTGCCCGAGAGCCCCAGAGTCCGGGTGCCCGAGAGCCCCAGAGTCCGGGTGCCCGAGAGCCCCAGAGTCCGGGTGCCCGAGAGCCCCAGAGTCCGGGTGCCCGAGAGCCCCAGAGTCCAGGTGCCCGAGAGCCCCAGAGTCCGGGTGCCCGAGAGCCCCAGAGTCCGGGTGCCCGAGAGCCCCAGAGTCCAGGTGCCCGAGAGCCCCAGAGTCCAGGTGCCCGAGAGCCCCAGAGTCCGGGTGCCCGAGAGCCCCAGAGTCCGGGTGCCCGAGAGCCCCAGAGTCCGGGTGCCGAGAGCCCCAGAGTCCGGGTGCCCGAGAGCCCCAGAGTCCAGGTGCCCGAGTCCAGGTGCCCGAGAGCCCCAGAGTCCAGGTGCCCGAGAGCCCCAGAGTCCAGGTGCCCGAGAGCCCCAGAGTCCGGGTGCCCGAGAGCCCCAGAGTCCGAGTGCCCGAGAGCCCCAGAGTCCGGGTGCCCGAGAGCCCCAGAGTCCGGGTGCCCGAGAGCCCCAGAGTCCGGGTGCCCGAGAGCCCCAGAGTCCAGGTGCCCGAGAGCCCCAGAGTCCGGGTGCCCGAGAGCCCCAGAGTCCGGGTGCCCGAGAGCCCCAGAGTCCGGGTGCCCGAGAGCCCCAGAGTCCGGGTGCCCGAGAGCCCCAGAGTCCGGGTGCCCGAGAGCCCCAGAGTCCGGGTGCCCAAGAGCCCCAGAGTCCGGGTGCCCGAGAGCCCCAGAGTCCGGGTGCCCGAGAGCCCCAGAGTCCGGGTGCCCGAGAGCCCCAGAGTCCGGGTGCCCGAGAGCCCCAGAGTCCGGGTGCCCGAGAGCCCCAGAGTCCAGGTGCCCGAGAGCCCCAGAGTCCGGGTGCCCGAGAGCCCCAGAGTCCGGGTGCCCGAGAGCCCCAGAGTCCGGGTGCCCGAGAGCCCCAGAGTCCAGGTGCCCGAGAGCCCCAGAGTCCAGGTGCCCGAGAGCCCCAGAGTCCAGGTGCCGAGAGCCCCAGAGTCCACGTGCCCGAGAGCCCCAGAGTCCAGGTGCCCGAGAGCCCCAGAGTCCGGGTGCCCGAGAGCCCCAGAGTCCGGGTGCCCGAGAGCCCCAGAGTCCGGGTGCCCGAGAGCCCCAGAGCCCGCTCTAAATGTGAGGTAACAAAGTTTACATAAGAACACAAAAATTTATTGCAAAAAAAATCCACAAATTCCTGTAAGTACAAGCTGTTATTACCTGCTGACTGTGTCTTGGTTGTGAGTGACACACACACACACACACACACACACACACAACACACACACACACACACCTGGATTTACACCTCAGGAATACACAGAAATCTAGAACCTCTTCCATAAAATATAAAAGTGCCAAAAAACCTCAGTTTATTTTCTTGTATTTCCCAAAACACAGTTATTCCGTTTCTCGCTGCTCTTAGATCAAAAGATGAAGCAGAATGTTTCTGGCGGCCGAACACGGGTTAAAAGAGCTGAGATTTAACACCAGCCATGAAAACTGCAAAGATTGGCTGAACTCGACACAAAGATACAGAGCAGCGTTAGAAGCTTCTATAGAGAGCGATTATTACGGAGGTTTTTTGCGCTGGGATATCGCTCTATATAGGAGAGCGCACACACACTGAAAGCTGCAGAGGATCACGCGTGGTCAGAGTCAACTCACAGTTTAGTGTCTATCAAGGTCTTATTGAAAACCTCTCACATGCCAATCCTAGAGCCTCGTCCACCCTCCACGAGACCTATTAGGGCTTTCACTGACCCAGAAATGGATTAATTTGCCCCAATAAATAAATAAACAGGCAAAAATAACACTTAACATCTATTAACCAACTTTCCCCACCTCGAGTTAAAAATGGAAAGAGTTAAGATAGCTGGTCGGGTATTGCCCCCCCCCCCTCGTGTGACTGGGCATGAACACCCAAAATATGCACAAAACACACCCTGCAAAACACTGAGGCTCCAGGATCAGACTCGGCCAATACCAAGTCCCTTCTCAGACCCCGAATCACAGACAGGAGCGGCGAGCAGCTTCCCCGACTGGTAGCTCTGGCATAACTCACCCCCAGTTATGGAGCCCCCACAACCAGCAGCCATTCCATCACATTTCTCAGTCGAGGTGCTGCAGTGACAGATTGCGTCCTCTCCCGGGTAGCCACGTATTCATCTGCAAACCTGGCGGCATCCAACACCATGAACGGGTGTGTGGCTTTCCCCAATCTCAACCACTGGAGTGCGGTGCTGGAAAACCTGCTCCATGACCATAACCTGCAATCCCTCCCGTACGGCAGAGACCCAGCACCTGAAGAAGAATGCTCAGCAAATACATTGTTACTCCAGTGAAGAGGCCTCACTGCGTCCTGTAATGCACAGAGCCGGGACTTTCCTTTCCTTATGGCCCCGGGTGATGTGAATGTGTAAAGTAACAGATTTATGGTTTATATAGAAATGTCTGTTTTCAATGTACATAAATACAGTATTTATAGGTTAATGCATAAAAATAAATGTAAATGCTTCGCGAGAAAATGTGCAGCTTCCAACATTCCCTGAAAATGACGGCTTTCCTGCGAGACGCCGAGAACCCGTCCCGTTCTAACCCCACGTCTCCATCTCACAGGATGCTTCAGCCTGTCTGTCAGACGAACCAATCAGACGTCACGGGACGCCGTCAAACATTATCGTATCGACTGCCTGGAGAACGGCTGGTTTTACATTTCTCCTCGTCTGACTTTCCCTTCGCTGCAAGAAATGGTGGAATATTACTCCGGTACGTAAAGGACGCAACGTTCAATGAGATGCTACGTTATATGAGACGCCGCGTTCATCACAATAAAACTTTATTTTCAGGTATTTTATGGCCACTTCATAACAAGGAATTATCCTGCCTCAAGGCAGACCAATGAGAGCGGATCACCTCATTAACATAAGAGCGGATCACCTCATTAACCTAAAAGTGGATCACCTCATTAACATAAGAGCGGATCACCTCATTTACCTGAGAGCAGATCACATCATTAACCTAAGAGCGGATCACCTCATTAACATAAGAGAGGACGGCATCATTAACATAAGAGCGGATCACCCCATTAACATAAGAGCGGATCACCTCATTAACATAAGAGTGGATCACCTCATTAACATAAGAGCAGATCACCTCATTAACATAAGAGCAGATCACCTCATTAACATAAGAGCAAATCACCTCATTAACATAAGAGCGGATCACCTCATTAACATAAGAGCAAATCACCGCATTAACATAAGAGCAGATCACCTCATTAACATAAGAGCAGATCACCTCATTAACATAAGAGCAAATCACCTCATTAACATAAGAGAGCACCGCCTCATTAACCTAAGAGCAGATCACTTCATTAACATAAGAGCAAATCACCTCATTAACATAAGAGCAGATCACCTCATTAACATAAGAGCAGATCACCTCATTAACATAAGAGCAAATCACCTCATTAACATAAGAGCGGATCACCTCATTAACATAAGAGCAAATCACCTCATTAACATAAGAGCAGATCACCTCATTAACATAAGAGAGGACTGCCTCATTAACCTAAGAGCAGATCACTTCATTAACATAAGAGCAAATCACCTCACTAACATAAGAGCAAATCACCTCATTAACATAAGAGCAAATCACCTCATTAACATAAGAGTGAATCCCCTCATTAACATAAGAGTGAATCACCTCATTAACATAAGAGTGAATCACCTCATTAACATAAGAGTGAATCACCTCATTACCATAAGAGAGCACCGCCTCATTAACCTAAGAGCGGATCACCTCATTAACATAAGAGCGGATCACCTCATTAACATAAGAGCAAATCACCTCATTAACATAAGAGCAGATCACCTCATTAACATAAGAGCAAATCACCTCATTAACATAAGAGCAGATCACCTCATTAACATAAGAGAGCACCGCCTCATTAACCTAAGAGCAGATCACTTCATTAACATAAGAGCAAATCACCTCATTAACATAAGAGCAGATCACCTCATTAACATAAGAGAGCACCGCCTCATTAACCTAAGAGCAGATCACTTCATTAACATAAGAGCAAATCACCTCATTAACATAAGAGCAGATCACCTCATTAACATAAGAGTGAATCACCTCATTAACATAAGAGAGCACTGCCTCATTAACCTAAGAGCAGATCACTTCATTAACATAAGAGCAAATCACCTCATTAACATAAGAGTGAATCACCTCATTAACATAAGAGCAGATCACCTCATTAACATAAGAGCAAATCACCTCATTAACATAAGAGCGGATCACCTCATTAACATAAGAGCAGATCACCTCATTAACATAAGAGCAGATCACCTCATTAACATAAGAGTGAATCACCTCATTAACATAAACCGAGCATCAGTTCAATACGTTCATTTTTAGATTTTCAGAATCACTTTAAGTTATAATTTTACTAAATATTTTCCAGAGACGAAAACTATGAGGAAAATCTATTAACATTTTCATCGACCAATAAAGACGAAAGAGAAATGTCAGGAAGCACAAAATAAATGGTCTTTAAAAATATATTTTAAAAGAATACATTACTTTTTTCCATTGAATTCCGTGAAATTCGTTTAAATCTGTCAAATCGAAAGACTGAAAATCAGGGCATTTTGCTGAACTTTTTGTGCAATTCCACATTCTGTGAATAGAAGACAAGAACTATGGGACAATTTCAGTGCTGGTGAATTGCAGCGTATTTTGCTGTGAATTCTCCTGTATTTGGCGAAAACACAGATTCGTCAATTGACTATTTGACCTGAAATTTCAGATACAATGAAATTCACCGGTGCAATCCAGGGCCAATTCAAAGGGTAATAAACCCAAAAGTCTTATTTTAGTCAACGAAGTTAAACACAACTTAATTCATGATCACTAATATAAGAGAAAAGCAACTTTATATCAACAGAAAAGGATTAAAAACCTAATGAAATGGTGTTTCGAGAAACATCTGTGAAAGTGTAATAGCCCCCCCCCCCGTTTGTTTTTCGTGGATGGACGACTAGTTTCTAGAGTCTTCTAATAATTTATAAATATTAAAATCACACTTAGATGTTGGCAGGAAACGTCTTCCATGTTGTTCTAAAATGTTTCTGTTTATGGTGTCACAGAAGCAGCTGATGGAATATGTTGCGTTTTGAAGGACCCGTGTGTCATGTTAGGAGCTCCCGGCCACAGACCCTGCGAACCGGTCACTGTCAAGAACCCGACTCTTAACTGGAAAGACCTGGATAGGTGAGAACGGAATGTCTTTAGGTTGTTTGTCTGTGGGGGTTTCCCTATTGTCACAATAAGATGTAAATAATGACACAGTATCCTGTCTGCACCAACATACAAGCAGCGTGTTAAACGTCTGTTTATTGTTAAGTAATAGCGGCAAAACATAACATTATGGATTCATAGTCAGAGTCTTATGATATTCAGGAGTTACATCTCCTCTAACGCAGACACAAGAAGTGATACACAGAATCCCCGATAGACACAAGAAATGATACACAGAATCCCCGATAGACACAAGAAATGATACACAGAATCCCCGATAGACACAAGAAATGATACACAGAATCCCCGATAGACACAAGAAATGATACACAGAATCCCCGATAGACACAAGAAATGATACACAGAATCCCCGATAGACACAAGAAATGATACACAGAATCCCGATAGACACAAGAAATGATACACAGAATCCCGATAGACACAAGAAATGATACACAGAATCCCCGATAGACACAAGAAATGATACACAGAATCCCCGATAGACACAAGAAATGATACACAGAATCCCGATAGACACAAGAAATGATACACAGAATCCCCGATAGACACAAGAAATGATACACAGAATCCCCGATAGACACAAGAAATGATACACAGAATCCCTGATATTCTCTAGATTTTCATGCCGTTTATTCTCTCCGCAGTTCTGCGCTCTTTAAGGAAGACGTCGGCTCGGGTGAAGAGTGTCCAGTCAGCCTCGGTCTCCGAGAAGCCGTCAGCTCGTACAGGTTCATGACGGAAGATCTTCATTCAAAGAGCGCGGCCAAGAAAGAGCCACTGTGGAGGACGTTTTAGAAACTACAGGACTAAACTGACGGCAGTATCGAAAGCCTCTAAAGCCAAACCTTGTATCCGATCGACCAACTCCTCTTAGAAATGACGGAATGTCTTGGCGAATGACGTGGCTCTAAAACCAAACACATACAATGGACACTCAGCAGGGTGATACGTACGGATTACAATTTAAAGCGAATTGTAACTCTTTGTTCCTTTATTGCAGCCGTGCTGCACTGTTTATATGTTTATAATGCTCTAAAGACAAAGCCGTGCCGTGGTGTTGGGCACAAGCCATGGGGGGGGGGGGGGTGTACCGGAAATTGTATATATTAGCAGAATGAATTCTAAAACTCAATAAAATACTTTGTAAACACCGGCTGCATTTTCTGACTGATTTGTCTTAGTTACCGGCCGCCGCTTTATTCCAGAAGCAGGTCAGGGTTACAGCCACGAAGAATGAGGAATTCCAATAAATTGGTCAAAATACCGGAATCTGAACATTTTGTGCAGCTACAGGAAGGTTTGAGCCAAGTTACTGGCCAATGGATTGATCATTCTGATAATTTTATAGCTTTCATTCTGAGTTGTAAAAATAATCTGTAAATCAATTTGTTTAACGTTGTTCTCTTTAAAAGCTTCTTTCATTGCCCTTTTAATTATTTTTAACGATTTTTGGATGAATTACTCAAAATTAACAGATCCTGCAGCTTTTCAGACAGACGGACGGACAGACGGACGGAAGGATCCACCTGATAAAGCAGAAGTAGATCTTGAGGTTTACACACTAATACTGAGAATCTTTCGCTGTGAAATGCGTCGGTTAAGTCTGTCAGATGCGGGGCTGCTTTTGATGTGCAAGCTGCGCGGGCACACGGGGCACAATGCAACCTGCCCTGCTCGCTCGCACGTTGAGTCGACCAGAGAAAAGCACGGAGACAGATCCTCATGGCTCTATATCATTGGAGCAATGACAGCAGCGGTTGAAGCCGCTCCAACAACTGGTTCTGCAGTCATTGTCCATGTCCGGTATTCAGATCTCTGCCCTCTCCCCTGAACAATTGGATCTGCACCCACTGGGCACAGACTGCATTGAGCCTCGTCACCCAGGGCACATGGCGCATTCAGATGGCATATCAGGGCGCTGGCCCCCCCGACTCACTGAGCGAGTGCAAAGCGAGTGGGGCCACTCTATGTATTTGCCCCCCTTTGCCCCCCTCCCCTCCATGCCAAGAAGGGTAAGAGAGGGAGCGACATTGTATTATTTTCATAATCATAAAAAGTTCTACTTTAGATAAAGATTAAAATATACATTTTAGTCTTTAAGTTTATTAACAAGATTTAAAGATTCGCCGGGGGACCAGGAGCCAGTTTAGCAATTTATATTCCAGCGGCCAACAACGGCACAATAACTCTATTCTTAATGAAGGTGAGCGCTCGGAATCTAACGGAATTAATATTAATGTAACACTTTGTTACAACAATAAAAAGAACAACAATTAAAAGCCTCCACACGCACACGGCCTCATTATAAGCTGTATTCCAGCGGCCGACAACGGAGCAATAAGCTGATAAACTGGCTGCCGCGGCGAATCTTTAAATATTAAAAATAAATGTAAAAATAATGTTTAAATATAATGTATAATAAATTAGAGAAAATATTGTTTATTAATGTTAATATTTAAATATTGTGATATTTAAATTTCAAATGAATATACATTAAATGCTTTGCATTACGATACAGTTTAAACACATGAATCCAGAATTTTAAATATATTTTAGATTAATAATTCTGTTTTATTGCTGTGGAGCTCTGTGATATTGGGGGGGGGGGGGGTTACAGCATCCTTGGACCCAGGAAGCACAATGTCTCAGCCTGGCCCTGAGAGGGATTGTATAAAATGCATTCCAGGGAGAGTTGATTACCCACAATCCTCAAAGACGCCCGTAGTCCAGACCTGAGCATGCATATACTTGGTGCTAGGCTTGAGGGGGGGAGGGGCTTTACCCTTTACAATTGAGTAAATCTCTGCAGTAACAGTAGTGGTGTCTAGGGATGAGCCGAACACTCCCCGAGTTCGGTTCGAGCCCGAACTTCCCATTTGTTCGGGACCGAACCCGAACCCCCATGCCAGTCAATGGGGCTGAAAATTCAGTTTTTTGGAGTGTCCTCCAAGAGGGCATATATGCTAGATATTTGCCATAAAAGGTGTATGGGGGTCCGGGTAGTGCCCTGGGGGACAGGAAACAAGGACAAAAAGTTTTAAAAAAAACGTTTTTAAAGGGACAGTGAGTTTTCCATGAAATAAGGGTTAAAAATAAAAATGAAAAATTCCTTCAAATATCGTGCCTAGGAGGTCCCCATAACCTGCCCGTGAAGTGGCGGATTTCTAGGATGTATAGAAATATGTAAAAACCAAAAAATGACATTTCAAATGACGGTAAATGCTTTTCCTTTAATCTATCCATAAACAACTGCTTGGGGCGGCAGCCTGTATGAAAAGAGGAGACGTTTTAGGACACGCAGAAAACGTTTACTGATTTTTTGGCGGTGAAAAGCAGGAGAATGACTGGAGAATGGAAAATTCTAGACCAAATGGGAGAATTTTTCTGGTTTGGCTATTTTGACCTAGAATTTTCTCTTCAGTCATTCTCCTGAGTTTCACCTTTCTCTGAATAACCCTGTCAGGGTTATTCAGAGAGCGGTGAAGAGCAGGAGAATGACTGGAGAATGGAAAATTCAATATACGAAGTACGGTCGCACGAAAGTCCGGCTGCGCAACGCAACGCAAGTGGAGAATGAACGCATTTTTTCGAGAACGCAGAACTGCTAGTACGGACGTACAGAGTGCGCTGCGTCCACTAGCGGCGTGTGTGCGTGATTTGGAGACGTCAGACCCTGCTCATGTCCGGCCAACATAGCGTCCAGACACCCAAAGTTTCCTGGTTTGGATCCGTAAAAAATCACGCACAAAAATGCGCATCGTATGACCGTTTTCGCGCAGTCCGTGAAAAAATACGGCAATGCGTTCGGACGCACTTTTTGACGGTCGCTGCGAAAAATGCGTTAGTCTGACCCTAGCCTTATCTCACTTTCCAAATCGGCTATTTGGTCCAGATTGCTCTCTTTTCCTGCCATTCTCCTGGTTTTCACCTTTCTCTGAACAACCCTGAGAGAGAGGTGAAAGCCAGGAGAACTGACAAGAGAAGAGAACAATCTAGACCAAATAGCAGATTTGGAAAGTGAGATAAATGGGAGAATTTTTCTGGTTTGGCTATTTTGACCTAGAATTTTCACTTCTCCAGTTATTCTCCTGCTTTTCACCGCTCTCTGAATAACCCTGTGAATGTTTAATCCCGAGGTGAAAAATAACATTGCTTTAGATTTTTTTTCAAACACCAGTTAAATGCAGCATATTAGGATGTTTTAGGGAAATTAATTCTCAAATCTCAATCAGAAGCAGACACCACCCCACCCTCAGTATATTGTACAATGTATCAAATTGATTACCAGACTAAAAACACCTGGTGTTATGCCCGTTTGTGAACAGAGGTCATTTAGAGTTGATAATCTTTCCACGTACACATTAGTTTTTAATTCAATATCTAATAAACCGTTGCATATAATATTCTGCAGTAAAGAGTCTCTTTATTTCTAGATTTTTTAGTATTTTTTTAAGCATTTTTTATACTTTTTTCAAAATTTCTTTTTTTTCGAACCCGAACCAAACACGCCCAAAAAGTTCGAAATTCGCGAACTTTCGAACTGCCAAAGTTCGGGGGTCGAACTCCGAACCGTCCGAACACGAACAGCTCATCCCTAGTGGTGTCTACAATCAGACAAAAGGCTAATATTTTATTTTAACCAATACCCATTGTGCACACACACATACAATTTAAACAGAAATGTGTGTGTGTATATTTTTTGCCCAAAAAACAAGTACACAAACTGGCAGGGCTCTGCCCATAGAGCCCCACTGGAAGAGCCTCCACCCCACTCAATTTTCAGTTTCCATCTCACTCACTGCCCCACAGACAACCACACACACACATTAGGCAGACACACACACGTACTTTACCATCATCATACACAGAGTCCCCAAATACAGCACATAGTTTGCCGTGCGGTGTTTTAAAAAGGATGCCATGTTATTGTGGTTCTTTGCATAAAGGTTTGATGATAAAATCCGATATTTGGGTAAAATAATCTAAAAATCAGCCCAGGTGGATAAATTGTGTTTTTTCTCTTCTAGATGATTGTATAAATGTTGTGAAGTGCCTATATCCCAGGTCAGTGCAGCAAAACATGGAGAGACATTGTGTGTTTATGTTCCCTCCTTTCAGAAGATGAAAACATGTAACAAAGTATATTATTATTTAAAACAATCTAAAGGTTAAGCTGTGAAACCCCGGAATGAGGGAGGATTTTATTTTCAGCACCACACGCTGCAGTTTACAGACAAAACCAGTGGAAACATAACACCTTCTATTACTGCCGTTTGTTACAGCCACAGGTGTCGCCATTGTTTGCGTCTGGATCAGTGGAACGACTTTAATTGGTCACAGTAACAATGTTACTTAAATATGCAAATTAAATGATCCAGATATTTAAGGCATCGGGAATCAAAAAGGTGCTGCATGAAAATATTAACCTTGAAAAAGGTCCCTGGCAGGAAAATCAAGAGTGGACTCCAACTAACAGGAAGTGGCTCAACCAATCACGAGCCAGACATTCTGCTCAATGGAAGCTGAGCACATACTACACAGGGTGCAGCAGGGACCAAGCCAGGACTTCCATGAGGCATGAATTCCAGAAAACGAATAGTATTTGGAGGCAATTTACAAATGTCTGTAAAGAAAAGGTCATTAAAAGGGTCTGGATTTTCATTTTCTAACCATTAGTGCTAAAAAAATAATAATAATAAAAAAATGTAATTGGACATTAATCATTTGCAGAGTTTAAAATTATTTTCCTCCATTTTATTCTAAAACCTTTGTGGTTATATTTTATACAGTGCACCGAAAAAAAAAAAAAATAATAGAAATGTAGAACCTGTTAATGCATATTTTTCAATTTTAACAAAAATTGGAAAAAATAAAAGTTTTCGCTTGTATTATTCATGAAATGCACAAAATACGACGACTTGATGAGTTATTCAAAGAGCAGTGAAATTTCGGTGCCCTTTATTCAGCGCACTTCGGCGACTTCAATTCACATGTGACTGTTGGCGCATATTAACAGGTCGCGTTACACACATGTGGCAACAAACAGAGAGCCCGGGCTGGAGGAAGCGAGGTGCACGGGGCCTCTTCTCAGAAACCACGGCCAACGACAGCGAGTGAAAACGAACAAACAGGATGACAGCGACAGACGCAGTAACCACATTTCCAAAACACACCGGCTGACCCCGTGTGCTGAGACAACGCAAACCTGCATCTTGTCCGTCTGTGCGCGTGTCTGCCTGGCGAGTGTGTGCAGGCAGTGCCCGACACCCATACAGGCACCGCGGGACATCGGAGCCGAGAAAGCCGCGACATTATTAATATTGTTTAACATTTTGTTCATAAAAATACACAAACACCCTCTGCTTTCATGGACATCAAACACTACATAGGTATAAAACACGCTAAAACACATTGTAAACCACACGCTAAAACACATTGTAAAACACATGCTAAATCACACGCTAAAACACATTGTAAACCACATGCTAAATCACACGCTAAAACACATTGTAAACCACATGCTAAATCACACGCTAAATACATATTATAAAACACACGCTAAAACACATTGTAAACCACATGCTAAATCACACGCTAAAACACATTGTAAACCACATGCTAAATCACACGCTAAAACACATTGTAAAACACATGCTAAATCACACGCTAAAACACATTGTAAACCACATGCTAAATCACACGCTAAATACACATTGTAAAACACATGCTAAAACACACAATATAAATCACATGCTAAAACACCCGCTAAAAACGCATTATAAAACACATGCTAAATACATGCTAAACCACATTATAAAACACACGCTGCTGCTGTTATTTTTCTTTGAAGTAATTTCATGTAAAAAGGAAAAATAAAATTAAGTTTTTATCTCCCGTTTCCATTTTGTGGATTTTCCCATGATGCAACATTTACCAAAATCTTATGGCAAGTCTTGCTTTACAGCTGTGGTATAGGATAAAGCAGTAGTGAAGAGACAATGGGGTGGAGGAAGGAAGGTTTACACCAGGCTGCAGGGGATCAATTGTGCTGCCTAGGCTACCAGAGATAACAGTAATTATAATTATTGTAATTATTTCATCCTCTGCAAACTTATTGCTGGGGTAAAAGATTTTAAGCACTAAACGACATCCACTTCCTTAAGTTCCAAACATTCACAGAAAGAACTTTGTGAATAAAAAACCATTGACTTTATAAAGTATCTGATGAAATGATTCACTTGCCGGCTCATGTGTTTCACTTGCTGTAGTTTTCGGTTCTGCTGGAGGAGCTTTGTGGATTCAGTGAGTATTTGAGACCCGGGTTAGTTTTAGTGAATAATTATAGAAACATTTTAATAGAGATACAATTAAATGTTATGTAAACACACACTACATGGGAAACAGTTATTAGAAAGACTTTATTATGATATTTATTTAAATGTTAAAGTGTTTTTCACCAATCATGTCGATTCCCCACATGTTCCTACTCATCCTCCTACTCTATTCACAGATAATGTTGTGGTTACACTTTGTGCGCCCACACAAACACACATGATACTAGTAACCGCTCTCTCCACACACAGGACTAACAGGCTTCAGGTGTGTATTACTAGATGTTGCAATAAACATGTAACCCCTTCATATATTGTCATTACACTATATATGTATCCACATACACAAAGTGTAGCAGTCACCCAGAAAAATCAATAATGATCAGTGTTTAAGGATTGAAGCTGATGCCGAGGCCTTTGATATAGAATCAATAAGTAAAACATGAGGATTTGTACATAAAGAAAAGAAATATTTTAATAAAAATCCTTATTACAGAAACGACTTGTTGGTCAAAATGTTTTTATGAATTCATACCTTAATGCATCTGGAATATGGATTTCTGTTAAAATATTTTGAGAAATATATATATATATACTATATATACACACAGAAAAATAAAATTCCAAAACACTTCAAACATCCAAGGATTTAATAAGACCTGTTTTAGGCTTAATATTGCTGAGGATTTGGTTACAAAACACTTCATCTCTTCCGCCCAGCTCGCTGCAGGGAGAGCAACATGTCTGCCCCCCCCCCTCATGTCATGCAACCAGCGAATTAATGGATGCGAGTGGGAGTTTAATCCCTTCACTACAAAGTGATTTTCCAAAAAACACATTGTCAGGAACCAGTGGATTTTTGAAGAATCATTTTTAATGAATTATACTGAAGGAAATATTGAAAAATACTCCCAATGATTTTTTTAATGTACTAATATATTTTGCCAGTAGATGGTGCCAAATGGAGTTCCAGTTGCAGTGAGTGTTTCACTGCTACAATGTATCAGCTTGCTGAATGCCGATGCTGAATGCCGATGTCTGACATTAATTTTTGCTGATTTTACAGAGTTTTGGGGCATTATGCTCACAGGGCTAAAACATTGGGTGCACCTTCTGCAGCCCAAAAGCAAAAGAAATTAGTTTGCAGGGCTGTAGAACAGCACATCGAGATATCTCAATATCGGGGCACTAGATGGTGCCTTTGAAACCCATATATCTCGATATTGGTAGTGAAGGGGTTAAGAGCAAAACACTAACTTGTGATCCAAAAAGAAAGGTCAGGACAGCAGCCAAATGGTCAGTCAAGGCCGCAGGGTTCATAACAGAAACCGGCTGAAGAGTCAGGAAATCCGAGAAAACAGACAAATATACTGGATCGAAACCCTAGGGAGGAAACGATGCAACGTCTTCTGGAGTGCGGAACGAATGACACAGTGCGCACCTACACACCGCATCATGAAAAACATTTAGCACCATGCAGTAACAACTTCTCCACTTTATTCAACAAATAAATAATCGCACCCATAGAATACGTAACATAAACGTATAGACGTAACCAAACGTCTGAAGGAGAAAATGAAGAAAAATGATTTACACGCTGCAAATGATTGAAATTCACACTTTTTGGGGCATTTCTTTGTTATAGACACAAAGGGTTATTCAGAAAAAGGAAAAACACCAACAAAACAAACTTCCCACCGAATGGTGAATTTCTCCGTACGGTGCAATTTCATGGCAGTTTGACTCACTAAGCTAATGCTGGCGAATTGACGGTGAAATACGGTGAAACAGTGTGAAATTCAGGAATCTTCAGGTGCAGCGAAATTGTTCCATGGAAAAGTAATGGTTAATCTTCTATTTACAGACGCTGAACCGCACCGTGAAATGCCCTGATTTTCAGTGATTCAGATCGACAGGTTTAAACAGGTGAATCCTATAGGATACATTGTAAAAAGACAAACTCTTTTTTTTATTAAACCGTTTATTCTTTTTTTATTTTTTAGAACCACTTTTGTATTTTATTTTTTTTGACGAAATTTTTGATTCTCATTTTTTTTCAAAATGCCTTTTTTTGTTCTGACAGACCTTTATTATTTAGACACATTTAATGCATTTTTATTGGAAGAATAGCAGAGTTCCGTTCTTTTTTCTGCACTTCCGCGGTTTTCGGTAAATATAGTGAATTCCCCGCAGGGTCAGCGAAATGGAATTGCCAAAGCACAGTGAAGTGCGCCGAACTCCAAATCACCGAAATCTCCGCTTTCTGGAAAACCCCTATAGCAATGCTAAAATTTATAAAATATATAGAATTTGAAAACGAGAGAAATCGCAATGTATCCTTTTCACTCTGGAATCGGTCAAGATCAACTCACGATCCCCCCCTGTTGCTGCCCTCTTGTGGCAAACTTAAGTTCTAACAAACCCTTTTAAAGAGATTTTATAGCGTAGCGCAGGTCAATTTATTTTTCTTGCATCACATTGTTCATCCGGTAACTCTGACCAATGACATCTTTAGGCCCAGATACATCCAGATCCCTGGACAATCCGCTTTCCTGGTTTTTATTTCCCTCCGTGTCTGTAAAGACCCGATTCTCTCAGCTATCCCTGACATTGACCTCTGACCCTATTCCAATCATAGCGGCTGGAGCTGCTATTCAGGGCCGGGTTACGTCTGGTGATAACTAAGAGGACTCTCTCCCCGACCAGAGGAATCACACATTGCACTGTGAATAAGCAGCGACACGTCTTGTATAAAGAAGAGGCAAGTTTATTGTTTTTTATTTATCAGCAATCGTTTCACATCCTGTAACAGCCTCGTACAGATTTTTCCTCTTTCTTGATGCAAATCTCTAAATATGATACAAAAATTAAGAATGAAAGATGTGGATAAAGAGCAGCCGTGACGCTGCGTCCTGGAGCAATGCATTAACCCTTTCCTAAAGTAAAACCTGGCGACACAAGTAAAGGCCTGCGCTGACTGCGTCATCTTACAGCCGCGTTTTGATGACTCGCCACCTCGCGTTTAAGGCAAATGTACGAATGACCTGTGAGGCAATGCCATGGTGTCGTCTCAAAGGGAAAATATGACCAGAGAGCACATGGCTACGGGTCACGGTCTGTGCGATAGCACGCTGCGCCGCGCAAACCCCAGCCCCGCTCCATGTGTAAGATTACAAGGCCCGACGTACACATTGCTGTGTGTGAATGGAAAATGCCACCTGCTTCTCAGCCCGCCGAGACGTTTCACCATTTTTTGTGTCATCACACACACACACACACGAGCAGGAGTATGAAATCTAAAGATAAACATACAGCATCCACAATAAGAAACATTACATGAGATAATGGTCGCAGGACGTCATGATGCGCCGCGCTTACAGTACAGACATAGCGTCCCAATCATGCCGGGCCGGAGCGAATTCTTCCTCTGACTCTTACACGGGGCCGGATAAAAAGGCAACATCTGAATACTTCACTTAATAAAAGGATTTGGGGTCAGCAGAGGATGCGCTGCAGCAGCCACGGACCAAACCAGACGGTAAAATGATGCGTCTCTGGCAGGAATTCTTCAGCAAAACAAACTCCGGCAAAAATGTTCATTACTTCCACATAGTCTGGGTTTTAAAGAAATCGTTTACAGAACATTCTGGATCTTTATGTAATGGGGAAGGATTAGTCCTCTCCTGTATTACCAGATTCTCATATAGCGAGTGTCCAGTGTGTCTCTCGTGTACACGTATCTGAAGAGGTACATTGTTATTGCTCTTTAAGCCGCGGCTCTGGGGGACTTACTCGCTTAATGGTTACAGTGAAAGGTCAGGCCGCAGAAGGATTTACTAAACTATAAAACATATGGCCGTGTCAATACACGTTATATTGAATTCTGTCCATGCGGATCATGAAGCTGCTGGGATTTTATTATATACAGATATACAGACAACACAATGCAAGGTGTGAGCAGGTAACATTAGTTACATGGTGTTAGATCTGACAGCGACGGCCTGACCTGCATTATTTCATGTAAGAGACAATACAGAAACAGGTGGGAATTCAGGTGTCAATGCTGCTTTATCTAAAAAGGCACCAGGTCCACTATCCGTGTAACTAATGGAATGTGTTTTACATGTATTGCAAAACATGTGTAACCGAAGCTCCCTCCATCTTTATGCCCTCACCCTCCTTGGCACCGTCCCCCACACTATACACGGCCTTTGCACATGTTGGAGAAGTGGATCGTGGCCTCCTGCCAAGGGACCGTGGACCAATGTGGCAAAGCCAACTCTAAAAGACAATGGGCATAGTGGGCAGCAGAGGGTTAAGGGGTTAAATATTTTGGTAAACTGATTGTATTTTAGGAGTTTAGTTTGTGTCAGTAATATAATGTAGACCTATTGTCTGTCCTGTCTGTGCAATTGTTTGCCCTATTGTCTGTACTGTCTGTGTGATTGTTTACCCTATTGTCTGTACTGTCTGTGCGATTGTTTGCCCTTTTGTCAATACTGTCTGTGTGATTGTTTACCCTATTGTCTGTACTGTCTGTGCGATTGTTTGCCCTTTTGTCAATACTGTCTGTGCGATTGTTTGCCCTTTTGTCAATACTGTCTGTGTGATTGTTTGCCCTATTGTCTGTACTGTCTGTGCGATTGTTTGCCCTATTGTCAATACTGTCTATGTGATTGTTTGCCCTATTGTCAATACTGTCTGTGTGATTGTTTGCCCTATTGTCTGTCCTGTCTGTAGTGGTTTCTCCTTAGATTGATCTGATGCTAATTTTCTCTCCTTGCTAATCTTGTCTCGTGTAACTGATCAGGTTTTCTGTGTCTCCTGAAGGAATTTAACCCCCCTCCCATGTAGACAATGTATTCTGCTGATTGTGTCATTAACCACCACCCCGTTTCCCATATAAACTCCATCTCACATTAAAAATCATTCTTCTTCCCTGCATTAAGCTGTGTCTGGTGTTTGGGGAGAGATATACATAGAATATACAGCGCTCCCTCAAGCTCTGACTGAGGGTTGTAAGAGAAGGAAAGCTGCTGCGGATCTGCTTGAGAAGGGACGGACGCTTTAACAGGTTCGGGTCTGGACACCAGTAAACCCCAGTTACTGTTACAACATGCACAAGAAATGACTCCAACGCATTGCAGGACCGGACCCCATACAGCAGGGATGCAGCATTAGATAAACCTATAGGAGCGGGGGAAAAGCTAGAAGATTAGATCACCCCCCTGGCCCCCCCTTCTCCTGTCAATATGGCAAGAACACTATATATTTATCATTTGCTTCCAAAGCCACTAAATTGTATTTAATGTGCAGTAAAAGGTCATTGTTCAAGTGTCACATGACAGCGAAACGCAACGGGAGACACGTGTGACCAGAACACATTAATCTCCCTCCTTACTCTGAAACTTTCATTGAATTTAAGGATCTGCTGCAGATTTAGGATCAATCGTTTGTTTTTATTAAATGATTTTTTCCCTCTTTTTAAAATTCTGTTAATATGTTACGTTCATAAAGACACGCGCACGCACGCGCACGCACACACACGCACACGCGCGCACCCACACGCGCACCCACACGTGCGCACCCACGCACACCCACGCACCCACACACGCACACACGCACACACGCACCCACACACGCGCACACACACACACGCACGCACACACACGCACCCACACACGCACCCACACACGCACCCACACACGCACCCACACACGCACACACACACACACACGCACGCACACGCACGCGCACCCACACGCGCACACACACACGCGCACACACACACGCGCACACACACACACTCACACACGCCATTCGTGTGAAAGAATTCAGCTGTATTAAGTGACACATTGTATTTTATGGCTGGATACCGGATTATTGAGATTATATTGAGCTCAGCGAGCGCGGACGATGCGGCTGAATTATTTCAACCTAATAAATAAATGTTTATTCCAAAAGTGGAAACGTGACAAATAAAATCCATATTAAAATGTCTGGCAGGAGAAAAGGCTGCTTTATAAAGGGGAGGTCGTGACACTATACACAGTGACAACCTCTGTAGAAGTTACCGTCACACCGAGTCGCTGCCACAGACGCCATTTATAAAAGGTTGTTTATGCAGAGACACAGATGATGACATCATACAGCGTGCGGCCGGTCAGCCACCGCATGTAGCGTGTCTGAGTCCGTGTGACAGACGCGATGAAGGGAAACGTCTTTAATAACAACAAGGAAAGGAAATGTATCAAATCTCTGCAAAACCAGCAAGAAATAATCTCGGCCGCATGTGCTGCTCTGCAGGATGAAGCTCCGACCGACGCGCTTTAATAACAGCAGCAGGAATTTAATGCACCGTGAACGCATTCGGGTCAGACACCAGGAAGGTGCGCAGGGAACGCACGGACGCTTCTTATTTTGCCTCAATCACTCGTGATCTCAGGTTTAGAGAATAATAAATCCTCGATTCAGACTTTCACTGAAATAACGTTTTTACACACGGCCGGCTCAGAGGTTATTTACAAAGATTCCCCCCAAAACACAAAGTGGGATTAATTGAAGAAAATAATTATTTTACACATACGCACTTAACCCCTTCAATACCAAAGACTGAGTATACTCGATCCGCGAGACACCTGCCGGCGCCCTGACACGGTGTTTATTTGATGTCAGACGATACTGGAGCAAAGCAAAAGAATTTCATTTTTTTTTGCAAAGGAATTTAATTTGCAAATCGGCTCCAGAATGCGCCCCAAAACTTTAGCGCCTCGGCATTTCTAAACTACAACTCCCATGATTCCCTCGCCAACTATTGCATTGAAATAATTCTGGGAATTGTAGGCTTCAAGATGTGGGGGCTGTGAGTGTGAGGTGATGGCGTTACACAGCTTGCGTTCCTTTATTTTCTGCAAGAGAACGAAGAGAAGAAAACAAAAAGAGCCCAAACTGTACTATGGGGATGTCATTATGCCACTTTGCTATTTGGCCACTAGGTGGCGACATCTGCCTGTCAGATAAGGATCACATTTGAAATTGTGCTTTTGATTTTTGAGGTGCAGTTTCAGTGCACGTATAAAGCAAACAGGTTTCCATAAATCCATCCTGTCCTGGCAATGCTGCATTTTTGTAACACAACTTAGTACTGAAGGGGTTAATAGAGGATATATGTTCAATATTTTAAATAACTGTCTTTAAAAAAAACCTTTAAAATTAATAAAATGTCTCAAAATATAAACATTTTAAGAAAAACAAATAGCAGAGAAACCCGGGAAGCGCATTCCACGAGGGAAACCTGGGACGCGCATTCCACGAGGGAAACCCGGGACGCGCATTCCACGAGGGAAACCCGGGACGCGCGTTCCACGAGGGAAACCCGGGACGCGCGTTTCACGAGGGAAACCCGGGACGCGCTTTCCACGAGGGAAACCCGGGACGCGCGTTCCACGAGGGAAACCCGGGACGCGCGTTCCACGAGGGAAAGCCGGGACGCGCATTCCACGAGGGAAAGCCGGGACGCGCGTTCCACGAGGGAAAGCCGGGACGCGCGTTCCACGAGGGAAAGCCGTGACGTGCGTTCCACGAGGGAAAGCCGAGACGCGCGTTCCACGAGGTGTTTATTGACCGGTCTCTAATGATACCGGGTTTGGTGAAGCTGCCGGTGAATGTAACAAGCGATTAATTAATAATGTGTTTACCTCAATAAATTACTGGAAGAGATAAAGAAATCTCTGAAATGAGAATATTCACACATTCTGCGCTGCAGGACAGCAATACTGAAATTATATGTAACACACAGGCTCCACCCACACCTTGCATAAACCCGCCCCCTGGAAATATTAACCCCTCCCAATTACTGTAATAAATATTTAAAATTTAAAAGGAAAAATGTTTTAAAATACATACTGTGAGTAACTTCCTCACTGAAAGAGGAAATGGAAAAAAATTGACCCTTTGTGGACCATATATCACATCACATTTTCCAAGGCACACATAAAAAAGTACACACACACACACACACACACACACACACACACACACACACCCCTCAATGAAAAGCTCCCAGCCACAAGCTTACAATCTATACTAATTGTTTTTATTTGGGGGAGCGCTGCCCATAGTGTCCCGGTGGAGGAGCCTCCGCTGGATCAATTCACTGCAGCGTCGGCCATAGTTTGCGTTGTGCTCAGTACACAGGGGGATTTTTCCAACAGTTTCGGTATTCGCTGCCCTGCATAGATTGTGTAAATTTCACCGTCGTTACCAGCATTGTTTCGGCAGCTTCTTCCCGCTCTGGGCTTTTAAGGTCACCATAGTTTGAGGTTTAACCATTGCTGTTTCAGACACCGGTGAGACAGGAAATCTGCCCCGAGCGCCTGATTAATGG
The DNA here is from genome assembly GCA_009667805.1 of Leptobrachium leishanense. Classification (NCBI taxonomy): domain Eukaryota; kingdom Metazoa; phylum Chordata; class Amphibia; order Anura; family Megophryidae; genus Leptobrachium; species Leptobrachium leishanense. The sequence continues at coordinate 3,894,524 of CM019074.1, read as the reverse complement.
AGCTTAAATAGTTAAAACCAGGGCTTTATAAGCCAATAAAAGAAAACTAGTGAGGCGCGTGTGAAAGGCAGCCGGGAAATGTGCTGCCCTGCAACATGTATAATTCATATGCTGCAGGAAGCAAACACTGAGCAAAATTTCTACTTTACCCAAAATGCAATTGTTACCTTAAATGTTACGATAAAAAAAAATTCAGCAACAAGCGTTTGGTAGTGAAGGGGTTAATATTATCATATTAATATTAACATCAGCGCTGAGGAATATGCTGGCGCTATATAAATAAAGTATAATAATAATAAACCTGCGCTGTGCCCCTCCCCCCCTCTACGCCCGACACAGCGGCATAATATTATTTCTTGGTCGTTGATAAAAAGGATTTAATCAGGTGTAAAAGTAAAAAACAAGCGAAACGCGCTGGATCTTCCCAGACGCGGAAATCACTTGCTGAAAAGAAAATGGTAAAACGAGGATTAGCATCGTTTGTTAAAAGACGGTTACTATGAAATAAAGCGTTTGTCTGTCACGATTCCCAGCGAGTGACGCGAGCGTTCATCAGTAACAACGTAACCGAGCCAAACCCCAGGGACTAAAAGCAGCAGAGAAGGCGCTGGGTTTTCTTAGAATGGAGAAATTCAGCATTTATTGTTATATTTGTGTTTTATTTCACTTCTTTGTCGGCCTCTACATGAACGTGACATTAATCAGTGATGGACATGGACGGATACGACCTGGAGATTCTCCCCTCAGTCCTCAGCGAGGAATCGACCTGCGGGACAGACGGACGCGGCGACGCTTACAATGCTTACGCTCTCTGACTCCAGACTCTACGTTGAACAAATGTTTTTGTGTAATTTCTGACCAGCAGGGATTGAAAAACGTCAAGTTTGTTATTTTGTGCATTTAAAAACCCAGGTTCCTCAGAATGGCTGGTTGCCGTGACGATGGAGCGCCACCGCGCCTTGGAACGTTTTCCGTCAGATCCGTAGAAAGAAGTCCGTGTGAACGTATCCGACCTCAGCCGAGGGAGCTGGTGTTAAGACACGTTCCTGTTTCGTGAATAAATTCCGTGAAGGACCTGACGAACGAAGTGGACCCGCGACGTGGCACACTAAGAGAAGGTATGAGTATGAGGCAGGAGGAAAGTCCGAGGCTCCGTCGTGTAAGGCCGTCTCTGTGTCCGCAGGGTCCCCCGTTAAACCTCAGGATCTCCGGTGATTCCCGGCGTCGGGTTAAGAGTCTGACGGCTGGACAGAAGGTCCCCGTATCCTTTTAGCCCTCATAGAAACTAAAAAGCGTCATCAGAAGAAGCCCCGCTTTGTCTTGTCATACCCATTCCTGCACCGGGCGTCTGTAGTAGGTAACGTGTTGCTGAACCCCTTTGTTTTTGAACTGGAAAATAGTATATACCAAGACCAGTATGCACAGTGACAGTATACACGGGATCACCACGGCGATGGCATTGACTGTGCTCGGCACATCGTTTATTGTGACCATGATGTCCACATCGTCGTGAGGCAGGTGCCGGTCTTTGCCGCTGTCGAGGTCCTTTAAATTGCATCCCATCCAGTCTTTAACGATCGACCGCGGGTACCCGAGCTCCACGTTCAGCTTCTGGTTGTCAAACTTCCAGTATTCTTTCCCTTTGTAGAAATAAGTGTAAGCTGGAAAAGACAAGACGGAAAGATAAGTCACGCGCGCCGTGTGTGCACAACACAAAAGTCACGCGCGCCATGTGTGCGCAACACAGAAGACACGCGCACCGTGTGTGCACAACACAGAAGACACGCTGTCGGGTATATTAGAGAGACAAAGAATTTAAAATGGATGCTTGTAGCCATTTTGTTTTAAAGACAGTTTTTCTTTCAAAATATTCTCTAGGTTTAGAAATGAACAAGATTTTTTTTTACAAAGTTCATTCCTGGGTTAAGAAGTCCCAGACATGAAGGAACCTAGAATGAATGTGAGATAATGTTAAGACGTGTCATAAGTAAATTTATTGGTCTGTTTTAAATTTTAAAACAAAAGAGATTTTGTCTTTTGAGTATAGGAATAAGAGAAAATGTTTTGTAATATAAAATTATATTCACAAAATATATGTTTATAATCAAGGTATATTTTATTATAATTACAATAGTGAAATATATACTCCAATAAATATTGTAGAAAGTATAATTGATAAATAAAAGAAATCACTGAAGAATATTCTGTAACCAGAAAAGAATTTAGCTGATAAGGCTCTTAGCAACCAAAAAGGAGGAGAGCTATAAATCTCAAGAAGAGACAGTCTAGAGACTGAAGACAAGGGTCTTTGTTAAGCTAAGTCTGACCTTTTTGACCCTAAGATAAGATATTAAAAAGAATTAATGGAATTAATATAAGAAGTGCAACACTGCCCTCTACAGGATAGTAAAAATAATGATTTATATTATCATTAATATTAACTGTGTGGCTATAATAAGCGGGAAAAAGTTTTTGGTAAGTCAGTCAGAGATTGCCAGCCATCGGGACGCATCGAAATGCACTCAGACGTCCATTATACATGACACTCTGAGGAGTCAGAGATTTCAACAGACAGAGACTGACATCAGACTCACATCGCCATGCACTCAGATCCCAAGACATGAGGCAATTAATATTCTCACCAAATCTCTAACTCACATGCATTGATTATCATATCGATAATTTTCACATATTCCAAAACAAAGCATCACATAGAAAATTCCAAGGCAGACTCATCAACATCCAAATTGGACAGGTAATGTATGAAATAAGGAATTAATGTAAAAATATATTTGTAGAGATTTTGCAACGCAGACTGAGACTTCTCGGATACGGTTAAAATCCAAATTCTAAGTATTTTCTATTCTGCAGATAGAAATATGAAGAAGTGGATATAAGGATTTATTCCTAAAGACATGTTGCAAGATTGATACCAATATATATTGAATTTGGAAATTACTGTGATTAAAATTAATGAGCAAGGAATTATATAACTACAAAATAAAAAGCAAAAGATTAGAAGTTTAATTCTCGAGATTAGGGGAGGATTCACTAAATAAGTTTTATTACTTATCATCAAATTAGCTCATCTTTTGTTGATCCATGTAGCATAGAGATATATATATATCTATAAGAGCTGGCTGGTTAAACATTGTTTGCTGGGAATTGCATGTTGTATTAAGCAGAAATGTTTATTAACCATTTGTGTATTAGTTACTAACTGAGAAAATAAATGATATTAATCATATATGCAGTTACTAACCGGAGATACATATATTGTGAAGCTAGTTTTTATATGCTGATGGAGTGTGGTTTATAAATTGTTGTTCATGATATGAGATTTGAAATTCTTTTGTATACGTAATAAATATATATATATTTTTATCCGATTATTGATTATTGTATTTTTTAAAGCAAAACACAGACAATTAAAAGAATTCAGGATAATTTCTAAGAGATATAGACGATTGATATTTGTGTCTCGTATAAGTTTCTTATGAAATAATAATCCCTGATATATTGGAGGCGACTGCCGAGGTAGGTCCAGTAAGTCCAATATAGACATATTGGAGGCTTGGCTGATAAATCCAATATATACAAACGTGTTGTATTCACGTGCAGAGATTATATCCGACAAATGGTTATGTCGGGTATATTAGAGAGACAAAGAATTTAAAATGGATGTTTGTAGCCATTTTGTTTTAAAGACAGTTTTTCTTTCAAAATATTCTCTAGGTTTAGAAATGAACAAGATTTTTTTTTACAAAGTTCATTCCTGGGTTAAGAAGTCCCAGACATGAAGGAACCTAGAATGAATGTGAGATAATGTTAAGACGTGTCATAAGTAAATTTATTGGTCTGTTTTAAATTTTAAAACAAAAGAGATTTTGTTTCTTTTGAGTATAGGAATAAGAGAAAATGTTTTGTAATATAAAATTATATTCACAAAATATATGTTTATAATCAAGGTATATTTTATTATAATTACAATAGTGAAATATATACTCCAATAAATATTGTAGAAAGTATAATTGATAAATAAAAGAAATCACTGAAGAATATTCTGTAACCAGAAAAGAATTTAGCTGATAAGGCTCTTAGCAACCAAAAAGGAGGAGAGCTATAAATCTCAAGAAGAGACAGTCTAGAGACTGAAGACAAGGGTCTTTGTTAAGCTAAGTCTGACCTTTTTGACCCTAAGATAAGATATTAAAAAGAATTAATGGAATTAATATAAGAAGTGCAACACTGCCCTCTACAGGATAGTAAAAATAATGATTTATATTATCATTAATATTAACTGTGTGGCTATAATAAGCGGGAAAAAGTTTTTGGTAAGTCAGTCGGAGATTGCCAGCCATCGGGACGCATCACCATGCACTCAGACATTCATTATACATGACATTCTGAGAAGTCAGAGACTCACATCAGACTCACATCACCATGCACTCAGATCCCAAGACATGAGGCAATCAATATTCTCACCAAATCTCTAACTCACATGCATTGATTATCTAATATCGATAATTTTCACATATTCCAAAACAAAGCATCACATAGAAAATTCCAAGGCAGACTCATCAACATCCAAATTGGACAGGTAATGTATGAAATAAGGAATTAATGTAAAAATATATTTGTAGAGATTTTGCAACGCAGACTGAGACTTCTCGGATAAGGTTAAAATCCAAATTCTAAGTATTTTCTATTCTGCAGATAGAAATATGAAGAAGTGGATATAAGGATTTATTCCTAAAGACATGTTGCAAGATTGATACCAATATATATTGAATTTGGAAATTACTGTGATTAAAATTAATAGGCAAGGAATTATATAACTACAAAATAAAAAGCAAAAGATTAGAAGTTTAATTCTCGAGATTAGGGGAGGATTCACTAAATAAGTTTTATTACTTATCATCAAATTAGCTCATCTTTTGTTGATCTATGTAGCATAGAGATATATATATATCTATAAGAGCTGGCTGGTTAAACATTGTTTGCTGGGAAATGCATGTTGTATTAAGCAGAAATGTTTATTAACCATTTGTGTATTAGTTACTAACTGAGAAAATAGATGATATTAATCATATATGCAGTTACTAACCGGAGATACATATATTGTGAAGCTAGTTTTTATATGCTGATGGAGTGTGGTTTATAAATTGTTGTTTATGATATGAGATTTGAAATTCTTTTGTATACGTAATAAATATATATATGTTTTTATCCGATTATTGATTATTGTATTTTTTAAAGCAAAACACAGACAATTAAAAGAATTCAGGATAATTTCTAAGAGATATAAACGATTGAGATTTGTGTCTCGTATAAGTTTCTTATGAAATAATAATCCCTGATATATTGGAGACGACTGCCGAGGTAGGTCCAGTAAGTCCAATATAGACATATTGGAGGCTTGGCTGATAAATCCAATATATACAAACGTGTTGTATTCACGTGCAGAGATTATATCCGACAAATCGCACCGTGTGTGCACAACACAGAAGACACGCGCGCCATGTGTGCGCAACACAGAAGACACGCGCACCGTGTGTGCACAACACAGAAGACACGCGAGCCTTGTGTGCGCAACACAGAAGACACGCGCGCCATGTGTGCACAACACCGAAGACACGCGCGCCATGTGTGCGCAACACAGAAGACACGCGCGCCGTGTGTGCACAACACCGAAGACACGCGCGCCATGTGTGCGCAACACAGAACACACGCGCGCCGTGTGTACGCAACACAGAAGACACGCGTGCCGTGTGTGCACAACAAAGAAGTCACACGTCGTGTGTGCGCAACACAAAAGTCATGCATGCCGTGTGTGCGCAACACAAAAGTCACGCGTGCCGTGTGCGCAACACAAAAGTCACGCGCACCGTGTGTGCGCAACACAGAAGACACACGCGCCGTGTGTGCGCAACAAAGAAGTCACGCATCGTGTGTGCGCAACACAAAAGTCACGCATGCCGTGTGTGCGCAACACAAAAGTCACGCGCACCGTGTGTGCGCAACACAGAAGACACGCGCACCGTGTGTGCGCAACACAGAAGACACGCGCACCGTGTGTGCGCAACACAGAAGACACGCGCGCCGTGTGTGCGCAACAAAGAAGTCACGCGTGCCGTGTGTGCGCAACACAGAAGACACGCGCACCGTGTGTGCGCAACACAGAAGACACGCGCGCCGGGTGTGCGCAACAAAGAAGTCACGCGTGCCGTGTGTGCGCAACACAGAAGGGGTTATTCACTAAACTCAGAATTTCACCATATCTGCATATTCCATTCACTAAACTGACACTTCACCAAATACTGGGGAAATTTGATACAATTCGGTGCAGTTTGGCAGCGAGATCTATCAATTTGTCTATTTACAAAACGACGAACGACATCAGAATTTCTGCAAAATGTTCTGATTTTCAGTGTTTCAATTCGACAAATCCCAAAGGATTCAATGGAATAAATGGAAGAACTTTTTAATTTCTTATCGTTTAAAAGACTATTATTTTTTATTATTGTTTAAAGGACACTTTATTATTTCGAGGCGTTTTTATTGATTAATTTCCTATTAGCAGAATAAGACGCTTTTTATTGACTATTATTTTTCAATTCAGTGAAATTTCTCGGAGACCAATTTGGCGATTTTCACCAACATCCTATAGCAGCTTCAGTGACTCCATTTTTGGCACATTTTGGTGACCATTTAGGATGGTGTCAGACGAGCGCATTTTGTACGGACTGTGCGTCCATGCAGTACGGACGCCCATTCTGAAGGAAGACGCAGTAGTGGCCACACAGTCCGTTTTTGTAACTGACGTTATTTTTGACGGCTGGAGGGAAAATAAATTAATATGAAAAAACATTTTGTCCGTCAAAAATGCTGGACGTATAAATGCTGGGCGTATAAATGCTGGACGTATAAATGCTGGACGTATAAATGCTGGACGTGTAAATGCTGGATGTGTAAATGCCGGACGTATAAATGCCGGGCGTATAAATGCCGGGCGTATAAATGCCGAACGTGTAAATGCCGGGCGTGTAAATGCCGGACGTGTAAATGCCGGACGTATAAATGCCGGACGTGTAAATGCTGAACGTATGAATGCAGTCCGTCTGACCACGTTCACTCACGCATGAAGCTATGCGGACGTTGCGGACGCAGCGCACTCCGCGCGTCAGTTCTAGCGGTTTTACGTTCTTGCCTACTTGCGTCTGTTTGCCGCGTCCGTCAGCCCCCGCAGTTCGGTGCGAATGCACTTCGTGTGTGTGGGGCACCATTGGCGATTATTCTATGCTGCGACGGACGTTATGTGCGCACAAAGGGACGTTCACACTGCGCTCGTCTGACACCTGCCTTAGTGAATACACCAAAATTTTCACTGAAATTTATTTGCCAAATTGTGATGAAAAGCGTCAAATGAAAAGCACTGAAATTGTACTCAGTTTCGGAGCTTTGTGAATGACCCTCCTTTCATATGATTAATGGCAAAAACCGCGATAAAGCAGCTGTATAAACCTCGATAAACAGCTGTATAAACCTAGATAAAGCAGCTGTATAAACCTCGATAAAGCAGCTGTATAAACCTCGATAAAGCAGCTGTATAAACCTCGATAAACCAGCTGTATAAACCTAGATAAAGCAGCTGTATAAACCTCGATAAAGCAGCTGTATAAACCTAGATAAAGCAGCTGTATAAACCTCAATAAAGCAGCTGTATAAACCTCGATAAAGCAGCTGTATAAACCTAGATAAAGCAGCTGTATAAACCTCGATAAAGCAGCTGTATAAACCTCGATAAACCAGCTGTATAAACCTAGATAAAGCAGCTGTATAAACCTCGATAAAGCAGCTGTATAAACCTAGATAAAGCAGCTGTATAAACCTAGATAAAGCAGCTGTATAAACCTCGATAAACCAGCTGTATAAACCTAGATAAAGCAGCTGTATAAACCTAGATAAACCAGCTGTATAAACCTCGATAAAGCAGCTGTATAAACCTAGATAAAGCAGCTGTATAAACCTAGATAAAGCAGCTGTATAAACTAGATAAAGCAGCTGTATAAACCTTGATAAAGCAGCTGTATAAACCTCGATAAAGCAGCTGTATAAACCTAGATAAACCAGCTGTATAAACCTAGATAAACCAGCTGTATAAACCTCGATAAAGCAGCTGTATAAACCTAGATAAAGCAGCTGTATAAACCTAGATAAAGCAGCTGTATAAACCTAGATAAAGCAGCTGTATAAACCTAGATAAAGCAGCTGTATAAACCTCGATAAAGCAGCTGTATAAACCTCGATAAAGCAGCTGTATAAACCTAGATAAAGCAGCTGTATAAACCTCGATAAAGCAGCTGTATAAACCTAGATAAAGCAGCTGTATAAACCTAGATAAAGCAGCTGTATAAACCTCGATAAAGCAGCTGTATAAACCTAGATAAAGCAGCTGTATAAACCTCGATAAAGCAGCTGTATAAACCTAGATAAAGCAGCTGTATAAACCTAGATAAAGCAGCTGTATAAACCTAGATAAAGCAGCTGTATAAACCTCGATAAAGCAGCTGTATAAACTAGATAAAGCAGCTGTATAAACTAGATAAAGCAGCTGTATAAACCTAGATAAAGCAGCTGTATAAACCAGATAAAGCAGCTGTATAAACCTCGATAAAGCAGCTGTATAAACTAGATAAAGCAGCTGTATAAACTAGATAAAGCAGCTGTATAAACCTAGATAAAAGCAGCTGTATAAACCCAGATAAAGCAGCTGTATAAACCTAGATAAAGCAGCTGTATAAACCTAGATAAAGCAGCTGTATAAACTCGATAAAGCAGCTGTATAAACCTAGATAAACCAGCTGTATAAACCTAGATAAACCAGCTGTATAAACCTCGATAAAGCAGCTGTATAAACCTAGATAAACAGCTGTATAAACCTCGATAAAGCAGCTGTATAAACCTAGATAAAGCAGCTGTATATAACCTAGATAAAGCAGCTGTATAAACCTAGATAAAGCAGCTGTATAAACCTAGATAAAGCAGCTGTATAAACCTCGATAAAGCAGCTGTATAAACCTCGATAAAGCAGCTGTATAAACCTAGATAAAGCAGCTGTATAAACCTAGATAAAGCAGCTGTATAAACTAGATAAAACCAGCTGTATAAACCCAGATAAAGCAGCTGTATAAACCTAGATAAAGCAGCTGTATAAACCTCAGATAAAGCAGCTGTATAAACCTAGATAAAGCAGCTGTAATAACCTAGATAAAGCAGCTGTATAAACCTAGATAAAGCAGCTGTATAAACCTAGATAAAGCAGCTGTATAAACCTAGATAAAGCAGCTGTATAAACCTAGATAAAGCAGCTGTATAAACTAGATAAAGCAGCTGTATAAACCTAGATAAAGCAGCTGTATAAACCCAGATAAAGCAGCTGTATAAACCTCGATAAAGCAGCTGTATAAACTAGATAAAGCAGCTGTATAAACTAGATAAAGCAGCTGTATAAACCTAGATAAAGCAGCTGTATAAACCCAGATAAAGCAGCTGTATAAACCTAGATAAAGCAGCTGTATAAACCTAGATAAAGCAGCTGTATAAACCTAGATAAAGCAGCTGTATAAACCTCGATAAAGCAGCTGTATAAACCTCGATAAAGCAGCTGTATAAACCTAGATAAAGCAGCTGTATAAACTAGATAAAGCAGCTGTATAAACCTAGATAAAGCAGCTGTATAAACCTAGATAAAGCAGCTGTATAAACCTAGATAAAGCAGCTGTATAAACCTAGATAAAGCAGCTGTATAAACCTCGATAAAGCAGCTGTATAAACCTAGATAAAGCAGCTGTATAAACCTCGATAAAGCAGCTGTATAAACCTAGATAAAGCAGCTGTATAAACCTCGATAAAGCCAGCTGTATAAACCTAGATAAAGCAGCTGTATAAACCGATAAAGCAGCTGTATAAACCTAGATAAAGCAGCTGTATAAACCTAGATAAACCAGCTGTATAAACCTAGATAAAGCAGCTGTATAAACTAGATAAAGCAGCTGTATAAACCTAGATAAAGCAGCTGTATAAACCTAGATAAAGCAGCTGTATAAACCTAGATAAAGCAGCTGTATAAACTAGATAAAGCAGCTGTATAAACTAGATAAAGCAGCTGTATAAAACCTAGATAAAGCAGCTGTATAAACCTCGATAAAGCAGCTGTATAAACCTAGATAAGCAGCTGTATAAACCTAGATAAAGCAGCTGTATAAACCTCGATAAAGCAGCTGTATAAACCGATAAAGCAGCTGTATAAACCTCGATAAAGCAGCTGTATAAACCTCGATAAAGCAGCTGTATAAACCTAGATAAAGCAGCTGTATAAACCTAGATAAAGCAGCTGTATAAACCGCGATAAAGCAGCTGTATAAACCTCGATAAAGCAGCTGTATAAACCTAGATAAAGCAGCTGTATAAACCTAGATAAACCAGCTGTATAAACCTCGATAAAGCAGCTGTATAAACCTAGATAAAGCAGCTGTATAAACCTAGATAAAGCAGCTGTATAAACCCAGATAAAGCAGCTGTATAAACCTCGATAAAGCAGCTGTATAAACCTAGATAAAGCAGCTGTATAAACCTAGATAAAGCAGCTGTATAAACCTAGATAAAGCAGCTGTATAAACCCAGATAAAGCAGCTGTATAAACCTCGATAAAGCAGCTGTATAAACCTCGATAAAGCAGCTGTATAAACCTAGATAAAGCAGCTGTATAAACCTAGATAAAGCAGCTGTATAAACCTAGATAAAGCAGCTGTATAAACCTCGATAAAGCAGCTGTATAAACCTAGATAAAGCAGCTGTATAAACCTAGATAAAGCAGCTGTATAAACCTAGATAAAGCAGCTGTATAAACCTAGATAAGCAAGCTGTATAAACCTCGATAAAGCAGCTGTATAAACCTAGATAAACAGCTGTATAAACCCAGATAAAGCAGCTGTATAAACCTCGATAAAGCAGCTGTATAAACCTCGATAAAGCAGCTGTATAAACCTCGATAAAGCAGCTGTATAAACCTAGATAAAGCAGCTGTATAAACCTAGATAAAGCAGCTGTATAAACCTCGATAAAGCAGCTGTATAAACCCAGATAAAGCAGCTGTATAAACCTCGATAAAGCAGCTGTATAAACCTAGATAAAGCAGCAGTATAAACCTCGATAAAGCAGCTGTATAAACCCAGATAAAGCAGCTGTATAAACCTCGATAAAGCAGCTGTATAAACTAGATAAAGCAGCTGTATAAACCTAGATAAAGCAGCTGTATAAACCTAGATAAAGCAGCTGTATAAAAACCGATAAAGCAGCTGTATAAACCTAGATAAAGCAGCTGTATAAACCCAGATAAAGCAGCTGTATAAACCTAGATAAAGCAGCTGTATAAACCTAGATAAAGCAGCTGTATAAACCTAGATAAAGCAGCTGTATAAACCTCGATAAAGCAGCTGTATAAACTCGATAAAGCAGCTGTATAAACCTAGAAAGCAGCTGTATAAACCTAGATAAAGCAGCTGTATAAACCTAGATAAAGCAGCTGTATAAACCTAGATAAAGCAGCTGTATAAACCGATAAAGCAGCTGTATAAACCTAGATAAAGCAGCTGTATAAACCTCGATAAAGCAGCTGTATAAACCTAGATAAAGCAGCTGTATAAACCTCGATAAAGCAGCTGTATAAACCTAGATAAAGCAGCTGTATAAACCTCGATAAAGCGGCTGTATAAACCTAGATAAAGCAGCTGTATAAACCGCGATAAAGCAGCTGTATAAACCTAGATAAAGCAGCTGTATAAACCTAGATAAACCAGCTGTATAAACCTAGATAAAGCAGCTGTATAAACTAGATAAAGCAGCTGTATAAACTAGATAAAGCAGCTGTATAAACCTAGATAAAGCAGCTGTATAAACCTAGATAAAGCAGCTGTATAAACTAGATAAAGCAGCTGTATAAACTAGATAAAGCAGCTGTATAAACCTAGATAAAGCAGCTGTATAAACCTCGATAAAGCAGCTGTATAAACCTAGATAAAGCAGCTGTATAAACCTAGATAAAGCAGCTGTATAAACCTCGATAAAGCAGCTGTATAAACCTCGATAAAGCAGCTGTATAAACCTCGATAAAGCAGCTGTATAAACCTCGATAAAGCAGCTGTATAAACCTAGATAAAGCAGCTGTATAAACCTAGATAAAGCAGCTGTATAAACCCGATAAAGCAGCTGTATAACCTCGATAAGCAGCTGCATAAACCTCGATAAAGCAGCTGTATAAACCTAGATAAAGCAGCTGTATAAACCTCGATAAAGCAGCTGTATAAACCTAGATAAAGCAGCTGTATAAACCTAGATAAAGCAGCTGTATAAACCAGATAAAGCAGCTGTATAAACCTCGATAAAGCAGCTGTATAAACCTAGATAAAGCAGCTGTATAAACCTAGATAAAGCAGCTGTATAAACCTAGATAAAGCAGCTGTATAAACCCAGATAAAGCAGCTGTATAAACCTCGATAAAGCAGCTGTATAAACCTCGATAAAGCAGCTGTATAAACCTCGATAAAGCAGCTGTATAAACCTAGATAAAGCAGCTGTATAAACCCAGATAAAGCAGCTGTATAAACCTCGATAAAGCAGCTGTATAAACCTAGATAAAGCAGCTGTATAAACCTAGATAAAGCAGCTGTATAAACCTCGATAAAGCAGCTGTATAAACCTAGATAAAGCAGCTGTATAAACCTAGATAAAGCAGCTGTATAAACCTCGATAAACCAGCTGTATAAACCCAGATAAAGCAGCTGTATAAACCTAGATAAAGCAGCTGTATAAACCTCGATAAAGCAGCTGTATAAACCTCGATAAAGCAGCTGTATAAACCTAGATAAAGCAGCTGTATAAACCTAGATAAAGCAGCAGTATAAAACCTCTAAACCAGCTGTATAAACCTAGATAAAGCAGCTGTATAAACCTAGATAAAGCAGCTGTATAAACCTAGATAAAGCAGCTGTATAAACCTCGATAAAGCAGCTGTATAAACCTAGATAAAGCAGCTGTATAAACCTCGATAAAGCAGCTGTATAAACCTAGATAAAGCAGCTGTATAAACCTAGATAAAGCAGCTGTATAAACCTCGATAAAGCAGCTGTATAAACCTAGATAAAGCAGCTGTATAAACCTAGATAAAGCAGCTGTATAAACCTCGATAAAGCAGCTGTATAAACCTAGATAAACCAGCTGTATAAACCTAGATAAAGCAGCTGTATAAACCTCGATAAAGCAGCTGTATAAACCTCGATAAAGCAGCTGTATAAACCTAGATAAAGCAGCTGTATAAACCTCGATAAAGCAGCTGTATAAATCTAGATAAAGCAGCTGTATAAACCTAGATAAAGCAGCTGTATAAACCTAGATAAAGCAGCTGTATAAACCTAGATAAAGCAGCTGTATAAACCTAGATAAAGCAGCTGTATAAACCTAGATAAAGCAGCTGTATAAACCTAGATAAAGCAGCTGTATAAACCTATAAACCAGCTGTATAAACCTAGATAAAGCAGCTGTATATAACCTAGATAAAGCAGCTGTATAAACCTAGATAAAGCAGCTGTATAAACCTAGATAAAGCAGCTGTATAAACCTAGATAAAGCAGCTGTATAAACCTCGATAAAGCAGCTGTATAAACCTAGATAAAGCAGCTGTATAAACCTAGATAAAGCAGCTGTATAAACCTAGATAAAGCAGCTGTATAAACCTAGATAAAGCAGCTGTATAAACCTAGATAAAGCAGCTGTATAAACCTCGATAAAGCAGCTGTATAAACCTAGATAAAGCAGCTGTATAAACCTAGATAAAGCAGCTGTATAAACCTAGATAAAGCAGCTGTATAAACCTAGATAAAGCAGCTGTATAAACCCCGATAAAGCAGCTGTATAAACCTAGATAAAGCAGCTGTATAAACCTCGATAAAGCAGCTGTATAAACCTCGATAAAGCAGCTGTATAAACCTAGATAAAGCAGCTGTATAAACCTCGATAAAGCAGCTGTATAAACCTAGATAAAGCAGCTGTATAAACCTAGATAAAGCAGCTGTATAAACCTCGATAAAGCAGCTGTATAAACCTAGATAAAGCAGCTGTATAAACCTCGATAAAGCAGCTGTATAAACCTAGATAAAGCAGCTGTATAAACCTAGATAAAGCAGCTGTATAAACCTAGATAAAGCAGCTGTATAAACCTCGATAAAGCAGCTGTATAAACTAGATAAAGCAGCTGTATAAACTAGATAAAGCAGCTGTATAAACCTAGATAAAGCAGCTGTATAAACCCAGATAAAGCAGCTGTATAAACCTCGATAAAGCAGCTGTATAAACTAGATAAAGCAGCTGTATAAACTAGATAAAGCAGCTGTATAAACCTAGATAAAGCAGCTGTATAAACCCAGATAAAGCAGCTGTATAAACCTAGATAAAGCAGCTGTATAAACCTAGATAAAGCAGCTGTATAAACCTCGATAAAGCAGCTGTATAAACCTAGATAAACCAGCTGTATAAACCTAGATAAACCAGCTGTATAAACCTCGATAAAGCAGCTGTATAAACCTAGATAAACCAGCTGTATAAACCTCGATAAAGCAGCTGTATAAACCTAGATAAAGCAGCTGTATAAACCTAGATAAAGCAGCTGTATAAACCTAGATAAAGCAGCTGTATAAACCTAGATAAAGCAGCTGTATAAACCTCGATAAAGCAGCTGTATAAACCTCGATAAAGCAGCTGTATAAACCTAGATAAAGCAGCTGTATAAACCTAGATAAAGCAGCTGTATAAACTAGATAAACCAGCTGTATAAACCCAGATAAAGCAGCTGTATAAACCTAGATAAAGCAGCTGTATAAACCCAGATAAAGCAGCTGTATAAACCTAGATAAAGCAGCTGTATAAACCTAGATAAAGCAGCTGTATAAACCTAGATAAAGCAGCTGTATAAACCTAGATAAAGCAGCTGTATAAACCTAGATAAAGCAGCTGTATAAACCTAGATAAAGCAGCTGTATAAACTAGATAAAGCAGCTGTATAAACCTAGATAAAGCAGCTGTATAAACCCAGATAAAGCAGCTGTATAAACCTCGATAAAGCAGCTGTATAAACTAGATAAAGCAGCTGTATAAACTAGATAAAGCAGCTGTATAAACCTAGATAAAGCAGCTGTATAAACCTAGATAAGCAGCTGTATAAACCTAGATAAAGCAGCTGTATAAACCTAGATAAAGCAGCTGTATAAACCTAGATAAAGCAGCTGTATAAACCTCGATAAAGCAGCTGTATAAACCTAGATAAAGCAGCTGTATAAACCTAGATAAAGCAGCTGTATAAACTAGATAAAGCAGCTGTATAAACCTAGATAAAGCAGCTGTATAAACCTCGATAAAGCAGCTGTATAAACCTAGATAAAGCAGCTGTATAAACTAGATAAAGCAGCTGTATAAACCTAGATAAAGCAGCTGTATAAACCTAGATAAAGCAGCTGTATAAACCTCGATAAAGCAGCTGTATAAACCTCGATAAAGCAGCTGTATAAACCTCGATAAAGCAGCTGTATAAACCTAGATAAAGCAGCTGTATAAACCTAGATAAAGCAGCTGTATAAACCTAGATAAAGCAGCTGTATAAACCTCGATAAACCAGCTGTATAAACCTCGATAAAGCAGCTGTATAAACCTAGATAAAACAGCTGTATAAACCTAGATAAAGCAGCTGTATAAACCTAGATAAAGCAGCTGTATAAACCTAGATAAAGCAGCTGTATAAACCTAGATAAAGCAGGAGGTTTTATTTGAAGTATTTGTGTTTTCGATCAATCAGGTTCCAAATAAATAAAAGAAATGAAGGTAAAAGTGAAGCGAAGCCTCGGGTGGTTTTTACTCACATCCCTCTTTGCTGACGAAGGCTCCTTGGGGCGACTCGGGGATCCCTTTCCAGACAGTAATGGATTTGGGGTATCCGGGATCCGCAGCTCTTTTGTCTTCGTTATATCTCCAGTATCTGTCACCTTTAAAGAAGTAGGTTTTCCCCACGAGGTCCCAGCGCAGAGCCATGTCTATACCTTCCCGAGGGAGACAGCTGCCCAGCTCCACCAGGCTGTGCGGGTACCCGGGCTCCGCCGTCACCTCCTTAAACACCCAGTATTTGTCTCCTGCAGAAAAACGACACAAACGTTTGCACTTACTAATGTGACGTCATGTTACTGATCAGCGTCTCTGGGAGGTGGAGATAAAGCGTTGCAGAGCGTCAAGACGTCATTACTGAACGCCAGCCGGGAAATCCTATCCGGTCTATTCACTAAACGGTGAAAATTCTAGCAGGGCTATTCAGAGAAAGGTGACACTCAGGAGAATGACTGGAGAAGTGAAAATTCGAGGTCAAAATAGTCAAACCAGAAAAAGTCTCCCATTTATCTCACTTTCCAAATCGACTATTTGTTCTAGATTGTTCTCTCCTCCGGAGTTTCACCTTTTAGTGAATAGACCTGTTTATCTCGGCTGGTGACTTGCAGGCGGCCGGAGGAACTTCCTCTGCTTCACACTGTGTTATCTCCTAAATGGCACCGAAGGGGAGGAGGGGGAAGACTACACACAGCCTGACCACTTTAATAAGACCAAGGTGCGTAGAGAGTCCCTTTAAATCCCTCACTGTGTGTAAAGCGTCCCTTTAAATCCCTCACTGTGTGTAAAGTGTCCCTTTAAATCCCTCGCTGTGTGTAAAGCGTCCCTTTAAATCCCTCACTGTTTGTAAAGCGTCCCTTTAAATCCCTCGCTGTGTGTAAAGCGTCCCTTTAAATCCCTCGCTGTGTGTAAAGCGTCCCTTTAAATCCCTCACTGTGTGTAAAGCGTCTCTTTAAATCCCTCGCTGTGTGTAAAGCGTCCCTTTAAATCCCTCGCTGTGTGTAAAGCGTCCCTTTAAATCCCTCACTGTGTGTAAAGCGTCTCTTTAAATCCCTCGCTGTGTGTAAAGCGTCCCTTTAAATCCCTCACTGTTTGTAAAGCGTCCCTTTAATCCCTCACTGTGTGTAAAGGGTCCCTTTAAATCCCTCACTGTGTGTAAAGTGTCCCTTTAAATCCCTCACTGTGTGTAAAGCGTCCCTTTAAATCCCTCACTGTGTGTAAAGCGTCCCTTTAAATCCCTCACTGTGTGTAAAGTGTCCCTTTAAATCCCTCACTGTGTGTAAAGCGTCCCTTTAAATCCCTCACTGTGTGTAAAGCG
Source organism: Leptobrachium leishanense (assembly GCA_009667805.1). Classification (NCBI taxonomy): domain Eukaryota; kingdom Metazoa; phylum Chordata; class Amphibia; order Anura; family Megophryidae; genus Leptobrachium; species Leptobrachium leishanense. Next base: position 3,877,222 of record CM019074.1, on the reverse strand, counting down.
TCCCTTTAAATCCCTCACTGTGTGTAAAGTGTCCCTTTAAATCCCTCGCTGTGTGTAAAGCGTCCCTTTAAATCCCTCACTGTTTGTAAAGCGTCCCTTTAAATCCCTCGCTGTGTGTAAAGCGTCCCTTAAATCCCTCCTGTGTGTAAAGCGTCCCTTTAAATCCCTCACTGTGTTGTAAAGCGTCCCTTTAAATCCCTCGCTGTGTGTAAAGCGTCCCTTTAAATCCCTCGCTGTGTGTAAAGCGTCCCTTTAAATCCCTCACTGTGTGTAAAGCGTCTCTTTAAATCCCTCGCTGTGTGTAAAGCGTCCCTTTAAATCCCTCACTGTTTGTAAAGCGTCCCTTTAAATCCCTCACTGTGTGTAAAGGGTCCCTTTAAATCCCTCACTGTGTGTAAAGTGTCCCTTTAAATCCCTCACTGTGTGTAAAGCGTCCCTTTAAATCCCTCACTGTGTGTAAAGCGTCCCTTTAAATCCCTCACTGTGTGTAAAGCGTCTCTTTAAATCCCTCGCTGTGTGTAAAGCGTCCCTTTAAATCCCTCACTGTTTGTAAAGCGTCCCTTTAAATCCCTCACTGTGTGTAAAGGGTCCCTTTAAATCCCTCACTGTGTGTATAGTGTCCCTTTAAATCCCTCACTGTGTGTAGAGCAGGGATATCAAACTCGCACCCCAGATGCTTCTGAACTACAAATCCCATGATTCTCTAGCCACTTATTGCATTCAAAGAATTCTGGGAATTGTAGGCAATAAACATCTGGGGGGCCATAGTCTGAGATCCTTGGTGTTGGCAGGGCCGGATTTATAAATAGGCAGAGTGGGCATGTGCCTACAGGCGCCTGCCACAAGGGGGCGCCTTGCTCTGGAAAAAAAACACACTTTTTTTTGTTTTACAATAATTTAGAGCCTTCTATCTCTGGAGCCCTAAGGGTTAGATCGACATATAAGGTATCATTGGAAAGGGCACATTATGATCTTTCCAGTGATACCAAAAATAACCAGGTGAGATTTATGTAAAAAATAAAATAACAAATAAAATGTTATTTTTGTCTTCTTTTTCTAACGGAGCACTATTATTCAGTTTATAATTATAAAGTGCACAATGATGCTGCGCTAACTCACCTTCTCAATTCACGCAATGCCAGCAAGTGCAATGCGACAATGCAACACATTAATTTATTGACAACCTAGACTGTGGCGCTGCAGTGAGGAGAGACAGGGGGACTTTGGAACCTGCTTCTCTGAATTATACAGGGTTAAGCGAGGTGTCATTGGAAAGGTCAGAGTCTGGTCTTTACAATGATACAAACATGACCATGGAATGTGTAAAAATAAAAAATTAAAAAAGTAAATGCTAAATGTTTTTTTTTTTATCTGTTTTACGGCAGAGGCAAAATATGCTTTTTCATATAAAACAAACAAAGCCGCTGCACTAACTCAACCAACGCAACAGATTCTGCTCCTTCTTATGATTTGACGCAGAGAGAAAATGCTTTTCAGTTTTTTAAAATGCTTTTTATTTTAATTATTCTAGTTTGCCACAAAACGAAAATGTAAAATGTAATTTTTTTTATTTTTGTTTGGGGGGGGGGGGGCCCACATTTCTGTGCCTACAGGCTCCTGAGATGCAAATCCAGCCCTGGGTGTTGGGCCACACACGGTGAAGCTTTTTTTTAGGTTCCAATCACACGTTTCCTTATAGAGTCTCCAGAAATGTGAAATCGATTCTACTTATTATAAGGATTCGCTAAATCCCAGCCGCTCGTTATCTTTAAACATTGATGATACATTTGCGCGTGGAGTGATGGGTTACGTGTAACATGTCAATGGGTGATTAAGTAGAAATCTTGGACATTCCCATTAGGGTCACTAGATCGATCATGTATTCTGAACATGTATAATGTATTCATGCTGAAGGGCAGTGCATGAAAAATGCCACCCCGCAACATGTATAATCCATATGCTGCAGGTAAGAAATCAGAAAGGAATCCCGGGTGACCTGCCTTGATTTCCTTCCTGCAGCATATAAATTATACATGTTGCAGGGCAGCACTTTTCCCTGTGCTCCCCCTCTGTATGAAATATTAACATGTGTCCAGCAAAACATGGCCGCCATCGCGAGCCCACTCTAATTAGAAACTGTACCTTTGAAGAAGACGAACCTCCCGTCCGAGCGCTCATACGCGGCGTCTATTTTTGCAGGGAGGCCTTTCCAGAACTGCTCGATTTGCATGGGGTAACCTTCCTGTACTTTATTGTTCCGCAGACGCCAGAACCAGCGATCCTGTGAATATCGATAAATCCCATGAGTCAAACGCGTCGGCAGACGCTCACGCAATGAAGACGCACGAGGATTCACTAAATATGAAATAACATGGTATGTGTGTGCGTCCAGGACACGGGGAGGCTTTTTCACTTTGGCGATTTCATTCCTCGTGCATTCACCGAACTGTCACCGTATTGCGCAGGATATGGAGACGCCAAAGCACTTATCGGATGTTGGTGAAAAGCGCTGAATTGGCCTCTGCGAATTCCACCGCACGAAAAAAATAAACAGGAAATCTCCTAAGAGGATAAACCAATAAAAAAGGGTCGAAATGATAAAAAAGGTCCTTTAAAAAATAACATAAAAAGCTCTTTTCATTTTATAATATTTAATATGTGGGTAAAAGCTTCTTGATCCGAGGAGAATCTGACGCCATCTGGGGTCAAGAAGGAATTTTTCCCAGTGTGTTACATATTGGCGAACGCTTCAGGCGGGGGGGGGGGGGGCTCTTCTTTTGGATCAGGAGCAGCAGGTGATGTGTAAAAGGCTGAACCTGATGGACGCGCGGCTTTTTTTAAGCCTGTGTAACCAAATTACAAAATACAACAAACCTAAGGCTAGGGTCGGACGAAAGCATTTTTCCCCGCGAACGTGAAAAAGTGCGTCCGAACGCATTGACGTATTTTTTCACGGAATCCGCAAAATCGGTCAGACGACGCGCAGTGTCAGTCGTGATTTTGTACGGATCGTCAATAAAACTCTTTTTGCGTCTGGACGTTATGTTGGCCGGACATTAGCAGCGTCTGACGTCTCCTAATCACGCACACACGCCTCTATGCCAACGCAGCGCACTCAGTACGTCAGTACTAGCGGTTCAGCGTTCTCAGAAAAATGCGTTCAAATTCCACTTGCGTTGCACGGCCGGACTTTTGTGCGGCCGTACATCGTATATTGGCCGTCATTGCCCGTCATCTGCTGCTAGTGCGGCCGTAATTATGTGCGCCAGAACGCACGTTAAAAGTGCGCTGGTCTGACCCCAGCCTAAAAGGTTTTTGTAAAAAATAAAAATAAATGGTTTTAAAAAAATAATAAAGAAATTCCATTTATTACATTAAAACCTATTCGATTCGTCGGTTTAATCCTGTGGAATCGATTCACTGGAATCAGGTCATTTCGCAGCAATTTTAGTCTATAACGATGTTCTGTGAATAAACGAATCGTTCGTTCTCTATGGGACAATTTCGGTGCTAATTGCGGCAAAATGCACCGTATTTCATTGCCAATTCGCCTGTGTTTGGTGAAAATGATGAAGCGCCCAGAAATTGCAGATATGGTTTCATGTGTAGAAATGAAGACGCTGCAGGATGCATTATAGAACTGCCTCCAGGTCAGAGGTCAGAACAGGAAACAGGAAGTATAAGCCTCTGCGAGCCCCTTCACTGGCTCCCCATCCCCCTCACCCACCGCTCAGTCTCTGCCGCTCCCCATCCCCCTCACCCGCCGCTCAGTCTCTGCCGCTCCCCATCCCCTCACCCACCGCTCAGTCTCTGCCGCTCCCCATCCCCTCACCCACCGCTCATGTCTCTGCCGCTCCCCATCCCCCTCACCTGCCGCTCTGTCTCTGCCGCTCCCCATCCCCTCACCCACCGCTCTGTCTCTGCCGCTCCCCATCCCCTCTCACCCGCCGCTCAGTCTCTGCCGCTCCCCATCCCCCTCACCCGCCGCTCAGTCTCTGCGCTCCCCATCCCCCTCACTTGCCGCTCTGTCTCTGCCGCTCCCCATCCCTCACCGCCGCTCAGTCTCTGCCGCTCCATCCCCTCACCCGCCACTCTGTCTCTGCCGCTCCCCATCCCCTCACCCGCCGCTCTGTCTCTGCCGCTCCCCATCCCCCTCACCCGCCGCTCAGTCTCTGCCGCTCCCCATCCCCCTCACCCGCCGCTCTGTCTCTGCCGCTCCCATCCACCTCACCCCCGCCGCTCAGTCTCTGCCGCTCCCCATCCCCCTCACTTGCCGCTGTCTCTGCCGCTCCCCATCCCCTCACCCGCCGCTCAGTCTCTGCCACTCCCCATCCCCCTCACCCGCCGCTCTGTCTCTGCCGCTCCCCATCCCCCTCACCCGCCGCTCTGTCTCTGCCGCTCCCCATCCCCCTCACCCGCCGCTCTGTCTCTGCCGCTCCCCATCCCCCTCACCGCGCCGCTCTGTCTCTGCCGCTCCCCATCCCCCTCACCTGCCGCTCAGTCTCTGCCGCTCCCACCACACTCACCCGCCGCTCAGTCTCCTGCCGCTCCCCATCCCCCTCACCCGCCGCTCAGTCTCTGCCGCTCCCCATCCCCCTCACACTTGCCGCTCTGTCTCTGCCGCTCCCCATCCCCCTCACCCGCCGCTCAGTCTCTGCCGCTCCCCATCCCCCTCACCCGCCACTCTGTCTCTGCCGCTCCCCATCCCCCTCACCCGCCGCTCTGTCTCTGCCGCTCCCCATCCCCCTCACCCGCCGCTCAGTCTCTGCCGCTCCCCATCCCCCTCACCCGCCGCTCAGTCTCTGCCGCTCCCCATCCCCCTCACTTGCCGCTGTCTCTGCCGCTCCCCATCCCCCTCACCCGCCGCTCAGTCTCTGCCGCTCCCCATCCCCCTCACCCGCCGCTCTGTCTCTGCCGCTCCCCATCCCCCTCACCCGCCGCTCTGTCTCTGCCGCTCCCCATCCCCCTCACCCGCCGCTCTGTCTCTGCCGCTCCCCATCCCCCTCACCTGCCGCTCAGTCTCTGCCGCTCCCCATCCCCTCACCCGCCGCTCTGTCTCTGCCGCTCCCCATCCCCCTCACCCGCCGCTCTGTCTCTGCCGCTCCCCATCCCCCTCACCCGCCGCTCTGTCTCTGCCGCTCCCCTCTGCGAGTCCCTTCACTGGCTCCCCATCCACTGCAGAATTAAGTTCAAAATCCTTATCCTTACCTACAAAAGCCTCACTAACTCAGCTCCCCACTACCTGTCCTCACTAATCACCAAATACACCCCAGCCCGCTCTCTAAGGTCAAACCGTGACCTGCGCCTAGCTTCTCCCCGCATCACCTCTTCCCATGATAGACTGCAGGATTTCTCACGAGCAGCCCCCACTCTCTGGAACGCTCTCCCTCGTACTGTCAGACTTTCCCCTAACTTCTCTTCCTTCAAACGCTCCCTTAAAACATTCCTATTTAGGGAAGCGACCCCCCAACTCACTGACGCAACCATCAATCACTCTCACCTTAAGTCCTCTCCTCCTGTTTCCAACCCCAACCTCCCAGATTGTGAGTTCCTACGGGAATAGGGCCCTCATCTCCTCCTGTACTGTTTGTCAAATGTTGTTCAATGTATTGTAACCCTGTCTATACTGTGCCTATTGTACAGCGCTGTGGAATATGCTGGCGCTTTATAAATAAAGAATAATAATAATAATAATAATAATAATCCATACACAACAGATATGGTGAAATTCAGCACCAAATTCAGGGCTTAGTGAATAAACCCATCCGATATATTAGAAAAGCCCATGAATGATACTCGTCCTGCACCCGCGTTACCGAGCTTTGCCGCGGTGAATATAGCGCTGCCAGGTCGGCCATGTTTTCCCGGACACATATAATTTATTCATGCTGATGGGCAGCGCAAGAAAAAATCTAACCCTGCAGTATGTATAACTCATACGCTGCAGGTCAGAAATCAAAGAGTCATCCTTGATAAGGATATGGATTATACATGTTACAGGGCAGCACTTTCCCCAGTGCTTTCTCGATGCATGAAATAGGAACATGTGTCTGGGACAATATGGCCGACCTGGCGTCCCTGGGTTAATGACCTAAATAAAACGGGAGTGCAATGTTATTCACACACTATGAGATGATACGATGCGTCGAGAGGCCATTTTCATTCGATGACGCGTCTCTATTACCTTAAAAACAAACATTTCGCCCCTAAATAGCGCCACGGTGTTAAAGTTGCCATCGCAGATATTGGGTCTGGAGCCGGGACTGGACGGCTTGTCCCCAGGCGGGGGCCGGGGGGGTCTCGGTTGCCTTTCATGCTTTCTCTCGGAGGTGGAATGGATCCTGCGTGGAGGCAGCGTGGGTAACGGCCTGGTGGGCTCCATGGTCTGAGCGGGAGGACCTGTAAAGCACAAACCAATCGGAATTAAAACCCAAAACACATTGAATTAAAACGATGAAAGTTCATTATTCAGAGGATTAAACCAGCGAGAAAATAAAAAATATATGAATGGAATCCGATGCAAGACCTTGTGTCCCTTCCTCAATATCCAGGGGAGCCTCCCAGGCAAACCCAATGAGGGCCACCTCGCCCCTAGACATCCATTTATAAAACCCTGGACCACTGGGACCCCAGGACGTCTTATCTGGAAAGTCAGCTGCCCCTTCATGATCTGTGACATTGGCAGGTGGAGGTCGGCTTCCGTACCAAGTGGCCGGGCTCAAATCACCATTGTCCTAACCATCACCTGGTGGTTGGGGCTCAGACCCGTCTCCTGGACTAGTTGCTAACTGAAATGATACCTTTCACCTCTGAGGACTGGCTGGACCTCTTCATGATGTGATGTGGCTAGTAATAGCGGAAGCAAACCATTGGGCGAGGGGATCGGGGCATAGGGGATCGGGGCATAGGGGATCGGGTCATAGGGGATCGGGGCATAGGGGATCGGGTCATAGGGGATCGGGGCATAGGGGATCGGGTCATAGGGGATCGGGGCATAGGGGATCGGGGCATAGGGGATCGGGGCATAGGGGATCGGGGCATAGGGGATTGGGGCATAGGGGATCGGGGCATAGGGGATCGGGGCATAGGGGATCGGGTCATAGGGGATCGGGCATAGGGGATCGGGGCATAAGGGGATCGGGGCATAGGGGATCGGGGCATAGGGGATTGGGGCATAGGGGATCGGGGCATAGGGGATCGGGTCATAGGGGATCGGGGCAATGCCTTGTGCTTCCATGGGGTCATGTGTTGCTGTTGTGTTGCCGAAAAACCCTGGATGAAAAGAAGGCAGAGTTGGGGTGGCTGACTGTGTTCTGGCAGTTACGGCCAAGGCGACCAGCTCCCCCTGTTGTAATAAGGGGTTAATGCGAATCAGGAGAGTGTCATTAACACGGAACTCACTCTGTGACCGCGACAGTCAGTGAATTGTACAGAAAGGTTGTGCCGCGCGCTTATACTATTATACTACATTTCATCAATATCAGAGTAACCCTTGTTACGTGCTTTGGGCGGGCGCGCGCGCAGGACCCAGGCGTCTTGGGGGCCAGAAAAGTTGGCCAAATAATTAACATAATACAGGGACAGCGACCCTCCTGCGAATAATGGCCGCTATCAAGCATGAAGGCTCCAACCCGGAGCTAAGGCCTCCGGCGGCAGCGCCCCCTGCCCGTCATTCACTTGTGTCTTGCAGTGGGTGGATGAGCATTTTGAAATCCTGGGCTAGTGGTGGCCCTGCCGTAGGGAGTCTTGAATCAATAAGCCACATGTGTCCATCCTCCTCCTCGGTCCATTCCAGTTATCCTCCGGTGCTATTCCACGTCTTGGCACTAGATGTCCCAGCCGCGCTTGGAATTCCCATTGGTAAAGCATCGCTGCACAGCCTTGTCCTCAGGTGGCCTGGTTGGCACGCGGCTTTAACGCCAGCTTTTACCGGATTCAGTCTCGGGGCGGCCGATTCTGTCTGACACCTCCAATAGTTATCAAGGTCAATAAAACTCTAACGTATCCTTGAGAAGCTGGAGGACACGGCCGAGAAAACGGCGAGAAACCCATTTATAAAAACCGCTCAGAAAGCGAGAGAATCCTCCACATTCAGCCAATATGTGGAAAGCACGGCGTGTACCGGCTCCTGGCCAGCGAGTGTACCGGCTCCTGGCCAGCGAGTGTACCGGCTCCTGGCCAGCGAGTGTACCGGCTCCTGGCCAGCGAGTGTACCGGCTCCTGGCCAGCGAGAGTGTACCGGCTCCTGGCCAGCGAGAGAGTACCGGCTCCTGGCCAGCGAGAGTGTACCGGCTCCTGGCCAGCGAGAGAGTACCGGCTCCTGGCCAGCGAGTGTACCGGCTCCTGGCCAGCGAGAGTGTACCGGCTCCTGGCCAGCGAGAGTACCGGCTCCTGGCCAGCGAGAGAGTACCGGCTCCTGGCCAGCGAGAGTGTACCGGCTCCTGGCCAGCGAGAGTGTACCGGCTCCTGGCCAGCGAGAGTGTACCGGCTCCTGGCCAGCGAGAGTGTACCGGCTCCTGGCCAGCGAGAGTGTACCGGCTCCTGGCCAGCGAGAGAGTACTGGCTCCTGGCCAGCGAGAGAGTACCGGCTCCTGGCCAGCGAGAGATTACCGGCTCCTGGCCAGCGAGAGAGTACCGGCTCCTGGCCAGCGAGAGAGTACCGGCTCCTGGCCAGCGGGCCCCACAAAAAGAGCATTAGTGCGATGGACATGGATGAATGTTGTGGGATCGGTCGGACGTCTTCAGGCGGTATCAGATGATTGTACCAGCACACAAATACGGTGCCGGTGGCCATAAAGAGGAGCTCGTCACATGGTGTTGGTTTAATATACAGGTTTTGGCTGCATTGTGTATGTAGGTACCAGCCAGGTCATACGTTCACACCGGCTCCTCCTCTGACCAAATGATTTCACAGATCGACACAGATTAACGACAAGCTGACAACGAGGCGCGTCCGTCGTGTTCTCTGCGGCTGCTCTGGAACATCATGGATTTTTTGGGGTTGAAAATAGGTAATTTGCAATGTTCCAGTGAAAAGCAGCGCAGATTGACACAGCGCGTCTAAGTGGCCCTAATTACACAACATTTTCCCACTTTGTATTTGCAGAGCCGCGGCTCCCGGAATAGATCACATTCAAGATAATGACTTTGCGCCACTTTTATGGCTTTTACGGGTTTTTTAGCTCCTGAATGTTCATGCGCAATGCGATTCATTAAAGGTACAGATGTTACAAACACGTGCAGGGAAAGATCTGAATCTCCTGCTCGGCTTTACCCGCAGCTTTCCCGTCCGGTCTCAAGTTAAGCCCAGTCTGGCTCTTAGTCCTGATCAGTTTTTCCGGACATTAAGATTTGAAATCGCCGTAACGCACATTCAGCGTCTGGAAAAGACAAACTTCATAGAATGCTACAAAAAATGACAGTTTCCTTTTTTCCCCTTAAATAATTGGTTAAATCCTGCGGATTATTATTTTATATTATTTTCTCCCCTTCTCCCCCTCGCCGCATGCTGCTCCTCCTCCTCTTCACGCGCTGCTCCTCCTCCTCTTCACGTGCTGCTCCTCCTCCTCTCAGCGCACCGCTCCCCCTCTTCACACGCTGCTCCCCCTCTTCACGCGCTGCTCCTCCTCCGCTTCGCGCGCTGCTCCTCCTCCTCTTCGCGCGCTGCTCCTCCTCCTCTTCACGCGCTGCCCTCTTCTTCGCGCGCTGCTCCTCCTCTTCGCGCGCTCCTCCTCCTCCTCTTCACTCGCTGCTCCACCTCTTCGGCTCAAGGATTCTCAAACCCGGGAGTCCCTGAAGCTTTTCTGCGCCGTTTGTGCGTCTATATCACTTGTGTAGCGAAGGAACCGCAAATTGTGAAGAGCTACAGGACTCTCACACTCTAGGTACGCAAGTTCTGTAGCGCCTGCACAGAGCGATGGATCAGAGCTGCACGCGCATGCACAGATCTGACATTGGCCGCTCTCTGTGTGTGACATCACTAGTGACCGATCTGGTGACCGGCAGACGGGAAATTCTAAATCCTGACTTCTGGAATGCTGGGTGGGGCTCCTCTGCTTCACCCAGCGATTACACCAGATTGGGGGAGCTGGGGGCACTCCTCTGCTTCACCCAGTGATTACACCAGATTGGTGGAGCTGGGGGGGGGGGCGCTCCTCCTCACATGTAGTGGTCAGGATGAGTCCCTTTCATTACACTCTGTTTACTATAGGAAGCTCTCACATCCAGGGAGGTAATTGTTCGGGAATTGGTGGTGCAGAGACTAAGAGGGGGTGAACCCCGTCTCCAGGGATCATGGCCTCAAAGATAAGTGTGGGAAATCCCCAAGATTTCTGGCCCCCAGTTAACCAAGTCACCTGTCACTTAAGCACCCGCTCTCTAAAGTGATATTACGTGTTTCTATACAGACGGATAATAAATAATACTTACTATAACGTGACATTGAAACATAACCTGACAGTGTGCGGGAACTCAGACCCCCCCCTGCTAAAATAATGGAGGAACTCGTTCCCATAGGACGTGACCCCGTCTCTACAGCCATGCACGGGTCAGGACCTTGGTGTCAGGTCACATTACAGACACCATCATTAGGGGTAAACAATGTATCACAGCTGAAGATCCGGATCCATAAATATCAACATGTGAACAGTGATACATTGTGCGACTAAACAATGAACAGAACATGTATACACAGACACAGACACACACAGAGACACACACACACACAGACACACACAGACACAGACACAGACACACACACACTCAAACTGTCATTACTGGGGCACTTTCTGTGCGATGCATAAGATGGTCAGACTCGTCACAGACTCTGACGCCAGATCCCAGAAAATGGAGAAAAAATGTCATTAAACGGAACAATCAGCAGAAGATCTAGTGAAATGAATGAAGGCAGCAGCCGGGCGGTCAGTCCGCAGGCGCGAGCTCGACGCACTCTGATTAAATGCGGAATAAATGCACATGTAATGGTCTCATTAGTGAGGAATAATACATTCAATGAGGTGATGAGCGGAGGAAGAGGAACACTGCGTGCGAGGGGTGCAGGACGCGCGTCCTGCGTAATGATGGGTGGTGATGTTAATGCATGAAGAGATAGTGTAACATACTAGACGTACATGTATATTCCTTCATCTGACATCCCAGACACGACGAAGCCTTCACATACAAACCCGCAGGAGCACTTTATGTCATTAAATCACTGCTCTTAATAAGGGATGAAATCACTGGATGTGCTTTATAATATTAAATCACTGCGCTTTAGTAAGGGATGAAATCACTGGATGCGCTTTATATTAAATCACTGCGCTTTATAAGGGATGAAATCACTGGATACGCTTTAGAATATTAAATCACTGCGCTTTATAAGGGATGAAATCACTGGATGCGCTTTATAATATTAAATCACTGCGCTTTATAAGGGATGAAATCACTGGATGCGCTTTATATTAAATCACTGCACTTTATAAGGGATGAAATCACTGGATGCGCTTTATAATATTAAATCACTGCGCTTTATAAGGGATGAAATCACTGGATGCGCTTTATATTAAATCACTGCGCTTTATAAGGGATGAAATCACTGGATGCGCTTTATAATATTAAATCACTGCGCTTTATAAGGGATGAAATCACTGGATGCGCTTTATAATATTAAATCACTGCGCTTTATAAGGAATGAAATCACTGGATGCGCTTTAGATTAAATCACTGCGCTTTATAAGGGATGAAATCACTGGATGCGCTTTATAAGGGATTAAATCACTGGATGCGCTTTATAAGGGATTAAATCACTGAATGCACTTTATAAGGGATGAAATCACTGGATGCGCTTTATAAGGGATTAAATCACTGAATGCACTTTATAAGGGATGAAATCACTGGATGCACTTTATAAAGGGATTAAGTCACTGGATGCACATATGAAGTTCTGCTGCATAACTGCAAATGAAATGTGCTTGTTGCATATGGATTTCACTTGCATTTGGGCTCCAGAAGGTGCCCATAGTTTTTTTTTTTTTACACCCTGGGCCTGAGACCCGATGTGCTATAACAATTTTTATAATTGAGAATCTGCGTAACCGGAAGATACTCACTCGCTGCAGCACAGAGCCCCAGCTGCAATAGCTCCTTTTGGCCAGGAGATGGCGGTGCCTGCCCATCACATGTAGCCAGTACAGTAAATAATACATTCATCATATATTGACTTTCACTTTATAATGAATGAAAAGGGTTCCTGGCAGCGGATTTCTGGAAAATTTCTTGGTGGGGAAGGGGTTAACACTCTGCATAAGGCATAGACCATCACGCCCGGAAATCCTTGTTATGAGCTGTAGAGTGCTTGAAATCACATTTTCACACAGTCTTTATCAAGCTCTCCGTCCACATGTCCTGAACCTCTCATTCACTACAGGTACAGGTCAACGAGTAACTCCCTGCACCTCTATGAACTCTGTGTTACCATAGGATTGCACACATACATACACGACACTCAGGACACTCACCATAGATCTTCTGAATCCCTTGTAAGTCGTCTTGGGGGAGCTTGAAGTTGTGGGTGTCCATGTACTGGTAGAAAGGAGCCATGATGGCGCTGGGGTCATTGGAATGTTCCAGTCCTAAGGCATGGCCGAGCTCATGGACAGCAACGAGAAAGAGGTCATTACCTGCAGAGGAGAGACAATACAGACGCTCATAACACACGGAGTCGCTTCACTTTGCATTAGATCGGGAGGTAAATAGGATAAAACGCACTTTAATATCACTATATAGATATATGGTAAACACATTCCCGAGACGCCATATTAAGTCTTTCCTTCCTCGTCTCCGTAACAATGGAGCTTCATTTAAAATAGATATATGATACGTGGAGCTACATACTGTACTCATTTCACAACTATTAATATTTTTTTTACGAACAATAGTTTCAAAAATGTATGTTTTTAAATGATTTACAGTAAAATCCTGCATCCTCCGCAATGTTCAATTAATTCCTGCAAGTCCACCATTATCATTAACGCGCGTAGAGTCAAAACGCACAAGTCTGTAAATTAATTTTCTACCGTTACAGTAAACACGCAAAGACCAAACGTCAACATCTTATCATCATGTTCTCAACCTGAAAGGCCCAGTATTCATATGTGTTGCACATGTTAATGGACATCCTGCAAGTCCTTACTTTATTTTTCCACTTTTACACTAAAATCGCGCAAGTCCGGGTTGTATCGTTAGACTCGCATTTACAGGGTATAGATGAAAAACGCACGTCTAGACGACTTTACAGTAAGACTCGCATTCACAGTAAATCAGTTACTGTAAGACACGCGTCTATGGGACTTCTGAGTACAACGCGCAAGTCCGCGGGTTCATTCTGAAACCCGCAATTTGCAATGTCTGTATACGAAGAGCATGAACTTTTACACTAAGGTGCGGTTACAGTAAGACTCGCATTTACAGGAATAAAGATAAGAATTGCAGTTACAATAAGAAACGTGTGTGTCCAGAATTTACAGTAAGACACATTTACAGTAATAAGCGCTTTTACTGTAAAATGTGAATCCTCGGGACCTCAGAGAATAACACGTCCAGAATTTACAGTAAGATTTGCATCCACAGAGTTTACAGTAAGACTCGCGTCTTCAGATTGCAGCACGCAAGTCCAAGATTTACAGTAAGACAGTGGGACGCGGAAATAGCATCCGTGCGCATGTATGTATTTACACTCTGTATTTTGGGCTTTTTAACGGCCCGATCGTTTTACTAAACTGAGAGGTTTTTAAAAATTTTGCTCGAGGTTAATTTTTTCAACTGAATCAGACGATATTTCGGGAAAAAAATTGGTGTCCACAAGTAGCCAAAAAAGGCTGATAGAATAACATTGAGCGAGGAACGTCACCAGTTAAAATTCAACACAGCCGCGAGAGACGTTAGCGTCACATATCTCTGGTCCAGGTGGAATATCTTGGTTTTCCATCATCCTCACAATCGATCAATCCCGTCCAACAAACAAGTTATTATTATCATCATCATTTATGAGGAGCCAAATATCTCGCGTTTACAGGAGACACGCGTCAGCAGATTTATCTCCATTCCGGATTATTCTTACCATCGTGGTTGGAATTTCCCAGAGTCCATGGTTCATCTGAATCAAAATGAGTGTCACCTCCGATCCCAGGCCCAGGGAAATAGGCGTGAGCCAAGAATCCACCTTCTCCATCGAAAGGAGAACTGTCCCCGTGAAAACCAGATGCAAAGAAGATCATGATGTCCGCCTCTTTCCTCTCGTTTTTAATTTCGTGATAGGGGATCTCCTCAAATGTGAGAGGAGTGACCTTCTGCCACACGTCAAACGCATGGCGAATAGCTTTCCGGGTGTCCAGCTCCCCGACCTTGGGTGTATAGTTGTGTATGCTGCAATAATAAGCACAAGGGTTACATATGGCGCGTGACGTCTTATTAAACATCATGTGACAAATGGCGCGTGACGTTTTATTAAACATGATCTTACATATGGCGCGTCACGTCTTATTAAACATGATCTTACATATGGCGCGTGACGTCTTATTAAACATGATCTTACATATGGCGCGTGACGTCTTATTAAACATGATCTTACATATGGCGCGTGACGTCTTATTAAACAGGATCTTACATATGGCGCGTCACGTCTTATTAAACATCATGTGACAAATGGCGCGTGACGTCTTATTAAACAGGATCTTACATATGGCGCGTGACGTTTTATTAAACATGATCTTACATATGGCGCGTGACGTTTTATTAAACATGATCTTACATATGGCGCGTGACGTCTTATTAAACATGATCTTACATATGGCGCGTCACGTCTTATTAAACATGATCTTACATATGGCGCGTCACGTCTTATTAAACATGATCTTACATATGGCGCGTGACGTCTTATTAAACATGATCTTACATATGGCGTGTGACGTTTTATTAAACATGATCTTACATATGGCGCGTGACGTCTTATTAAACATGATCTTACATATGGCGCGTGACGTCTTATTAAACGTGATCTTACATATGGCGCGTGACGTCTTATTAAACATGATCTTACATATGGCGCGTCACGTCTTATTAAACATGATCTTACATATGGCGCGTCACGTCTTATTAAACATGATCTTACATATGGCGCGTGACGTCTTATTAAACATGATCTTACATATGGCGCGTGACGTCTTATTAAACATGATCTTACATATGGCGCATGACGTCTTATTAAACATGATCTTACATATGGCGCGTCACGTCTTATTAAACATGATCTTACATATGGCGCGTGACGTCTTATTAAACATGATCTTACATATGGCGCGTGACGTCTTATTAAACATGATCTTACATATGGCGCGTGACGTCTTATTAAACATGATCTTACATATGGCGCGTCACGTCTTATTAAACATGATCTTACATATGGCGCGTGACGTCTTATTAAACGTGATCTTACATATGGCGCGTGACGTCTTATTAAACATGATCTTACATATGGCGCGTCACATCTTATTAAACATGATCTTACATATGGCGCGTGATGTCTTATTAAACATGATCTTACATATGGCGCGTGACATCTTATTAAACGTGATCTTACATATGGCGCGTCACATCTTATTAAACGTGATCTTACATATGGCGCGTCACATCTTATTAAACGTGATCTTACATATGGCGCGTCACATCTTATTAAACATGATCTTACATATGGCGCGTCACATCTTATTAAACATGATCTTACATATGGCGCGTCACATCTTATTAAACATGATCTTACATATGGCGCGTCACATCTTATTAAACATGATCTTACATATGGCGCGTGATGTCTTATTAAACATGATCTTACATATGGCGCGTGACGTCTTATTAAACATGATCTTACATATGGCGCGTCACGTCTACTGACATAAAACATTCACCATCATTCAGTATTAAACAGGAATCCATTGGATCAGCCGCAGCTGCAGAATATCTTGTGCGGCTGGAAATGTTACCGTGGGGGCAGATTGCTTTACCACATAATCTGAAGTGTCCAATTGGGTGGGAAGATGGATCTCAGCCATGTCTATGGAGATATATATATATATATATATAGCCACAAAATATATATTATACTATCACTTTATGTGTAAAAAGACTGAGGAATGCTCCTATACCAAGTCTTCGTACAAGTCAATTGAAGCATCCAGTACTATACTACAATTTTGCAGGGTTTAGGTTAGTAGAATTTCCACGGTGGCGTTAAAAAATTATATATATATATACACACACGTATATAGCTCTACCTACCCCTCCCAGTTAAACCTGTGCCACCTATGGCCCCATCAACTCTTTCCTACCTACCCTCCAATTAACCCTAACCTACCTATGGACCCATTAATCCTAATTCCCAATATAGGGTTTCCTATAGGAATGCTGCCACCTTGTGGACACTGATAAAATGATGCACCAAATAAGGCAGCAATTTAGAAATGTTCTGTACATTTAGATGATAGAAACAAAGTCATTGATTAATTGATTGATTCAAAAAAATTATACACTTGCATTGTTTTTTCGGTGCAACGTAGGACCATAGTCACATCATTTTTCTGCTGTGAGCGTAGTGCAAAAATCACTCCTTTTAATTTTAGGGTTAGTATTTGTGCTTGTTTTAAGTTTAGGGTTAGGGTTAGATTAGGTTTAAGTTTAGGGTTAGGTTTAGGACTTAAAAGAAAGAGAGGAGTCTGTTTCTTAAAAATTAAGTGAATTTGGAGCAGAATCTGTTGGTTGGCGTGAACCCTAACCCTAAAATTAACCCCAACCCTCAAAGTAACTGTAACCCTAACAATAACATGAGCAAAGCTTATGCACCGTACTCAAATCAGAAAAGTGACACAAATATGGTGCTCGGTTGCACCAAAAAAAAAAAAATCAGACTTTTTTTCAGCGTCTAAATCGAAGGAATGTTTTTAATTGCAAACATCATTTGCATCTGTGTCCACAAGGCGGCGACTTTGTGATAATAAATCCCATTTACCCTGTCCTGACTGTACCCCCACTACCTAAATTAACCCTATACTAACTGTACCCCACTACCTAAATTAACCCTATACTAACTGTACCCCACTACTTAAATTAACCCTATACTAACTGTACCCCCACTACCTAAATTAACCCTATACTAACTGTACCCCCACTACCTAAATTAACCCTATACTAACTGTACCCCACTACCTAAATTAACCCTATACTAACTGTACCCCCACTACCTAAATTAACCCTATACTAACTGTACCCCCTACTACCTAAATTAACCCTATACTAACTGTACCCCACTACTTAAATTAACCCTATACTAACTGTACCCCACTACCTAAATTAACCCTATACTAACTGTACCCCACTACCTAAATTAACCCTATACTAACTGTACCCCACTACCTAAATTAACCCTATACTAACTGTACCCCACTACCTAAATTAACCCTATACTAACTGTACCCCCACTACCTAAATTAACCCTATACTAACTGTACCCCACTACCTAAATTAACCCTATACTAACTGTACCCCACTACCTAAATTAACCCTATACTAACTGTACCCCCACTACCTAAATTAACCCTATACTAACTGTACCCCACTACCTAAATTAACCCTATACTAACTGTACCCCACTACCTAAATTAACCCTAAACTAACCGTACCCCACTACCTAAATTAACCCTAAACTAACCGTACCCCACTACCTAAATTAACCCTATACTAACTGTACCCCACTACCTAAATTAACCCTATACTAACTGTACCCCACTACCTAAATTAACCCTATACTAACTGTACCCCACTACCTACCCAACCTAAATTAACCCTATACTAACTGTACCCAACCTAAATTAACCCTATACTAACTGTACCCCACTACCTAAATTAACCCTATACTAACTGTACCCCACTACCTAAATTAACCCTATACTAACTGTACCCCACTACCTAAATTAACCCTATACTAACTGTACCCCACTACCTAAATTAACCCTATACTAACTGTACCCCACAACCTAAATTAACCCTATACTAACTGTACCCCACTACCTAAATTAACCCTATACTAACTGTACCCCCACAACCTAAATTAACCCTAAACTAACTGTACCCACTACCTAAATTAACCCTATACTAACTGTACCCCACAACCTAAATTAACCCTAAACTAACTGTACCCCACTACCTAAATTAACCCTAAACTAACCGTACCCCCACTACCTAAATTAACCCTATACTAACTGACCCCCACTACCTAAATTAACCCTATACTAACTGTACCCCACAACCTAAATTAACCCTATACTAACTGTACCCAACCTAAATTAACCCTATACTAACTGTACCCCCACTACCTAAATTAACCCTATACTAACTGTACCCCACTACCTAAATTAACCCTATACTAACTGTACCCCACTACCTAAATTAACCCTATACTAACTGTACCCCACTACCTACCCAACCTAAATTAACCCTATACTAACTGTACCCAACCTAAATTAACCCTATACTAACTGTACCCCACTACCTAAATTAACCCTATACTAACTGTACCCCCACTACCTAAATTAACCCTATACTAACTGTACCCCACTACCTAAATTAACCCTATACTAACTGTACCCCACTACCTAAATTAACCCTATACTAACTGTACCCCACTACCTAAATTAACCCTATACTAACTGTACCCCCACTACCTAAATTAACCCTATACTAACTGTACCCCCACTACCTAAATTAACCCTATACTAACTGTACCCCACTACCTAAATTACCCTATACTAACTGTACCCCACTACCTAAATTAACCCTATACTAACTGTACCCCACTACCTTAAATTAACCCTATACTAACTGTACCCCACTACCTAAATTAACCCTAAACTAACCGTACCCCACTACCTAAATTAACCCTAAACTAACCGTACCCCACTACCTAAATTAACCCTATACTACTGTACCCCACTACCTAAATTAACCCCTATACTAACTGTACCCCACTACCTAAATTAACCCTATACTAACTGTACCCCACTACCTAAATTAACCCTATACTAACTGTACCCAACCTAAATTAACCCTATACTAACTGTACCCCACAACCTAAATTAACCCTATACTAACTTTCCCCCCACTACCTAAATTAACCCTATACTAACTGTACCCCACTACCTAGATTAACCCTATACTAACTGTACCCCACAACCTAAATTAACCCTATACTAACTTTCCCCCCACTACCTAAATTAACCCTATACTAACTGTACCCAACCTAAATTAACCCTATACTAACTGTACCCCACAACCTAAATTAACCCTATACTAACTTTCCCCCCCACTACCTAAATTAACCCTATACTAACTGTACCCAACCTAAATTAACCCTAAACTAACCGTACCCCACTACCTAAATTAACCCTATACTAACTGTACCCCACTACCTAAATTAACCCTATACTAACTGTACCCAACCTAAATTAACCCTATACTAACTGTACCCCACTACCTAAATTAACCCTATACTAACTGTACCCCACTACCTAAATTAACCCTATACTAACTGTACCCCCACTACCTAAATTAACCCTATACTAACTGTACCCAACCTAAATTAACCCTATACTAACTGTACCCCCACTACCTAAATTAACCCTATACTAACTGTACCCAACCTAAATTGACCCTATACTAACTGTACCCCACTACCTAAATTAACCCTATACTAACTGTACCCCACAACCTAAATTAACCCTAAACTAACTGTACCCACTACCTAAATTAACCCTATACTAACTGTACCCCACTACCTAAATTAACCCTATACTAACTTTCCCCCCACTACCTAAATTAACCCTATACTAACTTTCCCCCACTACCTAAATTAACCCTATACTAACTGTACCCCACTACCTAAATTAACCCTATACTAACTGTACCCCCACTACCTAAATTAACCCTATACTAACTGTACCCAACCTAAATTAACCCTATACTAACTGTACCCCCACTACCTAAATTAACCCTATACTAACTGTACCCAACCTAAATTAACCCTATACTAACTGTACCCAACCTAAATTAACCCTATACTAACTGTACCCCACTACCTAATTTAACCCTATACTAACTGTACCCCACAACCTAAATTAACCCTATACTAACTGTACCCCCACAACCTAAATTAACCCTATACTAACTGTACCCCCACTACCTAAATTAACCCTATACTAACTGTACCCAACCTAAATTAACCCTATACTAACTGTACCCCCACTACCTAAATTAACCCTATACTAACTGTACCCCACTACCTAAATTAACCCTATACTAACTGTACCCCACAACCTAAATTAACCCTATACTAACTGTACCCCACTACCTAAATTAACCCTATACTAACTGTACCCCCACAACCTAAATTAACCCTAAACTAACTGTACCCACTACCTAAATTAACCCTATACTAACTGTACCCCACAACCTAAATTAACCCTAAACTAACTGTACCCACTACCTAAATTAACCCTAAACTAACCGTACCCCACTACCTAAATTAACCCTATACTAACTGTACCCCACTACCTAAATTAACCCTATACTAACTGTACCCCCACAACCTAAATTAACCCTATACTAACTGTACCCAACCTAAATTAACCCTATACTAACTGTACCCCCACTACCTAAATTAACCCTATACTAACTGTACCCCCACAACCTAAATTAACCCTATACTAACTGTACCCCACTACCTAAATTAACCCTATACTAACTGTACCCCAATACCTAAATTAACCCTATACTAACTTTCCCCCACTACCTAAATTAACCCTATACTAACTGTACCCCCACTACCTAAATTAACCCTATACTAACTGTACCCAACCTAAATTAACCCTATACTAACTGTACCCCCACTACCTAAATTAACCCTATACTAACTGTACCCCCACAACCTAAATTAACCCTATACTAACTGTACCCACAACCTAAATTAACCCTATACTAACTGTACCCCCACTACCTAAATTAACCCTATACTAACTGTACCCCCACTACCTAAATTAACCCTATACTAACTGTACCCCACTACCTAAATTAACCCTAAACTAACCGTACCCCACTACCTAAATTAACCCTATACTAACTTTCCCCCACTACCTAAATTAACCCTATACTAACTGTACCCCACTACCTAAATTAACCCTATACTAACTGTCCCCACCACCTAAACAATCTCAATTAACCCTAAACTAACTGTAGCCCCTCAAATTCTGCCAATCAGAGTAGCCGATTTCATTAGCTCTCTCTGATTGGATGATTTTGAAAAGCCGTTTAAATGATCTGAGCCTATAAGGAGCTGCCTATTTCTTTGCATTTGTTATGACTGAACGTTGCACTTTCCACGCTGGGGGTTGAAACTCCAGCGGCTTCAATTTCGGTGCTTTGTGAATAGACCCCATAGTTGGGTTAATGGATCGCATTATTGCACCCTGTACTGCGCCATGGTGTCAGCATGTGATTGGCTCAGTAACCCAAGGAAGACACCAGGTGCTCTGCACTTTATGAATTATCAGGTTTTCCCGTGGGAAGTGATCGCAGTGACCTCAGCATGTGGCTAACACAGAGCTGGTATTATGTTGTCACACGTACCTGTACGTGATGTGCTTCTGCCTCCACTTCTGTCCTGTTAGTGCATATCGCTTATTCCGTCTTCTATGGCTTAAATGTGGGTGGTCGGGCACTCCGCAGCGCGGCTTTTTCATCCACCTACACCACAATTAAGGAAATGAAAAGGAATGGGATCATTAGTCGGGACGTGACTTCACGACACAAAAGCACAGAATGAAGAAAAAGACCTGCCTTTCAGTAACGAAACGAACATGCAATATTTAGGGATTATCCTTCCTGGATCAGAACGGACAGACGGTTTCTTTTAGTAAGTTTGTGTCTCAGAAATGTGGAATTCCTGCAGTTTGCTTTGTATTATTCTACAAGCCGCGCTCCCTGTATAAGGGCAGGAATGAATTGAAGATTTCTATGATTTGTTTCTGTTTAAGATACATAGAAGTGATTATTATCTGCGGTGCGTTACTCAGCACACGATAAACATTGCCATAAATCTGTATTTTAGGTTCTCTCAGCGCCGTTCATTTAATGACTTTTTCATCCACTGGAGTAGAATTTGCTGCCATTACATTATCTGTATTACACCATGTGTCAGGGTTCTCGGGTGGCCCGTGGGGTGGAATAGCAGGTGAGGAGGAACCAGGCAGAGCACCACACTTAGTTACCAGGAGCATGGAGAGGTAGGGACTATCCAGGAGCATAGTCATTGAACAGGCCAAGGTCAGGGCAGGCGGTTGACAAGTACCGTAGATACTCGAGTATAGCGCGACCCGAATATAACATGATGGATAGGGATTATGGAAATGAGAGAATATTCAAGACTCGAATATAACGCAAGGAGCAAAATTATTAAAGTATACTGTACTGGGAAACCATTAAAATCCTTCCAGGTTCTCTAACACAGTCAGGCTCCACCTCAGGCCAGGATGCTCTGCTCTAGAATGATTGTAGCTGTTACTAAGTATGAAGCCGCCGGCAACCCGTCTTCTTACTGGCGATAAGATGGCCGGTGGAGCGAGGTGACCATCATTCTTCAATAGCCAGCACGCCGGGAGGTGTCGTTTTCTGACCTCTGGCTCGAGGAGGCAGGTTCCTCCACCGCGTCGTCCGCCGATAGTCAGGGAGACTTGGGATCCATTAGCAAGTCAAGATTTTTTTTATTTTTTACACGCAATGCAGGTGTTTCGAATATAACGCGACCCCTGCAATTTTAAGGTAAATTATTATCAACAAAACCTAGCGTTATACTCGAGTATCTAAATAATATAATAAAACAGGCTGAGGTCAGGGCAGACGGCTGACAAAGGCGAGTATAGAGGTCCAAGGTCTGGGCAGGAGGCTAGCAGGTAATGTCATTGAACAGGTTCGTGTAGGTCCATATAGGTAAATCAGGATAAAGACACAAGTGAGACAAAGTATAACTTTGTCTGGTGGTGTTACTGCATCAATACTGGAGCGGTGACTGAAGGGATAGGCGGCTTTTTATAGGTGGGAGCCTTTACCATCTGAGAGCGATCCATGATGTCTACAGCAAACGCCTCCTACCCGCTGCCATATTGGAGGTGACAGGCTACCCACGCTGGCATCTTGGGGCATAGCAAAGGCCTGAAGCCTCGTGCTTCTTCTGGCTCAGCCGGGAGTCCAAGGAGAGCTTGATCACGGCCTCAGAGGTACTGCACACCGGGAGTTGGTGTTAGCCAGTAGGCTGGGATGCTCCACTCACTGGCGGGAAATGACGGTGGGCAGTTTTGAAGGTCATGATGGGTCTAGACCATTTACCACCCAGCGCCATCCAGCAAGGTGCCCTGACACCGCGTGATCTCTTACATTACAGGAAAACACTTTACCCTTTATACACACTTTTGTATTTTCTTTTGTTGCAGATGTGATTTTGCAACTCAGTGTCACGTGTGAGACATCAGTGTCGCATCAGATGATATTTTTGTCGGTGTCAGACATTGCCCCCATCACCCTGTCTACCAATAAGATTCCCCCAGCAGGAGAGACAGCTGACTCGATAGTGGGAGAGGTGTTTCATATCCAAGGTCTTCCTGAAGCCATCACGACTGCTAAAGAAATTCATCTCACATGGGAATTCTGTCCTGTCCTGTCCTGTCCTGTCCTTTGCATTGCTCCCAAGGAACAGCATCTCAAGTGTACTCGATATCGGGGCACCAGGAGGAGACTTGCAGATGCTAGTCCATCTTGGTAGTGAAGGGGTTAATAAACGTAAAGTTATGAATCAGTATTTGGTAATTATAATATTCTGAGCCGTTGGTTTCGAGTCATTTAATGATGTCAATGAGGGAGGAGCATGCGGTGTCTCACCCAATGGTTGTCTGGTCCAGCACGCCGGTCACTGGGATCCCATAGAATTGCTGCATCGCTGCCACCGCAGACTGCATGGCTTTCCCTGAATGTAACGCTGAGATCCGGATGTCGTACGGGAGCAGGTAGCCATACGTTTTCAACCAACTCTGCAAGAAGAGGAGCAAACGGGACATTTTGAAACATACGTAAAATGTATTCACAGCTGCAATTATATTCTTATTAAAGGAAAAATCGAAACGGGAAAATATCCGTATCTCTATTATATTGATGCATTCGTTCAGTGTGAGCCATCAAAGAAAGTGTAAATAGATCTTCCAATATCCACATAATTACATCGTGTCACCCCAATGGCTGAGAGTTGGGGCCACTGACTCGCCCCCCCCCCCCCAAGGAAGGGAGGGCTGCAAACCAAGAGACATAAAAGCCTTTATACACTTAGATGCAAAAGTCATGTTGTGAAAACAAACCTGATACAATAATCCTATAGAATGAAGTACAGGAAGAATATTTCATCAGAATTAAAACTGCTATTAATATAGTGTTTATATCTCTAATACCAATACACACATTGACAAACACTTATCTGTATTATCTGTATATTAGAAGGAAACGAAAGGAATGATGTGACTATGGACGTCACTGTCAGGCTGAGCTTTCTGTGACACCTACAAAGGATGCACGGACAGCATGGAGGGGTCGTCTATGGGGAGTCGAGACCTACAGCTCACATGTTTACGTTTTCTTATTTCACACATTTTTCAGTTTCCATGGGGGCCACTAACACCATCACTGAAGCACCGGCAGAGCTGGGTGAGCCGGGATGATGGGTGTAAGAGAGGATAATAGGGGTGTGAGCCGGGATGATGGGTGTAAGAGAGGATAATAGGGGTGTGAGCCGGGATGATGGGTGTAAGAGAGGATAATAGGGGTGAGAGCCGGGATGATGGGTGTAAGAGAGGATAATAGGGGTGAGAGCCGGGATGATGGGGGTAAGAGAGGATAATAGGGGTGAGAGCCGGGATGATGGGGGTAAGAGGATAATAGGGGTGAGAGCCAGGATGATGGGTGTAAGAGAGGATAATAGGGGTGAGAGCCGGGATGATGGGGGTAAGAGAGGATAATAGGGGTGAGAGCCGGGATGATGGGTGTAAGAGAGGATAATAGGGGTGAGAGCCGGGATGATGGGTGTAAGAGAGGATAATAGGGGTGAGAGCCGGGATGATGGGTGTAAGAGAGGATAATAGGGGTGAAATCCGGGATGATGGGCGTAAGAGAGGATAATAGGGGTGAGAGCCGGGATGATGGGTGTAAGAGAGGATAATAGGGGTGAGAGCCGGGATGATGGGTGTAAGAGAGGATAATAGGGGTGAGAGCCGGGATGATGGGTGTAAGAGAGGATAATAGGGGTGAGAGCCGGGATGATGGGTGTAAGAGAGGATAATGGGGTGAAATCCAGGATGATGGGTGTAAGAGAGGATAATAGGGGTGAGAGCGGGATGATGGGTGTAAGAGAGGATAATAGGGGTGAGAGCCGGGATGATGGGTGTAAGAGAGGATAATAGGGGTGTGAGCCGGGATGATGGGTGTAAGAGGATAATAGGGGTGAGAGCCGGGATGATGGGTGTAAGAGAGGATAATAGGGGTGAGAGCCGGGATGATGGGTGTAAGAGAGGATAATAGGGGTGAGAGCCGGGATGATGGGTGTAAGAGAGGATAATAGGGGTGAGAGCCGGGATGATGGGTGTAAGAGAGGATAATAGGGGTGAAATCCGGGATGATGGGTGTAAGAGAGGATAATAGGGGTGAGAGCCGGGATGATGGGTGTAAGAGAGGATAATAGGGGTGAGAGCCGGGATGATGGGTGTAAGAGAGGATAATAGGGGTGAGAGCCGGGATGATGGGTGTAAGAGAGGATAATAGGGGTGAAATCCGGGATGATGGGTGTAAGAGAGGATAATAGGGGTGAGAGCCGGGATGATGGGTGTAAGAGAGGATAATAGGGGTGAGAGCCGGGATGATGGGTGTAAGAGAGGATAATAGGGGTGAAATCCGGGATGATGGGTGTAAGAGAGGATAATAGGGGTGAGAGCCGGGATGATGGGTGTAAGAGAGGATAATAGGGGTGAGAGCCGGGATGATGGGGGTAAGAGAGGAAATAATAGGGGTGAGAGCCGGGATGATGGGTGTAAGAGAGGATAATAGGGGTGAGAGCCGGGATGATGAGTGTAAGAGAGGATATAGGGGTGAGAGTCGGGATGATGGGGGTAAGGGAGGATAATAGGGGTGAGAGCCGGGATGATGGGTGTAAGAGAGGATAATAGGGGTGAAATCCGGATGATGGGTGTAAGAGAGGATAATAGGGGTGAGAGCCGGGATGATGGGTGTAAGAGAGGATAATAGGGGTGAGAGCCGGGATGATGGGGGTAAGAGAGGATAATAGGGGTGAGAGCCGGGATGATGGGTGTAAGAGAGGATAATAGGGGTGAGAGCCGGGATGATGGGTGTAAGAGAGGATATAGGGGTGAGAGCCGGGATGATGGGTGTAAGAGAGGATAATAGGGGTGAAATCCGGGATGATGGGTGTAAGAGAGGATAATAGGGGTGAGAGCCGGGATGATGGGTGTAAGAGAGGATAATAGGGGTGAGAGCCGGGATGATGGGGGTAAGAGAGGATAATAGGGGTGAGAGCCGGGATGATGGGTGTAAGAGAGGATAATAGGGGTGAGAGCCGGGATGATGGGTGTAAGAGAGGATAATAGGGGTGAGAGCCGGGATGATGGGTGTAAGAGAGGATAATAGGGGTGAGAGCCGGGATGATGGGTGTAAGAGAGGATAATAGGGGTGAGAGCCGGGATGATGGGTGTAAGAGAGGATAATAGGGGTGAGAGTCGGGATGATGGGGGTAAGGGAGGATAATAGGGGTGAAATCCGGGATGATGGGTGTAAGAGAGGATAATAGGGGTGAGAGCCGGGATGATGGGTGTAAGAGAGGATAATAGGGGTGAAATCCGGGATGATGGGGGTAAGAGAGGATAATAGGGGTGAGAGCCGGGATGATGGGGGTAAGAGAGGATAATAGGGGTGAGAGCCGGGATGATGGGTGTAAGAGAGGATAATAGGGGTGTGAGCCAGGATGATGGGTGTAAGAGAGGATAATAGGGGTGAAATCCGGGATGATGGGGGTAAGAGAGGATAATAGGGGTGAGAGCCGGGATGATGGGGGTAAGAGAGGATAATAGGGGTGAGAGCCGGGATGATGGGTGTAAGAGAGGATAATAGGGGTGTGAGCCAGGATGATGGGTGTAAGAGAGGATAATAGGGGTGAAATCCAGGATGATGGGTGTAAGAGAGGATAATAGGGGTGAGAGCCGGGATGATGGGTGTAAGAGAGGATAATAGGGGTGAAATCCGGGATGATGGGTGTAAGAGAAGATAATAGCGGGTGAAGAGCCGGGATGATGGGTGTAAGAGAGGATTAATAGGGGGTGAGAGCCGGATGATGATGAGTGTAAGAGAGGATAATAGGGGTGAAATCCGGGATGATGGGGGTAAGAGAGGATAATAGGGGTGAGAGCCGGGATGATGGGTGTAAGAGAGGATAATAGGGGTGGAAATCCAGGATGATGGGTGTAAGAGAGGATAATAGGGGTGAGAGCCGGGATGATGGCGTGTAAGAGAGGATAATAGGGGTTGAGAGCCGGGATGATGGGTGTAAGAGAGGATAATAGGGGTGAGAGCCGGGATGATGGGTGTAAGAGAGGATAATAGGGGTGAAGCCGGGATGATGGGTGTAAGGAGAGGATAATAGGGGCGAGAGCCGGGATGATGGTGTGTAAGAGAGGATAATAGGTGAGAGAGCCGGGATGATGGGTGTAAGAGAGGATAATAGGGGTGAGAGCCGGGATGATGGGTGTAAGAGAGGATATATAGGGGTGAAATCCGGGATGATGGGGGTAGAGAGGATAATAGGGGTGAGAGCCGGGATGATGGGTGTAAGAGAGGATAATAGGGGTGAAATCCGGGATGATGGGGGTAAGAGAGGATAATAGGGGTGAGAGCCGGGATGATGGGTGTAAGAGAGGATAATAGGGGTGAAATCCGGGATGATGGGGGTAAGAGAGGATAATAGGGGTGAAATTGGGATGATGGGTGTAAGAGAGGATAATAGGGGTGAAATCCAGGATGATGGGTGTAAGAGAGGATAATAGGGGTGAAATCCGGGATGATGGGTGTAAGAGAGGATAATAGGGGTGAGAGCCGGGATGATGAGTGTAAGAGAGGATAATAGGGGTGAGAGCCGGGATGATGGGTGTTAAGAGAGGATAATAGGGGTGAAATTGGGATGATGGGTGTAAGAGAGGATAATAGGGGTGAAATCCAGGATGATGGGTGTAGAGAGGATAATAGGGGTGAAATCCGGGATGAATGGGTGTAAGAGAGGATAATAGGGGTGAGAGCCGGGTGATGGGTGTAGAGAGGATAATAGGGGTGAGAGCCGGGATGATGGGTGTAAGAGAGGATAATAGGGGCGAGAGCCGGGATGATGGTGTGTAAGAGAGGATAATAGGGGTGTGAGCCGGGATGATGGTGTAAGAGAGGATAATAGGGGTGAGAGCCGGGATGATGGGTGTAATGAGAGATATAATAGGGGTGAGAGCCGGGATGATGGGGGTAAGAGGATAATAGGGGTGAAATCCGGGATGATGAGTGTAAGAGAGGATTAGGGGTGAGAGCCGGGATGATGGGTGTTAAGAGAGGATAATAGGGGTGAGAGCCGGGATGATGAGTGTAAGAGAGGATAATAGGGGTGAGAGCCGGGATGATGGGTGTAAGAGAGGATAATAGGGGTGAGAGCCGGGATTGATGGGTGTAAGAGAGGATAATAGGGGTGAGAGCCGGGATGATGGGTGTAAGAGAGGATAATAGGGGTGAGAGCGGGATGATGGGTGTAAGAGAGGATAATAGAGGGTGAGAGCCGGGATGATGGGTGTAAGAGAGGATAATAGGGGTGAGAGCCGGGATGATGGGTGTAAGAGAGGATAATAGGGGTGAGAGCCGGGATGATGGGTGTAAGAGAGGATAATAGGGGTGAGAGCCGGGATGATGGGGGCAAGGGAGGATAATAGGGGTGAGAGCCGGGATGATGGGTGTAAGAGAGGATAATAGGGGTGAGAGCCAGGATGATGGGTGTAAGAGAGGATAATAGGGGTGTGAGCCGGGATGATGGGTGTAAGAGAGGATAATAGGGGTGAGAGCCGGGATGATGGGTGTAAGAGAGGATAATAGGGGTGAGAGCCGGGATGATGGGGGTAAGAGGATAATAGGGGTGAAATCCGGGATGATGAGTGTAAGAGAGGATAATAGGGGTGAGAGCCGGGATGATGGGTGTAAGAGAGGATAATAGGGGTGAGAGCCGGGATGATGGAGTGTAAGAGAGGATAATAGGGGTGAGAGCCGGGATGATGAGTGTAAGAGAGGATAATAGGGGTGAAATCCGGGATGATGAGTGTAAGAGAGGATAATAGGGGTGAGAGCCGGATGATGGGTGTAAGAGAGGATAATAGGGTGAGAGCCGGGATGATGGGTGTAAGAGAGGATAATGGGGTGAGAGCCGGGATGATGATGTAAGAGAGGAAATAGGGGTGAGAGCCGGGATGATGGGTGTAAGAGAGGATAATAGGGGTGAAATCCGGGATGATGAGTGTAAGAGAGGATATAGGGGTGAGAGCCGGGATGATGGGTGTAAGAGAGGATAATAGGGGTGAGAGCCGGGATGATGAGTGTAAGAGAGGATAATAGGGGTGAGAGCCGGGATGATGAGTGTAAGAGAGGATAATAGGGGTGAGAGCCGGGATGATGGGTGTAAGAGAGGACAATAGGGGTGAGAGCCGGGATGATGAGTGTAAGAGAGGATAATAGGGGTGTGAGCCGGGATGATGGGTGTAAGAGAGGATAATAGGGGTGAAATCCGGGATGATGAGTGTAAGAGAGGATAATAGGGGTGAGAGCCGGGATGATGGGTGTAAGAGAGGATAATAGGGGTGAGAGCCGGGATGATGGGGGTAAGAGAGGATAATAGGGGTGAGAGCCGGGATGATGGGTGTAAGAGAGGATAATAGGGGTGAGAGCCGGGATGATGGGGGCAAGGGAGGATAATAGGGGTGAGAGCCGGGATGATGGGTGTAAGAGAGGATAATAGGGGTGAGAGCCGGGATGATGGGTGTAAGAGAGGATAATAGGGGTGAGAGCCGGGATGATGGGGGTAAGAGGATAATAGGGGTGAAATCCGGGATGATGGTGTAAGAGAGGATAATAGGGGTGAGAGCCGGGATGATGGGTGTAAGAGAGGATAATAGGGGTGAGAGCCGGGATGATGGGTGTAAGAGAGGATAATAGGGGTGTGAGCCGGGATGATGGGGTGAGGAAGAACAGTGAGGGATAGGAAGGATAAACAGGAATGTGGGAGGATAATGGGGTGAGCTAAGTAATGGGGAGAGGCAGGACATCGTGGGAATGAAAGGATAACTGGATGAATGAGGACAATAGAAGTGAGGGAGGAAGGATGGAGGATGATGGGTGATGGAGGATGATGGGTGATGGAGGATGATGGGTGATGGAGGATGATGGGTGATGGAGGATGATGGGTGATGCGAGACAATCGAGGTGATGAGGATGATGGGGTGAGTAAGCACAATGGTGGAGAGGAAGGATAATAGGGATTAGGCAGGACAATGGGGGTGTGGAAGGATAACTGGGGGAGGGAGGATGAAGGAAGCAAGTGAAAACAATGGGTGATGCAGGACGATGGGTGATCCAGGACGATGGGTGATACATGACGATGGGTGATACATGACGATGGGTGATACAGGACGATGGGTGATACAGGACGATGGGTGATACATGACGATGGGTGATACATGACGATGGGTGATACAGGATGATGGGTGATACATGACGATGGGTGATACAGGATGATGGGTGATACAGGCTGATGGGTCACGCAGACCAATCAGGTGATGGAGGATGATGGGGGGGGGCGGTGGGAGTAAACAGGAAACACCACTTTAGTGAAAGGGACATATTTTACGCCTAATTGCTGAGATTTCTGCTATTTCTTAATGAAAAGCAGTTACCTGCGAGTCCTGGCTATAAATAGGCTGCGGTTGCTGCACAATCCCTCACCCTGCGGGAGCAGAATATGAATGAACACACTGTCTGCATCGATACAAACAGCGTCACATCACTTTGTATCACCTTTCACTCCTTACAAAATGTATCTTTTGTTTCAAGATTTTAACATTTACCATTTGTGTTATTTCTTTTGTAAAAATCCACATTTTCTAACAATCCATAAAAAAAATAAAAATTCCCTATTTTCATTGTTTGGACCCAATATTTGGAGAAGATGCAGGAGTCATTGTTGCGATTGCTCATTTCTGCTTGGTGATACAATGTGATGTTTAGTGTTTGTCCAGGGACATTATTCGAGAAGCGGCTTTGATTTTCATGTAGCAATAAATGGCAGCCGTGACGGGGGAGGGGGAGCGCGCCGGCAATGGGTGGATGGAGATTTAAAGATATAGCGTCCTTTATAAACCATAAAATTCACGGAACGCGCGTATATTGCTGTGCAGGAATATTGGAAAGTTATTCGTCTGTCTCTGTCCAACACCCACATCTTTTTCCAGGTTCATCTCGCAATAAAGAGCAAATCTAATCAGCCAGCGACAAGCCGTGCCTATCAGCGTGCCGGGATGTTGTGATGCCATGAGAGTCAATGAGCCAGTGGGATGCCGCTGATTAATATCCACGCGGTGCGAGAAGCTGCCTTAGCAACAAACCCTGCGCTGTGGAACGCCGCTTCCGTTACACAATGACCTTCCACTAGGTTTCCTCCCATGGAAATGTTTGCAAATCGATACAACACTCCGTGACAACGTTTTGGCAGCGACAACTAATCACTCAGGGAGTTTTGCCCTAATTGTGCTTTTCTTAACAGATTTGCCCCAGATCCTGCAATTAGAAGCATAACGGCCGTCAATCAATCATGTTCCCATCGCTGGTTCCAAAACACATCTTATTGCAAGTCATTATTACACGTTACTTGGCCCTTTCCTTCTTCATGGTCTCCATTCTGTTATATGTGATGCCCTGCGATCCGGCCGCCTGAGACAAAGCCACCTTCATCTCCTAACATCCTCTGTACCAGTGATGGTGAACCTTGGCACCCCAGATGTTTCAGAACCACATGGCTCATGATGTTCCGCCGGCTTTACGGCTGACCATGCATCACAGGACAGTTCAGAAACCTATGGGTACCGAGGTTCACCATCACTACTCTATACATTTCAGACTTCCACTGTTTTCCCACATTTTCCTCTTGTGCTCCACATTCTAATCTCATTTAGTGATGTCTTCCTCCATCATCTCCTAAAAAGTCTCTATTTATTCTCTATATAAAGTTGTGTTTTTTTTTTATCTCTATATAAATAATTTCTGGTAGAGCAGATACTAAATTCCCAACGATGCTCTGTAAGGATATACCTAACCCAGCAGTGACAAGGTTAATCAATTTGAACACACTATTACACCCCAAAAAAGTGTTTACAAAATATATACTTTATTAACCCCTTCACTACCAAGCGCTTGTTGTTAAAAATTATATAAAATTCATTTGAAATGCAGAACTTAAATGGAAGAAACATTTTAAAGAATAAATATTTTACATGTATCAGTTTATGCTTTACAAAAATATCAATGGGATGAAAAGTTGGAAACTCTAGATAGCGTTGCTTATCTGGCACAATGTCACACGAGGTCTGCATTATCAGCATACAGGCTGAAATTGTTTTTGTGTCAGTAAATGTGCTGCAGACAGATAATAAAATGGTGAGATCTCCTGCTTATGGGGTTTGTAGTGATCAGAATGAGATTATTAGCAATGCAATATCTGTATGTGCTACATAATGCCTGTGTATGGCAATTACAGCGACACCTTGTATCTGTATGTGCTGCATAATGCCTGTGTATGGCAATTACAGCGACACCTTGTATCTGTATGTGTGGCATAATGCCTGTGTATGGCAATTACAGCAACACCTTGTATCTGTATGTGCCGCATAATGCCTGTGTATGGCAATTACAGCAACACCTTGTATCTGTATGTGCTGCATAATGCCTGTGTATGGCAATTACAGCAACACCTTGTATCTGTATGTGCTGCATAATGCCTGTGTATGACAATTACAGCAACACCTTGTATCTGTATGTGCCGCATAATGCCTGTGTGTGGCAATTACAGCAACACCTTGTATCTGTATGTGCTGCATAATGCCTGTGTGTGGCAATTACAGCAACACCTTGTATCTGTATGTGCTGCATAATGCCTGTGTGTGGCAATTACAGCAACACCTTATATCTGTATGTGCTGCAATAATGCCTGTGTATGGCAATTACAGCAACACCTTGTATCTGTATGTGCTGCATAATGCCTGTGTGTGGTAATTACAGCAACACCTTGTATCTGTATGTGCTGCATAATGCCTGTGTGTGGCAATTACAGCAACACCTTGTATCTGTATGTGCTGCATAATGCCTGTGTGTGGCAATTACAGCAACACCTTATATCTGTATGTGCTGCATAATGCCTGTGTATGGCAATTACAGCAACACCTTGTATCTGTACTGTACAGGGATTTACACTCATAAACCCCTGAATCTTATCCCTGTATAGCAGCGACTGACCCCACAGTTCTCCCTGTATTCTGACCAATCCCTGGCTGCTGGAATGCTGCAGTAAAGTTTGTTGAGCTTTTGTTACAGTGAAGCTGGAAGCTGCTCCTTCCAGCTCCTTTGCAGTCATGCAGGGGGACAGGAGCAAGAGCTAAATAAGAATTTTGTGGTAAGTGGGGTTACATTGTTGATTTTTTAAAATGTTCTTTATGTTTTTTTTTTTACATATACATGTTTTTGGTAGTGGATGAGTTAAACGTAAATTAATAAAAAATATATTCACTGGGATTCCTTGATGAAGTGAAATATGAACTTGACATTAATTCCTGTATTTCCTTTATTTTAACATGTGTACATTAGTCGCGGAAGCATTAAACACCGTCCATATTTAGCATTAACAGGGTAAAGTGGTTCGGCAGTATTTTTAATTTTTTTTCTTCCATTATTGCTGAGGAAATTCCCTGAATGTCTCTTAAAGGTTTTTCACAAAGCGATCTAATAGTACATTTACAGCAAATATAGTAATTATTATTTAATGTTCTGCCAATAATTTATTAACCTCTTCACGGTCACTACCTACATCATCATCAGTAACAAACACAGCAGCCCGAGACCGTGTTGATACTAATCGCTATGTTGTATCACTGTAGATGAAATTCATTAGTTGCAAAAGTATTTCACTTGCATTTGGGCTCCAGAACATGCCCCTAACATTGTAGCAGTGTGAGCATGACGCCCGAGATACTAACACATTTTAAAACCAGATGGGGATTGTCTCTATCTGAATCTTCCCCAGCTGATCCTGCACGGAGCCCAGAACTGCAGTAACTCCTTTTGGCCAGCAGATGGTGACATCTCCCTAATTTTTCCAAAAAAATAACCACTGGTTCCTGATAGGGCTTTTTTAGAAAATCATTTGGTAGTGAAGGGGTTAAATACATTGGCGATGAGGGAGGGGGTGTCATTATTTATTTTTGAGCTTCCCTTCCTTTTACCTCTCCAAATACCTCCCTCCCCTTTCCTGAACGTCCCTGCCTTTTCACCATGTCGCCTTGTCTCCAACCTTCCCTTCCTTCACCCTGCCCGTAAATCTCCCTTCCCTGACCCTTGCCTTTCTCTTCCTCTCCCACGTCCCTGACCCTTTACATCCCCTTCCCTAACCCTGGCCTTCCTCTCCCTCTCCCATGTCCCTGACCTTTGCCTCCCTCTTCCATTTCCCTGACCCTTTCCATCCCCTTCCTCTCCCATGTCCCTGACCCTTGCCTTACTCTTCCATGTCCCTGACCCTTGCATCTCTCTCCCATGTCCCTGACCCTTGCCTTACTCTTCCATGTCCCTGACCCTTGCATCTCTCTCCCATGTCCCTGACCCTTGCCTCTCTCTCCCATGGCCCTGACCTTTACCTTCCGCTTCCTCTCCCATGTCGGTGACCTTTGCCTCCCTGACTCTCCCTGACCTTTACTGCCTCCCTCTACCTCTCCCATGTCCCTGACCCTTGCCTTCCTCTCCCTTTCCCATGTCCCTGAGCATCTCTTTCCTTCCTCTGCCTGAATATTCCACAGCACTCTGGTTAAGCCGTCGTGGTGGTGCTGGGCAGTTGCCGGAGGGTTATTTGTCTCTCGGTGTCGGTTAATGTGTCTGCAATGCCACGTTACTATACGATGTGAAAGGTTTTCTCATTCCAGTCGATGCGCAGCTGTCGTTAAGTGACTAAACTCACACAATGCGTAATTGTTTCGGTTTTGGAGCCGGCTGTATCATCTGTATAAAAATTAATTCCACGCGCACTTTAGTGTAATGTTCTTTAAAACCTGTTAAAGTATCATCATAAATCACTTTCTACTATATGTTCGAAGTCGTTCAATAATTAAAATAGCAGCGGGGGTGCAGAGCAATGGGTTTCCTTTTCCCCTTTGTTTTGTTGTGATATTAAGACTCCCCGGTTCGTTACCCCCAGTACGAGAGGTAGAGGCAGGGGTCAAGTCGAGGGGGAACGCGTGGGAACGGAGTTCCTGCACTAATTTTGCAGAGGGAACTGAGTTCCCTTTGGTCCCATACTCTATAAAGCTTGTAGTTAGGTGTTCAATCACATATTTCTCTATTAAGTCACAATAAATATAGGATTTATCATATATTTTTGCTATATTTCACATTTATTTATAAAGTATTTTACCAGGAAGGATACATTGAGATTTCTTTTGTTTTCAAGTACGTCCTGGGTTCAAGAACATTGAACACATTACAGTAGGTACAGAATTACAAAGTAATAAAATGAAAGATATTAAAAACAAAACACAAATATACAGAGTAACAGAAAATAAATATGCCACTATGTTACATGTTTACAGGTGCATTCTGTATTGAGGTATGTTAATAGAGATCTATTAAGGGATTTTAGACTGGTGGAAGATTTTATGGTGTATGGGAGGTTATTCCATAACTGCGGTGCTCTGTAGGAAAATGAGGATTGAGCCACTTTCTTTTTGTATTGTGGTATTGCAAGTAAGGTGCAGGTCCTGGATCGGAGGTTATAGGATGAGGGAACTGCCAGGGGAAGCAGTCTATTCAGGTAGGGTGGCAACTTCCCAGAAAAGCTCTTAAACACCAGGTTTGAAAGGTGAAAGATGCTTCTAGATTCCAGCGATGGCCAGTTTAGCTCTTTTAACATGTCACAATGGTGGGTCATGTAGTTACATTGTAGCACAAAGTGGCAGAATGAGTTATACAATGTAGTAAGTTTATGAAGGTGTGTTTGAGGGGCAGCTGCATACACTACATCTCCGTATTCAATAGCCAGCATAAGCATTTGTTGTACAATCTGCTTTCTTATTGACATATATACATAAATTTATCAGAGCTGAGTGTGTGTTTGTGTTACGTGCGACGTGATAATTGCTTATTGGGAGACAGAAATCCTGGTGAGTTCCCACACTTCTTTTTTTAGGACTCGATCACTGGGTAGAGGGAATAGAAAAGGGGAAGCGGTGTGACTGCGTTACGTGTGAATTAAACCCTATTATCAGGCATTATCTGGATATGATGGATTTAGAGACAAATATAATGGGAAGCTTTTCGCAAACATTCAAAAACGAGTCTATGGGAACACCGAGAATGGCCAACAGTACTAGTGGTCTCCTGCACGGTGTGTTCCCACCCAGGTCTCATAGAAAGGGTTAAGCCAGATGGTGCCATTAAAGGGCCACTACCACCAAAAAATAAAATATCCTTATATGTTAATTATTTGATGTTGCTGATATCTTACATGTGTGTTTTTTTCTCTTGTACAGTTGTGTTCAAAATTATTCAACCCCCAATGCTGTAAAGGGTTTTAGGGAATTTAGTGACATTTGTTATTGTATTCAGAATGAAATCCTACAAGGACTTTTTAAAGAACCATATGCAACTAAAATGACATCAATTGGTTTTGTAATACAGTAGTAAATGTTTCTTTTGTGAATTCTTCATTGACACAATTATTCAACCCCTTAAAGACTACCACTCTGAAGAACAGAGGTTCATTCAAGTGTTTTCAATCAGGTATTGAAAACACCTGTGGATGTCACGGAGCAGCAATAAAGCATAATAAGCACCAATTAGGCAGCTTTAAAATGACTGTGATACTCAGCTCCTTCTAGACATTTACTGGTCTGGTTACAAACATGGTGAAGTCAAGAGAATGGTCCAGGAAGACAAGAGAAGAGGTGATTACTCTTCACAGGAAGGGCAATGGCTATAAGAAGATTGCAAAGATGTTAAACATACCAAGAGAGACCATAGGAAGCATCATTCGCAAATTCAAGGCAAAGGGCACTGTTGAAACGCTACCTGGTCGTGGCAGAAAGAAGATGCTGACTTTGACTGCTGTGCGCTACCTGAA
The DNA here is from genome assembly GCA_009667805.1 of Leptobrachium leishanense. Classification (NCBI taxonomy): domain Eukaryota; kingdom Metazoa; phylum Chordata; class Amphibia; order Anura; family Megophryidae; genus Leptobrachium; species Leptobrachium leishanense. The sequence continues at coordinate 3,839,583 of CM019074.1, read as the reverse complement.
GCGTAGAGTGGAGAAAAGTCCCCGTGTGACTGCTGAGGAACTGAGAAAAGATTTGTCAGATGTGGGTACTGAAGTTTCAGCTCAGACAGTACGGTGCACACTGCGTAATGAAGGCCTCCATGCCAGAACTCCCAGGCGCACCCCCTTGCTGTCTCCAAAGAATAAGAAGAGTCGACTGCAGTATGCCAAAAGTCATGTGGACAAACCACAGAAGTTTTGGGATAGTGTTCTGTGGACCGATGAAACAAAATTAGAACTGTTTGGGCCCATGGATCAACGCTATGTTTGGAGGAGGAAGAACAAGGCCTATGAAGAAAAGAACACCTTGCCTACTGTGAAGCATGGCGGGGGGGTCAATCATGCTTTGGGGCTGTTTTGCTTCTGCAGGTACAGGGAAGCTTCAGCGTGTGCAAGGTACCATGAATTCTCTTCAGTACCAGGAGATATTGGATGACAATGTGATGCAGTTCGTCACAAACCTGAGGCTTGGGAGACGTTGGACCTTTCAACAGGACAATGATCCCAAGCATACCTCCAAGTCCACTAGAGCATGGTTGCAGATTAAAGGCTGGAACATTTTGGAGTGGCCATCGCAGTCACCTGACTTAAATCCGATTGAGAACCTCTGGTGGGACTTAAAGAAAGCAGTTGCAGTGCGCAAGCCTAAGAATGTGACTGAACTGGAGGCTTTTGCCCATAACGAATGGGCGAAGATACCCGTAGATGGCTGCAAGACACATGTGTCAAGCTATGCTTCACGTTTAAAAGCTGTTATAACTGTAAAAGGATGTTGTACTAAGTACTAAGATTGAATGTCACTTGGGGGTTGAATAAAACTGATGATGTGAGCACAGAAAAGACATTTGTGGTTATTTCATTATAAATGTTATGTTATATTTGTCTGACCTACACGTGCCTCTTTGATTTAATTGTAAGCAAAATGACTGAATGATCAAAATCAATGTCAAACTGGCCAAAACACTCAATTTCAGTGGGGGTTGAATAATTTTGAACACAATTGTATGTCTAGTTAAGAAAATATTTTCCTCTATATGTCACTGGGTGCATCCATTGTGTGATATTTTGTGTTGTAAACAGCCCCCCCCCCCCAGTAGCTTTCCATCACTTGCTCCTCACGGTGTGGCTTTGGCCATAGAATAGAGTTAATAGGTTGTGTTAAAATACAATCAATATGAGGAATATGTAGAAATAATTGATCAGATATTACGGTTTGATTCTCATGGTCTAGGTTTAATCTTATTTAAACGTAGTGTCTGTGAGACGTCAGTGACCCTAGGATGACCTGGGGATATTTATGTATTAACCATGGACAACAATTAATAATAGGGGGATAAGATGCAAGAGAAACCCAGATGGTTATAAAGTTTATCTGATTGCAAGACAATTTATAGTTTCCCTAGTTGTAATAATTGGTAATAGATTTAAAGACAGCCGAATTTGATAGAAAAAGAAACATGGAAGAGTATTCTCATGGAGACATCCTGGGAATATTTCTGGACAACATTTCTCAGTCGGTGACAATGAGTGTCTCTTATGTGATCAGGAGAAAAGAAGAGAAGGAAAGCTCCTACCTGAGAACAGAGCTCCTTCTCAGGTCAGAATTGAAATGGGACGTCTCTCCTTTTGTCCAGAACGATGAAGCTTTTTTCAGTAACGTATTAACCTCTAACTATTTAACTTTTGATAGTATTTTGTACTAACACTTGATATACTAATTGCTATCAGTTTACGTTGATTAGTCAGTTATTCCACGAATATCAGTGTCCTGTGTTTATCTACTATGCCAGGGTTATTTTGTCATTTGCCATTGTTTAATGTCATATATGTGTGTCTCATTACTCTCAGCCAGACACAGCGTTTGCAGCTCAATGGGTTAACTGACTACCTTAATTAATGAACTATATGTGCCAAGGTTATTTTTAGCCAATGCTTTAATGTCCTCCATGTGTGTCTCATTACTCTCAGCCAGACTCAGCATTTGCATTTGAAGCTCAATGGGTTAATTAATCTTAATTGATGAACTAAAGTGATGTTCTTTAATATGTGTAATGTTCCTGATTGTCACATGTGATCTACCTGCAGTAATTTGTTGAGCGATACTTGTTTGACTACTGTGATGTTTCAGGTTGATGCGTTAACACATTTGAAATGATTAACTGATGAATTGATTTAGATCTACATGTGTGTTTCTGTGATAAACTGGTTTCAAGAATGGCCTTGGGGTTTTCATGTATTTGCCTAATATTTAATTGATATATAATTTGTTTTCACTAACTGTTTAATAAAGCTTTCCTATTTACTTTCACCAATCGGTCTTGTGTCCCCTTGATTAAATAATATATTAATTTCTGATTGATTAGGCAATACATAGGTCATATCTCCAAAAATCTGAGCCATAAGGATTGCATTTTGTGATGTATGTAAACGACATTCCCCAGGGGTAGCATTCAGTATTGTTAGCCCACTATCAGATCTCATTCAGCTGCCATCTCTGAGAAATGTTCAATATATATTTATGCATTAATTTTATGTATTATTTTATGTATTCATCACCTGCAGGTCCAGATACAGTGATTATTCATTCTCATTGTCGCATCGCTCTGTTTAGTGTTACTATATTTTGTCCTTTCCATGAACTGTTGGCTATATTTACTGACTCTGCATACAGTTACAATAAATCTCCAGAGTGATGTCCGGGGGTGCTGGGCAGCAGTAAATCACAGCCTTTGCCCTCTGCAGCATGGCAGGGCAGAATGGCAGATCCACAAAGCCAAACGCGACTTTAACCTTCTGCAGCAATGGGCTTGTGAGACCGTCACAGCCAGGGGATGGGGCCCATCGCTCACAAAGTAAGCTCCTTCAGAAATGATGTGCCTCGTGCGTAAAACGTGGAAACCTGCGAGGCCGTATTAACCTGCGAGACCGTATCATCTGTTTAAACGCAGCGGATTACGTCAATGAAGGTTCAGCTAAAATAACTTTCTATAAATATCCCGACTCCATGTGTTTATTTGTTATAACGCGCACCTGTCAGCCTCGGCACGTGTGAGGCTTATTTTGGAGGAACTCGCTCCCTTTATAAAATGGTTTAATCTGCTTCCAGATATATAGGAACATGTGACGTTGGTTCGTGTCAAAGTTAGACCATCATTCACTTCCATTGGACCTACAGGCCACTCTCCCCTCCAGGTTCACTTTAAAGGGTCCTTCGACACACTCTCACTACTTAAGCTTTGGCTGATATTGTTTTGTGAAGTGGAGGAGTTTCCTTCACCCACACAGATATCATCAGGCAGCCGGGATCTTTAATTTCCTGGTCAGCAGTCACCCAATTGATCACCAATGATGATTGTATTTGATGATGAGGTCTGTGTGCGGACATCATCCTGCATATTAGTGGGTTATTCGGGGACAGTGGGTTATTAGTGGGTAATTAGGGGACAGTGGATTATTAGTGGGTAATTAGGGGACAGTGGGTTATTAGTGGGTAATTAGGGGACAGTGGGTTATTAGTGGGTAATTAGGGGACAGTGGGTTATTAGTGGGTAATTAGGGGACAGTGGGTTATTACAGGGTTATCAGGGGACAGTCGGTTATTAGTGGGCAGTGGGTAATTAGTGGGATATTGGGGGACAGTGGGTTATTAGTGGATAATTAGGGGACAGTGTGTTATTAGTGGGTAATTAGGGTACAGTGGGTTATTACTGGTTTATCAGGGGACAGTGGGTTATTAGTGGGTTATTGGGGGACAGTGGGTTATTGGTGGGTACAGAGCACTGGTGAGACCTCACTTGGAGTACTGTGTGCAGTACTGGAGACCGTATCTCCAGAAGGATATAGACCTCTTAGAGAGAGTTCAGAGAAGGGCTACTAAAATGGTGTACGGCTTGAAGGAGAAAAGTTACCAGGAAAGGCTTAATGATCTTAACATGTACAGCTTGGAAAAAAGACGAGACAGAGGAGATATGATAGAAACATTTAAATACGTAAAGGGAATCCACAAGGTAGAGGAAGGGAGTATATTTAAAAGGAAACAAAGTAGCAAAACAAGAGGACATAGTCTTAGATTAGAGGGGCAAAGGTTTAAAAGTAACATCAGGAAGCATTATTTTACTGAGCGGGTGGTGGATACATGGAACAGTCTTCCAGTAGAAGTGGTAGAAGCCAAAACAGTAATTGAATTTAAGCAGGCATGGGATAGACATAAGGCTATCCTAAACAAAAGATAAATCCAGGTAAAGTATCCATGTAATTGGGCGACTAGATGGGCCGAAAGGTTCTTATCTACCGACATTTTTCTATGTTTCTATGTTTCTAATTAGGGGACAGTGGGTTATAATTGGGTAATTGGGGGACAGTGTGTTATTACTGGTTTATCAGGGGACAGTTGGTTATTAGTGGGTTATTGGGGGACAGTGGGTTATTAGTGGGTTATTGGGGGACAGTGGGTTATTAGTGGGTTATTGGGGGACAGTGGGTTATTGGGGGACAGTGGGTTATTGGGGGACAGTGGGTTATTAGAGGATAGTGTGTTATTAGTGGGTTAACTTATTAGTGAGACCCCCTCACATCCCGACTACTTTAAGATAAAGCGGTCAGGATGGGCAAAGCGTCCTTGGAATATGGCGGCTCAGAGACCACCTCCAGGCTTTAGTATTTAATCCTAGGTTTGCAGTTTTTCAGGATCTTGTGAGCGATTCTTTACATTTCTTTGATATTTACAGAATGTATTAATTAAATTATAGGTCGTTACCTGATCTTAAATGGAACAAAAAACAACTTTTATAATTACACAATGTAAATGGGTTACAGAGTTACCGAATTAGAATTTTATGGTAAAATGCTCCGAAATTAAATGTATCCGTGTCCTCCGTCCATTCACAACAACAAAACACAGAAATGTTTAGGGAATAAATGTCTAAACCTAACAGTTACTTGGATAAATAAACGTATCGCCCGGGGAATCAGAAAGGAGACATACAGCGTTTCATATTTCCAAGGACGTTTTCGCTTTTTACATAGACGCGTGCGGAGATCTGCCCTGGCTTGGTGTCTGCGGACTCTGCCACAGCGTTAATTGGGAGTTTTTGCACCAAATCATTAGAGCCGCGAGCTTTAATCGACACCAAACCCGCTGTGTGATTTATCTCAGCTCAGACTCAGGAAAACTCTCCCCGTGTACATCGGACATAAAGTATTATCAGTAAAGTCACCTTCTCTGGAGATAAGAGCGCGACGCGTCACTGCAACACGGATTTGTTTCATTAATAAACAAACGACAACACACAATCACAGGGTTTATTCCTTTTACTGTATGTTATGTGCAATTATCAATGAAGCGCAGGGGACACGCACTGCAGAGCGCCTCGCTTAAAAGGGACACGCACTGCAGAGCGCCTCGCTTAAAGGGACACGCAATGCAGAGCGGCCTCGCTTAAAGGGACACGCACTGCAGAGCCGCCTCGCTTAAAGGGACACGCACTGCAGAGCGGCCTCGCTTAAAGGGACACGCAATGCAGAGCGGCCTCGCTTAAAGGGACACGCACTGCAGAGCCGCCTCGCTTAAAGGGACACGCACTGCAGAGCGGCCTCGCTTAAAGGGACACACACTGCAGAGCCACCTCGATTAAAGGGCCACGCACTGCAGAGCCACCTCGCTTAAAGGGACACGCACTGCAGAGCGGCCTCGCTTAAAGGGACACGCACTGCAGAGCCGCCTCGCTTAAAGGGACACGCACTGCAGAGCCGCCTCGCTTAAAGGGCCACGCAGTGCAGAGCGGCCTCGCTTAAAGGGACACGCAGTGCAGAGCCACCTCGATTAAAGGGCCACGCACTGCAGAGCCACCTCGCTTAAAGGGACATGCACTGCAGAGCGGCCTCGCTTAAAGGGACACACACTGCAGAGCCGCCTCGCTTAAAAGGGACACGCAGTGCAGAGCGGCCTCGCTTAAAGGGACACGCACTGCAGAGCCACCTCGCTTAAAGGGACACGCACTGCAGAGCCACCTCGCTTAAAGGGACACGCACTGCAGAGCCGCCTCGCTTAAAGGGACACGCACTGCAGAGCCACCTCGCTTAAAGGGACACGCACTGCAGAGCCACCTCGCTTAAAGGGACACGCAGTGCAGAGCGGCCTCGCTTAAAGGGACACGCACTGCAGAGCCACCTCGCTTAAAGGGACACGCAGTGCAGAGCGGCCTCGCTTAAAAGGGACACGCAATGCAGAGCGGCCTCGCTTAAAGGGACACGCACTGCAGAGCGGCCTCGCTTAAAGGGACACGCACTGCAGAGCGGCCTCGCTTAAAGGGACACGCAATGCAGAGCGGCCTCGCTTAAAGGGACACGCACTGCAGAGCCGCCTCGCTTAAAGGGACACGCACTGCAGAGCGGCCTCGCTTAAAGGGACACACACTGCAGAGCCACCTCGATTAAAGGGCCACGCACTGCAGAGCCACCTCGCTTAAAGGGACACGCACTGCAGAGCGGCCTCGCTTAAAAGGACACGCACTGCAGAGCCGCCTCGCTTAAAGGGACACACACTGCAGAGCGGCCTCGCTTAAAGGGCCACGCAGTGCAGAGCGGCCTCGCTTAAGGGACACGCAGTGCAGAGCCACCTCGATTAAAGGGCCACGCACTGCAGAGCCACCTCGCTTAAAGGGACACGCACTGCAGAGCGGCCTCGCTTAAAGGGACACGCACTGCAGAGCCGCCTCGCTTAAAGGGACACACACTGCAGAGCCGCCTCGCTTAAAAGGGACACGCAGTGCAGAGCGGCCTCGCTTAAGGGACACGCACTGCAGAGCCACCTCGCTTAAAGGGACACGCACTGCAGAGCCACCTCGCTTAAAGGGACACGCACTGCAGAGGCCGCCTCGCTTAAAGGGACACGCACTGCAGAGCCACTCGCTTAAAGGGACACGCACTGCAGAGCCACCTCGCTTAAAGGGACACGCAGTGCAGAGCGGCCTCGCTTAAAGGGACACGCACTGCAGAGCCACCTCGCTTAAAGGGACACGCAGTGCAGAGCGGCCTCGCTTAAAAGGGACACGCAATGCAGAGCGGCCTCGCTTAAAAGGACACGCACTGCAGAGCGGCCTCGCTTAAAGGGACACGCACTGCAGAGCCGCCTCGCTTAAAAGGGACAACGCACTGCAGAGCCGGCCTCGCTTAAAGGGACACGCACTGCAGAGGCCGCCTCGCTTAAAGGGACACACACTGCAGAGCCGCCTCGCTTAAAGGGCCACGCAGTGCAGAGCGGCCTCGCTTAAAGGGACACGCAGTGCAGAGCCACCTCGATTAAAGGGCCACGCACTGCAGAGCCACCTCGCTTAAAGGGACACGCACTGCAGAGCGGCCTCGCTTAAAGGGACACGCACTGCAGAGCCGCCTCGCTTAAAGGGACACACACTGCAGAGCCGCCTCGCTTAAAAGGGACACGCAGTGCAGAGCGGCCTCGCTTAAAGGGACACGCACTGCAGAGCCACCTCGCTTAAAGGGACACGCACTGCAGAGCCACCTCGCTTAAAGGGACACGCACTGCAGAGCCGCCTCGCTTAAAGGGACACGCACTGCAGAGCCACCTCGCTTAAAGGGACACGCACTGCAGAGCCACCTCGCTTAAAGGGACACGCAGTGCAGAGCGGCCTCGCTTAAAGGGACACGCACTGCAGAGCCACCTCGCTTAAAGGGACACGCAGTGCAGAGCGGCCTCGCTTAAAAGGGACACGCACTGCAGAGCCGCCTCGCTTAAAGGGACACGCACTGCAGAGCGGCCTCGCTTAAAGGGACACGCACTGCAGAGCCGCCTCGCTTAAAGGGACACGCACTGCAGAGCCGCCTCGCTTAAAGGGACACGCAGTGCAGAGCGGCCTCGCTTAAAAGGGACACGCACTGCAGAGCCACCTCGCTTAAAGGGACACGCAGTGCAGAGCGGCCTCGCTTAAAGGGACACGCACTGTAGAGCCACCTCGCTTAAAGGGACACGCACTGCAGAGCCACCTCGCTTAAAGGGACACACACTGCAGAGCCGCCTCGCTTAAAGGGACACGCACTGCAGAGCCACCTCGCTTAAAAGGGACACGCACTGCAGAGCCACCTCGCTTAAAGGGACACGCAGTGCAGAGCGGCCTCGCTTAAAGGGACACGCACTGCAGAGCCACCTCGCTTAAAGGGACACGCAGTGCAGAGCGGCCTCGCTTAAAGGGACACGTACTGCAGAGCCGCCTCGCTTAAAGGGACACGCAGTGCAGAGCGGCCTCGCTTAAAGGGACACGCAGTGCAGAGCGGCCTCGCTTAAAAGGACACGCACTGCAGAGCCACCTCGCTTAAAGGGACACGCACTGCAGAGCCGCCTCGCTTAAAGGGACACGCACTGCAGAGCCACCTCGCTTAAAGGGACACGCACTGCAGAGCCGCCTCGCTTAAAGGGACACGCAGTGCAGAGCGGCCTCGCTTAAAGGGACACGCACTGCAGAGCCACCTCGCTTAAAGGGACACGCACTGCAGAGCCACCTCGCTTAAAGGGACACGCAGTGCAGAGCGGCCTCGCTTAAAGGGACACGCACTGCAGAGCCACCTCGCTTAAAGGGACACGCACTGCAGAGCCGCCTCGCTTAAAGGGACACGCACTGCAGAGCCACCTCGCTTAAAGGGACACGCACTGCAGAGCCACCTCGCTTAAAGGGAACACGCACTGCAGAGCGGTCTCGCTAAAAGGGACACGCAGTGCAGAGCGCCTCGCTTAAAAGGGACACGCAATGCAGAGCGGCCTCGCTTAAAAGGACACGCACTGCAGAGCCACCTCGCTTAAAGGGACACACACTGCAGAGCCGCCTCGCTTAAAGGGACACACACTGCAGAGCCACCTCGCTTAAAGGGACACGCACTGCAGAGCGCCTCGCTTAAAAGGGACACGCAATTGCAAGAGCGGCCTCGCTTAAAGGGACACGCAATGCAGAGCGGCCTCGCTTAAAGGGACACGCACTGCAGAGCCACCTCGCTTAAAGGGACACGCAGTGCAGAGCGGCCTCGCTTAAAGGGACACGCAGTGCAGAGCCACCTCGCTTAAAGGGACACACACTGCAGAGCGGCCTCGCTTAAAGGGACACACGCAGTGCAGAGCGGCCTCGCTTAAAGGGACACGCAGTGCAGAGCGGCCTCGCTTAAAGGGACACGCACTGCAGAGCCACCTCGCTTAAAGGGACACGCACTGCAGAGCGGCCTCGCTTAAAGGGACACGCACTGCAGAGCCGCCTCGCTTAAAGGGACACGCAGTGCAGAGCCGGCCTCGCTTAAAAGGACACGCACTGCAGAGCGGCCTCGCTTAAGGGACACGCAGTGCAGAGCGGCCTCGCTTAAAGGGACACGCACTGCAGAGCCACCTCGCTTAAAGGGACACGCACTGCAGAGCCACCTCGCTTAAAGGGACACGCACTGCAGAGCCGCCTCGCTTAAAGGGACACGCACTGCAGAGCCGCCTCGCTTAAAGGGACACGCAGTGCAGAGCGGCCTCGCTTAAAGGGACACGCACTGCAGAGCCGCCTCGCTTAAAGGGACACGCAGTGCAGAGCGGCCTCGCTTAAAGGGACACGCACTGCAGAGCCACCTCGCTTAAAGGGACACGCAGTGCAGAGCGGCCTCGCTTAAAGGGACACGCACTGCAGAGCCACCTCGCTTAAAGGGACACGCACTGCAGAGCCGCCTCGCTTAAAGGGGACACGCACTGCAGAGCCGCCTCGCTTAAAGGGACACGCACTGCAGAGCCGCCTCGCTTAAAGGGACACGCACTGCAGAGCCACCTCGCTTAAAGGGACACGCAGTGCAGAGCGGCCTCGCTTAAAGGGACACGCACTGCAGAGCCACCTCGCTTAAAGGGACACGCACTGCAGAGCCACCTCGCTTAAAGGGACACGCACTGCAGAGCCACCTCGCTTAAAGGGACACGCACTGCAGAGCGGCCTCGCTTAAAGGGACACGCACTGCAGAGCCGCCTCGCTTAAAGGGACACGCACTGCAGAGCCACCTCGCTTAAAGGGACACGCACTGCAGAGCGGCCTCGCTTAAAGGGACACGCAGTGCAGAGCGGCCTCGCTTAAAGGGACACGCACTGCAGAGCCGCCTCGCTTAAAGGGACACGCACTGCAGAGCGGCCTCGCTTAAAGGGACACGCAGTGCAGAGCGGCCTCGCTTAAAAGGGACACGCAGTGCAGAGCGGCCTCGCTTAAAGGGACACGCACTGCAGAGCGGCCTCGCTTAAAGGGACACGCAGTGCAGAGAGGCCTCGCTTAAAGGGACACGCACTGCAGAGCGGCCTCGCTTAAAGGGCCACGCACTGCAGAGCCGCCTCGCTTAAAGGGCCACGCAATGCAGAGCGGCCTCGCTTAAAGGGACACGCAGTGCAGAGCGGCCTCGCTTAAAGGGACACGCACTGCAGAGCCACCTCGCTTAAAGGGACACGCACTGCAGAGCCACCTCGCTTAAAAGGGACACGCACTGCAGAGCCGCCTCGCTTAAAGGGCCACGCACTGCAGAGCCGCCTCGCTTAAAGGGCCACGCACTGCAGAGCCACCTCGCTTAAAAGGGACACGCACTGCAGAGCCGCCTCGCTTAAAAGGGACACGCAATGCAGAGCGGCCTCGATTAAAAGGACACGCACTGCAGAGCGGCCTCGCTTAAAAGGGACATGCACTGCAGAGCCGCCTCGCTTAAAAGGGACACGCAATGCAGAGCGGCCTCGATTAAAAGGACACGCACTGCAGAGCGGTCTCGCTTAAAAGGGACACGCAATGCAGAGCTGCCTCGCTTAAAGGGACACGCAATGCAGAGCGGCCTCGCTTAAAAGGGACACTGTCGGGTATATTACACAGAAAAGGAGAATTTTAAAATGGATGCTTGTAGCCATTTTGTTTTAAAGACCGTTTTTCTTTCAAAATATTCTCTAGGTTTAGAAATGAACAAGATTCTTTTTTACAAAGTTCATTCCTGGGTTAAGAAGTCCCAGACATGAAGGAACCTAGAATGAATGTGAGATAAATTTACTTATGACATGTCTTAGCATTATTTATCTGTTTTAAATTTTTAAAACAAAAGAGATTTTGTCTTTTGAGTATAGGAATAAGAGAAAATATTCTGTAATATAAAATTATATTCACAAAATATATGTTTATAATCAAGGTATATTTTATTATAATTACAGTATGAAATATATACTCCAAAACATTGTAGAAAGTATATAATTGGTAAATAATAAAAATTACTAAAGAATATATTCTGTGAGTTAACCAGGAAAGAATTTAGCTGATCTAAGCAACCAAAAGGGAGTGAGAAAATATAAATCAGATGACAGACACTGTGTCTAGAGACTGAAGACAAGGCTCTTTGTTACGTTAGTCTGACCTTTGACCCGAGATAGGACTATTAAAAAGAAATGGTGGAATTAATATAAGAAGTGCAATACTGCCCTCTAGAGGATAGTAAAAATAATTTAACCATGACGTCAAATTGGGTATAATAGGCGGCAAAGTTCTTTTGTAGGTCAGTCAGAGATGTGAGCAGACAGACTCACACCGCAATGCATTCGGACGTCCCGTACATATGACACTCTGAAGAGTCAGAGATTCCATCAGACAGAGACTGACATCAGACTCACATCACCATGCACTCAGATCCCAAGACATGAGGCAATTAATATTCTCACCAAATCTCTAACTCACATGCATTGATTATCATATCGATAATTTTCACATATTCCAAAACAAAACATTACATAGAAAATTCCAAGGCAGACTCATCAACATCCAAATTGGACAGGTAATGTATGAAATAAGGAATTAATGTAAATATATATTTGTAGAGATTTTTGCAACGTAGACTGAGACTTCTCGGATAAGGTTAAGATCCAAATTCTAAGTAATTCTATTCTGCAGATAGAAATATGAAGAAGTGGATATAAGGATTTATTCCTAAAATGTTGTAAGATCGATACCAATATATATATTGAATTTGGAAATTACTGTGATTAAAATTAATGAGCAAGGAATTATATAACTACAAAATAAAAAGCAAAAGATTAGAAGTTTAATTCTCGAGATTAGGGGAGGATTCACTAAATAAGTTTTTATTACTTATTATTAAATTAGCTCATCCTTTGTTGATCCATGTAGCAGAGATATATATATATCTATAAGAGCTGGCTGGTTAAACATTGTTTGCTGGGAAATGCATGTTGTATTAAGCAGAAATGTTTATTAACCATTTGTGCATTAGTTACTAACTAATAAGGTAAATGGTATTAATCATATATGCAGTTACTAACCGGAGATACATATATTGTGAAGCTAGTTTTTATATGCTGATGGAGTGTGGTTTATAAATTGTTGTTCATGATATGAGATTTGAAATTCTTTTGTATACGTAATAAATATATATATATTTTTATCCGATTATTGATTATTGTATTTTTTAAAGCAAAACACAGACAATTAAAAGAATTCAGGATAATTTCTAAGAAATATAAACGATTGATATTTGTGTCTCGTATAAGTTTCTTATGAAATAATAATCCCTGATATATTGGAGGCGACTGCCGAGGTAGGTCCAGTAAATCCAATATAGACATATTGGAGGCTTGGCTGATAAATCCAATATATACAAACGTGTTGTATTCACGTGCAGAGGTTATATCCGACAACACACACTGCAGAGCAGCCTCGCTTAAAAAGGGCCACGCACTGCAGAGCCGCCTCGCTTAAAAGGGACACGCAATGCAGAGCCGCCTCGCTTAAAAGGACACGCAATGCAGAGCGGCCTCGATTAAAAGGACACGCACTGCAGAGCGGCCTCGATTAAAAGGACACGCAATGCAGAGCGGCCTCGATTAAAGGGCCACGCACTGCAGAGCGGCCTCGCTTAAAGGGACACGCACTGCAGAGCGGCCTCGATTAAAAGGACACGCACTGCAGAGCGGCCTCGCTTAAAGGGACACGCACTGCAGAGCGGCCTCGCTTAAAGGGACACGCACTGCAGAGCGGCCTCGCTTAAAAGGGACACGCACTGCAGAGCGGCCTCGCTTAAAGGGACACGCACTGCAGAGCGGCCTCGATTAAAAGGACACTCTCTGCAGAGCGGCCTCGATTAAAGGGCCACGCACTGCAGAGCCGCCTCGCTTAAAAGGGACACGCAATGCAGAGCGGCCTCGATTAAAAGGACACGCAATGCAGAGCAGCGTCGCTTAAGGCTGGGGTCAGACGAGCGTGATTTCTACGGGCTGTACGTCCGTGCAGTACGGACATCGTCAGTACGGATGACGCAGTAGTGGTCACACAGTCCGTTTTTTCACTGAAGTTATTTTTTGACGGATGTAGGAGGGAAAAATAAATTACAATGAAAAAACATTCTGTCCGTGAAAAATGCTGGACGTATAAATGCAGTCCGTCTGACCATGCTCCATCACTCACACACAAAGCTATGCAGACGTTGCGGACGCAGCGCACTTTGTGCGGCCGTTCTAGGGGTTGTACGTTCTTGCCTGCCTTGCGTCCGTTTGCCGCGGCCGTTGTGCGTCCGCAGTTCAGTGCGGACGTACTTCATGTGTCAGGCTAGAATGGACTTACTTTCATGCTATCACGGACGTACTTTTAGGCGCAATCACGGACGTGAACACTACGCTCGTCTGACCCCAGCCTAAAGGGACACGCAATGCAGAGCGGCCTCGATTAAAGGGCCACGCACTGCAGAGCCGCCTCGCTTAAAAGGGACACGCACTGCAGAGCGGCCTCGCTTAAAGGGACACGCACTGCAGAGCGGCCTCGATTAAAAGGACACGCACTGCAGAGCGGCCTCGCTTAAAGGGACACACACTGCAGAGCGGCCTCGCTTAAAAGGGACACGCACTGCAGAGCGGCCTCGATTAAAAGGACACGCACTGCAGAGCGGCCTCGCTTAAAGGACACGCACTGCAGAGCGGCCTCGCTTAAAGGGACACGCACTGCAGAGCGGCCTCGCTTAAAAGGGACACGCACTGCAGAGCAGCCTCGCTTAAAAGGGACACGCACTGCAGAGCGGCCTCGCTTAAAGGGACACGCACTGCAGAGCGGCCTCGATTAAAGGGCCACGCACTGCAGAGCCGCCTCGCTTAAAAGGGACACGCACTGCAGAGCGGCCTCGATTAAAAGGACACGCACTGCAGAGCGGCCTCGCTTAAAGGGACACACACTGCAGAGCGGCCTCGCTTAAAAGGGACACGCACTGCAGAGCGGCCTCGATTAAAAGGACACGCACTGCAGAGCGGCCTCGATTAAAAGGACACGCACTGCAGAGCGGCCTCGCTTAAAGGGACACGCACTGCAGAGCGGCCTCGCTTAAAAGGGACACGCACTGCAGAGCAGCCTCGCTTAAAAGGGACACGCACTGCAGAGCGGCCTCGCTTAAAGGACACGCACTGCAGAGCGGCCTCGATTAAAGGGCCACGCACTGCAGAGCCGCCTCGCTTAAAAGGGACACGCACTGCAGAGCGGCCTCGATTAAAAGGACACGCACTGCAGAGCGGCCTCGCTTAAAGGGACACGCACTGCAGAGCGGCCTTGATTAAAAGGACACGCACTGCAGAGCGGCCTCGCTTAAAGGGACACGCACTGCAGAGCGGCCTCGCTTAAAGGGACACGCACTGCAGAGCGGCCTCGCTTAAAAGGGACACGCACTGCAGAGCAGCCTCGCTTAAAGGGACACGCACTGCAGAGCCGCCTCGCTTAAAAGGGACACGCACTGCAGAGCCGCCTCGCTTAAAGGGACACGCACTGCAGAGCGGCCTCGATTAAAAGGACACGCACTGCAGAGCGGCCTCGCTTAAAAGGGACACGCACTGCAGAGCGGCCTCGATTAAAAGGACACGCACTGCAGAGCAGCCTCGCTTAAAGGGACACGCACTGCAGAGCAGCCTCGCTTAAAGGGACACGCACTGCAGAGCGGCCTCGCTTAAAGGGACATTGCATAAAAATAGATTTCCCTTTTATTGCCCTTAATAATTGGGCAGCTCCTGCTGACAGTCTCTGCACATTTAATATTTTTATTTTTTATTTTTTGGTGATTTTATTCCCCTTTGCCCCCACATCACGCGCTGCTCGTCCTCATGCAGCTTATCCGAACCCCATTTCGGCACCAGGGACGGTGTTTTTTTTCCCCTTAATAGTTTTTTTCTTCTTTTCTTCATTCGACCTGGGTCGTCCACAGATGCTTCCAGTGGACGACTCTGGTCGTGCAACAGCGTTATCCATATTCGGAAAACCAAGTCAGTCGCCCGACTATGGACCCAGTGGACGGTCAGCTAGAAGCTACAGATATCAGCCCCTACCCTCACTGTAACAAAAACCTCAACAAACGTTACTGCACCATTCCAGCAGCCAGGGATTTGTCAGAATACAGGGAGAGCTGTGGGGCCAGCCTGTATGCTGATAATGCAGACCCCAAGTACATTGTGCCAGATAAGGGACGCCATCTAGATTTTACAACCTTTCATCCCAGTGAGATTTCTGTAAAGCATAAACTGATACATTAAAAAAATTATATTTTCTCAGAATATCAATGTCTGTGCAAAATATTTTACTCTATATAATTGTTAACTTTGTATCCTGCGTTTCAAATAAAGGCAATGATACATTTTTTTTATAACAAAAAGCACTTGAAGGGGTTAAATAAAACAACATTAACACATTTCCATTTAGCCCCATGAGGCAGCAGAGCATTAACCCTTCATCCAAAGACCACCAGGCATTGTGACATTACCGGGGGGGGGGGGGGGTAGATTGACAGGAAAGCAGCAACGGGATAATAAAAAAAACAAATAAACAGGAATTTCTATCAGGCCGTGTCAGGGGCGGAAAGCGGAGAATGATGGGGTGAGGGGAGACGTGGCGCCATATATTTATTTGTGGGAGTTTTGAGGGGCTGTTCTTGGCCTCGATTCCAATCTCTCTAACACGACTTAGACGGAGCCGCCTTGTGTTTGACTTTGCTGTCGTTCCATGGCCGCGTCTGATACGTAGCGGAGCCAAGGACCTCCAGGTGACTTTATATACTGGGAGCCGAGGCTGCTGCAGCGTTACTTTGTATATAATAAGCGCTTACACAAAGTGACGGCTGGTGCAAAGATCAATTTAACCCTCTGCAAGTGACAAGAAGATGCAACACAACCAAACTACCGTCAATAAACAGAGTAATCCCGCAGCAGCGTCAAAGCCAGATGAGGGGGGCTGCGTGTCACGAGTGGGGCCATGTGTCACATGAGGGGGGCTGCGTGTCAGATGAGGGGGGTCACATGTCAGATGAGGGGGCTGCGTGTCAGATGAGGGGGGGCCACGTGTCACGAGTGGGGCCGCGTGTCACATGAGTGGGGCTGCGTGTCACATGAGTGGGGCCGCGTGTCAGATGAGGGGGGCTGCATGACACATGAGGGGGGCTGCATGACACATGAGGGGGGCTGCATGACACATGAGGGGGGCCGCATGTCAGATGAGGGAGCTGCATGTCACATGAGGTGGGCTGTGTGTCAGATGAGGGGGGCTGTGTGTTAGTAGAGGGGGGCCGTATGTCAGATGAGGGGGCTGCATGTCAGATGAGGGGGGCCGTGTGTCAGATGAGGGGGCTGCATGTCACATGAGGGGGGCTGTGTGTTAGTAGAGGGGGGCCCATGTCAGATGAGGGGGGCTGCATGTCAGATGAGGGGGCTGCATGTCAGATGAGGGGGCTGCATGTCACATGAGGGGGGCTGTGTGTTAGTAGAGGGGGGCTGTGTGTCAGATGAGGGGGGCTGCATGTCAGATGAGGGGGGCCGTGTGTCAGATGAGGGGGCTGCATGTCAGATGAGGGGGGCTGTGTGTTAGTAGAGGGGGGCCCATGTCAGATGAGGGGGCTGCATGTCAGATGAGGGGGCTGCATGTCAGATGAGGGGGCTGCATGTCAGATGAGGGGGCTGCATGTCAGATGAGGGGGCTGCATGTCAGATGAGGGGGCTGCATGTCACATGAGGGGGGCTGTGTGTTAGTAGAGGGGGGCTGCATGTCAGATGAGGGGGCTGTGCTGTATTTTTTTTTGGGCTGGTGTATTTGGTTTCGGTCAGGATGTTCAGATTTGCCGGTAACACCAGCTTTTAGAAGTCGTTAAAATTATGCGCGCAAACGCTGTCCTTTAAATTTTGCGCAGATTGTAATACCATCCGCGTAGCAGCGCACAAACGCATTTGCGCTCACAATGTTAAGTATAGGACGCGCGCAGTACAGTAAGCTCGCGCCGCTTTCGCGCAGGTTCACCCGCAGTAGATGATTACGGGCGTTGTGCTGACATTGTAATACGACGTACAGCGTAAAGGGTTTTGCCCCTCGCGTCAATGCGTTTTTGCGCGCGCAAACGTTTGCGTGAAGAATGTAAGAGCCCAAAGCGTTTCTCAAAGACATTACAAGACGCATCGATTTCATAATCACATTCGTAAAGTTCAACATGATATTATTATATGTCCAGTATATAAGATGGGACTGACACGAAGACAAATAAAACCACCCCCACATCGAGGAATAAAAGAGTCCGTCCAAGCGTCCCAGGTTTTATTGTAGAAAGCCGCGGTACCATGGACTGTGTCCAGAAGCACATCCATAATGTGTATGTCCCTAATCTAGTGACGAGCACAGGTCCTGGCGGGGTGTCCATCCTCAGCAATTGCTCTGCAAATCGAGTCCGAGCTGCCGGAATCAGATTGCGCCGGAACTGGTTTTCCTGGGTTGGTAAGAAGAGGTACAGGTCTAGAAAGGACCAGGTTTAAAACCAATGGACTTATGGAAGAGGACCACAAAAACTGGTGGAAATCTGACCACAACCAACTAAAGGAAGGTAATCTCCTTCATTTACCATCATGATCTCTTCCTGGAACCAAATTACCCATCATACCTTTCACTGCCACCAAGACATTACAAGGGACACAAAAAACATCGTTCCCGTTTTTGCCCTTAAATAATGGGGTAAATCCTGCTCAGCCTCTGCTCAATTATTATTTAATGTTCTTTTCCCTCGCCGCGCGCTGCTCCTCCTCTCCAGATCAGGGATTCCCAATCCCAGACACCCCTGAAGCTTTTCTGTGCAGATTTTGCTCCTTTACAACTTGTGTAGTGAAGGAACCGCAAATTGTGCAGCGCTGCGGGACTCGCACACTTTCCGTACACAAGTTGCGTAGCGCTTGCGCAGAGCAATGGATCGGAGCTGCACGCGCAAGCACAGAGTGATGGACCGGAGCTGCACGCGCAAGCACAGAGTGATGGACCGGAGCTGCACGCGCATGCACAGAGTGATGGATCGGAGCCGCACGCGCATGCACAGAGTGATGGATCGGAGCCGCACGCACATGCACAGAGTGATGGATCGGAGCCGCACGCGTATGCACAGATCTGATCCATCGCTGCCTCTATGAAATGCTCGCTACAGCGATTGGTCCCACAGGGTGAGGTCACCCGCTCTCTGTGTGTGACATCACTAGTGACCGGCAACCAGGAGATTCACAATCCTGACTGCTGGTGAAGCTGGGTGGGATGGAGGAAACTCCTCTGTTTCACCCAGAGATTCTGCCAGGTTAGGGGAGCTGAGATGGGGGGTGCACTCCTACATCCTGACCACATTAAAACAATAACGTGATCAGGACGAGTAACGAAGAGGACAAACATTGTGTAGCACAGTCTAATGTTACGAAGTCCAATAACTCAATATTTCAACTCACAAAAAAGGAGCCTCGTGACTCTATATAATCACCTTCCTGCTCCTTTATTGTGAGTTGAAATATTGAGTTATTGAGTTTGGATTTCAGAACATTAGACTGCGCAATGTTTGTCCTCTTCGTTTGCAGGAATGATATGTTAGAAGACGATATAATCACTAAATTGCATGGAAAGCTATTGTGTGTGTCACTGTGTGTGTGTCACTGTGTATCACTTTGTGTGTGATCTGGTGGGGGATGTTGCATTCAATCCCTACAGACATTATCACAGTTTTTTGTATTTGTGCTCCTGGAAATGTTGGTGTTTTTGCAATAGTTGTATCGTTTATTTTATTGGAGTTAAATGAACCTTAAGATTTACAGGATTATTCAAAGAGAATCGAAAAGTCACCGTATGTTCGGTGACTTTTCGTTCTCTACAATTCGGCAATCCTAGTTCGCTGACCCTGCAGTGAATTCAGCAAGCACTGCAGGGTCCCCGTAGTGTAGGGAAAACCCACCGCAAACCCTCTGAACACTCACTGCAAAACTCGCCGAACACTCACGAAACATCTGGATTAACCCCGCCGAACACGCCAGAGAAACCTGACTAGCCGCCGATCACAACACAGAGCAGCCGCCGGAAAAACCCGACACGCAGGCGAATGAGGTGAAGAAAAAAACAGTACGCTTGAATATTTGAAAATTGAAACGCTGTTTGCAAAAAACCTACTGAACGAAAACGTCTGAAATTTACATATGATCCAATGAATGATAATAAAAAGGTCTGATACAGAAAAAAGAAAAAACTATTGCCAAAAAAATGCCTAAAAGATCCTAAAAAATCTATAAATAAAGAGACTTTTTGCTGCAGAATAAAATAATAAACAGTTTATTAGATATTGGAATAAAACGGGAATATTTTTAACATTGAAGCCTATGGGATTTGCCTGAATAAACCTGTCGAATGAAAGCACCGAATGGCAGGGTAATTCGGCAACTTTTCCCTGCTAGTTTGTGTTCTCTATGGGGATTCACTGCCCTCGAACAGGCACCGAACGTGCAGGCAATTCGCCAGGATTTGGGGACTGCCTGCTCTCTGAATAGCCAAATGGCCAAGAAAGTGAACCGAACGCTGATTTTCGCTGTTCCGTTACCTTTCGGGGCCAGATTGTCTCTCTCTGAATAACCCTGTATGTTTAATTTTACCATAAAAGGAAAGTGTTTCTAAATTCATAGATAAATAAAACGGGTGGAATTAATTAGAAAGAAGGTAAAAGTAGAGAAATCAATAAACTTTGGGGGAAAAAAACAGACTTTACGGGAAACATGTCTCTGAATATTATCCCAGGTTGTTTTTTTTCTCGCCGTTCGTCTGTCGTCGGTGTAAAACGCCTGCACTTCGAGCTCGGCATCGCGGCATTATCTATTAATTGTTAATCAGAGGAAAAGCCACTTCCCATGAATTTCCTGCTGAAGCCATGAAAGCGGATTTCATCATCACTTAAGCTGCTGTGATGTGGTGTCAGATCATGTTTGATTACGGCGGATCTGAGCAGCACTGGACGATAAAAGGCTATTTAAATGGAAGATTCGGCTGTCAGACTCACAGCCCAAAGCCATTTAATCTGATCCGCGCACTTTGCAGCCACTTTCCTCCGTCTTTAAGCGAAACGTCATCTTCCAAGGATGTCTTCGCCGCTTCGCGTTGCGTTACCACCTTCCTGGCTAAACCACAATTCCTGCAGACCCTGGTGCTACACTCCAAGCAGGGATCAGCGCGGCTTCGTTCCTATAGAAAGGATGAGCATCAGAGACACGACAGGGTTTTATACAAAGCTCCAGGACCAGACACAATCCAATAAGTGGCGCAAACCCCAATGTGAACTGTATACATGGATGCCAACACGTATCAACTCCCAGCATGCTTATCCAGACAGAAGTCGATACGGCACGCCAGCTTGTGTTCAGGATAAAGTTATTGGGTTGCACCAAACATAGACAACGTTTCGACTCTAAGACGAGCCTTCTTCAAGTCCGATCCGTTACTTTGTCTGTCCCTTCTCAGATACAGAATTGCAGAGAGGTGACCCCGAGCGTAGAGTCTCCACAACCAACAGCCAGACACACCGCGTCAGAGGGAAAAGTAAACAAAAAGAGGACAAAACACCAGCAACAATAACAACACAAGCAAAAAGTACATCCACCCCTAGTGACACAGTTACTGCACAGCAACAATTCATACAGAGGTTGCGCTAAAAACAAACGACCAAAGAAACCGTAAAACACAAATAACAAAACAAAGCTATAAAATGATAATATTGTAATGTGAGTTGCTTTTGTCACAATGGTCCATAGTCTCCTGGCATGAGGCTGGCATCCGCAGTGCTCCAATGGGCAAAGTCTGTATTGTGGGTAAAGACACAGATCCACTTGTTGGACTGAAACGTTGCTCGGGTCCAATGTGCTGGAATACATTTTATTTTCTCCTGCTATGCTGGTGTTGCAGATCTACACATTCAATTCATCTGTTGTGGAGTTGGGGGATCTCAGTGACTACATACCCGGGCATTAACAGAGTGAGAAACCCGGGCATTAACAGAGTAATAAACCCTGGGCATTAACAGAGTGAGAAACCCGGGCATTAACAGAGTAATAAACCCGGGCATTAACAGAGTAATAAACCCTGGGCATTAACAGAGTGAGAAACCCGGGCATTAACAGAGTAATAAACCCTGGGCATTAACAGAGTAATAAACCCGGGCATTAACAGAGTGAGAAACCCGGGCATTAACAGAGTGAGAAACCCGGGCATTAACAGAGTAATAAACCCGGGCATTAACAGAGTGAGAAACCCGGGCATTAACAGAGTGAGAAACCCGGGCATTAACAGAGTAATAAACCCGGGCATTAACAGAGTAATAAACCCGGGCATTAACAGAGTAATAATCCCGGGCATTAACAGAGTAAGAAACCCGGGCATTAACAGAGTAAGAAACCCGGGCATTAACAGAGTAATAAACCCAGGCATTAACAGAGTAATAAACCCGGGCATTAACAGAGTGAGAAACCTGGGCATTAACAGAGTGAGAAACCCGGGCATTAACAGAGTAATAAACCCGGGCATTAACAGAGTAATAAACCCGGGCATTAACAGAGTGAGAAACCCGGGCATTAACAGAGTAATAAACCCGGGCATTAACAGAGTGAGAAACCCGGGCATTAACAGAGTGAGAAACCCGGGCATTAACAGAGTAATAAACCCGGGCATTAACAGAGTGAGAAACCCGGGCATTAACAGAGTAATAAACCCAGGCATTAACAGAGTAATAAACCCGGGCATTAACAGAGTAATAAACCCAGGCATTAACAGAGTGAGAAACCCGGGCATTAACAGAGTGAGAAACCCGGGCATTAACAGAGTAATAAACCCGGGCATTAACAGAGTGAGAAACCCGGGCATTAACAGAGTAATAAACCCAGGCATTAACAGAGTAATAAACCCGGGCATTAACAGAGTGAGAAACCCAGGCATTAACAGAGTAATAAACCCTGGGCATTAACAGAGTGAGAAACCCGGGCATTAACAAAGTGAGACACCCGGGCATTAACAGAGTAATAAACCCGGGCATTAACAGAGTAATAAACCCGGGCATTAACAGAGTGAGAAACCCGGGCATTAACAAAGTGAGAAACCCGGGCATTAACAGAGTAATAAACCCGGGCATTAACAGAGTGAGAAACCCGGGCATTAACAAAGTGAGAAACCCGGGCATTAACAGAGTAATAAACCCGGGCATTAACAGAGTGAGACACCCAGGCATTAACAGAGTGAGACACCCGGGCATTAACAGAGTAATAAACCCGGGCATTAACAGTGAGGCACCCGGGCATTAACAATGTGCAGTACCCTATACTATTTCTACGTGGTTCAGTGTGGGTAAGGCTGTGCGTAGCCGTGCCAGCCTGTGTGGGACATATGAAAGGGGTTTGTTTTAGAAGGTGGGGGGGGCCATTACAATAGGTTTATTATAAAGTTGTGCACATTGTGTAGAGATTACTGTAATTTTACAATGTGTGAGGGAAATGCAAAGAGAATATTTAAATATAAATGACAAATTCCAGTAATTAAAGTAAATTTAAATCTTAAAATAAAAATCGATAAAATGAAATATTATTAAAATAGATTAAACCTCTGTCAAAGTGCCGCCTGGAGCCACAGCCCCATGGACAGAGCAGCCCTGGTTACGAATCCAGGCCGATACGGTGCACGTCCAAGAGAAACAATGTGACTACGGGTCCTCTATCTGAGCGGGTCAGTGTCCAATAAGATGCTTTATCCGCTCTGTGGGTCAGAAAACTCTGAATGTGTCGCTGATTCTGTAACGTCTGAGGTTTGTGAATCCCGGATCTCACAGGGCGGAGATTGTTCCCTTGTCCTAAAACGAAACGTCCTCATGAGACGCCATCATTATTATTCTGCTGGTCATGGAATGTGGATTACGGAGCCACAAAGCGAGTCCCTCGTAGCGGCCAATGTAAGCGATTCTCATTTTAGATAGAAATACAATTTTGTTCCTTATTTAATGGAAGTCATTTCTCTAATCCGCTCGATTCTTAATCCCCTCGTTTTACCTGCATAGAAAGCGTCTGTGCAGCGGCTGGAGAAGAGACGCGCGTCGCATCCACAGCGGCGGCTTTAAATGCAATCGCTGCGCCGCAGACCTCTCAGGCCTGAAAAGCAATTCGAGCTTCAAATGCCGCGATATTACAGAAAGTCTATTTCCTTTCTTCAGACGTTCTCTGGATCTGCTGGATAAGATGGGAATTTCCCACATTGTCCCCTCCTGTCGCACAGATTCCGCTTTCTGACCGGCGTCTTGACCTTGCGGATTTTTTGTCATTTGACCAAAGAAATTCCTCCCAAACCGCTGTGTGCCGAGCCGGAGAAACGTCCAGGTCACCGTTACACCTCCTATTACACTGAATGCTCACGGTGCCTATAGTGTGCTTTAACCAGTTTCTGGCCCAGGCCGCACTCAGTGTGTCATTGGGACTGTTTTGCGTACGCGGACAATGCGCTGAGCATGACCTGTCTGCATTGCAGCGAACAGCACCGTATTTCACTGGCAACGCGCCAATATTTGGCAAACTGCCTGCTGTCTGATTAGCCGAATGGCCCCGAAATGTCACCGTACGGGGAAATTCACTGTCCGGTGCAATTTCAGGGGTCAGGTCGGCGCACTCTGAATAACCCTGCATGTCTATAGCAGGTGAGGGGTTAAATAAGAGCAGGTGGGTTCTTTGACTTCCTCTGATTTAAGTGCTCATCCACTGCACAAAAATGGAAGGTGCAATGGGGTCAGGAGTCCCCCTGTCTTTGCAAGTCATGGATTTCTGGAATGGGGGTTTCCCAGCAGCCCACCCAGTCTGGGGATTAACTCCTCCTCCGCCGCGGGAGCAGATCAGACTTTAATAATTAATTACAATTCATTTTAACAAACTATTTTGTGTGGCTTTTGGACGAACTGAATCAACTGCCCCGAATCAACTGCCCTCCAACCAACTGCCCCACGACATCCAGAAGAACCAAAGCAATTGTAAACTGTCAGCAAACCAAACTCACGAACCAAATTTTTTGTCCATGCACGTGTCTACTTTATACACGCCGAACTACGACATCCATAAAAAGGGTCTGTTAGGGGAGAAAAAAAATCTATTGTATAAAAACATCTGTGAAATCTGTAATCAGAAGCGGCAACACGCGGCGCAGACACGCGATGCAGAGACGCGGCGCAGACACAAGACGCAGACACGCGGCGCAGACACGCGGCGCAGACACGCGATGCAGACACAAGACGCAGACACGCGGCGCAGACACGCGACGCAGACACGCGGCGCAGACACGCGGCGCAGACACCCGGCGCAGACACCCGGCGCAGACACGCGACGCAGACACCCGACGCAGACACGCGACGCAGACACCCGGCGCAGACACCTGGCGCAGACACGCGATGCAGACACGCGGCGCAGACACAAGACGCAGACACGCGGCGCAGACACGCGATGCAGACACAAGACGCAGACACGCGCGCAGACACGCGACGCAGACACCCGGCGCAGACACCTGGCGCAGACACGCGATGCAGACACGCGGCGCAGACACAAGACGCAGACACGCGGCGCAGACACGCGATGCAGACACGCGGCGCAGACACAAGACGCAGACACGCGGCGCAGACACGCGGCGCAGACACGCGATGCAGACACAAGACGCAGACACGCGGCGCAGACACGCGACGCAGACACGCGGCGCAGACACGCGGCGCAGACACCCGGCGCAGACACCCGGCGCAGACACGCGACGCAGACACCCGACGCAGACACGCGACGCAGACACCCGGCGCAGACACCTGGCGCAGACACGCGATGCAGACACGCGGCGCAGACACAAGACGCAGACACGCGGCGCAGACACGCGATGCAGACACAAGACGCAGACACGCGGCGCAGACACGCGACGCAGACACCCGGCGCAGACACCTGGCGCAGACACGCGATGCAGACACGCGGCGCAGACACAAGACGCAGACACGCGGCGCAGACACGCGATGCAGACACGCGGCGCAGACACAAGACGCAGACACGCGGCGCAGACACGCGGCGCAGACACGCGACGCAGACACGCGACGCAGCCACGCGACGCAGACACGCGGCGCAGACACGCGATGCAGACATGCGGCGCAGACACGCGGCGCAGACATTATCATAAAACGACTCTTATCTGTGGACAAAGCGGCAACAAATGTGATTCTGCCGTATTGTGAACCACCGCATGATCTCATAACCGACACCAGCCGAACGGCGGCTCTTCTGGGAGAATGACTTCATATACTTACTCATATCAGCAACAACAAATTCTCTTCCAGAAGAGGTGCTCCGACGTTCCGTACGTCCTACAAGATTTCATTGTTTTCTTTCCCTACACTCGCTCAGTATTTACCAGCATCGTCTGCTCGTAAAATGACTCTGTCACCACATTGTGAGTTCACATATTTTGCTCATTAAATTTACATTAACCCCTTCACTACCTTGATTTGTGTATACTCGACCAGCAGTGGAGAGGCAGCAGCTCGAGATCGCGTTAACATGATCGGAAGCTACGCTGCATTATTGCAAATTAAATTCTTATGCATTTGTGCTCCAGTACTTGCCCCTAAAGTTTCATCACCAAGTGCAGGATGATACACAAGGGGTTAACACTTTCTAAACCCAGCTGGGAATGTGTCTGAATGACATCTCAGCTGATCCTGCATGGAGCCCAGAACTGCAGTAACTCCTTCTGGCCAGCAGGTGGCGAGATCTCCCTGCTATATAGGTTATTACAGTGAGGAACACACTGGGAATATTCCCACATATTTCTCATTGCGTAGTTAAAAATGGTTTCTGACAGTGGTATTTGGAAACTCTTGGTAGTGAAGGGGTTAAAGAGCCACTAGAATTGTACACTTTCAGTCTTTCAAACAGCACAAAATGTCAGGGTTTGCACATTGCTATGGTACTTACAAGACATGGACTAAAGTATATATATATATATATATATATATATATATATTGTATACAGTTATACCAACATACAACAAGAATCTTCCATGTCCAGTGCAAGTATCCTTGGAGTCCATCCTTTGGACTACAGGACAGCATATCAGAGGGGGGGGGGCACATCTGGGAATTCATTAGGGACTTCCTAAAATTATGACTAATTTTACTACTAATATGTTGGCTGGCTCATCTTTCAGCTGGTAATAGGGCCACTAATATGTTGGCTGGTTCGTCTTTCAGCTGGTAATGGGAGCCACTAATATGTTGGCTGGTTCGTCTTTCAGCTGGTAATAGGAGCCACTAATATGTTGGCTGGTTCGTCTTTCAGCTGGTAATAGGAGCCACTAATATGTTGGCTGGTTCGTCTTTCAGCTGGTAATGGGAGCCACTAATATGTTGACAGGCTCATCTTTCAGCTGGTAATAGGGGCCACTAATATGTTGACTGGCTCATCTTTCAGCTGGTAATAGGGGCCACTAATATATTGACTGGCTCATCTTTCAGCTGGTAATAGGGGCCAGTAATATGTTGGCTGGCTCGTCTTTCAGCTGGTAATAGGGGCCACTAATATGTTGGCTGGTTCGTCTTTCAGCTGGTAATGGGAGCCACTAATATGTTGACAGGCTCATCTTTCAGCTAGTAATAGGAGCCACTAATATGTTGGCTGGCTCGTCTTTCAGCTGGTAATAGGGGCCACTAATATGTTGACAGGCTCATCTTTCAGCTGGTAATAGGGGCCACTAATATGTTGGCTGGTTCGTCTTTCAGCTGGTAATAGGAGCCACTAATATGTTGGCTGGTTCATCTTTCAGCTGGTAATGGGAGCCACTAATATGATGACAGGCTCATCTTTCAGCTGGTAATAGGGGCCACTAATATGTTGGCTGGCTCGTCTTTCAGCTGGTAATAGGAGCCACTAATATGTTGGCTGGTTCGTCTTTCAGCTGGTAATAGGGGCCACTAATATGTTGGCTGGTTCGTCTTTCAGCTGGTAATAGGAGCCACTAATATGTTGGCTGGTTCGTCTTTCAGCTGGTAATAGGGGCCACTAATATGTTGGTCGGCTCGTCTTTCAGCTGGTAATAGGGCCACTAATATGTTGGTCGGCTCATCTTTCAGCTGGTAATGGAGCCACTAATATGTTGGTCGGCTCATCTTTCAGCTGGTAATGGAGCCACTAATATGTTGGTCGGCTCGTCTTTCAGCTGGTAATAGGGCCACTAATATGTTGGTCGGCTCGTCTTTCAGCTGGTAATAGGGGCCACTAATATGTTGGTCGGCTCATCTTTCAGCTGGTAATGGAGCCACTAATATGTTGGTCGGCTCGTCTTTCAGCTGGTAATGGAGCCACTAATATGTTGGTCGGCTCGTCTTTCAGCTGGGAATAAGGATATCCTGATATATTGACTGGCTGGTCTTTGGAACCAGTAGTAGGAGCTGCTGACATATTTCCTAGCTTGCCTGTGAGCCGGTAGCTGGGGGCTGTTAACATTTTACCGTTCTCTCAGATTTTTCGTCTTCGGGGGTCCCTACCACTGGCTCGTCTGGAATAGGGTCACACATCTGGGATTAGTTCCAGGTTTCCTGCTTCTCCTAAAACCTCACATATTCTGTTATCAGCCATAAATAATTAATTTCACATGCCGGGAGGACAACGGGGACGTCACACGTCACACGTCACAGGGAAGGTCAACATGGACCATGGTCACAGCTTCTTCAGAAAAACAAAAGATCCAGTCCTGTCTCCCTCCTACACCAGTAACTATTTCAGGACGGGCTCGAGGACGCAGCAATGTCTTAGGTTTATAGGAATGTAACAGCTGTCCCTAAAGCTGCCCGAATAGATTAATGAAAATGTCTTAAATTCCGGAGGGGATCGAAAACAATCAATTAAAAATGGAGGTTTGATATCACAGCTAATTAAAAGGTTAGAACTCGTACCCACCACCTCATCCAGAGCCAGGAGATCCTACATATCATGAAGCTTTCCAAAAGTGCTGTGTGACATTCATCTGCTGGCATTAAATCAGAATAATAATCACTGATCACTCGCATAGAAACCATCGCACTGTCACTTATTTCATTTATCTCAAAAGGATTTATTTTTAAATAAAGTGACGGCTAATTATGAGATCGACTTGTGGGAGCAAAACAATTACCAAAAAATGACGTCCGCGCCATCGTATAAATCCTCATGAACGGTTAAAGATTGCAACATGCAGCTTCCGTATCCCCAAATCTTTTACAGAGTATTCACCGGTTATACAGAAATGCTCTATGTACGAATATGTCTGAAAGTCCAAAAATGAGGTCATTTTACCTTTGACTGCATTTAAAGGG
This sequence comes from Leptobrachium leishanense, assembly GCA_009667805.1. Classification (NCBI taxonomy): domain Eukaryota; kingdom Metazoa; phylum Chordata; class Amphibia; order Anura; family Megophryidae; genus Leptobrachium; species Leptobrachium leishanense. Next base: position 3,810,893 of record CM019074.1, on the reverse strand, counting down.
ACACTACCTCTTACATATGCTGTAACTAGATTACTTGTGCATTACATACAAAGCCACATTATAAAACCACATTATAAAACACGTTATAAAACACACGCTGCTGCGGTTTTTTTCTTTGGTTGAAGTAATTGCAAGTAAAAAGGAAAAATAAAGTTAGGTTTTTATCTCGTTTCCAGTTTGTGTATTTTCCCTTGATGCAACATTTACCAAAATATTTGCTTTGTGGCTCTTCTTTATTTAATCTACAGTATTAAAGAGATGGAGGAGGGAATGCTTATATAAGAAAGTAGGGGGCTATTGTTCTCCAAGCTACCCGAGACAAGAGCTGGAAGTTGAATGAGATTAGACAGGGATCTTAAAAGTCTTATAATAAACATAATGGATGCGCCCAGTGACACATACAGAGGGAAATATCACACAATGGATGCACCCAGTGACACATATAGAGGAAAATATCACACAATGGATGCGCCCAGTGACACATATAGAGGAAAATATCACACAATGGATGCACCCAGTGACACATATAGAGGAAAATATCACCCAATGGATGCACCCAGTGACACATATAGGGGAAAATATCACACAATGGATGCACCCAGTGACACATACAGAGGGAAATATCACACAATGGATGCACCCAGTGACACATATAGAGGAAAATATCACACAATGGATGCGCCCAGTGACACATATAGAGGGAAATATCACACAATGGATGCGCCCAGTGACACATAAAGAGGGAAATATCACACAATGGATGCACCCAGTGATACAGAGGAAAATATCACACAATGGATACACAACAGAAAATATCACACAATGGATGCGCCCAGTGACACATATAGAGGAAAATATCACACAATGGATGCACCCAGTGATACAGAGGAAAATATCACACAATGGATGCGCCCAGTGACACATATAGAGGAAATATCACACAATGGATGCGCCCAGTGACACATATAGAGGGAAATATCACACAATGGATGCGCCCAGTGACACATATAGAGGGAAATATCACACAATGGATGCGCCCAGTGACACATATAGAGGGAAATATCACACAATGGATGCGCCCAGTGACACATATAGAGGAAAATATCACACAATGGATGCGCCCAGTGACACATATAGAGGAAAATATCACACAATGGATGCACCCAGAGACACATATAGAGGAAAATATCACACAATGGATGTGCCCAGTGACACATATAGAGGAAAATATCACACAATGGATGCACCCAGTGACACATATAGAGGGTCATGTAGCGGTCGGGAAAGACTTTGGACAATTTGCACAATTGACATTTTTCTTTTCGCTTTGGGTTTTTGATGGCCGGGGGGTGGGAAGTGGTGAGCACTCACGAAAAGCGCCGAACACCAACGATTTGAGACTTTACGGGACTGTTTGGGGGTTTTTGCGTAGGACGTCAATGTATTCTTTTCATATGGTTTGATTTGATTTTTGCCTTGTTCTTGGTTCCTTTTTATGTATTTCTTTGTCATTCAATAGTGTAGGAGAGTGCGGGTCCTGGTCCTAAAAGTGACGGTAAAAATATATGATTTTGAATGTCGGTGTATATACGTTCTATTTTGTACATATTCCCATTGTCCCTATTGTTTCCTTGTATTGACGGTCAGTCAGCTATTATTTGTTTGATGGACAGCGTCCTAGTTTTGGGTTCTTTTTCTATGTGGCGGTTCGTCACTTGTTTCTTTTCCCTTTGGGCTTTTTTGTGACGGCATGTCTATATTTTGTGTTTCCTTCTGCCAAGTGGGTAATTCCTTTGTTCTTATTAATGTTTGTCCCTGTATATATATGTTCCCCCTAATGTTCTACCCCGTATGTACTGTCATTATCAAGTATTAGACATGTGCATTCGTTTTAGTACTAAAACGATTTAGTCCGAATTTTGGGATAATTTAGTTTTCATATGACTCAAGAGAAACAAAACTGCTCAGTACAAAAAAACGAAAGAAACTAAAATAAAATGCACTACATTTTAGTTTCAGTCCTTTTTGTGATATTACATTGATAATGTGAAGGAGACCAGCAATGAAGAGCGCAACATCGCAACATCTGAAGTTCTGCACCCTCCACATGCCAATGCAGTAGGAAGTTCTATATAGAGAGGGGCATTAATTAATGCAGGAGGATGTTCTTTACATTATACAGATGGGGTATTAATGCAGGAGGATGTTATATACATTATACAGAGAAAGGTATAAATTGAGGAGGATGTTCTATACAGAGAGGGACAATAATTAATTCAGGAGGATGTTCTAAACATTATACAGAGAGGAGCCTTTTTTTTAGCCCTTTAAATCCAGTGGCTGTGAGCACGGAGATCAGCTGCTTGTTACATTATCTCTCAGTACAATATATCAGGCTCAGCTGTTACAGTAACTGACTATAACAGTGCTCAGAGTTTCAGTAAAACAAGGAAATAATATTCTTCTAATCTCTTGTAAATAATATTTTTATATATTAGTTTTACTGAAACTCTGAGCGCTGTGATGAGCAGCAGTCAGTTACTGTAACAGCTTTGCCTGACACGGGGCAGTATTACAATGTTGGTGCTAACTTAACCAGAGCTGTTGTAAACTGAAAACCTCCATAGGCGCCACTACAATAGTAATTGTATCCACTGGTTTTCGGATGAAAGAAATTAGTTTTCATACTAAAGAACTGAAAACGAATTTCTTTAGCAACTAAATAAATTGCATTTTAGGACTAATCCATTAGTTCAAAACGAAATTTTGTGCTGTGCACATGTCTATCAAGTATCCTTTTGCTGTATTTCATTCTGTTGGCTATGTTACTTCCTGTATGTATGCTTGATTGTATTTATGTTTATTATGTGACACATTCCAATAAAAACAAATAGACCCAGTGACACATATAGAGGAAAATATCACACAATGGATTCACCCAGTGACACAGAGGAAAATATCACACAATGGATTCACCCAGTGACACAGAGGAAAATATCACACAATGGATTCACCCAGTGACACAGAGGAAAATATCACACAATGGATGCACCCAGTGACACATATAGAGGGAAATATCACACAATGGATGCACCCAGTGACACATATAGAGGGAAATATCACACAATGGATGCACCCAGTGACACATATAGAGGAAAATATCACACAATGGATGCACCCAGTGACACATATAGAGGGAAATATCACACAATGGATGCACCCAGTGACACATAGAGGGAAATATTTTCTAAACATACAAGAGAAAAACAAAACACATGTAAGATAGATATCAGCAACATCAAACAAACACAATAAGGACATGTCATTTTTTGGTGGCCGTTAAAGTCTCGTTACCATCGTTCTAAAGGAATACTAGACACCTCCGGAGCACTTTCTCTTTTTGAAGTGGTCTGGATGTAAAGCCCCCCCCTCGTTTCAGCCAATATGATTAAAAAGCTGGAGGATGAGCAGGAATTCCCCCCCCCCACCCAGCGTTACCAGCAGTCAGGGCATTAGAATTTCCCGCCTGTCGGTTACTAGTGACTTTGGCAGGTGCACACACACACACACACACACACACACCTGACATCACTACCTCTGACCAATGGCGTTAGCGGTTGGAGAAGACATGTAGAATAGGGGACCTTTATCTACAATAAACACATGGAGATCATTGTATCCAACACAGCTACAAACACACTATCCTGTAACATTGTCACTGAGTACAGTCACGACAAACACGACCATATCGCGCTTTGTGACCTCACTGCTTTCTATCCAATCACTGAATAACGCGCTTTACACGTATAAGGGTTAGGATTCGATTTGCATTTATCAGGTGGTAAAACACAAGACATTGTGATAAATTCACAGCCAATCACTTTAATCCCTGTGGGTGATGACCTGCCTTTCAGTACCGGAGGTCGTATGGGGTCGGTCGCCTTTATGGGTGCAAGTTCGTGCACAGCTTAAGATCTCGCGAGGACGCGGCCGGGGATTCCGAATGAACAGTGACTCTAAACCTTTGCTGGCGGCGCTTTCTGGAACGCAGCCAGCCGGAGGGGTGTGGGAGAAGCCGCTAGAACAGTCCGCCAGCTGCCCCAGACCCTCAACTGCCGGTAAACCAGTCCAACGCTGGCTTGCGGTGAAGTGGAATCAGGCCGAAAGATAGTCGCTACTATGAGCCAGGCAGCCATCTTGTTCAGAATATTGGTTATTGGATAAGGAGACCCGATGGCCACGGTCTCATTGGGATACCTAGCCCGCCGCTGATAGCACGGACAATGCAAAGGAGCCAGAGTGGCTAGCGCGTGTCTGGATTCGGGGGAATTGGATGCCAACCAAAGGGTAGTTCTGTAAGAGAGGGAGAGAGTAGCCACGTGGAGTTGCATAGTCATAGTTAGTGTTTGTAAACAAAGCTTCGCCACGTGGATAAAAAGGAAAGGAGGAGGGATTTCTGTGACTGGGCTTAGAGCCCTGAGTCAGTGCTAGTGTGTACGTCGTGTAGTGAAGAGGGCTTATTGAAGCCAGCGGTAGCTGCAGAGATAGTGGTGCCGGGTGGGTAGATTATCCATAGGCAAATTGGAATTGCAGACGGGAGTATAGTTAAAGAACGGGGTGCACATAGACACAAGCAGGCAAGAGTTAGAGTTCAAATTACGGGGTATAAGGAGCCACAGAGGAGGGACTGAGTACCCTCGGCTAGTAGAAAGAGTTGAAGTGTTTATGTTTTGTTATGTGCTGAAAGTATCTGATACAGTATGTGCTGTGAATGAATTGATTCGAGTGTTGTGAGTGAACGCGCGCCTACTCGCTCCGCGAGGAAGCAAATACGAGAGTTGACTCCCGAGTGTACGTTTCCGGCTCAGGCGACTGCAGTCGGCTACTGACGGAGGAAGCGCCCCAGACACGAAAGAATTGTTGGCTGAAGTATCAGACTGTAAATTCTAATTGTTATTGTTAAGAGTAATATACCTGTGTTGAAAAAGGGTACTGTTTTCAAGAGTAACAATGGGTAACGAGTCATCTAAGCCCAAGAAGGTGAAAGAGGGTGAGACGCCCCTGGAATATATGGTGCGGAATTTTGGGGTGTTATACACAACGCATGACTATGGTGTAGAATTGACAAAGGAGAAGCTGAGATTAATGTGTACAATTGTATGGCCAATGTTAGTCCCAGAATGGCCAGAGCAGGGGTCGATGGACCCAGAGCTAGTGCACAAGGTGCATTCTCAAGTCACCGAGCAATACGGACATCCTGAACAGTACCCGTATATAGATATATGGAGATATTGTATAAAAGATAAGAGCCATTTTATAATGGTAGCGGGGAAAAATAAGAAGCAAGTACCCCCAAATTGTGAGAAGGGAGAGAGAGCGGTGTTGGTGGAACAGCCGGAAGAGAGTGATGTTCTGCCCCCACCTTATCCATCGTGTTATGGGGCAGCTAGGGAAGCTTTGAGTGCCGCGGTTGCGCGGGCGGAGAGGGGGGAACGGGCAGCTGCTGTGCCTCGGTCAGCTCCCTCAGCTCCGTCTCGTGGGACTGCGGAGGAGGAGCAGGGTGCAGCGGGTGGAGGGGACAGAGAGGCTCCACCAGAGAAGATTGAGATGCCCGATGGGAGCATATATAAATTAGTATCCCATGGGGATGGTGATAGTGAAAAGGAAGATGAGAGACAGGGAGTTACCACACGCGCAGCGAATAATATACATAAACCCTGGGATCTATACCAACACAATCCCTACCAGAGCGCTATGCAGATGCCCTTGCGGGAGGTGCCAGGCCCTCCACTGGCGGATGGGAATCCGGGGCCAGTGCAATACACATACGTCCCATTCACGACAACAGATCTTTTTAACTGGAAAGCACACACACCACTGTATTCCACAAATCCCGCAGCAGTGGCCAGTATGATAGAGTCAGTTATGCTTACACATAACCCCACATGGGCAGATTGTCAGCAATTAATGTTGACAATGTTTACCACAGAAGAGAGAGCCCGAATAAATAGTAGCGCGCAAAAGATTTTACTCGTCCAGGCTGTAGCAGATGCTAAGCCCCAGCCAGAAGCATGGGCAGAGGAACATTACCCCAAAACAGATCCTAAATGGCCGTACAACACACTTGAAGGAATTGCTCATCTGCAGACATACAGAACAGCGGTAATAATGGGTGTTAAAGCGGGAGGTCAAGCTTCTAACGGCCAGGTAACGAACGGCAGGTATGAGAGAAATGAGGATGCCGGAGCAGGGTTTGTGGGACTGGCGGGAACGTCATTTGAAGGGCAGGATGCATATTGACAAGGACCTGGGCCCATCCCGCTCGGTAACCACGAGCCCACGGTCACTATGAGAGTGTGAAATAAAGATGAAATTTTTATGGTTGATACCGGTGCCGAATATTCTGTTGTAACAAAGCAAATTGCTCCCCCAGCAGGAAATGAGGTTGATATTATGGGAGCAATGGGAGTGTCTGCTAAATATCCTTTTCTTGCTTCTAGAAAATGTAGTGTGGGTGGGCATAATGTTGAACATGAATTTTTGTATATGCCCGAATGTCCCATCCAGCTCCTGGGGCGGGATATCCTTTGCAAATTGCAAGCCCAAATTACGTTCCTTCCCGGGGGACACGCTCAATTAGACCTGCCTGAGAGTGGCAGCTCTGCTCAGCAGCATAATCCAGCCAGCCAGCACCACCCCCAGTCTGTGAAAATCGCAGTTATTATGCCAAGGGAGGAAGAATGGCGCACGGCACCTACTCCGCCTGCCGCGCCAGACCCGTATGCACTACTCCTTGAAATTCCTGGGGTATGGGCGGAGGAAAACCCGCCCGGACTTGCCATAAACATAGCCCCGGTATACGTGGAATTAAAGCCCGGTGCAACACCTGTGGCCCTAAGACAATATCATATCCCACAGAAAGCCAAGCAAAATATACAGATACATTTACAGAGACTCAAAGATCACGGCATATTGAAATTCTGCGTGTCACCGTGGAACACACCCCTACTGCCAGTACTGAAAGAGGGCACACAAGAGTACCGCCCTGTCCATTTACGGGCTGTCAACGAGGCCACAGTAACTCTACACCCTGTGGTTCCTAATCCATATAATTTGCTGGCATTAATTCCCGGAGATACAAAATATTACACAGTGCTTGATTTAAAAGACGCTTTCTTTTGCATTCGTCTGGCTCCAGCAAGCCAGCCCATTTTTGCATTCCAGTGGGAAGAGTCCACCACGGGGGCGCGCCATCAAATGACGTGGACGCGCCTCCCTCAAGGTTTCAAAAACTCGCCCACGATTTTCGGTTGCGCGCTCAGCCAAGATCTCGCCTTCAACGCTCAGCCAAAGTTGTATTACTCCAATATGTTGATGATTTATTATTGGCTTCCCCCACAGAAAAAGACTGTTTATCTGCCACAAAAGCCCTGCTGTATCTGCTGTGCCAAGCAGGTTACAGAGTTTCTAAAAAGAAAGCACAAATATGCAGACAAAGTGTAAAATACCTGGGATTCCAGTTAACAGGTACCAAACGTGCATTGGGGGCAGAAAGAAAAGAAGCAGTGTGACGTATTCCCCAACCAAAGACCAGAAGACAAGTCCGTGAGTTCCTGGGAGCTGCAGGCTTCTGCCGCCTGTGGATCCCCAACTTCGCAGATATTGCCAAGCCCCTTCATCAAGCCACCAAGGGGGGAGAACAAGACCCCTTCCACTGGAAAGAAGAGCAAGAAGCAGCTTTCCTGAAATTAAAAACCCTGCTAATGGAGGCTCCTGCACTGGGCCTGCCAGATCATAGCAAGCCCTTCCAGCTGTTCGTGCATGAACATAACCAAACAGCAACAGGAGTATTGGTCCAGAGCTTCGGCTCTTGGCTGAGGCCTGTGGCCTAACTCTCCAAGCAACTCGATCCTGTGGCCTGCGGCCTACCCCCATGCCTGAAAGCAGTGGCAGCCACCGCAATGCTAATAGCAGAAGCAGACAAGCTGACCCTTGGACAAGTTCTTCATGTCAAGGTGCCCCACGCTGTCAAGGCCCTGCTGGATGTGAAAGGAGGCTACTGGTTCAGTAACAGCCGGATGACGAAGTACCAAGCCATGATGTGTGAAAACCCACGGGTTCATTTGGACCTCATCGCTACCTTAAACCCTGCTACTTTACTGCCTGACTGTGAAGAGGATCCAGATCATGAATGCCTCCAAGTCATGGAGGAAGTGTTCAGTAGCAGACCAGATTTGAAAGATGTACCTCTAGACAAATACGATCTATAGCTATTCTCCGATGGTACCAGTTACATGGATGATGGGAAGAAAGTCTCCGGCTATGCAGTAGTCTCAACAGAAGAAATTATTGAAGCAAAGCCACTGCCAGGCCACACTTCTGCACAGTTGGCTGAAATAACGGCCCTAACCAGGGCTCTGGAAATCTCGGAAGGCAGAAGAGTAAATATCTACACTGATTCCAAATATGCCTTCATGACAGTCCATGCACATGGTGCACTCTACAAAGAAAGAGGCCTACTCACGTCCTCAGGACAACAAATCAAGTATGCAGCTGAAATCGCGGCCCTCCTGGAAGCTGTATGGAAACCAAGTGCTGTCAGCATCATGCACTGTCGTGGCCACCAAAAGGGCCATGATGAAATTCCAAAAGGCAACAGACGCGCAGACCAGGCCGCAAAAGCAGCTGCAAAACCACCACCAACAATTGAGCAAGTCAAGGTCCTACTCTGCAAGCAAGAACCTCAACCTCCCATGCCAAATTACGAGTTCTATATGAATTGGAGAAAATTTTAACCCAAAGGCGAATTTATTGAAATAATATTGCACAAATGGCAAGATGATTATGAACTGTTAGAACTCAATCATGATTATATTCAATGGCTTTTCCCAACTCAGACACAAGGCCGAAATTTCTACTCCACTCCTCTGAATCCACAAGAGACACGCCTGATGATTGACACCTCAGAAGTCCAGCAAAGACTACGTAGAGCTTACAAAATGATGCTGAAATTCTTTGGCGTAAAAATAATGGGGGAGTGTGAAGAAGACAAAGAAATAACTGAAGTTGAACGAGCAGAAAATTTTGCTTCACGTTTTGAAAATTTGACAATTAATCCTCACAATAATCTACGAATCACACGAATACTGCACAGTCTGGGAGAATTGGGAGCAGAAGAATACCAAGCCCCGTTGGTGAGGTTCTTCCTCAAGGAGATCCTTATCAAGAACAGACTGCCAAGAATGAAGAAAAGTGCAATGAACTTTTTCATACCAGCAGTAAGAGATTCACAAGACAGACAAGATCTGCTGTTCTTCGCATGGTGATACTATTTCCTGAAAGAAGAATTCGTCTGGGGAAGTTATGAAGAATTGGCACAATACAAGGCAAAACCAGTGGTGGCTGCACTCCTACCGGCGCCACTGAGTGAATGGACACCTGTGTACTCAGAGAAAGAAAAGAAATGGCTGACAGAAGAGCCAGGAGGATATGGAGAAGATGGATGGTTCCAGTTGAAGAATGGACAAATAGTCCTACCAGCAACTTTGGCTCCTGAAATCGTAAGAGCACTACACGCAAGTACCCATGGAGGAAGAGAAATGATGGAGCAGCAGTTGGAGCCACATTTCTATGTACCAGGATTGTCAGTAATCTGCAGAGCAATAGCCCAGCAGTGTGTAACATGTGCCAAAAACAACCCAAGAACAGGCCCATCTCAACCTCCAGGGAAACAGCCAATCGGGCTATCCCCAATGGCATCATTACAAATAGACTTCACAGTGTTGCCACCCTGCAAAGGATACAAATATTTACTGGTGATGGTGTGCACTTTGACAGGATGGGTGGAAGCTTTTCCAACAAGAACTGAAAAGACCACAGAGGTGGTAAAGAGTCTGATGAAAGAAATAATACCACGTTATGGACTTCCTCTTGAAATAGGGTCGGACAATGGCCCTGCATTTATACAGAACTGTCTACAGCAACTTGCCCGGCTACTGGGTATTACCTGGAAGCTACATACTGCCTACAGGCCCCAAAGCTCGGGAAAAGTCGAGAGAATGAACCGCACCCTAAAGACTTTGATGTCCAAACTGTGCCAAGAGACGTCACTGGGCTGGTTGGACTTGCTGCCGATAGTCCTTTTGCACATTAGGTGCAGACCAACCCCCAATTGAAGCTAAGTCCGTACGAACTTATGTTTGGACGGCCAACCCCTTTGATTAATGGACTAAGGGGGGACCTTCAGGCATTGGGAGAAAATAAATTAACTGAACAGGTTGTAATGCTGGGTAAATCAATGCAGAAATTGAATACTTGGGTGGGGGATAATATACCTCACTTTCTATATCCTTCACTGCATAAGTATTGTCCGGGTGACACAGTATGGGTAAAAGAGTGGAAAAATTATCCACTGGGTCCAAAATGGAGAGGTCCTTACATTGTTCTGTTATCAACCCCTACAGCAGTAAAAGGTTGCCGAAGTGGTTCCGTGGATACATCACTCCAGAGTGAAAGCAGCTGCAGCCAGTCCTGAACCAGCATGGAAGGTCGTTACCAACGAGACCAACCCGCTGAGGCTGAAGCTGACAAAGACCACAATAGCCACGAGCACCTAAATGATCCTAACACAGATAATTCAGAGGATCAACAAGTGGGTGTTTTGATGGGCACAGGTCCTGACCACCCGCCAACGGGGGATACCCACAGGGTGCTTTTTAGGGGCCCGGCCCCCACCCTTGATCATCCAGAAATGTTCTTTACTTTTGAAATTCCGGTGGGGAGGGATTGGGTTTATGTGACTGTGAAAAGAATTGCCCAAGGAATTCTGACATTCGGGGCATTTGTGGTGCTGATTTTGTATCTTGCTAATTTGATTTATGGACTCTCGCGTGGAGCATGCCCCAATTGTACAGGTGTCGCTGGGAAAGTGGATATTTCCCATATCTGGAATGGTACACACCCAGTGATGGAGAACCGTACCATGTGGAGACAAAAACGAGAAGTGACATCTGAGATTTTGCCAAGAGGACATTTACTTGTGCAATTCAAATATGACTATGCCAAAAAGTCTGGACAAAAGACAGGTTGGGTGTGCAGCAGGATGCACCCAGAGACAAACCATATCCCATTTGCTTCCGTTCCAATGAATCTGAGTGTGTTTGCATCAGGGAATATCACAATACACCCTTTTAGGCCACCTATGCAACGACCAGAAGGATAGGAGTCCGGATATCCTATAATAGGGTACATATATCCCCCAGAGTGGTGTTTCCAAATAGGACCAGATAGGGACACACATAAAAAGGAAGGGTGTTATTCAAGTAAATTTAATTGGACATCATACATATACACAATTGACACAAAGGAACAGTCAAATTTTCTATGCATACAGTGCAGAAAACTCACAAGTGAACAAGAAGGAGTGATTACGAGAGAGTCTGATGGGAAGCAGAGTGTACTAGAAACGACGAGACGGATGAGGCGAATGATGGTAGAGTTAGCAAAGGGAACATTACATCTATCACCATTCATGCTAGAGGAGGGATACCAGGTGTGTTGTGGGAGAGTGTGTTACACATGGGTTCCACCAACAATAACGGGAATGTGTTACTTGGCCAAGTTGGTCCCAATCCAGAGACTAAGGGGAGAGGACACAAACACACAGAACTTCACCCTAGGTACCCACTGGTGTTTGAAAGAACGAGAAGAGAGATGTTTGCCAAGATAGATCGAATATGGTCATGGTTGCCAGCATGGACTGGATGGGGACGAGAGATGATGAAAAGATTGAATAGCTATGTCAACTTGATGGATGAAATTCTGAATAGAACCAGTATGGATATCCAGCTGCTGAATCTGGAAGTGCGTGAGCTACGAAAGGTACAGATGATACATGACATGGCAATTGAGCAAATTAGTGCGGCTCTGAATGGATTGTGTGAAATGACTATGCATTATGAATGTTGTACCTTCATTAAAAACACCTCACATGAAGTCCCGGACTATTACCAGGTAATTCAAGATCACCAGGAGAAAGTAGCACAGTTGCAAGGTGCAGCAAGGAGAATTGCTGCCGAAGGCTGGAATCCACTCTGTGGGTTTGGAGCAATCGGAGAATGGTTTGGATCCATCTTGAGATTTATTTCACAGATTGGATCCATGATACTCATGCTAGTGATGATCTTGATTGTAGGGATACTGATATACCGCATAGGGCTATGTTTATGGCCACTGTGCAAAACAGCACTGACACCCACACGAACACAAAAGATACCACTGATAATTCCACAGGATATGTTTCCGACGAAGAAGGGTCCCCTAAGGTATGAAGGATTTCAGAATAGCGGAGTGTGATGGCTACAAGCATCAGGAAAAGAACCTGAGGCTTGAGCCAAGGGGGGAATGAAGTGGAATCAGGCTGAAAGATGGTCGCTACTATGAGCCAGGCAGCCATCTTGTTCAGAATATTGGTTCACAAGTAAATAACCACTCAATGTTCTCGAACCCAGGACATACTTGAAAACGAGAGAAATCTCAATGTATCCTTCCTGGTAAAATCCTTTATAAATAAATAAATAAATAGAATAGATTTTATTAGATGTGAAAAACGAAGCTTACATAGAATTTAAGGAATGTGTGGTAGATTAGGAAACTAGCAATAAAACGAGGCAGAATCCGGCCAGTTCTTGGCACGGAGAGACAGGAAGATGAATGAATGGGGCAAGGTCATGGAGACTTGCAGAGAAACAAAGAGATCGTAGAGAACAGACCAGGCCCCAAGTTATCTCAAATAAACACAGCCGGTAGGGAGGAGGGCACAGCCCAGAGAAAGCACAAGCAGCAAATCACGGACTGTCAAACTAACATGAAGTGTATCAATTTATTGTTAAAATGTGGAATTTCTTTGTACTAACGATGGGAGGTATTAACCCACGTGGGGTGGAATAAAGTGTCATCGGGAGGTGGGCTAATTGGGATGTACCTAATTACGTATTTTTGGGTATAAGACCCCTTGTAAGGGGGGGAGTTGGGGCTCACTCTTTGCGATTCAATCCTGTGTGAGCACTTGTGTGACGACACAATAAAGTTTGCCTTTCCTGAAGAGACTCGTGTTCAGACAATCCTTGCTTGTGTCCGGTCCGGCGCCGTATTGAAAGTGAACCTGATTGACTCCGGTAACAGCGGTATTAGGATCGGTATCGGCACCGATACTAGTGTCAGTGAATTCCTATTAAAAAAACTTTTTGTACTTTGTAAAAGATTTTTTATAATTTTTTTTAGAGGACCTTTTTTTTTTTATTTAAACACATTTTTGCTGATTTTTCTCTCCCTTTAGGAAAATAACTTTTCAGTTCAGTGGAATTCGCCAATGCCAATTTGGTGCAATTTTTAACAGTTTTCAACGACGTCCTAGAACTGCTTCGGCAACTCCATTTTCAGCAAAATACGGTGAACATTCAATAAATAGTGAATTCACTGAATTTTTGCCAAAATGGAGTCAAAGTGAGCCGAAATGGGCCATAAAGTGAAGCACCGGAACTGCCATCAATTTCGCTGCTTTGTGAATAGACCTCTGTTTTTGAAGATGATCCACCCAGATGTCCAGTGTCCTCAGCTCCCACGCCCTCAGCTCCTGCAAGCTCAGCTCCTGTAAACTCAGCTCCTGCAAGCTCAGCTCCTGCAAGCTCAGCTCCTGCAAGCTCAGCTCCCGCGCCCTCAGCTCCCGCAAACTCAGCTCCCGCAAACTCAGCTCCCGCAAACTCAGCTCCTGTAAGCTCAGCTCCTGCGCCCTCAGCTCCTGTAAGCTCAGCTCCTGCACCCTCAGCTCCTGCGCCCTCAGCTCCTGTAAGCTCAGCTCCCGCGCCCTCAACTCCTGTAAACTCAGCTCCCGCGCCCTCAACTCCTGTAAAATCAGCTCCCGCGCCCTCAGCTCCTGTAAACTCAGCTCCCGCGCCCTCAGCTCCTGTAAGCTCAGCTCCCGCGCAACTCAATGGTAAGATCAGCTCCTGCGCCCTCAGCTCCTGTAAACTCAGCTCCTGTAAACTCAGCTCCTGTAAGCTCAGCTCCTGTAAGCTCAGCTCCTGTAAGCTCAGCTCCTGCGCCCTCAGCTCCTGTAAGCTCAGCTCCTGCGCCCTCAGCTCCTGTAAGCTCAGCTCCTGCGCCCTCAGCTCCTGTAAGCTCAGCTCCTGCGCCCTCAGCTCCTGTAAACTCAGCTCCTGTAAGCTCAGCTCACATCATCACCGTTTCATTCCCAGGAAAAAAAAAGGAAACCACCAGGAAAGCTTGTGTCACCCGGCCGGCATTACCTTACTTTCCATGATTAAGAAGGCAAGTGATTAATAGTTCAGGAGTGACTTTTTAAAGTGCTCTGGAGGGAAATCAGTAAAGCGCTGAGCGCAGTCATTGTATTTCTGAGCCTCCTTTTCATGATGTCATAAAATGATGCGCTAACCACAACGTTCCTGCTATTTCTCCTTTTGGTACATTTGTTTTTGCGAGTCACTTAAAGGGACACTACAGGGTTAAAACAGGAGACAAAGGAAACAGAGGGGTTAAACATTAACCTTGCCTGGCCCCCTCCACATTCTCATTTTAACCCTTTAGTTTCCTGTAGAAACGTCCTTGAATCCAGTGCTGGTCTCCCTCTGATCTCTGCAGGATGTGATGTGCTTCTTGTTTAGCAGGTCATGTGACTGCAGGGGTCTGGGCACTCCAACCAATCCAGTGGCAGTCAGTGTAGGGAGGCTTTGATCCCATTGGATGGGGCTGAAATACTCCAAATCCAGAGGCACGTTCAGTTGCTCAGCTGCTGCAAGTGCTAAGTTAGCACTTGCAGCCAAGTCGAGAGGTGCTGTGCGGATTAGCTGAGTGTGACGTGGGAAAGATGGCCGCCTCCACGCAGCAAATAATCCAATAAGGAAATGTTCAGTTTGCAGGTTTGGTGGATTAAAACAGCAAATATTTATTGGCACATGTAAACATAAACACTAAAGTGCTAATAAAATGGACAAAAGTGGATTTTGCAGAAACAGCCCCTTTCATTAATCAATCCTCTGCCCTTTCACTTACATAGTCACAGCCAAAGCGTTCAGTGAGCCGGCTGCAGCAAACTGAACTGTTGCAATGGAACAATTCAGCAGCTGCTGAAGAACTGAACGCGCCTCAGTTAACCTGAGCTGAGGGCTTCCTGAGCTGAGAGTGTGAGCGGGGCTAAGCCCCTGCATCTAGATGGTTGAATCAGCCCTCTGTAGACCCCTAAGAGGAGGGAAAGGGAGCTCACAGCAGCGTGACCACTCGGATTCGGATATGACTGAGCAGCGCGACACAGGCGGTCTCAGGCTCTGCCTATGCACACAGATGTCTTGCCCCAAATGAACATGTCCCGCCTCCACATGATACTTAGCTCGACCAGCAGGGTCTATTCTGCTTCCCTAAGCAAAGCTGTGAGGCATGGATGCTTTAGACTAGCTACGTCTGTATTTGACCAGTACTCACACGATGAAGTTCAGCAGATAGCTTCAACTCAGCAAAACTGACACGTAGAAAGATGAATCCAGTTGAAGAGTTTAATGATCAGACTGACAATCTTGAATAGTGTACAGCAATGCAGGTAAAAAAACATTAGATTTGTCCAGCAGTGATCACAGAATGGCTGCTATGTGACCAGGAAGTTACTAACAACAAGACACAGAGGGGAGGAACTAACTGGATGCAGAAAGCTAAGGAAACCCTGCAGGGACAAAATAGCTAGGAAATCAATAGCATGTAGGCAGCAAAGACAGACTCAACACAAAACAGAAAAAATATACAATAAATCCTAATCATGAGGCATGACAGGGTCCAAGGACTCCAACACGACTCCCTTAGCTCAGACCCTGCAAGGAGCACCTCCTCCACCTGCCGCAGAGACCACAAGAGAACCAGAGAGAACAGAGCCCTGATATATATATATAAATCTGGAAGGGGATCAAACAAAGTGTGTGTATTGTGTAGGTTCAGTGTTTGTGTATCTGGGAAGGGGTCAGAGTGAATTAAGTGAGTGTCTTTTTAGGGGCTCCTCCATATATTCAGGGTGTGCAGGTGTGTTTTTAGGGGTTCCTCTATATATTCTGGGTGTGCGGGTGTGTTTTTAGGGGTTCCTCCATATATTCAGGGTGTGATTTTAGGGGCTCCTCCATATATTCAAGGTGTGCGGGTGTGTTTTTAGGGGCTCCTCCATATATTCAGGGTGTGTGGGTGTGATTTTAGGGGTTCCTCCATATATTCAAGGTGTGCGGGTGTGTTTTTAGGGGTTCCTCCATATATTCAGGGTGTGCAGGTGTGTTTTTAGGGGTTCCTCTATATATTCTGGGTGTGCGGGTGTGTTTTTAGGGGTTCCTCCATATATTCAGGGTGTGTGGGTGTGATTTTAGGGGCTCCTTCATATATTCAGGGTGTGTGGGTGTGTTTTTAGGGGTTCCTCCATATATTCAAGGTGTGCGGGTGTGGTTTTAGGGGCTCCTCCATATATTCAGGGTGTGCGGGTGTGTTTTTAGGGGTTCCTCCATATATTCAGGGTGTGTGGGTGTGTTTTTAGGGGCTCCTCCATATATTCAGGGTGTGGGGGTGTCTTTTTAGGGGCTCCTTCATATATTCAGGGTGTGCGGGTGTCTTTTTAGGGGCTCCTCCATATATTCAGGTGTGCGGGTGTCTTTTTAGGGGCTCCTCCATATATTCAGGGTGTGTGTTTTTAGGGGCTCCTCCATATATTCAGGGTGTGCGGGTGTCTTTTTAGGGGCTCCTCCATATATTCAGGATGTGCGGGTGTCTTTTTAGGGGCTCCTCCATATATTCAGGATGTGCGGGTGTCTTTTTAGGGGCTCCTCCATATGTTCAGGGTGTTCGGGTGTCTTTTTAGGGGCTCCTCCATATATTCAGGGTGTGTGGGTGTCTTTTTAGGGGCTCCTCCATATATTCAGGGTGTGCGGGTGTCTTTTTAGGGGCTCCTCCATATATTCAGGGTGTGGGGGGGTCTTTTTAGGGGCTCACACAATGAATTCTTGGTTCCATGATAATCTGCTTTTATTTCCTCTTTATTCCATGAAATGAGAGGAAGAATAAGGACATGACGCTCCGCCGTGTTCTCGTGGAGGGGCCGCGGCGCTTTGTACCCGCTCATATTTACGTTTCGGAGCTGATGTCATTATTGATCGTGATCTCTCGGCTGTTCAGGGATTTCGGTTCCAGAAAGAAAAAAACATAAGACATCTTGATTTCTATGTCATCTCAGTGAACTTTCCCTGAAAGCGGCTCCAGAATATGATTGCATAAGGTGAATCGATTCGGTCTGCGCGAGGAGCTGCTGCAGATCGATGTAAGATCACGTGAATCGAGACGGTGAGATCATCTTCTAAATGGATACAATGTTATGTCTGCATTAAGGCCTGATAGCGGCGCTGGAATCTCACATGGATTTACGTCAGGGGGTCGGATTACCTAACGGCACATCTTTAGTCACCGCGGCTTCGAGGGGTAATGACTGGTGGCCCGTCCGGAGCCCTTTATTATCATGGACATTACAGCGTTTTGGATTCTGCCCGGCAGCTGATTTCATTTGATTTTTCCGGTCGATAAACAGATAGAAGCCCCAGACCCTCGTATTAAAGGCTTCCACATCCAGTGACTCTTCGGTTTGCCTCGTCTCAATATTTTGGACTCCCGTTGCCTCCACAGTCACTTTGGAAAGAACGTCCATAGAAAGAGATCAACTTCAGCAGACCTGGACTGGCCATGCGGAAACCAGGCAAATGCTGGAGGACACGGGGTCGGCACAGAGGCCAAAAATAACAACCAGGCCATGTGAGGGCAATGCTGGACAAAGCCGCTGCTGTACCCCCCCCCCCAAGGTGAAATATGGCTGAGGCTGTAGGAGTCAGAACTCAAATAACCCCGGCCAAGAGCAGACCCTGTAACCCCGGCCAAGAGCAGACCCTGTAACCCCGGCCAAGAGCAGACCCTGTAACCCCGGCCAAGAGCAGACCCTGTAACCCCGGCCAAGACCAGACCCTGTAACCCCGGCCAAGAACAGACCCTGTAACCCCGGCCAAGAACAGACCCTGTAACCCCGGCCAAGAACAGACCCTGTAACCCCGGCCAAGACCAGACCCTGTAACCCCGGCCAAGAACAGACCCTGTAACCCCGGCCAAGACCAGACCCTGTAACCCCAGACCCTGTAACCCGGGCCAAGACCAGACCCTGTAACCCCGGCCAAGAACGAGACCCTGTGACCCGGCCACAGGCCAAGAACAGACCCTGTGCCTGTGACCGCCAAGAGCAGACCCTGTGACCCCGGCCAAGAGCAGACCCTGTGACCCCGGCCAGAACAGACCCTGTAACCCCGGCCAAGAACAGACCCTGTAACCCCGGCCAAGAACAGACCCTGTAACCCCGGCCAAGAACAGACCCTGTACCCCGGCCAAGAACAGACCCTGTGACCCCGGCCAAGAACAGACCTGGACCCCGGCCAAGACAGACCCTGTAACCCGGCCAAGAACAGACCCTGTAACCCGGCCAAGACCAGACCCTGTAACCCAGACCCTGTAACCCCGGCCAAGACCAGACCCTGTAACCCCGGCCAAGACCAGACCCTGTAACCCCGGCCAAGAACAGACCCTGTAACCGGCCAAGAACAGACCCTGTAACCCCGGCCAAGAACAGACCCTGTGACCCCGGCAAGAACAGACCCTGTAACCCCGGCCAGAACAGACCCTGTGACCCCGGCCAAGAACAGACCCTGTGACCCCGCAAGACCAGACCTGTAACCCGGCCAAGAACAGACCCTGTAACCCCGCCAAGACCAGACCCTGTAACCCAGACCCTGTAACCCGGCCAAGACCAGACCCTGTAACCCCGGCAAGACCAGACCCTGTAACCCAGACCCTGTAACCCGGCCAAGACGACCCTGTAACCCGGGCCAAGACCAGACCCTGTAACCCGGGCCAAGACCAGACCCTGTAACCCGGGCCAAGACCAGACCCTGTAACCCGGGCCAAGACCAGACCCTGTAACCCGGGCCAAGACCAGACCCTGTAACCCGGGCCAAGACCAGACCCTGTAACCCGGGCCAAGACCAGACCCTGTAACCCCGGCCAAGACCAGACCCTGTAACCCCGGCCAAGACCAGACCCTGTAACCCCGGCCAAGACCAGACCCTGTAACCCGGGCAAAGACCAGACCCTGTAACCCCGGCCAAGACCAGACCCTATAACCCCGGCCAAGACCAGACCTTGTAATGGGGGGGGGAGGTCTGCAATACATCACCTGCAGTTACTGGGGGAGCAGAGGTATGAGCGGCCTGTAATGGGGGAGCAGAGGTATGAGCGGCCTGTAATGGGGAGCAGAGGTATGAGCGGCCTGTAATGGGGGAGCAGAGGTATGAGCGGCCTGTAATGGGGGAGCAGAGGTATGAGCGGCCTGTAATGGGGGAGCAGAGGTATGAGCGGCCTGTAATGGGGGAGCAGAGGTATGAGCGGCCTGTAATGGGGGAGCAGAGGTATGAGCGGCCTGTAATGGGGAGCAGAGGTATGAGCGCCTGTAATGGGGAGCAGAGGTATGAGCGGCCTGTAATGGGGGAGCAGAGGTATGAGCGGCCTGTAATGGGGGAGCAGAGGTATGAGCGGCCTGTAATGGGGGAGCAGAGGTATGAGCGGCCTGTAATGGGGGAGCAGAGGTATGAGCGGCCTGTAATGGGGAGCAGAGGTATGAGCGGCCTGTAATGGGGGAGCAGAGGTATGAGCGGGCTGTAATGGGGGAGCAGAGGTATGAGCGGCCTGTAATGGGGGAGCAGAGGTATGAGCGGCCTGTAATGGGGGAGCAGAGGTATGAGCGGCCTGTAATGGGGAGCAGAGGTATGAGCGGCCTGTAATGGGGGAGCAGAGGTATGAGCGGCCTGTAATGGGGGAGCAGAGGTATGAGCGCCAGTAATGGGGGAGCAGAGGTATGAGCGGCCTGTAATGGGGGAGCAGAGGTATGAGCGGCCTGTAATGGGGGAGCAGAGGTATGAGCGGCCTGTAATGGGGGAGCAGAGGTATGAGCGGCCTGTAATGGGGAGCAGAGGTATGAGCGGCCTGTAATGGGGAGCAGAGGTATGAGCGGCCTGTAATGGGGGAGCAGAGGTATGAGCGGCCTGTAATGGGGGAGCAGAGGTATGAGCGGCCAGTAATGGGGGAGCAGAGGTATGAGCGGCCTGTAATGGGGGAGCAGAGGTATGAGCGGCCTGTAATGGGGAGCAGAGGTATGAGCGGCCTGCAATGGGGAGCAGAGGTAATGAGTGGCCTGTAATGGGGGAGCAGAGGTATGAGCGGCCTGTAATGGGGGAGAGAGGTATGAGCGGCCTGTAATGGGGGAGCAAGGTATGAGCGGCCTGTAATGGGGGAGCAGAGGTATGAGCGGCCTGTAATGGGGGAGCAGAGGTATGAGCGGCTGTAATGGGGGAGCAAGGTATGAGCGGCCTGTAATGGGGGAGCAGAGGTATGAGCGGCCTGCAATGGGGGAGCAGAGGTATGAGCGGCCTGTAATGGGGGAGCAGAGGTATGAGCGGCCTGTAATGGGGGAGCAGAGGTATGAGCGGCCTGTAATGGGGGAGCAGAGGTATGAGCGGCCTGTAATGGGGGAGCAGAGGTATGAGCGGCCTGTAATCATCACGTGACAGTGTATTGGGTTATTTTGTATCAGTGAACGGGTCCCTGTGTAGCAACAAATGATGCTGAGATGTGCATCTCGCTGCTCGCAGCCAATCCCCTCGCCTCCTCCCTCCTCCTCCCATTAAGCTGCCGCTCGCTCCGTCTTCTGTTGAGGTGAAAAAAAAAATCTATTTTGGGAGGCGGCATGTCTGAATTGTGTGACTTTATCACGAGTTGTATGATGTCGTATGAGGTTGTATGATGTCGTATGATGTGGCCAGTGTGTCTTATTCTCCCATTAAACGTGACGTGTTACTGAATATCTGGGCCTCGAATGATCCTGACACGTGATGGTCCTGGCGTCTTAGCAGGACGTCACAGCACACGCAGCGGGGCCTGATTTTTAAATTACCTTTCTGAATATTTTCCAATTCCCGGACTGTCCCCTCTCAGAAAAGACATGACATGAGGGGAGGGGGGGCAGCGGGTACATAGAGGGGTGCATAAAATGTAGTGTATGTTCAGTTACAATGTAACCGATGTGCTACACATACAGCTCGTTACTCGTGCACCTGGAAGTCTGGAGATCAGGCCGGTGATATACCCAGATGAAGTTCTCCTCTGCCGTCCAAGTGAAGCTAAATAATTCATGGTTTTGGCTTCTTGGGCGGCTTCGCAGAATAAAGCCTCTGCGCCTCTTATTGTCTTTCCATCTGCGAAGCCTGAGCGGCCGAGTGAGGCCTGGAACAGAATTACTAATTCATGTGTACGCGGCGTTATTTCTTCCCTTTAGACACGCGCCCTTCATTTCCTCCAACTCATCGTGGGGCCAGAACAATGGACTCCGGCATTAAAGCCAGAGAGGCAAAAACATGGCGCATCCTCAACAAGCGTCACCAAATCTCATGTCCGTAATCTGAGGGACAGGCGGATGGACGGACAGACAAATGCATAGATTAACAGACAAAGAGTGAGAGAATTAACTAGGCAGGGAGCAACGCGGAAGGGAAACCCAAAAGGACACCCAAATAACAGGACAATTCTCACCAAATCTGCTCTGTTCCGTTTTGCAGGTCACCAAGTGCTTTGTGCCGTGAATAAGGGTGTGCGGGGTCACCGTGCGAGACATTTATTACTCAGTCGGGGTCACCGTGCGATACATTTATTATTCAGTCGGGGTCACCGTGCGATCCATTTATTATTCAGTCGGGGTCACCGTGCGATCCATTTATTATTGAGTCGGGGTCACCGTGCGATCCATTTATTATTGAGTCGGGGTCACCGTGCGATCCATTTATTATTCAGTCGGGGTCACCGTGCGATACATTTATTATTGAGTCGGGGTCACCGTGCGATACATTTATTATTCAGTCGGGGTCACCGTGTGATACATTTATTATTCGGTCGGGGTCACCGTGCGATCCATTTATTATTCAGTCGGGGTCACCGTGCGATCCATTTATTATTCAGTCGGGGTCACCGTGCGATACATTTATTATTGAGTCGGGGTCACCGTGCGATCCATTTATTATTGAGTCGGGGTCACCGTGCGATCCATTATTATTATTCAGTCGGGGTCACCGTGCGATACATTTATTATTATTCAGTCGGGGTCACCGTGCGATACATTTATTATTCAGTCGGGGTCACCGTGCGATACATTTATTATTGAGTCGGGGTCACCGTGCGATCCATTTATTATTATTCAGTCGGGTCACCGTGCGATACATTTATTATTATTCAGTCGGGGTCACCGTGCGATACATTTATTATTATTCAGTCGGGGTCACCGTGCGATACATTTATTATTGAGTCGGGGTCACCGTGCGATACATTTATTATTATTCAGTCGGGGTCACCGTGCGATACATTTATTATTATTATCAGTGGGGTCACCGTGCGATACATTTATTATTGAGGTCGGGGTCACCGTGCGATACATTTATTATTCAGTCGGGGTCACCGTGCGATCCATTTATTATTGAGTCGGGGTCACCGTGCGATACATTTATTATTGAGTCGGGGTCACCGTGCGATACATTTATTATTGAGTCGGGGTCACCGTGCGATACATTTATTATTGAGTCGGGGTCACCGTGCGATCCATTTATTATTGAGTCGGGGTCACCGTGCGATCCATTTATTATTGAGTCGGGGTCACCGTGCGATCCATTTATTATTATTCAGTCGGGGTCACCGTGCGATCCATTTATTATTGAGTCGGGGTCACCGTGCGATCCATTTATTATTATTCAGTCGGGGTCACCGTGCGATACATTTATTATTATTCAGTCGGGGTCACCGTGCGATACATTTATTATTCAGTCGGGGTCACCGTGCGATACATTTATTATTGAGTCGGGGTCACCGTGCGATCCATTTATTATTATTCAGTCGGGGTCACCGTGCGATACATTTATTATTATTCAGTCGGGGTCACCGTGCGATACATTTATTATTATTCAGTCGGGGTCACCGTGCGATACATTTAATTATTATTCAGTCGGGGTCACCGTGCGATACATTTATTATTGAGTCGGGGTCACCGTGCGATACATTATTATTATTCAGTCGGGGTCACCGTGCGATACATTTATTATTATTCAGTCGGGGTCACCGTGCGATACATTTATTATTGAGTCGGGGTCACCGTGCGATACATTTATTATTCAGTCGGGGTCACCATGCGATCCATTTATTATTGAGTCGGGGTCACCGTGCGATACATTTATTATTCAGTCGGGGTCACCGTGCGATACATTTATTATTCAGTCGGGGTCACCGTGCGATCCATTTATTATTATTCAGTCGGGGTCACCGTGCGATACATTTATTATTGAGTCGGGGTCACCGTGCGATACATTTATTATTCAGTCGGGGTCACCGTGCGATACATTTATTATTCAGTCGGGGTCACCGTGCGAGACATTTATTATTGAGTCGGGGTCACCGTGCGATACATTTATTATTCAGTCGGGGTCACCGTGCGATACATTTATTATTGAGTCGGGGTCACCGTGCGATCCATTTATTATTCAGTCGGGGTCACCGTGCGATACATTTATTATTCAGTCGGGGTCACCGTGCGATCCATTTATTATTCAGTCGGGGTCACCGTGCGATACATTTATTATTCAGTCGGGGTCACCGTGCGATCCATTTATTATTCAGTCGGGGTCACCGTGCGATCCATTTATTATTCAGTCGGGGTCACCGTGCGATACATTTATTATTGAGTCGGGGTCACCGTGCGATACATTTATTATTCAGTCGGGGTCACCGTGCGATACATTTATTATTCAGTCGGGGTCACCGTGCGATACATTTATTATTCAGTCGGGGTCACCGTGCGATACATTTATTATTCAGTCGGGGTCACCGTGCGATCCATTTATTATTGAGTCGGGGTCACCGTGCGATACATTTATTGAATCATTTATTGTCACAGTGTCCAAGCATTATAATAAGGTCACGTGACGAGTCAATGTGTCAGTGTAAACAGAGGACATAGACACACAGCGCCTGCGTTCACAAATCTATTATGTTGCAGCCAAGGCTTGCAGCGATGCACTGTGACCTTTAACCGTGACCTGTCTGGAACAGGTGCACTGGGACTTGCAAGTGCAGAATAAATGCACTAGAATTCACATACATGTGCCAAAAAGCATTCAAATGTACCATAATGCATATACATGCAGCAGAATTCACATACATATACCATAATACACTTACATGTGACATACATGTGCCATAATACGTTTACTTGCGCTCTATAATACATATACATCTATCCTAACAGAAATACAAAGGGCAGATATGTCTATGTAACATAAATGTACTTTACAATCTCTGTGCACATTACGTGTGACGCTATACTATAAGCGCTGCGCTGTCAGTCATTATATAAAAGGTCAGTACAAACACGTAATAATATGAGTAGCAGTATCATAACATAAGTACATCTGGGGCCGGGCAGCAATATTTAGGGCCTGCAGCACCTAGGGGCCGGGCAGCAATATTTAGGGCCTGCAGCACCTAGGGGCCGGGCAGCAATATTTAGGGCCTGCAGTACCTAGGGGCCAGGCAGCAATATTTAGGGCCTGCAGCACCTAGGGGCCGGGCAGCAATATTTAGGGCCTGCAGCACCTAGGGGCCGGGCAGCAATATTTAGGGCCTGCAGCACCTAGGGGCCGGGCAGCAATATTTAGGGCCTGCAGTACCTAGGGCCGGCAGCAATATTTAGGGCCTGCAGTACCTAGGGGCCGGGCAGCCAATATTTAGGGCCTGCAGCACCTAGGGGCCAGGCAGCAATATTTAGGGCCTGCAGCACCTAGGGGCCGGGCAGCAATATTTAGGGCCTGCAGCACCTAGGGGCCGGGCAGCAATATTTAGGGCCTGCAGTACCTAGGGGCCAGGCAGCAATATTTAGGGCCTGCAGTACCTAGGGGCCTGGCAGCAATATTTAGGGCCTGCAGTACCTAGCGGCTGGGCAGCAGTGTCTAAGGACCTGTACGTATAGAAGGACAACTCACCAGTATTTACAGTCAGTCAGTATATAGGGGACAGCCATTACTGGGCCGAGCAGCATATTGAGGGAACTCTGCAGTATCTCCGGCCAGTCAGTATATAGAGGCCAGTCATTGCATGGGCCAGTCAGTATATAAGGAGCAGTCAGCAGTGTCTATGTGAGTGTATGGGGGGCGGTCAGTATAGGGGCCAGTGTATGGGGGCCTTTCAGTATATAGGGCTCAGTCAGCAGTACCTATGGGCCAGTGTATGGGGGCCAGTCAGTATATAGGGATCCGTCAGCAGTATCTACGGGGGCTGGTAAGTATATGGGTGTTTCAGAAATATAGGGCTCAGTCAGCAGTGTCTATGGGGACTGGTCAGTATATAAGGACCAGTCAACAGTATCTAAGGGCCAATGTCTGGGGGCCGGTCACTATATGGGCCTTTTTAGTATATATGGGTCGGCAGTGGCTAGGGGGGGCTGGTCAGTATATAGGCTTCAGTTAGCAGTACCTGTGGGGGCTGGTATTATATGGGCCTTTCAGTATATATAGGGCTCAGCCAGCAGTATGAGGCAATCAAAAATCATACCCACAAATGGTCTGTATATGTATGTATATAGAGATCACTCAGTATATAGGGGCCAGTCAGTATATAAGGATTGGTTGGTGTGCAGGGTAAATCAGCAGGGTCTAAGGGCCAGTGTATAGGGCTCAACCAGAAGAATGCAAGGGCTGGTCAGTATGTAAGTATCAATCAGCATTATATAGGGGCCAGCAAGACATATATATATAGGGGCCAACAGCATTTACGGCTCTGTCAGCATCTAAGCATATAGAGAACTGTATGCAGTATATAGGAGCCAATAGTATATAGGGGGCAACCAGGATCATGTAGGTACATAGGGGCTGGCAAAATGTATATAGGGTACTGCCACACTATAGGGGGTTGGTAAAGAGTCTACCTGTATATAGAGATCAAGCAGCAGCATATGGGAGCCAGCAAAGAGTATTTAGAGTCCATGGCAGTATTTAGGGCCCTGTCACTATATAGGGGACATGCCAGCATATATTATTTATTTATTTATTTTATTTATAAAGGATTTTACCAGGAAGGATACACTGAGATTTCTCCCGTTTTCAAGTATGTCCTGGGTTCAAGAACATTGAAGTGTTACAGTTACAGAAATACAAAGTAATACAATGTAAGATATTAAAAAAAAAAAAAACACAAATATATGGACCAGTAAGGAGTATATAGAGGTCATGCCAGTATACAGGGGTGTGTCAATACATAGAAGCCCTGTCATTATATATGGGCCCTGCCATTGTATAGGAGTCATGGTAGTATATAGGGGCCCTGCCATTATACAGGGGTCCTACCAGTATATAGGGGGTCCTGCCAGTATGAAAAGGGCATTCCAGTATATAGGGGCCCCGCCATGATGAAGGTGTCCTACCAGTATATAGCTGCCCTGCCATGATGAAGGGGTCATGCCAGTATATAGGGGCCCTGCCGTGATTAAGGGGGCATGTCAGTATATAGGGGCCCTGTCATGATAAAGGGGTCATGTCAGTATATAGGGGCCCAGTCATGATGAAGGGGGCATGTCAGTATATAGGGGCCCTGTCATGATAAAGGGGTCATGTCAGTATATAGGGGCCCAGTCATGATGAAGGGGGCATGTCAGTATATAGGGGCCCTGTCAGTATATAGGGGCCCTGTCAGTATATAGGGGGCCTGTCAGTATATAGGGGGCCTGTCAGTATATAGGGGGCCTGTCAGTATATAGGGGCCTGTCAGTATATAGGGGGCCTGTCAGTATATAGGGGCCCTGTCAGTATATAGGGGCCTGTCAGTATATAGGGGGCCTGTCAGTATATAGGGGGCCTGTCAGTATATAGGGGCCTGTCAGTATATAGGGGGCCTGTCAGTATATAGGGGCCTGTCAGTATATAGGGGCCTGTCAGTATATAGGGGGCCTGTCAGTATATAGGGGGCTGTCAGTATATAGGGGGCTGTCAGTATATAGGGGGCCTGTCAGTATATAGGGGCCTGTCAGTATATAGGGGGCCTGTCAGTATATAGGGGGCCTGTCAGTATATAGGGGCCAGTAAGGAGTACACATTCAGTACATTATACCCTCTGCCCCCCTCCCCCGGGGCCCCTGATTTACCTCCACGATGAAAGTCTTCTCTTCCCCAAACACAGACACAACGAAAAGGTGTAAAAAGCAGGTTTTGATGCAAAATCCCAGAATGTTGGCTGTGCGTCCCCGGCTGCCAGTCTCAGCCATCACGGAGGGTGAGTGTGGGGGGGGGGGGGATCAGAGCATCACGTGCCGCCCGGGGGGGGGATGGGGGGGGGCTTATTTGGGGGGCTGGACACCCCCGCGGGCCGCGCCCTGGACAGGCTGGGGAGCTCCGCAGGAGGCCTGTGTGCGCGCTGGCGAGGGGCCCATCCCCGGGATGGAGTGCAGGGGGGGGGAGGGGAGACCCGGGCCCCGCGCGATCACATCACAGTCACAGCATCACCGGGAGAAAATGCCTTAGTAACAGCGACACGGAGCAGCCGAGTCACCCGGCGCCGGCCAATGGGAGAGCGGGGGCGGGGCCAGCGGGATGCAGGCGGCTTGAGCATCACCGTGACCAGCACAGTCACCCGGCCCCTACCAATAGGAGAGCGGGGGCGGGGCCAGCGGGATGCAGGCAGCTTGAGCATCACCGTGACCAGCACAGTCACCCGGCCCCTACCAATAGGAGAGCGGGGGCGGGGCCAGCGGGATGCAGGCAGCTTGAGCATCACCGTGACCAGTAGTGTATGAGCTGAGCTGTATGACCGTATCACAGAGCTCCACAGCAATAAAACTCACAGTAATGTGTGCTGTGTATGACCGTATCACAGAGCTCCACAGCAATAAAACTCACAGTAATGTGTGCTGTGTATGACCGTATCACAGAGCTCCACAGCAATAAAACTCACAGTAATGTGCGGTGTGTATGAACGTATCACAGAGCTCCACAGCAATAAAACTCACAGTAATGTGCGGTGTGTATGAGTGTATCACAGAGCTCCACAGCAATAAAACTCACAGTAATGTGCGGTGTGTATGAACGTATCACAGAGCTCCACAGCAATAAAATCACAGTAATGTGCGGTGTGTATGAGTGTATCACAGAGCTCCACAGCAATAAAACTCACAGTAATGTGCGGTGTGTATGAACGTATCACAGAGCTCCACAGCAATAAAACTCACAGTAATGTGCGGTGTGTATGAGTGTATCACAGAGCTCCACAGCAATAAAACTCACAGTAATGTGCGGTGTGTATGAGTGTATCACAGAGCTCCACAGCAATAAAACTCACAGTAATGTGTGCTGTGTATGACCGTATCACAGAGCTCCACAGCAATAAAACTCACAGTAATGTGCGGTGTGTATGAGTGTATCACAGAGCTCCACAGCAATAAAACTCACAGTAATGTGCGGTGTGTATGAGTGTATCACAGAGCTCCACAGCAATAAAACTCACAGTAATGTGCAGTGTGTATGAGCGTATCACAGAGCTCCACAGCAATAAAACTCACAGTAATGTGCGGTGTGTATGAGCGTATCACAGAGCTGTACAGCAATAAAACTCACAGTAATGTGCGGTGTGTATGAGCGTATCACAGAGCTCCACAGCAATAAAACTCACAGTAATGTGTGCTGTGTATGACCGTATCACAGAGCTCCACAGCAATAAAACTCACAGTAATGTGCGGTGTGTATGAGTGTATCACAGAGCTCCACAGCAATAAAACTCACAGTAATGTGCGGTGTGTATGAGTGTATCACAGAGCTCCACAGCAATAAAACTCACAGTAATGTGCGGTGTGTATGAGCGTATCACAGAGCTCCACAGCAATAAAACTCACAGTAATGTGCAATGTGTATGAGCGTATCACAGTAATGTGCAGTGTGTATGAGCGTATCACAGAGCTCCACAGCAATAAAACTCACAGTAATGTGCGGTGTGTATGAACGTATCACAGAGCTGCACAGCAATAAAACTCACAGTAATGTGCGGTGTGTATGAACGTATCACAGAGCTGCACAGCAATAAAACTCACAGTAATGTGCAATGTGTATGAGCGTATCACAGTAATGTGCAGTGTGTATGAGCGTATCACAGAGCTCCACAGCAATAAAACTCACAGTAATGTGCGGTGTGTATGAACGTATCACAGAGCTGCACAGCAATAAAACTCACAGTAATGTGCGGTGTGTATGAGTGTATCACAGAGCTCCACAGCAATAAAACTCACAGTAATGTGCGGTGTGTATGAGTGTATCACAGAGCTCCACAGCTATAAAACTCACAGTAATGTGCAATGTGTATGAGCGTATCACAGTAATGTGCAGTGTGTATGAGCGTATCACAGAGCTCCACAGCAATAAAACTCACAGTAATGTGCGGTGTGTATGAACGTATCACAGAGCTGCACAGCAATAAAACTCACAGTAATGTGCGGTGTGTATGAACGTATCACAGAGCTGCACAGCAATAAAACTCACAGTAATGTGCGGTGTGTATGAGTGTATCACAGAGCTCCACAGCTATAAAACTCACAGTAATGTGCAATGTGTATGAGCGTATCACAGTAATGTGCAGTGTGTATGAGCGTATCACAGAGCTCCACAGCAATAAAACTCACAGTAATGTGCGGTGTGTATGAACGTATCACAGAGCTGCACAGCAATAAAACTCACAGTAATGTGCGGTGTGTATGAGTGTATCACAGAGCTCCACAGCAATAAAACTCACAGTAATGTGCGGTGTGTATGAGTGTATCACAGCTCCACAGCAATAAAACTCACAGTAATGTGCGGTGTGTATGAGTGTATCACAGCTCCACAGCAATAAAACTCACAGTAATGTGCGGTGTGTATGAGCGTATCACAGAGCTGCACAGCAATAAAACTCACAGTAATGTGCGGTGTGTATGAGTGTATCACAGCTCCACAGCAATAAAACTCACAGTAATGTGCGGTGTGTATGAAGCGTATCACAGAGCTGCACAGCAATAAAACTCACACTCATACACGGCGTGCATCACTTTGAGTTTTCTCAGTTACCAATTCCACCCCATGACAGAACAGTGGGGGATGGGTGTTTGTCATAACGGAAATTTGTCAATGCATACCTCAGAATTAGTTCGGACCGTCGCCGTCAAGCCCTGCCCTGTTGCACAGTAGCGCACCTCTAGAAGCTTGGCAGGAGGAGCTGCCTGGTACGGTTACGGTCATGTCATAGGTGATTCTGCGGCAGCATGTATCTGCGCATGCACGCTGCAATGCTTGCACAGACGAGGCCTGCGGACCTTAAAAAGGGGTGGCTAAACTGGTGAATCCATCCCTGGGCAGGTAGTGGCAGGCGCAATGTGATGGGTTAATTAGCAGCTCCGCTGATTGTCTGCATGGTGTCACCCGGTCTGGTACAGCCCCCCCCCCCGCAACCCCCCCAGCGATGTAACCACTAGATCATTTTTTTCAAGCAGACTCAAAATACATAATTACTCTGTGTATAAGTCGCATCGCGTCAGAACATGATACATTACAATTATTTATAAACATAGAAAATCATTTTTCCACATTTCATTATCTTTGAATCCACAATGTCCCCAGATCGGGGGAGACGGAGGAGACTCTACACATGCTGACCATTTTAGAAAGATGAAGTGGTCAGGATGGGTGGTGGCCCTTTAATTAGGAGCAGGGGCGCGTTATGCTTGAGCTGAAATCGCAGCTTGCGTGAAGAGTGGAACATCGATTCCTAACCTTAAGGTACCGGCTGGAAGACGGACTGCACCGAGTTGACCCAGGCGAAGGTTCTTCATGGAAAGGAGGATCTTCTCATGCACTCGGTCACCAGGATCTGATCGACAGTGACGCTCTGCAAAGTGTCTATCCGGGGCAGCATGGACGGTGAATGTGGTGAGACAGAGGTCTCTTTGACGCGTTATCACACAAGCATTGGCCTCTGGTACAGCGGATCATGCAGGACACATTGTACGGTATTGATCAGAAAGTTTCGTGGTTATTATACGCAAAGTCGGCCGGCAGTAGCCGATCCCTCCAGTCGTCCTGTAATAAAGAGGAATTACAATGCAGATATTTCTTGGGGCAGAACAGGCTTATTACTAGCCGGGAAAGCGGCCATCTTTGATAGTTTATTGGTCAGGGAAGCCACGAAGACCCCCGCGGTTTTGTTCCCTTGTCTCCTTCATTGTAACCCATTTTGGCACATTGTCACTTTGTGAAACGTGTCCACTGGAGCATTAACATGGGAATTGCTACGGGCCAAGCAGGGAGACGCTGGATTCTGGGACCAGAGACGCGGTGATGGTGTGTATTGGCGAATTATTGTGCATTTAACAATAAGCTGCAGGTGCGGTGGGATCATTGGTGTCACATTAAGAAGCGGTTCAGTGTATGACCTCTTACCTGGTCAAATAAATGTCATTGAACGGCCACCATAACGACTTATCATCCTGATCTCTGCCCCCAAATCACGCGAGTCCGTATGGCAGACGTCAGGCCTCTCCGATGTCATCAAGCTCTGCAATTAACTTGTTTTACTGCCGTCATGTTCTCTCCTGCTGTCACCAAAATGAATTCACCGTTGCTTTATTACTCGTTAGTCAGTGTGATGCCATCTTTGAATATTTAAAAACTCTGAATTTTGTGTGAAACATTAGCTGTGTGCGAGTGGATACGTGTGCGAGTGGCTACGTGTGCGAGTGGCTACGTGTGCGAGTGGCTACGTGTGCGAGTGGATACGTGTGCGAGTGGATACGTGTGCGAGTGGATACGTGTGCGAGTGGCTACGTGTGCGAGTGGCTACGTGTGCGAGTGGCTACGTGTGCGAGTGGCTACGTGTGCGAGTGGATATGTGTGCGAGTGGCTACGTGTGCGAGTGGCTACGTGTGCGAGTGGCTACGTGTGCGAGTGGCTACGTGTGCGAGTGGCTACGTGTGCGAGTGGATATGTGTGCGAGTGGCTACGTGTGCGAGTGGCTACGTGTGCGAGTGGCTACGTGTGCGAGTGGATACGTGTGCGAGTGGATACGTGTGCGAGTGGATACGTGTGCGAGTGGATACGTGTGCGAGTGGCTACGTGTGCGAGTGGCTACGTGTGCGAGTGGATACGTGTGCGAGTGGCTACGTGTGCGAGTGGATATGTGTGCGAGTGGCTACGTGTGCGAGTGGCTACGTGTGCGAGTGGCTACGTGTGCGAGTGGCTACGTGTGCGAGTGGATATGTGTGCGAGTGGCTACGTGTGCGAGTGGCTACGTGTGCAAGTGGATACGTGTGCGAGTGGATACGTGTGCGAGTGGATTGAAAGGAAACACAGCCCAGTTTATCGGCCGTCGTAGCGCCAGGTGATTTGTGGAGCGCGGTACAGGTCAGGATGGATGGAGTAGCGGTAACATCACTGCTCGAGAACCATGGAGACACAGGTTGGAATCCCGGCCAGAGCACCTCTGCAGTAAGTGTCCTTGGGCGAGACACCTAACGGTACAGACTCGCCACCCAGAACAAACTGAAAACCAGAGAAATCTCAATGTATCCTTCCTGCTAAAATACATATATAAATAAAGTCCGTCTTCTCAGCACTCAGGCCGGGTTCACACCTCAGCGTTTTTCATATGCGCGTAAAAAACGCATGAACACGCATTGTAGGGCGTTCACACTGCAGTCTCTGGCCGCGAACGCGCTGCAATATGCCCCAAAGAAGCTCCTGTACTTTGGGCATATGGCGTTTTACAGCGCGTTGCTACACGCTGTAAAACGCCCAGGTGTGAACGGGCCCCATAGGAAAGCATGGGATTTCCGTGTTTTGGCGTTTTACAGCGCTCAGGAACGCGCTGTAAAATGCTCAGGTGTGAACGGGGCCTAAAGCTCTGGTTCAATCATCTTTAAATGCCGCGGTGCAATAAATCCCAAAAGATACAGGGTTATTCAAAGAGAATCCAATAAACACCGCACGTTCGGTGACTTCTCATTCTCTTCAATTCGGTGTGATTTGGCGATCCCATTTCGGCGACCCTGCGGTGTATTCAGCAAGGACCACAGGGCCGCCGTAATGCAGGGAAAAGATGCCGCAAACCCGCCGAACACTCACCGCAAAACCCGGCAAACGCACGCTGAAACCCGCAAAAACAGCTGGATTAACCCCGCGGAACACACCAGAGAAACCCGAGCAGCTGCCGATCACAGCGCAGAGCAGCCGCCGGAAAAAGCCGACACCGCAGACGAATGGAGTAAAAAAAAAGGAAAAACACAGTACGCTTGAATGTTTGAAAAGTGAAACGCTGTTTGCAAAGAAACTACAGAGCGAAAATGTCTGAAATTTACATATAAAATCCAATGAATGAGAATAAAAAGGTGTTACAGAAAAAAGAAAGAACGATTTAGGCTGGAGTCAGACGAACGTGATTTCTACGGACTGTACGTGCGTGCAGTACGGACATCGTCAGTACGGATGACGCAGTAGTGGTCACACAGTCCGTTTTTTCACTGAAGTTATTTTTTGACGGATGTAGCAGGGAAAATAAATTACAATGAAAAAACATTCTGTCCGTCAAAAATGCTGGACGTATAAATGCAGTCCGTCTGACCTCGCTCCATCACTCACACACAAAGCTATGCGGACGTTGTGGACGTGGCGCACTCCGCACGTCCGTTCTAGCAGTATTACGTTCTTGCCTAACCTGCGTCCGTTTGCAGCGTCCGTCATGCGTCCGCAGTTCAGTGCGCACGTACTTCATGTGTCAGGCTCCAATGGACTTACTTTCATGCTATCACGGACGTACTTTTAGGCGCAATCACGGACGTGAACACTACGCTCGTCTGACACCAGCCTTAAAGAAAAAAATAAATAAAATGAATTTTCGCAAAAAGTCCCGAAAAATGCCTAAAAGATCCTAAAAAAAAAAATCTATAAATAAAAGAGACTTTTTACTGCAGAATATTATAATCAACGGATATTGTATAAAAACGGGAATATTGGTTAAGATTGAAGCCTATGGGATTCGCCTGATTAAACCTGTCGACTGAAACCACCAAATGGCAGGGCAATTCGGCAACTTTTCACTGCTGGTTTGTGTTCTCTGAATAGACGAAGCATTGCTTCTCTATGGGGATTCACTGCCCTCGAACCGGCACCGAACAGGCACCGTATGTAACTATGTAACCGTATGTGCAGGCAATTCGCCAGGATTTACAAGCTGCCTGCTCTCTGGATAGCCGAATGGCCAGGAAAGGTAACCGAACCCTGAATTTCACTGTTTGGTTCCCTTTCGCCAGCAATTCAGATCTCTTTGAATAACACTGATAGCATGTGTCAACAAATCTGGGAGCACTCACCGACTCGTATAAAAACAAAAACGTTTTATTGGTTATTCATTTAAAAAAAAAATGAATTGATAAAGGCTCTTATTTGGGCCGAAACGGATTTTTTAAAATGAATAACCAATAAAACTTTTTTGTTTTTATACAAGTCGGTGAGTGCTCCCAGATTTGTTGACATTTGATATATATATATATAATGTATGTATCCGGGAGAATATTCCGGTAACAGGCAAGAGATCAGAAAGGCAGGCACCGGCAACATGGTCCAGAAAGCAAGACAAACAGCAATAGAATAGGCAGGCGGCAGGCAATAGCAAGGGTCGGCCGGTTCTAAATACGCCTTTCAGTAACAGTGAAAAAGATACAATAATTGAGCAAGGACTCACTTTTAAAGGGGATCCGGCAACGTGATAAGAGGACCTGGAGACGTCATGACGTTGCTTTGCATCATCAGCGTGGACCCGGGGAGTGTGCTGGTGCGCTGGTGCGGTCGGCACGCCTGCACAGTTCATTATCAGTGGACACATTGGCAGCTGATTCATGTCAGGGGGATTTCTAGACAATCTAAAAGATAAACAGAAAATAATAAACTGACACAAAATGATAAACTTGTTGAGAATAAAAACATAATTGCAAGTCATTGATAGATTAAGGACTTTTTAAAAAAAAAGAAGAATGTTTTAAATATGAGCAAAATATAAAAGTGAATCAAAATGATACATTGATACAAAAGACACATTTGTGTTGCATCCTCCCTGTGTGATGGACTTTGCTGAATGAAGAGATACCGCCACCTATTGGACACACTGGAGAATACACCAATATGTGAAATCCAGATGAGCCCAATAGCACAAAACCAGCAGAACCAGTATCCTATCCGCTGCCTGAGCATTATGGGAGTAACACTCCACAACCTCAGAAATCAGGTACCATATTACCTTAGGTTAAATCATAAAGCCCATTGGATACGGCTGTAGCCCCCTCTGACATCAGACGAATCGATTGAAACATTAGCAAAGTATTTCTTATTCCGGATTTATTTTATATCGACAGGTTTTATATTTAGATGTAGACTCGCCTCCACTCGAATAGGGGCCACATCTGGAAACGCACGAGTATCCCGCGGTCCTCAAGTCCCCCCAACAGGACAGGTTTTAAGGATCACCTTGGGGAAATACAGACTGAATCCTGCAATCACTGAGCAGCAAATCATATCCCCTGTGCTTCACATATCCTGCAAACCTGACCTGTTATGGGTACTTGAGGACCGCGATTGGGAACCACTGCCTTAGAACAACAATTCCCAAATGTGTCCTCAGGTTCCTCTATCAGTCCAGGTTTTAACCCCTTCACCACCGATATATCTCAAGACTTCAAAGACACCATCCGGTGCCCCGATATGGAGATCTCTCGATCTGGTGATCTGCAGCCCAAAGGCAAATGAAGTTTGCTTTTGGGCTGCAGAAGTTGCCCCCCAAGGTTTTAGCCCCGTGTGCATAATTTATTTATTTATAAAGGATTTTCCCAGGAAGGATACATTGAGATTTCTCTCGTTTTCAAGTATGTCCTGGATTCAAGAACATTGAAGTGTTACAGTTACAGAAATACAAAGTAATACAATGTAAGATATTAACAACACAAATCTACAGATTAACAGAAAATAAATATGTAGGAAATATAGTCACTGTGTTACATGTTTACAGGCGCATTCTGTATATAGTCACTATGTTACATGTTTACAGGTGCATTCTGTATATAGTCACTGTTACATTTTACAGGTGCATTCTGTATATAGTCACTGTGTTACGTGTTTACAGGTGCATTCTGTATATAGTCACTATGTTACATGTTTACAGGTGCATTCTGTATATAGTCACTGTTACATGTTTACAGGTGCATTCTGTATATAGTCACTGTGTTACGTGTTTACAGGTGCATTCTGTATAATAGTCACTGTTACATGTTTACAGGTGCATTCTGTATATAGTCACTATGTTACATGTTTACAGGTGCATTCTGTATATAGTCACTGTGTTACGTGTTTACAAGTGCATTCTGTATATAGTCACTGTGTTACGTGTTTACAGGTGCATTCTGTATATAGTCACTGTGTTACATGTTTACAGGTGCATTCTGTATA
This sequence comes from Leptobrachium leishanense, assembly GCA_009667805.1. Lineage (NCBI taxonomy): Eukaryota > Metazoa > Chordata > Amphibia > Anura > Megophryidae > Leptobrachium > Leptobrachium leishanense. Next base: position 3,774,189 of record CM019074.1, on the reverse strand, counting down.
TAGTCACTGTTACATGTTTACAGGTGCATTCTGTATATAGTCACTGTATTACATGTTTACAGGCGCATTCTGTATATAGTCACTGTGTTACATGTTTACAGGTGCATTCTGTATATAGTCACTGTGTTACATGTTTACAGGTGCATTCTGTATATAGTCACTGTGTTACAGGCACATTCTGTATATAGTCACTGTATTACATGTTTACAGGTGCATTCTGTATATAGTCACTCTGTTACATGTTTACAGGTGCATTCTGTATATAGTCACTGTGTTACATGTTTACAGGAGCATTCTGTATATAGTCACTATGTAACATGTTGACAGGTGCGTTCTGTATATAGTCACTGTGTTACATGTTTACAGGTGCATTCTGTATATAGTCACTGTGTTACATGTTTACAGGCGCATTCTGTATATAGTCACTGTGTTACATGTTTATAGGCGCATTCTGTATACAGTTGTGTTCAAAATTATTCAACCCCCACTGAAATTGAGTGTTTTGGCCAGTTTGACATTGATTTTGATCATTCAGTCATCTTGCTTACAATTAAATCAAAGAGGCACGTGTAGGTCAGACAAATATAACATAACATTTATAATGAAATAACCACAAATGTCTTTTCTGTGCTCACATCATTATCAGTTTTATTCAACCCCCAAGTGACATTCAATCTTAGTACTTAGTACAACATCCTTTTACAGTTATAACAGCTTTTAAACGTGAAGCATAGCTTGACACAAGTGTCTTGCAGCGATCTACGGGTATCTTCGCCCATTCGTCATGGGCAAAAGCCTCCAGTTCAGTCACATTCTTAGGCTTGCGCACTGCAACTGCATTCTTTAAGTCCCACCAGAGGTTCTCAATCGGATTTAAGTCAGGTGACTGCGATGGCCACTCCAAAATGTTCCAGCCTTTAATCTGCAACCATGCTCTAGTGGACTTGGAGGTATGCTTGGGATCATTGTCCTGTTGAAAGGTCCAACGTCTCCCAAGCCTCAGGTTTGTGACGGACTGCATCACATTGTCATCCAATATCTCCTGGTACTGAAGAGAATTCATGGTACCTTGCACACGCTGAAGCTTCCCTGTACCTGCAGAAGCAAAACAGCCCCAAAGCATGATTGACCCCCCGCCATGCTTCACAGTAGGCAAGGTGTTCTTTTCTTCATAGGCCTTGTTCTTCCTCCTCCAAACATAGCGTTGATCCATGGGCCCAAACAGTTCTAATTTTGTTTCATCAGTCCACAGAACACTATCCCAAAACTTCTGTGGTTTGTCCACATGACTTTTGGCATACTGCAGTCGACTTTTCTTATTCTTTGGAGACAGCAAGGGGGTGCGCCTGGGAGTTCTGGCATGGAGGCCTTCATTACGCAGTGTGCGCCGTATTGTCTGAGCTGAAACTTCAGTACCCACAACTGACAAATCTTTTCTCAGTTCCTCAGCAGTCACACAGGGACTTTTCTCCACTCTACGCTTCAGGTAGCGCACAGCAGTCGAAGTCAGCATCTTCTTTCTGCCACGACCAGGTAGCGTTTCAACAGTGCCCTTTGCCTTGAATTTGCGAATGATGCTTCCTATGGTCTCTCTTGGTATGTTTAACATCTTTGCAATCTTCTTATAGCCATTGCCCTTCCTGTGAAGAGTAATCACCTCTTCTCTTGTCTTCCTGGACCATTCTCTTGACTTCACCATGTTTGTAACCACACCAGTAAATGTCTAGAAGGAGCTGAGTATCACAGTCATTTTAAAGCTGCCTAATTGGTGCTTATTATGCTTTATTGCTGCTCCGTGACATCCACAGGTGTTTTCAATACCTGATTGAAAACACTTGAATGAACCTCTGTTCTTCAGAGTGGTAGTCTTTAAGGGGTTGAATAATTGTGTCAATGAAGAATTCACAAAAGAAACATTTACTACTGTATTACAAAACCAATTGATGTCATTTTAGTTGCATATGGTTCTTTAAAAAGTCCTTGTAGGATTTCATTCTGAATACAATTACAAATGTACACTAAATTCCCTAAAACCCTTTACAGCATTGGGGGTTGAATAATTTTGAACACAACTGTATAGTCACTGTTACATGTTTACAGTGCATTCTGTATATAATCACTGTGTTACATGTTTACAGGCGCATTCTGTATATAGTTACTGTGTTACATGTTTACAGGAGCATTCTGTATATAGTCACTATGTTACATGTTTACAGGCGCATTCTGTATATAGTCACTATGTTACATGTTTACAGGAGCATTCTGTATATAGTCACTGTGTTACATGTTTACAGGAGCATTCTGTATATAGTCACTGTGTTACATGTTTACAGGAGCATTCTGTATATAGTCACAGTGTTACATGTTTACAGGAGCATTCTGTATATAGTCACTGTGTTACATGTTTACAGGAGCATTCTGTATATAGTCACTGTGTTACATGTTTACAGGAGCATTCTGTATATAGTCACAGTGTTACATGTTTACAGGTGCATTCTGTATATAGTCACTGTGTTACATGTTTACAGGAGCATTCTGTATATAGTCACTGTATTACATGTTTACAGGTGCATTCTGTATATAGTCACTGTGTTACATGTTTACAGGTGCATTCTATATTGAGGTATGTTAATAGGGAGCTCGAGTGACTTTAGACTGGGGGAAGATTTGATGGTGTCTGGGAGGTTATTCCATAATTGTGGTGCTCTGTAGGAAAATGAGGACCGAGCCACTGTCTTTTTGTATTGTGGTCTTGCAAGTAAGGTGCTGGTCCTGGATCGGAGGTTATAGGATGAGGGAGCTGCTGGGGGAAGCAGCCTATTCAGGTAGGGTGGCAGCTTCCCAGAGATGCTCTTAAACACTAGGCTGGAAAGGTGAAGGGTGCGTCTAGATTCCAGCGATGGCCAGTTTAGTTCTTTTAACATGTCACAATGGTGGGTCATGTAGTTACATTGTAGCACAAAGCGGCAGAATGAGTTATACAATGTAGTAAGTTTATGAAGGTGTGTTTGCGGGGCGGCTGCATACACTACATCTCCGTATTCAATAGCCGGCATAAGCATTTGTTGTACAATCTGCTTTCTTACCGCAGGGCTCAGGCAGGATTTGTTTCTGTACAGGGCACCTAGTTTGGGGTAAAGTTTAGATGAGAGTTTTTCGATGTGGGGCCAAAAGATAGATTTGGGTCTAACCACATACCTAGATATTTGAGAGAAGTGACTGTGGTCAGCGTGCCATTTGATATTGTCCCAACACATAGATGGGGTGTTTGCAATTTGTGTAGTTTAGGTTTTGTTCCAAAGAGCATTGTTACAGTTTTGTCAGTATTTAAAAAAAGTTTGTGGTTTTTGATTCACTTTTCTACCTCTGTGAATTGTTCTTGCAGCACGGCCTCCAGCTGCGGGAGATTTGGTTTGCTGGTATAGATCACAGTGTCGTCTGCGTACATATGTACAGTTGAGGCTTTGCAGACGTTGGGCAGCCCAAAGGGCTAAAACTGTAACATGGTCTGATGATGCCCTTACAATCAGACATTCAGCAGCCGATACAGGGGAAAAAAAACAAAAAAATAGACGGCTGTAACTCAATCTGGCAGTAAATGGCGCCATCTACTGGCCAAAATAGGTTATTTACAGTAAGAAACACGATGGGAATAAACTCAAACATTTCTTACTTTAGAATTAAATTTAAAGGATTCCCACTGGTTTCTGACAACGTTTTTTTGGAAAATCACTTGGTAGTGAAGGGGTTAAGAATTACCTTGGGGGAAATGTGTACTGAATCCTGCAATCACTGAGCAGCAAATCACATCCTCTGTGCTGCCGTTTCGGCAAAAATCTCCCTCCTACAGGGGAAACCACATCATTTTTTTAAGCACATATTTCGGCTTCACGGCAAACCTGACTCTGTAACCTCCGACCGTGGCTCGCAACTCACCTCATGTTTGTGGAGAGCCTTCTGCTCCCGTCTCCATGTTCAGGGAAACATCTCCTCTGCGTGCCACCCACAGTCCAATGGACAAACACGGCGGTAAAACAAGTCGCCGAACAATATCTACGTTGTAATTCTGCGTTATTACAGGACGACTGGGTGGGATCGGCTACTGCCAGCCGGGTTTGCGTATATTTACCACGAAACTGGCTCCTCACAGTCTTCACCCTTAATCATCAACGATGGTTTTCACCGTACAATCAGTGGCGTCACTAGGGTTGGTGTCACCCGGTGCGGTAACTCATGGCGTCACCCCCCCCCCGAGTTTTACGGGTTTTTTTTCACCTACTCTTACTCATAAAGCAGTAACTCCCATATAACACTGAATGCTCATAATACACGGCGCACATTACTGTGAGGTTTATTGCTGTGCAGCTCTCTCATACACTCACACACAAATTTTGGTGAACTGCCAGCAAGTACGGTGCCTGTTCGACGGCAGTGAAAGTCCCCATAGAGAAGTAATGGTAAATCTGTTCAGAGACACCGAACAGCAGAGAAATGTCCTGATCTTCAGTGGTTTCATTAGACAGGTTTATTCAGGCGAACACCATCAGGGTTGTTCAGAGAGAGGTGAAAACCTTGAGAATTGCCAGGAGAATGAACAATCTAGACCAAATAGCCAATTTGGAAAGTGAGATAAATGGGAGAATTGTTCTGGTTTGACTATTTTGCCCTAGAATTTTCAATTCTCCAGTCATTCTCAAGGTTTTCACCCTTCTCTGAATAACCCTGCATAGGTTTCAATGTTAAAAATATTCCCGTTTTTACCCAATATCTAATAAAACGTTTATTCCATTAATCTGTAGTAAAAAGTCTCTTTTAGGGATGTGCGTTTCGGACGATTCGTTTTTTTTCACGAATTGGGCCGATTCGGTGATTCAGAGTCAGCCGATTTTTCCGAAATCGGATCAGATCTAAAAACGTCCAAAACGAGACGATTTCCGAAACAAAAAATTTTCGGAATCGGAAATCATTTTCGTTCAATTCGTAATTGCGGTAATTTTCAAAAAATGCTTAAAGGATCCTAAAAAAAAATCTAAAAATAAAGAGACTCTTTACTACAGAATATAATAATAAACGGTTTATTAGATATTGAATCAAAACGGGAATATTTTTAACATTGAAGTCTATGGGGCAAAACATTTCCCACACCGAATACATGAAAATGTCCGAAATCCCGAAAAAAAGTCAAGCCGAAAAACAAGCCAATCCAAAAACACGAAAATTTCAGATTTCACGAAAAAAAAAGTCGATACGAAAAACGAGTCGAAACGATCCAAAATGAAAATTGTCGAATTACGAACGAAACGAAAAAAAAATTGGTGCACATCTATGCAGGGTTATTCAAAGAGAGGTGAAAAGCAGGAGAATGACTGGAGAATGGAAAATTCTAGGTCAAAATAGCCAAACCAGAAAAATTCTCCCTTTCATCTCACTTTCCAAATCGGCTCTTTTGACCTAGAATTTTCCATTCTCCAGTCATTCTCCTGCTTTTCACCGCTCTCTGAATAACCCTGATAGTCTCTTTTAGTTGTTGATTTTTTATTTTTTTTCTTAGTACCTATTAGGCACTTTTCAAAAAAAATAAATTCTATTTTTTTTCTTTCTAATAGGTTTTTTTTTCTGTAACAGCCCTTTTTATTCTCATTCAGAGGATCTTATATGTTAATTCCAGACATTTTCGTTCAGTAGTTTTTTTGAAAACAGTGGGGGACGGGTTCGTGGTGGCATTCGGTGGCTGATTCCCTGCACTTCAGGGACCCTGCGGTGAATTCACCAGGGAAATTTGATTCCCCGAAGTGAAGGGAACAACAGAACACTGAAATGTCTGCGTCATTTCGGTGCTCTGTGAATATCCCCTTTAGTGGTGTTTTTTTTGCTGCCCCCCCAAGAAAGTGCCAGCCTAGGCCTTGCCTACCCAGGACATACATTGAGAATTCTCTCATTTTCAAGTGTATCTTTCCTGGTAAAATAGTTTTGTGTAAAAAAAAAACTTTTTTTTTTTGGGTGTCACCCTAGGGGGTGGTGTCACCCGGTGCGGGCCGCACCCCCCGCCCCCACCTAGCGTTGCTAGTGCGTACAATGTGTCCTGCACAATCCTCTGTACCACATATACTGGCACACACACCAGGCCTCCCTCCAAACATATACATACATACACACACCCCCCCAGCCTCCTTCACACATATATATACATATATATATATATATATACACACACACACACACACCCTCCCTCCCTCCGTCTCTGTATACACGGAGCCAGCTCTGTATACACAGTGACAGAGCTGGCTCTGTATATAGATATACAATCTGTATCCCCCTTCTTCTTAGATTGTAAACTCTGGAGCAGGGTCCCCTCTTCTTTTAGATTGTAAGCTCTGGAGCAGGGTCCCCTCTTCTTTTAGATTGTAAGCTCTGGAGCAGGGTCCCCTCTTCTTTTAGATTGTAAGCTCTGGAGCAGGGTCCTCTCTTCTTTTAGATTGTAAGCTCTTGAGCAGGGTCCTCATCCCCGCCAGATTACTATTAATCATGGTGTTCCTCCTCCCCAGGCAGACAAACTAGACCTCAGACCAGGGGGCATCGAGCTTAATAAAGATTTGACAATCATCACCTTTATTTGCTGTGTCCAGCATCCCATCCAGTAACCACAGCAGCAGCAGCCCCTGCATCACAGCCCAGGCAGCCTCTCCCAGCCTCTAAAGTGAGTGGGAGCACATGGTGGATTGGAGGCGGAGTGAGGAGGTGACCTCACTAGATCCACACAGACCACCCTCACACTGACCAGAACTCCTGGTGCAGCCTGCTGTGAGTAACAAACACTCGAGCAGGCTGCACACACAGCTGTCTGGGCAGAGCAGACAGGCAGCCCTGGTTCCAGGGGGGGCAAGTGCCCCCCTTGCCCCATCCTGCGGACACCCATGCTCCGATCCATCGCTCTGCAAAGGCGTATACGGGACTTGGGTACGTAAGTCACGTAGCGCTGTGCACTTTACGGTTCCTACACTACACAAGTTGTATAGAAGCACAAACTGCGCAGAAAAGCTTCAGAGACATCCCGGTGTGAGAATCCCTGCGCTAAAAAGGAGGAGCAGCGCGCGGCGAGGGGGAACAAAAAAAAATCACCAAAAACAACAATTAAGCAGAGGCTCAGCAGGACCTTCCCAATTATTTAAGGGGAAAAAAAAAAAAGGAACTTTTTTTAATACAGTGTCCCTTTTAAATCAAAGACTTATAGCAACATGTAACAGGAAGCGGCAAACACATACTGCTCTTTAATAGCATGTAAATAGATTTGCCCAGTGTGTCCTTAATGGGGGGGGGGCATGTACCTGCTATACCTGCAGCCCCTCAGCCTGCAAATACAAGAGGGGGGGGGGTCAAACCATAAAGTGCTAAAGTCAATATCTGGCCCACGCAGCTAAAAATCCTCTAGTGTTGGATCAGGGTCATATAAAGCTTTTTGGAGACACACACACACACTCTCTCTTGCGTAGTTTAGGGCTTATTTCTGCAATCCAAATGAAATAGAACAGAAAACAAACCCTAGCTGGTCTGAGCACTCTCTAACGACATCCCTCACTGACTTGGGAAATAAACAATAAATACCAGCTTTTGAAACCTTTTTTCAAGCTGCCAGCCTCAGCGCTTCACCTTGTCTGCTCGCTCGCACGTCTTCCTTCCACCCAGGAAACATTTAAGGACTTGACAATTAGCAGGCGGGGGGAAACTTTGTAGCAAGCGACAATTTAAAAACATACTGTATATTGCCTTCCTGGGATCAAACAGCCCCATCCTCTCATACAAACATAGGGGGAACATTCACACCATTGTAAATCATTCACCTGATCACAATCATTTATCACGGATTTAGGATTTAATAAACACACCTGGAGGACAGGACGCAAATCAACGTGAAAATCATATAAACAGATCTTTTTATTGTATGATAATTTAATGCTGGGAATATATAGGGACAGTCTGTAAGATGATGCCGTGCTGGTCTATGAACGACATACGCCTGGACCTGTTTAGGCAGAACCTGTCCTGGCTTTGTGTTTTTATTATGACACACGTTCAATGAAACTTCTCCAGAGTCTGGTATAACAGGATCGAGTGACTCAAGCTTGAACCGACACACGTATCGAGTACATTCTGTGCAAGCCGGGGTGACTAACCATGAAAATGAATTACTCATGTCTTGTTGGCATTTTCCAGGATTAGGGATACATTTCGCATCCTGTCTTGATCATTGATTTGGTGATTATGAAACATTTCATCCTTTCTGAGTTTAACGTGCGTCACAGCAAATTAAAATGGGACCCGTGAAACATTTTCTTATGTGTTGTGTCATTTCACAAGGCTGGAATCATAAAGCGGGTGATCGTGCGGAAGGACGGACTGACTGACAACCCAGGAGCCCCCGGGCAATAGAAGACAACGCCCCCCCCCCATTGTACCAACCCCATGCAAGCACGACCCTCCATGTGTACATTGTTATATTATACAATTTATGGCTCCACACGCTTTTCAAAACGAAAATATGACAAAGACACAGAAACGGAGAAAAACACAGGAATGCTCCCAGAAATGTGCAAAGACACAGACAGGCACTGAGACACAGACACAGACAGGCACTGAGACACAGACACAGACACTGGCACTGAGACACAGACACAGGCACTGAGACACAGACACAGACAGGCACTGAGACACAGACACAGACAGGCACTGAGACACAGACACAGACACAGACACTGGCACTGAGACACAGACACAGACACTGGCACTGAGACACAGACACTGGCACGGAGACACAGACACTGGCACTGAGACACAGACACAGACAAAAATACCACGACACTCACTGAGACACAGACACTGACAGGCACTGAGACACAGAAAAATACCCCAACACTCCCAGAAATATGCAAAGACACTGACAGGCACTGAGACACAGACACAGACAGGCACTGGGACACAGACACTGACACAGACAGGCACTGAGACACAAACACTGACAAAAATACCGACACTCCCAGAAATATGCAGAGACTGACACGCACTGAGACACAGATACTGGCAGACGAAAAATACCCCAACACTCCCAGAAATAGGAAAAGAGACTGAGACACTGACAAACAGAAATATACTGGCAGGGACACACAGATGCTGATAGATGTACAGCGGATTTATTTCTGTGATGGTGTGGCGCTCTGCTGAAAGAGCAGTCCTGACCAAGCCTTGGGGGAGCCCTCGTGGGGCCCTCTCCTCAGCCAGTGCCCATAGGCAGT